>JAGPOW010000261.1:33195162-33206828 GCA_030014935.1 Caiman crocodilus | reverse complement strand
AGTTCTCCGGGTCCTCCTTCCTCCCTTTCTTAAAGATGGGAACCACATTGGCCACCTTCCAGTCCTCCGGCACTTGTCCAGAGCTCCAAGAGCGCTCGTGTAACCGAGCCAAGGGCCCAGCAATCACCCCCACCAGCTCCCTGAACGCCCTTGGGTGCAGATCATCCGAACCTGCCGACTTAAAGACATCTAGCCCTTCCAGAAGCCCTTCCACCAGGTCTACCCTCACCCTTGGCCTAGCAGTGATTCCTGAGGCTTCCAGTGGGAGGGATGTCCCGGTCCCCCCTCAGGAAGACCGAGGCAAAGAACCTATTGAAGATCTCCGCCTTCCCATCGGCTGCAAGCACCAGGTTGCCCGAGTCCCTCAGGGGCCCGATGTTGCTTGGGGCGCTCTTTTTGCTCCCCACATATTTGAAAAAGGACTTCCTGTTGTCCTTGATCCTAGTCGCCAGGCAGAGCTCTACTTCTGCCTTGGCCTTCCTAATAGCCCTCCTGCACTCCTGAGCACAAGAGGAGTACTCCTTCTTGGAGACAGCCCCTCTCTTCCAAAGATGGTATGTCTCCCGCTTAGCCCTCAGGGTCCCCCAAATATCCCTATTAAGACATGGGGGCTTCCGGGCACTTTTGCCCATCTTGCATCGGGCAGGAACGGTCACCTCTTGGGCTCGGAGGATCGTCTCCTTAAGGAACTTCCACCCTTCGTGGACGCCCATGTCCTCAACCCTACAGTCCTGCAGTGTCTTCTCAACCAGCCTCCTGAGCTTCCTGAAATTGGCCCTTTTGAAATCTGGGACCCTAGTCCTAGTGTGGGCCCTACCTACGCTGTGCCAGACAGCAAATTCTATCAGGCAATGATCGCTATCTCCCAGGGAGTCCTGTACCTGGAGCCCTCCAACCAGATTGTCCCCTGAGGCCAGGACCAGATCCAGCAGCACATCCCCCCTTGGTGGGGCCATGCACCTTCTGGACCAAGTGGAAGTCTTACCTAAACCTGTTCTACATCAGCTTATGACAGTTGCCCAGGTAGTGCTGAGGAGAAAAGAGCTCTACCTATCTGCTGTTGATCTTCCCTGATGAGTTTGTAGGCAGCCACCAGGTCCTTGCTCAGCCTCCTCCTGCTGAGGCTGAACAGGTTCAGGTCCCCCAGTCTCTCCTCGTAGGGCCTGTTCTGCTGCCCTCTCACCAAGCGGGTGGCCTTCCTCTGAACCCTCTCCAGGCTGGCCACATCCCTTTTGAAGTGCAGTGCCCAGTACTGGATGCAGTACTCCAACCGTGGTCTGACCAAAGTCGCATAGAGGGGGATTATCACCTCTCTGGACCAACGTGAGATGCATCTTTGGATGCATGACAAAGTATGGCTGGCCTTGCTGGCAGTAGTCTGGCATTGGCAGCTCAATAATGACTCCAAGATCCTGTTCCATCTCTGTGCTTTCAAGAAGGGAACTCCCCAGCCTTCTCCCAAGGTGCAGCACCCTGCATTTGTCTACATTGAACCCCATCCCATTCTCATCTGCCCACTTTTGTAGTCTGTCTAAATCTATTTGCAGCCTCTCTCTCCCTTCAAGTGTGTCCACCTTGCCCTACATCTTGGCATCGTCAGCAAAGTTGGACAGCGTACTTTCCACCCCCTCGTCCAAGTCGCTGATGAAGATGTTAAACAGTGCGGGCCCGAGGACCTAACCCTGAGGTATCCTGCTGCTTGCATCTTGCCAGGTTGAGTACAACCCATCCACCAGCACTCTCTGGGTCTGCCCCATCAGCCCATTTTTTTACCCATTCAACTGTGTAGGCATCAATGCCACAGTCACTTCATTTACTGATGAGGATGGGGTGAGAGATAGTGTCAAAGGCCTTCTTAAAGTCTAGATAGATTACGTCCACAGCGATACCATCATCCAAGGATTTAGTTACTTGGTGATAAAAGGCAATCAGGTTGGTCAGGCAGGACCTGCCTTTGATGAACCCATGCTGATTGCCCTGAGCATAATCTCCCTTGCAGGCCCCCCACAGATGTGCTCCTTGCTGATTCTCTCCAAGATCTTTCTGAGCACCAAGGTGAGGCTTACAGGCCTCTAGTTAACTGGGTCCTCCCTCCTCCCTTTCTTGAAAATTGGGACCACATTAGCCAGTTTCCAATCCCCTGGCACCTGGCCAGATGACCTTGAATGCTTGTACAGCTGGCTCAAGGGCTCTGCAATGACCCCTGCCAGCTCCCTCAACACTCTTGGGTGGAGGGCATCTGGACCTGCAGATTTAAAAATGTCTAGCGCTTCTGGAAGATCCCTAACTACATCTGCACTGACTGAAAGCCTGACAGAGCTATCCCCGAAATTGTCCCTACCTCTAGTAGGTGGGATATTCTGGTCCCTGTTCAGGAAAACAGAGGCAAAGAAACTGTTAAAAATATCAGTTTTCTTGTCTGGCGTAGCCACAAGATTACCGTTTGCATCTTGCAGGGGCCCTACATTGCCTGATGCCCTCTTCTTGCTCCCAATGTACTTGAAAAAGGACTTTTTGTTGTCCTTAATCCTGGACCCTAGCCTGAGTTCCATCTCTGCCTGGGCCTTCCTAATAGCCTTCCTACACTCCTGGGCTGAGGAGGAGGAGTACTCCTTGGTGATAGCTCCTCACTTCCACTGATTGTACGCCCCCCTTTTAGTCCTCAGGCATTGCTGAATGCCCTTGCTGAGCCAAAGGGGTTTCTGAACACTCTTACCCTCCTCGCTTCTTTCAGGGACTGTTATTCTTTGGGCCTGGAGGATCGCCCCCTTATGGTAAAACCATCCCTCGTGGACTCCCATCTCCTCTACCTTCTGGGCCCTCAGTGCCTCCCCCACTAGTCTCCTAAGCTCACTGAAGTTAGCCCTTCTGAAGTTGAGGGCTTTAGCCTTGGTGCAAGCCCTTGTGCAAGCCCTTGTGTTGTGTAGCAAAATCCAGCAGGTGATGATCACTATTGCCCAGGTTGTCAAGGACCTGCAGTCCCCTCACCAGGTCATCCCTCGTGGCCAGGACCAGGTCCAGCAAGGCATTACTCCTAGTGGGGCTGTGCACTTCATGGATAAGGTGACAGTCCTGTAATACAGCCAGGAACCTATGTGAGTGGTCAGACCTGGCTGCCTGCTCCTCCCAGCAAGTGTCTGGGTAGTTTAGGTCACCCATGACAATAACATCCCTTGACCTAACTGCCTCCAGGAGCTAACTGAAGAAGTCCTGATCCAGCTCTTCCCCTTGGTTGGGTGATCTGTAGTAGACACCCACCATAAGGTCCCTTTCGCCGCACCCCCTTTGTAGTTTGACCCATAGTGTCTCTGTCCGACCCTCCTCTACCCCAAAGCTAATTCTTGATGATGTGAGGAGCTCTTTGACATAGAGCGCAATGCCCCCCACTTTGCATCTCTGTCCTGTGTCTTCTATATAGGGTGTATCTCCGAATGCCCGCCGCCCAGCCCCAGGTTTCTGTGAGCCCTACTAAGTCTGGGTTCTTACTCGCAATCAGATAGCACAGTTCCTCCTGCTTACTCCCCATACTATGAGCATTAGTGTAGAGGCACTTGAGGCCTCCTGAGGATGCAAGTGCCTCCCTCCACTCCCAGGACAGTTGTGACCCCCTACTCTCAGGACGTTGATGTTTACCTGGGCTTCCATTCCTCTTGTCACCCTGTGTACTGGTGAAGCATCCTTTCCACTCGAAGCAGCCCCTTCAGGGTTAGGTGACAGCTGGATGGTAGTTTTGAGGATTTTAACAATATCAATTAGACCAATATTAAGGTTCAGCTTTTCAAAGGTACTGAAGGACGTCAAATGCGTTTGGTCCCACAGACTGGATCCAGACTGCTGCTTGTGGACCAGATAGCCTGCCTCTGGCATTGGGCCAAGAAGCTGTGGCATTAATCCCCTGGGTGCTGGCCTTACAGCACCTCTGACAGTGGTGGGGGTTAACACTGCCATAGCTCATTCTGTTGCTGACTTTATGGCTCTATAGGCCAGATCCAGAGATGGGTCTTCTGGACCACTAGAAACCCCTGAGATTGGGTGTGATTCTGCACATGGGTCTTATGTTTAACAGCCCTGCTCTAGTCCAATTAGATGGGCTTAACTAATGGAGTTCCTAGGTAAACATTTATAGTTTGAGTTATGAAAAATGTCTATTCATGATAGACTAACTCATCCATTTGATTATGCTGGTGCAATCTAAGTACCATACCTATGAGGTATGTCTATGAGGAATGACACCACATTCATTTGAGTGCACACATGCACATGGTTGGCATGCAGCCTGAGCAGCTGGATGCAGGTAAATCTATAGGGGGTGTGGGCTGGAGGGCTAGGGCTTGGGGATTGTCCATGGTGCCCTGTGTGTGTGGCAGAGGTGTGTGAGGGGGAAGGGTGCCTGCCAGCACTGGGGGAAGGTGGCCAGGTACTTGGCGGGAGGGGGAGAGGCATCTGCACCTCTAGTAAGGGAAGGGGATGGGTGGTGGGGGTGCCTTTTGGGGGCAGTGAGGAATTGTGTGGCCAGGCCAGTGGCACCAGGGCTGGTGCCTGATCTCAGAGGAATGGGGTAGCCAGGAGACATTGTTCAGGGGGGACTGTGGCCAAGCCTCCTGGCACAGTGTCAGAGCCCCAGCCCTGGATGGTGGGGTGCCACAGGCCTCTCCTCCTCCCCTCCAGTCCAGACTCATTTCACTGCTGCCTGCACAAGACAGAGCTGCCACAGCTGCTAATCTCTGGCCTGGGTGGGATGGGACAGCTGGGGTCCCCTCTGGCAGGGCTGGGAGGAGGGGTGGGAGGCTTCAGGTCAGGAGTGAGGTAAGGGGGTTGCTTTCTACTTAAATTATTTATTGGTTTGGGACTGGCCATTGATGGTTACAAATGGGTCCTAGTAGAAAAAAGGTTGAGAACCACTACTTTATACCACTCTGGCAAAGTAAATGGACCTAAAAGAGGTTGTAAATCTAAACCTGCATAGGCAGAACAATGTGAAGGGAGCCTGGTTTAAATAAAAATAGGCCTTGCATTTTTCTAAAAGGGAAAGGTTCTGTTAGTAGCACAACTAGGGTCGGGTGAGAGGGGCACTATCTCCTGATGCCAACTATAATGGGCACCTGCATAGTTGCCTTTTCCCAGGAGCCTTTCCACAGCAGCAGATGCCATGCCCAGCAGTGTATGTAGCCGGCAGGACATGGACTGATGTGCCTCCCCCCGGGGGGACTTTGCCCTGGGAAGGTCAGCGCTGCCCCATGGGCTGAAGCTCTGAATGGGGTACCAGGAGGGACCTCTGGCACTGCTGATCTCTGTGGGAACAGCCCAGCCTGTGCTGTTAAAGCAACAGCAGTAGTAGTAGCAGTAGTTACCATTCAAGTGAGGAGAGCCTGGGCAGATGAGATTCCTTTCCCTCCTCTTCCTCCCCTGCACTTGGTGTAACCAGCACCCAGGGCTTCAGGGAAGGCTTAAAAATACCTTGGCATATAACAGAAAGCAAAGGGGGCACAGGCACCCCGCAGGGGCCAGAAGCATAGGAAACACCCATAGCAGAACATGGGCACAGCTACGCCTGGAGTGGAGGGTTATAATTTCTCCTTTACCCTTCCCCCTGGCACTGAAAAAGCTTGCTATGTCTCTGGTCTGTCTCTACTAACCTGTGCAATCTTGCATTTGAAAAATAAGTTGAGGAATATGTGGTATTGCCTAATGCTTTAGAAAAGACATTGAAGAGTATTTCCTTCTGCTGTAAATTTTACAAGCTTACTGCTTGCACTGCTTATTTTTCATATAGGTCATTTCCAGTCTTAATGTGTGGCAATATTTAATATACTTTATCTGATGTATCATCTCTAACATGCTTTCATCATAAAATAGTATTTTAATTAAATGCAGAATGAGATGTCTTGTGCTGGGTTATAGTTTTAATATTCAGCGACACTGAAGTACTTGGTTCAAAAATACTCAGTGGGAGGCAGTTTAATGTTATCTCATAAAAGTCTAATTTTCTGCTCTTGGGCAGAAGGATTTTGTGTCCCTTCTCCTCCACTCCCCTTAAAATCAAATAGATCCTGTCATCTAAACATTTGTACTTAAATACTATTTTAGAAGTAATTATGCTCATAGCCTTATGCCTCTAATGGGAAATTAGACTGTGACATCATGCTGCCTTTGTAGACTTTTGAACTGCAGATTCCTGGAGAAAGAGCACTTAAATCAGAAGGGGATTCTCTATAAACAGGGTCTTGAAGGTTTAAAATGAGATACTGAGGGATCGTTAGGGCAGTAACAAGAATAAAGGAAAAATAGATCAGCTATAAAGCTACCTCCTGTGAGTATTCAGCCACATTGTAATGTTCTGTTCATCTGTTTTCTGCACTGTGGCCACATGGCTTACTGGATATTGCTGCAGAAATGTATTTTTAAAATAGCGTCTGAACACGATGTGGAAAACTAAAAGAGGGTCCAGAGGCAGGTAACAAAGGTGGTCAAGGGCTTAGAAGACAAGTCACAAGGAGAGGCAGAAGAGGCTGGGCAAGTTCAGAATGTGGAAAAGGTACTTTAGAGGGGATGTGATAGCAGTGGTCAAATATTTGACGGACTGCTATGAAGAAGAGGGAAAGCACCTTTCCTTTTGCTGCAGAGAGGAGAATGTGGACTTGAAATTGCACCAAAGTAAGTTTAGATTGAATATCTAGAAAAGCTTCTTCAGTTGACAGTGCAGCCATGGAATAGATAGATGCCTAGGGATGCCTAGGGAAGTCGTGGATTCTCCATCAGTGGAGGTGTTCAAGAAACGGTTGGGAATGCTTTAGGCGTAGCTATGCCCATGTTCTGCTATGGGTGTTTCCTATGCTTCTGGCCCTTGCGGGTTGCCTGTGCCCCCCTTGCTTTGTGTTATATGCCAAGGTATTTTTAAGCCTTCCCTGAAGCACTGGGTGCTGGTTACAGCCAAGGCTGAGGACTTTGAATGGGGTGTCAGTGCTCCTGTGGGGACCAAACCCAGAGGTTCCTGACTAGAAGGTCTTGCTTCTTCACTCAGGGTTAGGAGGGGTCTACCCTGTTTTGAGTGTATATTGACAATGTTTCGTAGAAGCAGGATGTTGGCTGCCAGGTTGTCCTGCTTTAGCTGTGGCAGGTTAGGGTGTCAGGTCTGTGCTGTGTCAGGGTTGAGGGCAGCCTCGTGTAGTTTTGAGTATGGAGCGTATGGGATGGTTTGGATAGGGATGATTCTGCCTCGGGCAAAACAGGGTTGGAATAGTGACCTCTGGGAGTCCCTTCCTGCGTCTCTGTTGTTCTGTGATTCAGCTCAAGGTTTGCGGCAGCTCCTTAGGTGAGTGATCCCATGTTCACAATCAATGAGGGTGCAGCGGAGGCAGTAAGGTGCAGCCAGGCATGGGAGTGGGAGAGCAGGAAGGGGCTCTGGGGGGCAGGGCACAGAGTTAGCGTGTCTGCCTCGCGGGATAGCAGGACTTCAAACAGACAACCAGCTTCATGCACAGCTTCATCTCCCTCTGTGACCGGTCTCATCCCCGGGGAGCAGCACGTCCCTCACGCCTGAGGCTTAGCGCAATTAGCTGGCGCTAGGTGGGACTGTTCAGGGGCGACATGTCGCCGCGGAGAAGGGCTGTAAGGCGAGCAGCAGCGGTGGCGCAGCGGAGCGGGCCAGCCGTCCTTGATCTGCTGCGGCGGGTCGCCCCTGGTGCGGGACGCGGGCCCCGGCGGCGCTGAGGGAGCCCGAGCGCTCTCCCTGCCGGCGGCGGGGCCGAGGGGCCCGTGGCGGGTCGCGGCCCGTGTGGCGGTGGCGCGGGGGAGGCTGGTGCCCGGCGCCCGCACCTGAGACGAGAGGGGCCGTGCAAAGCTGCGCGGGGGGCAGCGGCGGCGGCGGGGCCGTGCCCGGGGCGGGGCCGCGTCCAGACGGGACGCTCCTGGGACGCGTTGAGGGCTGAAAGGCTCGTGTGTCCGCCTCGCCCCGCCCCGCCTCGCCTCGCCTCAGGCCGGCGGCAGCTCCTCGCCCCGCACCATGCGGTCTCCTCCGGCCGCCGCCTCCCGCCTGCTCCCGGCCGCGCTGCTGCTGCTGCTGCTGGCGGCGCCCGGCGGCTCGGACAGCGCCAAGGCCAAGCAGAAGGCGCCGCGGCAGCGCGAGGTGTTGGACGTGGTGAGTGTCGGCGAGGGAGGCTTGGCCCTTCCGCCCCCTTTCCTGCCCTCCGGCGTCGGGCGCTGCTCGCCTGGGGCTCCGTGCCCGCCCCCGCCACGGGCGTCCCGGCTCCGGCGCGGGGAGACGGGAGACCGCCGCCCGGTCCTTGCGCGGCGCCGGGGCTGTCCTGCCGGCGGGTAGGAGAAGCCGGCAGCCGGCTCAGTCAGCCGGGCCTGCCCCCTGCTGGGCCGCCAGTCCGACGTCCAGGTGGGCTGCAGGCAGACAAGGCTCTTTGGGTAAATGGGAGCTCTTTTCCAATACTTTGAGAACTTGTTCTTTGCAAGGTTTCGGGCACAATTAATCACCCTTCTTCAGGCAGATGCAGAGGCTGCCGGTGTTTTGTGCTCTCCCGGCTGGGATGGAAGCCAGTCCGCTGCGCAAGTGCGAGTGCAAACGCGCGGACAGGCTGCCCTTAGCGGGACTGGCTGCTCCTCCGGCGTCCGAGCCTGGTGCTCCGCCGGCCTCAGCCTGCCTCGGGGGCATCCGTTGCAGGACAACAGTGCAACGGGACTACATAGGAAAGGAAAAAGCTGGCTGAGCACAACCGGGCTATAAAGGTAGCAAACAGCATCAGGTAGCTCTGGCCCGGGTTGAAGGCGGCTCTCACCTTCACTGCGTCTTTATAAGGACCTGAACAAAGGTGTCGTTGTCACTTCCCATTACTATTTGCCATTAGGGCATTCATTGAGTCTATGCTCTTTGAGTATAGCGGGCTAGTGGCAAAAAATCTTTTTTGTGAGTCTCTCTGCTGCCTCAGGAGGACTTTATAGGTATTTATGGCAAAGGGGAAATTGAGAGGGATTTGATAGGGACTTATTATTTACTCTCTCCTGATAGAAGAACTAGGGGACACAAAATTAAGCTAGTAGGTAGTAAGTTTAAAACTAACAAAAGGAAGTTTTTTCACACCGTGTGTGATTGAAGCATGGAATTCGTTGCCCCTAGATGTTGTCAGCAGTTTAGCTAACAGTTGAGCCAGGTTCAGAAAGGGATTGGACAAATTCCTGGAGGAAAGGGGCATCAGTACTAGGTAGGACCAGATTAACCCTTGAGTGAGCCCTAGGCAAACAAACTCATGGGTTCCCAGGTGAAGATGAAATCTTTGTGTTACTTTTTCACTCAATAATTATAATATGTAAAATAAGCACAACTGGGCCCCTTCTTCACTTAGGGCCCTAGGCATGTGCCAGTTTGCCTATGCGTTAATCCGGCTCTGGTACTAAGTATTGAGCCTGAGAGTTGGGGATACAGCCTCTGACTCAGAATTTCTTAGACCTTAAATGCTGGAGATTGCAAGTGGGAGAGGAACAGCGGAGAAAACCCCTGGTCATACTCAGTTCACTCTCCCTTTCAATATCCACTTTCTGCCACTGTGTGACACAGGATGCTGCGGGACATGGACCGTGATCTGACACAGTAAATGGCAATTCTTCTGCTCTTATTTACAGGAGACTCTTCCTACTCCTTCCCTCCCTCCCTTTGTCTTCGTTCTGTTCATACAAAGCAAGAGACAGCCCTTGCCTTGAAAAACTTAAAAACCACATAGACAGCAGGACTATAATAACAAGGAGGCTGACCCACATGATGTTTTGTGGGTGTTGTCAGAGTCTGACCATCCTTTTTTGATTTTGGCAAGGGGTTTTTTTGGGTGCAGTTTTGTTAGTTGGGGATAAACCGAACAAGGAAGATGAGGGAGGTAAGTGAGGAACAAGCAGCCAGTCATGGCAGATGGGGAAAGAATGCTGAAAATTAAAACTATAGTTGAGTATCCTGACCTCATCTGTCTTCGAAGTTTCCTATTGCAGCTGCTTCTGTCCCTGCTCTGCTAGGTCTGTCCAACTCCCCTCCTCCCTGGACTGACTCACCAGAACTTGCATGCCTGGGGTGAGTTGGAATTGCATGAGTCGAGTCTGCACTGCACAGTTCAGGGTCCAGAGATGGAGCAGGACACAAGAGGAGGTAGCCTTAGCCAAATTGTACTTTCCTCTCTCCCAAACATTCTGTTTATGCTGTTAAATGCCATATAGTCTCATATACAACATGCATCTTCCCCCCCTCACCCCAAAACAAGCTGCTGAAAATTGCAGTGTGCATTTATATGTGAGAAATATAGTAAAGAGCAGTTTCTGACTTACCAGGAGAAAAACAACATTAAAATTTGAAGGAGAATCATTGGGAGCAGAACAATTGCCAAGCTCAGCTCTGTAAGCAGCTGCTACTTGGGCCCCTGGTAGATGTTACACTTAAGACATGATGAACTCGTTAAGCATGCCTTAAGTGGTAGCCTGGCCAAACATTCAAGCAGTCAATGGCATGATAGGGAAAATAAGATACAAAGTAATTATCCTTCATTAGGGATCTACTCAATTTGTACTTTTGCAGTTCTTGTGGAAACTGCAACAACTGGTGTTCCCCAAAATTTTCATAGATTTCATAAAGATTCAGGCTGGAAGGGACCCGAAGGATCATTGAGTCCAGCCCCTGCCCCAGGGGCAGGAAGTCAGCAGGGATCATAGGATCCCAGCAAGATAAGCATCCAAATACCTTTGAAGGCATTCAAAGTAGGTGCTTGTACCACCTCCAGCAGCAGTCTATTCCAGACCTTGGGGGCTCGGACAGTAAAGACGTTTTTCCTTATGTCCAGCCTGAAACAGTTGTAGAGGAGTTTGTGACCATTTGATCTTGTCATACCTTCAGGCGCTCTAGAGAACAGACGTTCCCCCAGATCCTGGTGAACACCCCTAATAAACTTATAGGTGGCCACCAGATCACCCTGGAACCTGCACTTTTCCAGGCTGAAGAGTCCCATTGCGCTTAGCCTCTCTTCATAAGGTCTGTTTTCCTGACCTCTGATCATGCATGTGGCTCTCCTCTGCACCCTCTCAAGCTTCTCCACATCCTTTTTGAATTGTGGAGCCCAAAACTACATGCAATACTCCAGCTGCAGCCTCACCAAAGCCGAGTACAACAGGAGAATGATGTCCTGGGATTTGCTTGAGAAGCATTTATAGATGCAAGCCAGGCTTTTGCTTGCTTTACTAGCCACAGCATCACACTGAAGGCTCATGTTCATCTTGTGGTCTATCATGACCCCCCAAGTCCCTTTCATCTGTAGTGCTAACCAGTGTAGCACTGCCGAGCCTATAAGCATCCTGCAGGTATTTCCTCCCAAGGTGGAGAACGTTGCATTTTTCAGTGTTAAATACCATCATGTTCTCATTCGCCCACTTCATGAGGCTGTCAAGATCTGCCTGGATCACCCTTCTGTCCTCAGGTGTGGATGCTTTACCCCTGAGTTTGATGAATCATAGTATCTAGGGTCAGAAGGGGCCTAGAGCAGGCCATCTAGTCTGACCCCCCACCAATGGCAGGAACGAGTGCTGGGGTCACACGACCCCAGCCAAGTACCTATCTAATCTACTCTTAAAGACACCCAAGGTAGGAGCAAGAACAACTTCCCTAGGAAGCCGGTTCCACATCCTAGCCACCC
>JAGPOW010000261.1:33114799-33195062 GCA_030014935.1 Caiman crocodilus | reverse complement strand
AGACTTGAGAATTTTCTCAAATATCTTTCCCAGAACCGAGGTGAGACTGACAGGCCTGTAGTTCTCTGGGTCCTCTTTCCTCCCCTTCTTAAAGATGGGCACCATATTGGCCACCTTTCAGTCCTCCGGTACCTGTCCAGAGCTCCAAGAGCACTCATGTAACCAAGCCAAGGGCCCAGCAATCACCCCCACCAGCTCCCTCAACAGCCTTGGGTGTAGGTCATCTGGGCCCACCGACTTAAAGACATCCAGCCCTTCCAGAAGCCCTTCCACTAGGTCAACCGTCACCCCGGGCCTAGCAGTGATTCCCGAGGGGGAATACAGGTTTTCAACGGGAGGGATGTCCCGGTCCCCCCCTCAGGAAGACCGAGGCAAAGAACCCATTGAAGATCTCAGCCTTCCCATCAGCCGCGATGTCATTGGCAAACTTGGCGAGCCTGCTTCTGACACCAATGTCTACATCAGTGATGAAGATGTTAAAAAGTAAAGGCCCTAGGACAGAGCCATGAGGGACCCTGCTGGTCACTGGGCACCACGACTGACTTCCGTCAACCCACTACCCTCTGGGTCCTACTGCGGAGCCAATTCCCCAGCCAGTGGATCGTGGTGAGGTCAAGGCCGCAGTTAGCAGTTTTGCCAAGAGTTGATCATGGGATACCAGATTGAAGGCTTTTTTAAAGTCAAGATATATGACATCAGTCTCTTCCCCCTTGTCCAGGTGATAAGTCACCTGGTCGTAAAAAGAAACAAGATTGGTCAAGCAAGACCTACCCGCAACAAACCCGTGCTGGGTATCCCTCAGGATATTGCTGTCAGCTAGCTTGTATCGGATGGCCTCTTTGATAATCTTTTCCAAGATCTTCCCCAGGATAGAGGTCAGGCTGATGGGTCTGTAGTTTGCCAGATCCACTTTCCTCCCCTTTTTTGAAGATAGGCACCACATTGGCCTTCTTCCAGTCGTCGGGCACTTCACCAGAGCACCAGGAGTTCTCAAAGATCCGTGCCAGGGGCTGAGCTATGATGCCTGCCAGCTCTCTGAGTACCCTGGGGTGTAAACAGTCAGGGCTGGCTGACTTGTAGGTATCCAGCCTGTCAAGGTGTTCCTTCATGAGGTCAGCTTTGATGGATGATAAGGAATCTCCCTCACCTGGGCCTCCCTGTCCCTCAGTGGGCAGGGGTGTCCCATGGGACTGGTGAAAAACTGACACAAAGTACCCATTTAGCAAGTTTGCTTTTCCCTGGGCATCAGTTGTCCCATCTGGTTTAGCAGGGGTCCAGTGTTGCCCTTGCTTTTCCTCCGGATCTGCACATATCTAAGAAAGGACTTTTTATTGTCCTTGATATTTGTAGCTCGTTGGAGTTCTGTTGCAGCCTTGGCTTTCCTGGTTTGCTCTCTGCAGGTCCGGACCAGAACAGAGTATTCCTCCTTGGTGGTGAATCCAGTCCTCCATCCTTTGTAGGTCTTTCTTTTAAGATGCAGGAAGTCTGCTAGCTCCCTGGAGAGCCAAGGGGGCTGCTGTGCCCTTTTGCTGCCTTTCCTTCAAGATGGAATAGACTTAGCTTGTGCATCCAGGATTGCTCCTTTGAGGAGCAATAACTCGTCATGAACTCCTCTCCCCTTTGGGTGGATTACATTTTGTATGGAATCACCAGAAAAAAAACAAACTTATTAAAAATGAAATGCTTAATTTAAACATTTAAAAAAAAAAGTTGATGGTTTTTACTTACCTTTTGTGCCCTCTGTATTTTAAGTAGATCCCTACTCATAATATGCATAATGTATATAATTTTGTTGTTGGTTACCATCATACCTTAATTGAACATGTGGTTTGTAGGCTTCTGGAACTAGGAATGCCAGTCAGCTGATTGTTACTCCCAGCCCTGGGAACGTACCAAAGCCTTTCAAGACTGGTGTGCTTTCAGTGCTGGGAGCACTGGGCACCCACCTTGCTACTTGCCAGTGCAGGGGGTGCCTGGGATTATGATCTTAGGCTCTCTCTGGCAAAAGGTATGATTGGGGCATAGCAGGAGGTGTGATGGTTGGGATCAAGGATCAGACCCAATCACACCTGTAAATAAACATTTGTCAGTGGTCTCAGTTTCACAGATGTTAGGGGTTGGAAGGGACCTTACAGATCATTGGGTCTGCCCCCCCTGCATATGGGCAGGAAAGACTGCTGGGATCAAATGATCCCAGCAAAATGAGTGTCAAGTTACTTTCTACAAAAGAAAAATCTTTTTTTTTTTTCATTCTGCCCTTCAAAAATTAGGTTAACACTTTATTCCAGGGAGCATGAGAGAAAATATGGTATTTTTGTTTAAAAGAAATTATTAATATGTGAAGGCAAAACTTGCTATCAAATAATTTGGGGCCAACATTGGACCCATACTGACATTGCATTCCTAAAGGCTCTGGGGCATTACTGTACAGTTTTGTGCACATAACCCCTGCAGGTGTGAGACAGCGTCCTGAATGCAGGTTCATTGCAGATTATGGTTGTCAAATCCACATTACTCAATTTTTTTAAACATGCCATTAGTATTTAACCTCCAATACCTATGTTTGAGCGCTGTGGTCTGCCTTGCTCTAGGCAACTGTGTTTCTGCCCCCTAAAAATGAGCGTGTTGACTGTAGCTCCACAAGAAAAGTTTGCTAATTTATAAGGGAAAATGTTTCTACATAAGTATTACAAACACTGGAGGGAAAAGTGAAAATTAACTAATTTTAAGCTGACTGAAAAGTAGTCTTTTATATTTTTGTCTCCTTACTCTTGCGTTCTGAAACCTTACACTATATCTGCACAAGAAGATTCTGTATGTTTTTGTTCTATTAACAAAATAATCATTGCGTTGGACCTGTCTCTGGTACTTCATTTACAGCAAATGCAACTGCCAGTGCTAATATATTCACTTACGTGTTTGAGAGGTATGTGACACTGCAGTTTCTTTATAAGCAATTGTTCGCTTGGGCAAAGCAAGCAGTCTTGCTTGCTTAAGCATCCGAATTAGTAAGCAAGTTATGAAACAAATGTTGTGTTTTTTCAGTATAACGGGATGTGTTTACAAGGACCTGGTGGTGTTCCTGGACGGGATGGGAGCCCTGGAATCAATGGAATCCCGGGGACGCCTGGTATCCCTGGTCGAGATGGGCTCAAAGGAGAAAAAGGAGAGTGTATGCGAGAAAGCATTGAGGAGTCTTGGACCCCCAACTTCAAACAGTGTTCATGGAGCGCATTGAACTATGGCATAGACCTTGGGAAAATAGCAGTAAGTTAGTCCCATAAAGAACCTTATGTTCTTGCATTCAGGAGCACCACACCACATGGTGAAGATGCATGTCTATAGAGATGCATTTAAAATGCGTATTTCCAGTGAGAACTTCCTTTTGTTCTTGCGAGTGGTCCCATTTACAGATGTAGTTTAGGCACCTGTATTACTCATTTCTGTGATAGTTTTAGGTGAAAGACTGAGGTGGGCTGATGGTAGATGCAGCAGACCTTGGTTGAGGTGGCTCATGGTATATGCAGCAGAAGGTAGGGTTGGCATCCCTTGCTGAAGCAGGAGGCTAGAAGCTGAGCTATGGCAAAGCAGAATGTAAACAGGCTGAGGTTTTCAGCCTGTGCTACAGAACTGACCCGTGGGAGAGGTTTGAGGTTGAAATTATGAAACAGGTAAATAAAGCTTGGATGCACAAAATGACTTTGTTAGTGTAGTCTTTGAGGCAATACAGTCGTTGGGCATTATTGTAGAGTCAACTAGATATAGCCTATTTTGCCAATTTCCCAGGCTGGAAATGGGCCTTTAATGATGGAATTTTAAAATAGGAAAACACAAAACAGTTTGTAGCAAGAGTGCCCTACAAGCAAACAAAAATCCTAGCCTCAGAACAACTAGGTGAAATGGCTGCTATGTTACAAGAACCGTCCCTAAAGTAACAAGTAGTATTTACTTCAGAATAGCCTATGGGTTGAAGCTCTTTAGTACTTTATGGGAAAAGCAGCGTATTTTAGGAAAGAGAAAAATTTGTTATCCAACGTTGTAATGTGCATCAGAATTAAGAGAACTTTATGGTTTTTACTGATTTTGTGACTGCTAAATCCAAGGTGCCTACTAAGAAGAACTCATAACAACGTTATATCGGGAGTTAGAAGTCAAGTTTGGATATACTTACCTTGCTTAGAACCACAGTAATATATAACAGCATCTTTCTACCAACTTTTCCTGGCTGCTAGTTGGGGTGGCCTGTGGACTGTCTTGAGGGAGCTGATAACATCATTAATATTTCCAAGGAAGGGAAAGTGCTTGAGGCCCAGAAAACATAGAAAGATATTTAAATACGTAACATTCTAGCATGTTCCTTACCCTCTTTGGTGTTTGAAATACAGATGAGAATTTTGTTGTGGCATACCTCCCCTCTCCCCCTTTTTCCTTTTTTTTAGTGAATAGGGGAGAGGGTGGTTAGTGTAGTCCCAACTAGTTAGTAGAAATAGGTTTAGAAATTAATACATTGCAGTAACCAACAATTTTCCTCTCTCTTCTCCTATTAGGAATGCACGTTCACAAAGATGCGTTCTAACAGCGCACTGCGAGTTCTCTTCAGTGGCTCACTTCGACTCAAGTGTAAAAGTGCCTGCTGCCAGCGCTGGTATTTTACGTTTAATGGCGCTGAATGCTCTGGGCCACTTCCTATTGAAGCTATAATTTAT
Organism: Caiman crocodilus; assembly: GCA_030014935.1. Classification (NCBI taxonomy): domain Eukaryota; kingdom Metazoa; phylum Chordata; order Crocodylia; family Alligatoridae; genus Caiman; species Caiman crocodilus. The sequence continues at coordinate 33,190,356 of JAGPOW010000261.1, read as the reverse complement.
TTAGATCAAGGAAGCCCCGAGTTGAATTCTACTATTAATATACATCGTACTTCTTCAGGTATGTATGTCAAGGCTATGTGAGTACGGATAGATTGAAAAAGGTCTCTGAGCACACTGGGAATCCTATAGAAAGGTGCACATTAGAAACCTGAAGGCCCCTGAAGGGGAAGCAGAGGTTCCTGGACTATTAAATACAGCACTTGCATTAATTTTGTTGTGGGTTTGGGTTTACAATTGAGTTCCATGTTTACTGTGGCACTTGCTTTAGTCAGACTTCATATCCTAGAATTTATAAACATAAGAGAATTACCTCTAATCAAACTGACTGATCTTTGACATAATACCTGCAACTGTTTTAAATTACTGTAATAGGGCATACTGTATGAAGCCAGCAGCTCAGCTCTTTGTGGAGAAAGACATTGCTTTCCTTTAAACAGTACAGCTGCTTGCATATGTTTAAACAAAATTTTAAAAAACCAGCAAAATATGTACTTTACCAGAAGCAACAATGTTACTTTGACCTGGCTTTATAGCATCTGCATAGATTGGATGCATTAAAAAGCATCAAAAACCCTGCTATCTAAAGCTGAGTCAGTTGGCAATTAGATAAAAACACCAAAATGCCTTCCTCCAACTCCTGCTCTGTGTAGACATTGGGCAACTCAGGTCCAACTAAGGCACTGCGCCTCTTCTGGACATGCATGGGGCTTGGTGTGGGAGCCTGCCAAGTTGAATTCAAGTGCAGGGGTTTTTTTGTGTTTAATATCTGCAAGCACTATATTTCTTCAGTAACAAAAATGTATAACCATCATGGACTGTTTTGGAAGGGGTTCATTACCACTATTTAGTCATCTCTGATTAATGCTGCCAGTGTAGTTAAGACTGACAAAAGTGGAGTGGTCATGTACAATTCAAAAGCCTACTTCCTATAGCAGTATCATTAAAAGATCAAAAGACTATTTTGCTACATCTATTTTCTGTTGAGGCCAAAATATACTGTGATTGGCTTTTACCTTTTTAGAGAATTACCCAGTTAAACATAGAAGTGAATAAAATTTTAACACTGGCAATATGGCACCCCTAACTTCAGATAGCTATGGTAAACTGCTGTTCTTTGATTTAAAAGTTAAGGAAATATTAGGCAATATTACATTGATTGAAATAATGTTTTCTCTTTAAACAGTCGAAGGATTATGTGAAGGAATCAATGCAGGGTTGGTGGATGTTGCTATCTGGGTTGGTACTTGTTCAGATTATCCAAGAGGAGATGCTTCTACAGGATGGAATTCAGTCTCTCGGATCATAATTGAAGAGATGCCAAAATAAATTTTCTTCCAACACCTATTTTAACCCATCACCTCCAAGACTTTAATCAGATTTGACATATATTGCATACAATTTACTTTGAAAGTGATTATTTCTATAATTTCAATAACTATTGAACAGAAGGCATGGGTTTGCTTAAGTTTAACACAAGTTCTTATGATAGCGTTTTAGTGCACAAATATCAGAAAGAAGCTTATTAAAGTTTTTTTATTCATTGGTCAAATTTAGTTATGGATATGTATCACTTTTTTGTAATAGCTGAAATTACAGCTTTTTATATCTTAAATAAACACACTTTTACAAAACAAACAGGATATTTTATTGTCAGTAGAATGCAAAGAGTTTTTCAATGGCTATGAGAACAAGTGCATCAGTATATACAATTTTTGATATTCAGAATTTTATAGGAAGATCTGGACAAAACATTAAACTTTAACCTTCATTTCAGATTTCAAGTGCACTACTTATCCTATATTATCTACATCCTTACTATACTTCCCAGCCAATGTCCATTGACTTCAGTGAGAACTTGCTCAGGGACAATTTTAACAGAATAAGTTCGGCAGACCTTCAAACTCTTTCCCTGCTCCATTCATTAAGCTGTTAAGAGGTTGTTGGCACCCCCTGTTTTCAGTATAGTATTTAAGAATAATAAATGTGCAGACAGTAATACTAAACAATTTTACTGCTATAAACTAGTAAGTAATTTTAGTGTTATTTCAGTTTATCATCTAACTTGGATAAGAGGCACAAAATTATTACATAAATACTTGCATTGCAAGGAAAGACAATAACTATTTAAGGATAGGCTCAAATGCTTTGAGCTTTATGGCCTTCAGGAAAGTGTGCAAATAATTGTTAAAAACTAAATCTCATTTAGTTTTAAAACTATGCAAATCAATCAGTTTCTCAAGACTAGATAATAAATTATCAGACCGACCATTCAACAACTCTCAGCCGTGTAAAACATGCTAAACAGTCACTCCAACAGTGCAATATGTCCAATGATAGTACCAAATAAATAGTTTCTTTGTTTTAATTACAAAATATTTAGGAAGGAAAATTGCTTGGAACATGAAAGCCAGTTCTGTACTAAAGACATAAGAAATCAAAGGAAATGACAAAAGCATGTATAACATGCAAAAATGTAACAGCTGCATCTCTCAGATCTTTTTTAAATGCCCATGTCAGTCTGTCAAGTTATACGATATTTGCTTTTCAGACTGCCCCTGCATCTCTTCAATTCCCAGCTCCTAGTTTCAGTTTTATTCTTGTAGGACTAACCCACTTCAAAACCAAGGGCAGCCAAGTTTTAATTCTTGGAAGCAATGGATGTGATGCTGCTAAGCACTAGCAAGCTATGAAGCTGGCATTTTTCTCCCAAGAAGTCTGTACTTGGTCCATTTTCAATGTTGTGATTGGTAGATTTCAGAGTAGTTCTAAGCCTTGCACTGAATGATTAATACCTCAAGGCCCTATTCAGTCAGTTGTACATACTAGCACATAGCTTTTTAAAAAAAAAAAAATCCACAAACACACTTTCTTAAGGCACAAGTTAACACCTATTAAAGAGTGATTAGTTAATATAGTAATTCACCTGGTAACCCCTTCAAGTACACATGAAAGGTAAATATAGAAATAAACATGATGAAGTCAGTAGACCCCATCTGTCATCATTTTCAAAATGAAGAAGTTCAGTTAAGTGTGAGTGTGTGTGTAAAAGAATTAAACATTACTGAAGAAAATATCCCCCTTCTACTGCAAAGGAGCTCTTTGGATGGCTTGCTGAACTATTTTAAATTAATTTTTGTTTCCTACATTCCAGACTTGTAAGCTAAAACTAGTTCTGTATGTGTAAACTAAATCTTACTCAGATCAGTCATGGGTTCCTCACAGATTATCCCATTATTGCATAGCAAACTTGCCAAGTTTCTTCAGGAATAGAGCCTGCATATCAGCTGTCTGGCTTGCAGAGATCATCCAACCTACATTCTGCATAAGTGTTGCTCAGAGATTTATTAGTTCCTGTCTCCCTCAGTTAACTGCTATTTTACACAAAACCACTGAATGTCTTATGGCACTAGTTAGAAGCCTGATTATTACTAGTGTAGTTTTTCAGATGCAGAATTAAGAAAAACATACCACTGAAAAACATTTCCCTTGAAGAGTGTGTTCCCTTGCTATTTTTACAGATGAATTTCTATGAAATGTACTTTCATCTGCTTATTAGGCAAAGGGCTACAACAGATTAGAAAAGGGATATATGACACCTGGTCTGTGCAGCTTGTGCCCCTGCCCAGTTCCAGGTGAGGAACTGCACCTGTGCTGCTTCTCCTTGCCTTCTCAGCTCTACTCAGATATGGGCCAAATGGTTTCAGCAGTCTGTTTGCAGCTGGGGGCTTGGCAGCTGGAAGCTGGACCTGCACTGCCACTTCCCCTGGCCTCCTGCTCCCTGGCATGGGTGCAGCTCCTAGCTTTCTGGCTTTGGTACAGAGAAAGCCCTGTCCCCAGAGGCAGCCCCAAAAGCCACCTAGCCTGTGCCAGACTGGATGCTAGTTGTTCTGGCCCACAGCTTACAGAAGGTTGCTAGCTCCTGGGTGAGAACAATCATTCCCTTAAATTATAAAAGAGAACATCTGTTGTTTTATTCTTAAATAAAAAAAAGCCTTCCCCTGTTCAAGCTAGTTTTGAGACCACCATAGGGACATGTCAGACCATAATGTTGAAAAGCAAGATGATCTGCACTGAAAAAGCCATACTCCATATTGGAATAATACAATTTACAAAAATAAGCATCAAGTTTTGTTTTTTAAAATTAAGTCCATCTAAACATCCATTTATTAGCTCATCCCAGAGTTCAAATGTAATGCATTAACAAAGATAGGAAGAAAAAGTGGGGTAGATGGCCAATGACAGACTAAAATGACTTTGGTCTGATGCAGTAAAAATGCCCCATTTTGCAAGATATTGTGGGTGATATCCTAAAACTGGGACTTCAGCAGATTATGAAACATGCAGAGTAGGTAGCATGCCCACTACGCTGTACTGGAGCAAACCAAATCTCTGCCTTTTTATACTGTACCCAGCTGCCTCATCTCATGCAACTCTTGCTGCAGTGGAGGACACTGGCGTGGGACGTTCTAAGCAATGAAACTTATCTGTGGGATTTGTCAGGATTTAGGAGATCGTGAATTTCACTAAGAAGTGTATATACAATTTCACAAGGAGACAGCAGGCAGAGGACCTACACTAGCAGATTTGAAAGCCATCAAAATTTTGACACTACACTGTGGACACCAGCAGCTTTATTAGAGAGAAGTAGAAGTTAGTTCCCTTTGCTTTTTTGAGGGATCAGTTCAAAGGACTAAGTCTTGCAACAGCTTTGATTATGTTTTTATCCAGCCACCATGTTATTTCAGTTCCACTCAGAGGCTGATTCACAGAGAAGAGTAAATGGAGTGATCTGGGGACAGACACTACCACACAAGACAAGGAAGCCAGAGCTGCTGTCTCCAAATTCTCTCATCAAATCACTAGATCAATCCACAAGCAAGACAGATTTGTGTACAATATTTGCCCTATATGAAAAAACACTTTAAAACAAAAGATGATAATTTTTTTCTTGATGCAAATGCCTACCTTTAATTATTTTCCTTTTTTAAACCAAGCAAAAAACTAGACACATGTTCATACATTGCAAAGGTAATACAACAGGCAGGAGTCACTCTGATCACATTGGGAACAATTCCTTTATAAAATCCTTGAACTCCTTCTTTCCTTCAAAAGACAAAAAAAGTATATTTACTTTTACCATAAAAAAGAAGAGTAAAACAAATACAGAACCTCAGGAAGTCTTTCCTTTATGCATTTTAGAGCCACTTTAGATTACAGATATATTTCCAGATTTGTGGATCTTTATATTCTTTAAGGTGAAAGAATGAAATTTTGGAAAAACCTCACTGTTTTCATTGACCTGTAAAACTTTCTGTGCAGATGTCATTTATTGCACTCTTCTCTTCCAGTATTTTTAGATACAAAATAGCCCTTTTGCAGTATGATACAAAGAATGTATGCAGCTCTGAATCCAGACAACATCCTTATTCTAGAAAATTTAATACATGCTAACTCCTATCCTAAACTGATAACACTTAAGGGCTTTACTGAACTGAGGCATTAACAGTTGCAAGGAGACTGAGGGGCAACAGTTCTGTTTAGTGAGCTGTAGTTGATAATCTTTTATAGTGGGGGAAGGAAAGCATCACCTCCAGACTCTTCTGGTCCCACTGGCCAATAACTAAGGACCTCCAGCCATTCCCACCTGCAGATACACCACCTATGTTAATGCTGTGGAAATTCAGAGAGCCTATTTAATGCAAGAGGCACTTTTGTGCCTAATTCTGAGACAAATTTTACATTAGAGTATATGGGGCTTAGTTTCTCATTTTTTTTATGCAATACAGGTTTGTCAGGCTAAATTGTGTGTTCACTTATCCCCATCTTTTGTCTTCACATGTAACCCTCAAATGAAACCCATAAAACTCCAGACTTGAGTGGCTTTGTACAGCTGTAATCTAATATAGTTCTAGCTAGGTTGCTTCTGCAGGACTAAGAAAAATGCAGTAGCAGGAAACCCCTCATCACTAGAAGCCAGCAGATACAGCTTTGACTACACAGGGTGATTTAATTTACAGCGGAACCGTGCTTTTAGTTCTACAAGCTTACCTCCATGTCCTGCAGATAACATCAACCACTCCAGAGTACGTATTGTGCTGATCCTGAAGACGAGCTCGTACTACTTGATATGGATATGTTGCTGACACAGCAAATATTTTGGATAGTGCTGCCATTGTGATGTATTCTGCAGTATTCTAAAATAAAATTTACTAAATTTAGGTTAAATCAAGTTACAGACAACAAAATAAGATGCTGGGAAATATCAAACTGCTTTTGAAAGTCTGAGCTAAACAATATCCTGTTTTTACCTCCCTAAGATACATATATACGCTGTAACAAAATTTACTTATTACACATGAATACATACCATGTCAAGTACCAACACAGATTTCACTCATGAAAAAAAGTGTACATAAAAAATATCTGCATAGATTTTACCTTTTTCTGTTTGTAACTGCGTAAAATTACAGGTGTTCCAAAGGGAAAACAAATAAAAAAAAAAATCTCTAAATTTTCAGTCATAAAATACTCAGCAAAATTGAAGTGGATTTCCTCAACATGTGAGGACAATGCTAACTGGCTAGCAAGGAAATAGTTACTTTTACCAAGTAAGTCGAAAGTGAAAAAATATCAGTATTTTCCATTTTTGTGCTTTATAATCTGCCACAAATTGTCAAAACCTACTAAAATGACAACTGCAGAAACAACAATCATATCCAAACCGTGTACTATACATATAGCTCTAGCATCCAAATGCTCCCAGACAGACCACAAGAGATGTTTTCTTTTCAGCTGTCTTACCAATTTTGTATCTGACGGTCTGTTTTTATATTTATTGTATCTTGTTTTCAAATCCTCATATGCCATGAATTGAAGTGCACCGTGTGAAGTTCCAAACAGACCAGGCACAAATCCCTAAAACATATAGACAGAGAAAAATCACAGGTTAAACTGCAGCCCCAGCAAGACAGGCACCCTGTTAGATCAGCTAATGCTAACATATAGCCCCCACCATAAAATATGTACCAAAAAATACATTTACAACATAGTAAGAGTAATAGTCTACAGTAGGGGTGGGCAAAATGTGTTCTGCCAGGCCATTCTATTCAGCCTGCGAGGCCCCTAAAAAATTTAGAAAATTAATATTAATCTGCCCCTGGCTGCCTATCATGCGGCTCTGGATGGCTTGCCAGTAACTCAGTAAGCGGCCCTCCGTCCAAATGAATTGCCCTCCATGGTCTAGTCATGTTTAGATCTGTTGTCCAGACACTAGAAGATGCACATACAGCCATCCAAGACAAGCAATTATGGTCTTTCAAACCATGTTCTTCTATGATTCAGGGTACAGGTGATGGGAGTCAGGGTAACAAGCTAATGGGATGTATACAAATCTCAGCTACCCAGTAGCAGCAATCACTATTGTTAACTGCCTAGTCACTGCTCCTGTGAGTAGGTCATAAATTGGCTGGCCCTTTTAAGGACACTGGCTCTACTTTACCTGATTAGTCAGCCAGCTCCCAGCAGAGACTGATCAGGAGCACAAAAGCCAGCCAGCAGTTTAGCTGGGAAGAGAGCTGGAATGGAGTGGAGAGTAGTAACACAAAATAGGATGGCTCCTGATAGGTCCTAGACCATGTCAACCCTTAAACAAGCTTTGATTTGTGAAGAAATACTGTCTGAATTGTTCTGTTGTAAAGAAATGCTGAGGCTCCTAAGGGATGGCCTGAGCCTGGGGAGAGAAAATGGGAACAAAGCAGGCTCCAGCACAGGGAACTTTTGAAGGAGAGGGTATAGTGACCTATGGATTTGGATGAGGCGTTTCTCATTTGCAAAAGATATTGTGGGAGAAAGCAAACTACAGAAGTTAGAGATGATTTTAGGAACCTTGGAAAAAAGCTGAAAGAGGCAAATTCAAGTGATATTCTTGGAGACTGCTTCCATTCTTGAGAGGAGGCAGAACACAGTGGAGGAGAATGATTAGCTACATGGCAGGATGGGAGGGTGACCGTTTTCGTTCTGTGGAATTACAGGGAGAGATTGCAACTGGGAGATAAAGGGGACATTCTTGTTTGGAAAGTGCATGCAGCAGTTGGGAGTGCTTTAAACTGATGATCAAGTGAGAGTGTGGAGAGGAACGCTGTAAGGCGGCAAATATAACACAGGCTCAGCATCTTAGGGCAAGATGAAGTGATGAAATGGAAGAGAAGCTTCAACTGTTTTTCTGCCAATGGTGAGAGTTTGGATAAACCAGGAGGAAATGGCATGAAGTTCTCATTGTGAGAAAACTGAGCAGTGATTGGCATTGCAGAAACCTGGCAGGACAATTCACATTCTAATCAAGTGGTTCTTTCAAAAATTGGATGAAAGGATAGGTCTACAGTAACACTTCACAGTAAAACACCATGATATACAGTTTAAATCTGGAGTGCAGGCTCTTGAATGCCTATGAATCAATGTGCTAAATGGACAATGCCTGGGATGGTACAGGTCGGGGTTTATTACAGACCAGCAACTCAAACCAGAGAAGAGGTTGAGCAGTAAGGTGCATTTGGTCCGCAGGCCTAATCCAGAGCACAGTGTTGGCTCTGCCAGGCCTGATGCAGCCACAAGGAAATGGCTCAGGTGGGCCTTTCCTGCATGGCAAAAACAAAAATTGGGGGCAAATTTGATATTCAGCCCATAACAGTTCAGTTGTGAAGTGAAAGTAGTAATTAGAAATTAGTAAAATAAATAAATAAAAGTGCCAAATACCAAAGAAGGGAACAGCAGGTAACAACCAAAGTAAACCAGCAGCATGGGGGAAAGTATATAAACATCTGAGGACATCTGTTTAGTGAAAAGTTCAAGCTGGCAGAGTCAATGACAATAGGTATACTAAGAAGAACAAAAATAAATAAAATCTAGCAAGAGCACAAGTCCATTACTACATTAAGATGGTAAACTTATTCTGCTTTTGTTTTCTACAAAAATGCAATCAAGAAACACTTGTCCTGTATTTGGAGAGAAGTAGGATGGGCTTCTTTGAGGAGGACAACTCTAATCTGCTGGTAAAGCAGTGTGTTACACGTCTGCTAGGGAAAATATTGCCCCAGCATCCTGTTTGCCTGCTGCCAATCTTATCTGCATGTCAATCTTATCTGCATTTTCTAGTCCTGAGCAAAATGTTATAGAAAGCTAATGCAGAATCCCACCAATACAGTAAAGAATAAAGATGATGATAAAAACCAACATGATTTTGTGGAAAATCTTGGCAAACAAGCCAAAATTCACTCTTTGAAATTACAAGTTTGGTTGATAAAAGGTAACTGAAGAGATATAACAGACTTCTGTAAGAAGTACTTAATAGATGAAAACTAAAAACAGACTAAACAAAACTAACACTAGACAATGTCACAGCACTCTAAATGTGGCATGACTTGACTGGCAAGCCAGTTCCATTCAAATAACACAGCCAAACATGAAGTTATACACCTAGGAAGAAGGAATTCCTACAGAATAAGGGGCTGTTTACAGAAAAGCCATGACTCCAAAGAGATGGGAATCAAAAAACATAGACTTAGTAAGATCTTTGAGCATAAGGCAGAAGTGAGTGAGAATGTACCACTTCCCTCAAAGGCTTGTTCAAATTGTTATTCACTCTGCTTAAGATTTGTGTGTTATTTCCATTTAAATTTGGTGGCTGGTTTCAGATATTGAATCAGTTTTTCCTTTTTCCTGCTTTACTAGCTGAATCCTCTATCAGCTCTTACATTTTGCTGGGATCAATAGCAAGCAAACCAGTCTACCGATATGCGAATAATCTGATTTACCTAGATCGGGGCGGGCAATTATTTTGGGTGGAGGACTGCTTACCCAGTTTTGGCAGGCTGTCAAGGACCGCATGGGTAGCCCTGTCCTTTGACAGGTGCCCCACCCCCTAGTCACCATTTTGGGACCAATGTCCCAGGGCCAGCAGCAGTGGGGCCTAGAGCAGGGCACAAGCTTGCAAGGGTCTGTGGAGCTGGGCTGGGCTACACCAGCAGGGAAAGGGGGGAGCTGGCCCAGCTCCATAGAGCCCCTGCCGACTGGGACCCTGTGCTCCTGCCACCCTGCTCTTGGCCCCGCCAGCACTGACCCCAGGACACCAGTGTAGGCCCCATGCCTCCACTGGCTGTCCACCCACTTGCTCCATGCCCCCCAGCTCTGTGGTATAGGCGGGGGGCAGCGCACACCCCCCAACCCCCTGCTTGCTGGCAGGGAAGAAGCTGGTGCTGGGCACAGGAAAAAGCAACCCCTTGCCTGCCCCATGATCAGCACTCCCTGCTGCAGACACTCACAGCCCATGCAGGGCTGTCCTGAGCAGTCACAGGCAGCCCCATGTGGGCTGCAAGCAGCTGCGGCATGGGGCCCTGGCCACAGGTGAGCTAGGAGCCACTTTTCCCCATGTTCAACACCAGTGCTCCCTGCTGCAGCCGCCCACAGCCCACACGGGGCTGTCTGGAGCAGGCACAGGCAGCCCCAGACAGGCTGTGAGCGACTGCAGCGTGGGGTGGTAGCCATGGGGCAGGCAAGGGGCCGCTTCCTCCCATCGCTATGCTCAGCACCACCTTGTAACCCAGGCTCCAGGCTCACCCATGGGGGCTGCATGTGGCGACAGCAGCTATGGTCTCCCTGCTTGCTACCCTGGGCAGTGTTTGCCACCTCTGCCTCTGTGCTGCCCAGTGTGTGAGCTCCAGGCAGGCAGCAGCAAACACAGCCCAGCATGGCACATGGGTGGGCCACAGCTGCTGCCGCCATGCGCAGCCCCGACAGGTGAGCCCAGAGCCAGCACGGGGCCCAGGCTGGCAGTGGGGTCGCATTACAAGCACTCTCCCCAATCTTTGGGAATTTTCCTAGCATTCCAGCATTGATTAAATTAACACCAGTGGCCCTATGGTCTCCTTGAACAATTTATACCAACTCCTCCAAATATGGAGGTAAGCAGTCAGGGGGAAAGCCTGTTTATTATAGCCAGACACCTGGAGAGTCCTAGCCTGGACTAGAATGAGTTGAAGCAACCGTAATCTGAAGATAAAGTTGCTTGGAGAAGATTGTTACTTGGGGTGCCAGGAATCTACACAGGCCACTTCCTGTACAGTATTGCAAGCAAGTTATTTGCTTCAGCTGAGAAAATACTTTGCTTAGCTTCCCCAACTGTAGATCAGTGAGTGAGAGAACTGCTTGGTGTCAAAGCAATGCTTATTAAACCACATGAAAAGTCTTAATGGTCATTTGCTGGGGAGAGTTTAAGTAGGTCCAACAAGAGCAAGAAATAAGAACCTGTGTTTACAGGACAGAACATGAAGACAGGAAAACAAAAAGAATCTCTATCAATTCTGGGTTAGGAACAAGATATTTCACTTACTCCTAAATCTGCCAGAGCCTGGCATTCATAAGCATCTGCTTTCAGAATAATGGGATTAGATTTCCCTTGGTAAATAGAAGAGGTGAATGCTCAGTAACTTAATTGTTATCCCCATGCAAGAGACCATGTTTCTTCACATTAGCAGCATTAGAGAAACTGAATCAAAAAAGCCCAGAGTTCTTCAGGCTCCTCTAGAAATGGTAATTACCCTAATGTCAGAGCTTTGGGGAATGACATGCACTATGGAAGTCTAAACTAGCTACTGCTTCCCTAAATTCTTCTGGGGGTGAGGGGGTGCAAACAAGCATTTCTGTGTAGCCATATTTAAAATCCTATAAAGCACATGGGTCACAAGCTGACAAGACCCAAGATGACAGACTGCAGAGTGGTGTGCGACTGCAGCACTATCCATTGTCATGGAGAAGGATGGGGGGAAATTAATAATTGTTTTAGCTGAATTGTGTCTAAACTGATGATTTACAAGAGAAAAATCAGACAGACAGAGGGCAACTACTTTCCATCTAATTCAGTCAGCAAGAGCAGCAAGCCTGCAGCCCAATGTGTTCTGCCCTATCTTTTAGAAAACAAATGTTGTTAGAATGTACTTCTTGATTCTCCTTTCCATTTCAGTCACATTCCTCTCAACTGAGTGCCAGCCTACAATGCAAGTGTCCATACATATACTTGCAATACTTGCAGTCTTCTCTTCATTGATTTCACTACACTTCACCAGTCTGCTGGCTTTACTTTTCATTAAGTTTTTTTGGCTGAAATCTTGCCGTGTGGGACAAAGATTAGACAGAAGAGAGGGTAGCTAAACCGGGACATGCAACAACTTCCCAGATAATATGTTTAGGAAGTCACCAAACCCACAGTGCCATGACATCCATGATAAATTACAGAATTACTATCCATTAAATTGCAAATATTATTACCTTGTATAAACCACGTATGCCCTCCTTCTTGTATATCTTTGCAAGAGCATCAAACATTCCTTTGTATTGACGCTTTGACGGATCAACACCAGCCTCATACTGTAACACAAGCCGTGTCTTCGTTACCCATATTGGGTTTGTAATGCAAAGGGTCATGACTCCTGAGAACAGATGGAAGTTAGATTATTATTCCAGCTCTCAAAGTTTCTACCTACTTGTTTAGTTCAGTACAGCACAGGCTTCTATGACAACAAAAGCTACTCGTTCTAGAGGATTACTCATGTTACTTACAACAAACAGAGTTTAAGTTTAAACACATGCTACTACCTCTCTTTTCCTCAGCCCTCAAGGTTGAGCACCACAAGTAGTAAGTAAATAGCATTATGGCAGGCTTATCCTAAACTGAGACACAATTTTGCTAAAGTAGAAGCAACAACTGGTAGACCCATAGTGCAAGCTAAACAAACTAGTCATTTCACGTGCTTCCAGATTTTCTGAGTTCGGTCTTCCAAGTGCATGCATTTTCAAAATTGCTTAGTCCTGTAGAACAGCTGTTCAGCTATGAACCACAGATTTCTTGCAATGACTGACCTGATATGGGTTTATACATTAGTGGAAAACACTATATTTCAACACAGTCAAACTACTCATGTAATTTGAGGTTTATTAAACTAGGATGTACATGGCTATCAACAAAATACAGAAATCTGATTTCTTGTCTGTGGTTATCAATTTTTCATTCCTAACACATGGTACAAGTTTCTCTACTTGAGAGGTCAGTCTAAGGAGCTTTGGAAGACCACTCCAAGTAGTGCTGCATCATACATTCCTCTTCAATATTAGATAGGCTACATGTCTAGTCCAGTGCCTATTGAAGACATTCCATTCCAAACCTGGATTTCAGTGCATGCTGAATTAGGCCTTGAGATGTCTTTTTTAAGGGGAAAGTGTTCCAGGTAAACTTTAACATTATAGCAAAAATTGACAACAGTTCTGCTTTTTATGCACAGCCACTTGGTCTGGAATTTGCAATTTTAATGTACATAGCTCATTCTTGCATGGGGCTGTAAAAAGTTTTAACTGTTGCTACTTGTGAATACACACAAGGAGTTCAGCCAGCCAACCCAACATCATTAATTTATTTACATGCATTAACCAAGTGCAGCTGGACCAAAACACTTATACTTGCCACCTGGACAAAAAACAGCACTAACAGACAAAGACAGCATATGGACAGGCTAGAAGTAACAGACAAAGACAGCATATGGACAGGCTAGAAGTAAATGTCAATCTTATCTGCATTTTCCTCACCAGCCTCTGCAGCTGACATTAGGTGTTCGGTTGCACTAAGACTTTCTAGCTTCTCCTCCTTCTTGTAGGCTTTGATGGCATTATAGCTGGAAGAAATGAAACAAATTTAGATAGAGATGAGAAAAATCCAAACCACTTAGATTCAACATTAAGCAATGCTCTTACAGAACAGAGGCAGGGGCGAACAATCTCAGATGCAATACAAATTACTGAATTAGTTTCAGGCTACTTGAAGCACAGAGTTGTGGTAGACAGCTGGGTGATAAAATATTACTGTTGCTGAAAAATAGGACTGCCTCACCACATTTAAAATTGAAGAATTAATTTGGATGAAATGCTAACAAGACAGATGTCTCCCAGCAAGGATTTATGAAAAGGCAGTCTATACTGTCATCAGCTTTATCTGCTGAACTGGTCCTCTGGGTTAAGTAAGCCATTGAGAGGTGAGCAATATGCGGTAAGAAGAGACGTGAAAGTCAGAAAAGAACGAGGACTAGAAAACCAGTAGGACAACTTTACATAAACAAGTAACTGGTTTCTTTGATTTCCTGCTGCCCTTGAGTTAAGTAATTTACATTTTAGTAAACATAAAATGCAAGTGATATGACATTGAAAAGACCCTGAGGACCAAAAGAAAAAACAAGAATTACCTCAAAAAAAATAAGCTAACTTGCAAAAATGGATTTGTCCAAGTACTAAATGCTTCCAACTTTAGAAGACTAAATCATTTCAGGAGCCAAATTAATTCCCCCAAATCAGTCTAAGGCTAAGTTCTTTTCCCCCACAAGGTTTATTTATATAGTGCAGCTTCTGGCAAGATTCTTAGTGGATAAAACCATACAAACTGCCAGTGCAGCTAGTTAACATTTCTGTGGCAACTTGTGCAGGCATTACGTTTTACAAGTGTGTCACGCTGCTCTCCCCAGCAGTTTATATTACATGTAAGATATGAAACAACAAGTGATGACTGGGGGTAAAATGTTCAGAAGTGATTTAGGTGCCTTTGAAAGTTTTGCCTATAGATTATATAGTTTGTAAAGCTGCAGGAATCTTTCATAAAATGTATTTTTTATCATTTTACCTCCCTCCAAATGAAAGTGCCACCTACAGTCCACAATCACTTCGCATATAACATCAAAGGTTTTATGGTTCTACTTACAAGAAAAAGTACAGGCCCCAGGAAGCACCTGCCCCCCACATGTTTGGAGTAACCCCCTGGTACAGGCCACGTAGTCCTTCATGCTTCCAGACCGTGGTCAAACAGTGCAGAATCCCATTGTATTTTGGTCTAAATTCCAATCCGTCACTCACTGAATAAAAGAGAAATTACACTGGAAAAACAGTGTTCTAGAAAGAATGAAGCCAAGTGGCATAAAACTACGATGCAAATACACCTCCCTGTTTATCTGGAAGATAACGTGCAGAGTTGAGGAAAGTCACAGAGAATAACCAAGCCTGACTAGCTGTATTCTTAAGGCACATGAGAGTTCAGCCTTACCCTGGGTTGAAGGAGAAGTCTGGTTGACCTGTTCCAGGTAAGCAGTTCTTTCCTACCAATCCAAGATGAACTCTCCTGCTGTGTACTGCAGGCAAGTAGCAGCATTGGCTTACAACTGCCTCCTTTTCTTAGTGCTCCACAGCTCTGCGCAATCTCTAGCCTATAACCTTTAATCTTTTTGCAGGGGGACCACAAAATTGTTATTTCAAAAGAATGTGGTTTTTTTGTTCTTTGCAGGAAACCCCGAGTTATATGCACCGTGTGTCAGAGGTATAATTCTCAAAGTATCATGACCCAGGACATTCAAAGTCAGTGTTTGTAAGTGCATTCAGGTGGTCTTCCCCCCTCATACTGCCACTGATTGGGTCACATGCAATTTAAAAAAAAGAGATGCATCAAATTACTTCAATAATAGGAAAAAGTAAATCCTGTCCCCTTCCCACCCCACAGATGCATCTACTTTTCTCCTATTTGAGAACTACCACAGGCAACTAGTAGGAGGGACATGGCGGGGGTGTCCCCCCCAACCCCAACAGGGCCCGGGTGCCCTGTGTGTCATCGTGTGCTTGCTCGGCCAACCAGAGCCCCCCCCCCCCCCCGGCCCAATCTGGACCAGCGACGAATGGGGGGTCCGAGGAACTTTTGGCCCACCCCCCGGACCTGCCCATAGGTCTGCCCACAAATTGTGACCCCTCCCAGACCCAGGAGGCACTAATTGCCCATGCGAACTACTTTATCCAAGTTTTCTGAGGCAGGCATGCAGGGTGCCTATACCGGAACAGGAAGGTTGCACCACCACGCTGCAATTCCAGCACATCAGAGCTGGCTTGATTAATTAAGTCTGCTGGAGCATGGCAATTGCCGCACTCCAGCAGTCTCATGTATTAGCATCCCCATGCTCCAAATAGTGTGGAATAAGCATTAGATAAAGCACCCCACTGCCGCTTTGGAACATGGGGACGCTGATACACAAGATGCTCCGGGTGCTTTAATTAGAGTGGCTCTTGGAGCTGCTTCAATTGAAGTGGCCCCTCCCCGCAACATGTGTATAAGCAGTCTTAAAATTTCAGCCCAATAAGGTTCAGTGAGAACAGAAATCCTGGTGCACCCTGAGCTGTGGCACTCGCTTTCGCTGCTACAATACAAGAGCTAAGACTGCTGTCTATGGCATTTGTGATCCCACACCAGGAGTTTCTTGGGTCTGGCTCGAGAGAGAAGCAGAAGAGGAGGTTCAGCAGGGCCTGAACCCTGAGGATGATGTATCTCTACGCATGGCAATGGGGCAGGACTACCACAAGTGCACACGAGCGACTGGACCACAGCGCAGTCGCCGAGCTACCGACCGATGGGCTGTGGCACTGCACCCTTGTGTGCGTGGCAGGCCGTGCCAGGCTGCCCGTGGGCCGGGCCAGCTGGCGTGGTGGGGGGACAGACCAGCCCCGAGTGGCTTTGCAGGGGAAGGGGACACGGCCCAGCCGCGCAGAGGGAAGAGGGTAGGTTAGGAGACGCGGCCGGGGCTCACCGGCGAAGCGGATCTTGACCAGGTCGAGCGGGTGCAGCACGAGCGTGGAGACGACGCCGCCGCTGAGCCCCGCCACCAGGCTCTCGTAGCGCACGTGCCGCAGCGGGGACTCCGCGGGCGGAGCGGACACAGCGCACGTGGAACCCTGCGACGCCTCCGCCTCCGCCACCGCGCTCATAGCGCCGCTGCCCGCAGCCCGCGCCCTGGAGGCGGAAGAGGAATGTCCCGAGCGGCTTCTTCCGCCCGCCGCGGCTCCGCGCCGGCTTCCTGTCACATGGGTCCTGTGCTCCGGAAGTGTGGCAGGCCGAGGCCGCGTGCGCTTGGGCGAGGATGCGGGTGAAGGTGCTGAGCCGGAACCCGGACGACTACGTGCGCGAGACCAAGCTCGACCTACAGCGCGGTGAGCGCCCGGCGGGGTCGCCCCTGCCTGCCCCGCCCTGGCCTCGCCGGGGCCGGGGCCAGGGCTGGGAGTGAGGCTAGAGCCGGGCAGAAGCGGGAGAGACGGGCACGTCATCTGCCTCTGCTTCGGGTTGTGTGCGTGTGTGTGATGTACACAGACACCCACACATCTGTACCTACACACACACGTATGTGGTGTGTGTATAGGTATATGTGTACATACGTATGTGTGTGTATTATAGTACTTCTCCCTTAACGTCATCCCAGTTGCATTGTTTTGTTATTACATCACGGATCTGCTGGAGAGCACACTCTTTTAAACTCGTGCAACATTCAGTTATAGCACTGTTTGACCACCACCTGCTAGTAGGTAACTATTGTGATGTAATTGGATTTGCTTAACATCCTTACTTATGTTCTTGAAAAATGCAACTAAGTATGACGTTAAGGCGTGGCTGCATATAAAGAGACTTGTGTCCTGAAAATCCTGCTAGGTACATACGTATACATATAACGTGTGTGGGTGTGTACAGGCTTCCCTTGCTAACCACGGTTTTGAGTATCTATGCTTAATATTCTGTATACCATTTTGGCTGCCACAGTGTACGGTTTTGAGTAACTGAATTCAGTTTTCCCATGTTGCTTTGCACTTGCATAGAGCTTGTTCTTCTGTGGATCTCGTCTGTCATTATGAAGTGCCATATGTCAAATTAAGACAGGTTCTTTGCGTAGATGTGATTTCTTTTATTAAACAGTACATGGGGGAAAAAAGTTCTCTGCAAGCTTTTGGGCACAATCACCCTTCTTCAGGCATAGGGAGTCTCTGCTGCTCCGAGACTCCAAGGAATGAGAGAAGGTAAGTGTGTGACAGGATGTCAGTGAGACTGTAAATAGCTGGAAATTAGGAAGACAAAAAGGTAGAGCAGGGAAAGGAGGGTACTTGAGTAATGGAGACTGTACAGTAGTAAATTTTCAAGGAAAAAAAGAGGCTGCCTGTGAAAAAAGTAAATAGCTGGAAATTAGGAAGACAAAGGGCAGAAAAGGAAGGGAGGAAGGAGGGAAAGAAAAAGTGTAAGAGTTCAGGTCAAGCTAAATTCCTTTCCTGACACAAAAGAATAGTCTCACAGTTCTGTCCTGTTTTTAAGAAGTGCTGTGATTTCATACCAGATCTCATCCACTATATGGCAATTTTCCCAGCTCTTCTAGAAATGATCTCATGCTTTCTATTTCTTTGTTGTCCTATGTGTCATATGAGGGAATAATGAATCACTTAAATTTCAAGGTAATGGAGAAAATTATTGTCTTTTGTTGAAACAGATGGGAATAGACCTCCTGGCTTCTTGGTTCTGATAGGTCAAAGGTATTTTGATTTAATTTTAGGGAATGTCTCATAAGAATTTCAGACTACATCTACTCATTGCAAGGGCTAAGTTAAAATTATGCACTTGTATGTAAAGTAGCACCATAAAGTGTACTATTTAGTTTTTGTACGCTTAAGGTATATGCTTTTTCTTAATATTTGCTTTTCATTCTCTGGGGAGATCCTGGCTGAGCATATTAGTTTTCTGATGCATATGCACGTGTTTTAGAAGACATACATTCCACCCTGTTGTTTGGCACCATTCTCAACTCTGTCTGCACAAACTTTAAGTGACTTTGTTATGCCTTCCATTGTAGGAAGTTGGTAACCTCATCTGTATATTGAACCCTGATAAATAAGCTAAATGGTAGGGATTTTACAGTTTTTAAAGACATTTTTTGCTGCTTCCTGTACTCATTTGTCATCTTTGTGTTTCTTCATTTAGATGCTGTAGATAGCACTAAAGTTAATTCTTTACTCATGTGATTTTTGTCTTTATATCCAGCACAGAAAGCAGAAATAATTATAACAAACTATCAGTACTGGAAAACCTTTTCATGTTGGTTTTGTTTTGGGTCTTGTGAGTTTGCTGTTTGATGAAGGAAGATCTTTTTAATTTTCAGTTCCCTGGTGTAGTTGTCATTAGGGGGGTTAACCAGCAGCCCACAGAGCTGTATCATTGGGCGGGCAGGGTTCCCCGAGGGTCCAGAACTTTGGTGGAAGGCGAGTGGTGGCAGTGTTCATTACCACTCCCCTGCTACCAGATGTCCTGACTCATGGGCAGCCCCAAGAGCTAGATGATGTAGCACTGCACACCAGATTGTCCTGACATGGGTGGACAATTATTTGGGCTGGAGGGCCACATAACAAGTTTTGATGAGCTCTTGAGGGTTGGGGGGAGAGGTGGGAAGATGCCAAATGATCCTTTTCAGCCCATTAGCTGCTGCCAGGAGCATGGGAAGGGTGGGTTGGACTGGACCATGCAGCATGCCGACCCCTTTGTCTTCCTGCATCCATTTCCCCTCCCCTTCCCCTCCTGCCCACCTACCTGTTGGTGCTGTGTAGTCCTGGCACATTGTCCACCAGCACAGGATAGGGTGCAACACAGTGTTCTGAGTGGCTGTCCTACCCGCGTCCCTGTTCACTGTGATAAGCTGCTGCTACCCCGAACTAGGAAAGTCAGGGGCAGCTGCCCCAGACTGAGCCCCCCCAGTCCTACGTCTGTGGCCAGCACGGCCTCACCTCCTAGTGGCACTGTAGTGGCAGCAGCTTATTGTGGCAGGCAGGTGGGATGGCTACTTGGTGTGCTGCATCACTCTCCATTCTGTGTGGGCCTGACTGCTAGTGGTCGCAGTGCCAGAACTACACAGCACCAATATGAAGCTGGGTGGCAGAATGGAGTGCTATAGGGCATGTGCGAGCCCTGGGTAAGCAGCAACAGCAAACACTGCCCGGTGTGGCAAGCGGAGGGAGTGCAGCTGCTGTCGCTGTGCCACTGCCTTGATGGGCTAGCCCAGAGCTGGCGCGGGGCCTAGGCTGGCTGCGGGGGGTGGATTACAAGATGGTGCTGAGCGCAGGGGTGGGGAGAGAGGGAAGGGAAGGGAAGGGAGGCGGCCCCTCCCTGCTCCGTGGCCGGTGACCTGAACTGCAGCTGCTTGCAGCCCACATGGGGCTGCTTGTGCCTGCTCAAGACAGCCCCACGCTGGCTGCAAATGGCTGCAGCAGGGAGCATGGGGCAGGCAAGGGTTTGCCTTTCCCCTGCACTCAGCACCTGCTCCTTCCTTACCAGTGAGCAGGGTGTCGGGGCTGTGTGCTGCCCCCTGCCTGTACTGCAGGGCCGGTTGTGGGGGGGCACTGGGAGTGAGAGGATGTGGAAGCAGGACCTGCATCTGTGTCCCAGGGCCAGTGCCAGCAGGGCTCAGAGCAGGGCAGCAGGCGTAGAGGGTCCCACTGGCAGGAGCTCTGTGGTACTGGGCCAGCACCCCCCTCTCCATGGTGGTGCAGCCCAGCCCAGCTCCACAGATCCCTGAGAGTTGTCAGAGCTAAACGGTTAAGAGATGCCTCGGCACAGCTGCGTTCAGGCACATTGCGAGTCCCCAGTGCAGGGATTTCCCCTGCAAGGTGGGAAAGAGTCCTTGGTGCAAAATCAGAGCCCGCCAAAACCTTGCAGCTGCACCATCAAGTGCATGCTCACTATTGGCTCAGTGTAAATTAATGCACACATGGCAGTCAGCAATTGGCTCGCTGGCTGTATAAAAGGCTTGGGTGGTACCCACCCAAATTGGAGGAGAGCTGGGATGTGCATAGAGAAAGATCCTCACGTGTATTTCGGAGCCACGGAGGAGGCCTGATCAACCACCAACGACTCCCCATCGCGATTTCCATGACGTACCCCATACCCCGCGTGAGTGTGGGCATCTGTGTGCCTGTCTACACAGGTTTTAATTTGTGTCTGTCTATGGATTTTGCCTACACTGCATGCCTTGTGCATACAGCTTGCAAGTTAAGTTTTTTTGTTACAACCACTGCTGCCTCTCGTCCAACTAATTCCACTCTGTCAGCGGCCCCATTCTGCCGGCGTTTCTCGGCCCCAACACGAAAGTGCGCCTTGCTCTGGGCTCCACTGGTGCTGGACCTCGGACATTTGGTCCCAAGATGGTGACCAGAGAGCAGGGAACCTGTCAAGGGGTGGGGCTACCCATGCCACCCTCAACAGCTTGCCACAACTTGGTAAGCGGCCCTCTGCCGGAAATAATGGCCTGCCCCTCTGATAGATGGACAGTGTGGGGACAGATTTTAGTCTTGGAAAAAGAATTAACTAGGAACAAGTAATCTGATAAATAATTTATAAAGGACACTCAGTTTTTTAAATTTCTGAATCCCTGAAATGGCAATGGGGCAAATTCTAAATACAAACAAACAGGACCCTAACAAAGGAGCCAATAGACCAATTTTGAAGAAGAACCAAAAGAAGTACCAGTGTTGCAGAACACAAAATTACAAAACACTGGTTGTATTGTTTTCATCCTAACAGAGAACATCAAAGAATTCATATAAATTTGTATCTGTTTTGTTCCAGTTCCAAGAAACTACGATCCTGCATTACACCCTTTTGAAGTTCCACGAGAGTATGTGCGGGCACTGAATGCAACAAAACTAGAACGTGTGTTTGCAAAACCTTTTCTTGCTTCATTGGATGGCCACAGGGATGGGGTTAACTGCATGGCCAAGCATCCAAAAAGCTTGTCTACAGTGCTTTCAGGGGCTTGTGATGGAGAGGCAAGTGCAAATTCATAAACAAATGGAACCCTGAAAATGTTTGTGCCTTATCTTTTGGCTCTTTCTTTTATCTAATGGGCCTTTTTTTTAGTAACTAGGGTTATATTTTTACTTATACACAGAGAAGGTGGGAAATTAACTGTTAATTTAGCATGATACAATAACTATAAGTTAGTCTGCCACATTTTGTATCTTTGTTAATATAATGGCAAATAAAAGTTCTACAAAAGGAAGCTATTACGGAACAAACACCATACCATTCACCTGTGCTTTTGGTTTTTATACTTTTATGTAAAGTATATAAAATATCTATATAATCAGCTGTTTCCAATATGTGTATTTTCACACAGCAATACCAGGAAAAGAAACTTGTCTTAAAATACAGTAAATATTCATCTGGGTGTATTGCTACTGCAGTTAAAATGGAAGAGATGTTGGGCATTAACCCAGAATGTAACAGACTCAAAATCTGAAGAGGAAAAGAAAGTTAGGGTTTTTTTTGTTTGTTTTTTTTGTTTTTTGATTTAATGAACTACAAAAAAAACTAACAAATATTTATCAGCAGTAAACCAGTATTGGAGAGGTTATTTGGAAAATACCAACGTAATACATTCACTGTGAAACTAAAATTGCAAAACTTTAAATGAACTGTTGGAATGAAGATTGCTTGTTGGTTCTAAAGATTTTTCCAGCTTTCTTCTTCATAAGCTGACTTGGCTTTTTTTTTTTTCAAAACAGATTTGTGTGTTTTTCCCTATTGTATATTTTTAATTTTTTCAAGAAAAATAAAAAATTACTAGAGGTAGCTGAATGAATTCAAGTCACAACTGCTGTGGTGAGGATGAGGTTATATATGGTGAATAGTTAGATTGTTAGTGTCACAGAAATTTCTAACTGGCTAAACTGACATCTAATTAGTGCTGTTTCATAAATATTTTGAAAACACAACTATATGCAAAACAGTCCTTTTCATTGTATTCCATATTGTTGTTACACTACAAGCCAATCCACCTTTTTGCAGCAGTTGACAGAATTGGGGCATATGCAGAATCAAATTCTTGCTAGCATAGCAACAATACTCATTTCAACAGATAGTTGAGTTTTTTGGGTTTTTAAGGAATTATGATTTAGAAAACCAAAAAACACAAAAAATCGATGGGTAGGTTTTGGTTCAAACTGTCTGGAACTAACTTTCTTAAAATCGATGAACCTTCAAGCAAATGGTTTCATAGTTTCATAATTGTTAGGGGCTGAAAGGGACCTTACAGATCATCAAGTCCGGTCCCCCTGCACTTGGGCAGGAAAGACTGCTGGGATCAGATGAACGCAACAAGATTTGTGTTGAGATGTTTTTTGAAGATCACCAGTGTAGATAACTGTGCCATTTGACATGACTTGCTATGACATCTTACAGTTTTATTATGAAAAGAAATAGGGAGCTAGGAAACTATCATGTAAAGAAAATAATTCTGGTATATATTTTGCAGGTTAAAATTTGGAACTTGACCAAGCGACAATGCATCCGTACCATACAAGCACATGAAGGCTTTGTGCGAGGGATGTGTGCCCGCTTCTGTGGTACCTCTTTCTTTACTGTATGTATAACTTTAGCATGATTTTTCCAGTAGGAAGCCTGTTGTGTTGTGTTGTAGTGTATTCCCTGTGGTGAAATATTAACATATCTGTAGTGTTTAAGACTAGAGTCCTAACTCAGGGTTTGTATTCTGTAAAGGTACACTGATACATTGTTCCATATATTGACACTGATAAAAGAAAAATTGATGTTACCGGCAGTTGGCTTTTTTTTTGGCTGATGTGGCTGATAAAGCCACCAATAAATGCTGAGTATGTATAGCCAGGAATGCATCATAGCAGCTTGGAGAGCAACATCTGGCTAGGGTAAGTCTGAGAGAAAAGGGTCATGGCGGGGCAGATCGAGGCCTTCATGGTGAGAGGGGGAGTGGGGCTGGGCTGGGGAAGGGACAGGTGCTGCCCAGCTGGGGAGGGATGCTAGGGCAGAGCTGCAGGCTGCTCCTCTTGTGGGGGTTAGTGGTTGGTGGGGGGAGGCTCCTGCTGTTGCACACAACCCTAGGAGAGGCATAGGGGAGCATGTGCCCCCTGGGTCTGTGCATGGGGCAAGGGTGGGCTGCGCCAGCATTTTCCCAGCAATGGGGGAGCTGCACTTGGGGAGGGTGGGGGTGGGCAGTGGCAGCACTGGGAGGGGTGAATTTTGGGGTGGCTGTACCCCTCTCAGAGCCAGTCTTCCCAGTGTGGTCACTGCCTGAGTGCAGCCCTGGCCCCTCTCCTCCCTGCCCCTGGAAGAAGCTGGCCCAGTCCTTGGCCCTGAACCCTTGGCAGGCAGCCTGTGCTTGCCCCATGCACAAATCTGGGGATGCTGTGCCCCCCCATACCTCCCCTGGGGTATGTACAACGGCAGGAGCTACTCATGTTCCCCCAGACAAGCTGCCTGAGGCTCTGTGCTGTGTCCTGCCCCACCCCAGTTGTGCAGTGCCTGCCCCTGCCCCACTTCCTCCCTCACTGTGGAAGCTGTGATCTGCTCCCCATGTATCTTTCCTGACCCAACAGGCTTACCAGTTGGATACTGCCCTCTAAGCCGCTGGACTGCATATTGACAGTTGGATTAGTATTGGACAATATAACCAGTTAATAATTGGTATCGGCCCATAAAATGTTTATTTGTGTATCCCTAGTATTATAAACCTACTTTTTTTTGTTTCTGTACAGAAATGTTTGGTGATACAACGCATATATTATTCAAGACTAGCAATTTTCTGGTGTTCACCTTTTCATAAGTGTAGCACAATTAATTAATTAGAGTAAGCTAGTTCACCATATTAAACAAATAGGTAAAATGCATTTATTGAAGGATGTGAATAGTTACATTTCCAGGTGTTTGATTGAAGATGAGTTGCACTATGATTAATTCAAGCTGGTTCAAGCCGAGTAACTAGGTTCAATAAAGTCAGTAAAACTTCCTTTTGTTGTCACTTTATCAAGTATAATAGACTCAAGTGCGTGCTAACTGATTGTCATGAAATACCCTAATTTGGCTGTCAGATGAAAACAGAACTACGAAGATACAGTGAATAGATGACATTGACAGCTGCACTTGTTGCTAGCTGGACATACAAGAGTTCTCTTAACTATTGTTTGGGGTTTTTTTTATCTACTGCTGTGAAGCGGGCATCAGATAGGTGTTGTGAGGACAGTGGCTGCAATGCAAGAACTGATCTAATTTAGAGAGACTCTCAACTGAAGTTTGTTGTAAGAGGAGTAAGACTTTGACACAGTGGGGAAAGATGACAAAATATAAAAGCCTAAGTTCAAAGGAGTAGCTTTCTCTTAGGTTGAGTCTTGCCTTCTCCCATGATTTTGCTCCATTTATTTTTAGTATAGCTTGTGGAGTACAGGGTTAACCCACTGTAAACAAGTGTTCGATAAACTAGTTTAAAATAAGTTTGCCCTTCTCTTTGTGCATCTTTTTGAAACCGGGAAAGTATTTACTGGATATAGTAGTTTCATGGAACTTCGAATATTACCTAGAACTCCTCCAGTATGCAACAGGCAGTTGCATAAAATGGAAATGTGTGCAAATTGAATAATTTTGTGTTTATCTGTACATGCTTTCTCTGAACTTTTAGGTGGGTGATGATAAAACTGTAAAACATTGGAAAATGGATGGTCCAGGATATGGGGAAGAAGAAGAACCAATGCATACAATTCTTGGAAAGGTATATAGTTTTAACTTCACTTTCACACTTGTATTCTCTTGAAGGATTTGTTGATGGAGTAGTGAGTAGAAGAAGCAGGAAGATAATTTCAAGTGATGCTTCTGGATATAGTGCTGGTGATGTCAGTACCAGGGTACTGTATCCAGTTCTGGTGTCTATATTTGAAAAATATATTGCACAGTTGGAGAGGGATAAGAAGTGTCACAATCATGATTCAGGGGCTTGGGTTGAGGGTGAGAAACTGGCTTATTTTCACAGTAGCTCAGGTTCTCTTCTTGAGTGATGTTATGTTACAAAACAATAGTTGGGCAGTACAGCATGTATATTAGCAGCACTGCATGAATAGGTTGAGGGTCAGCAGTAGGGTTGTTAATATCCTTTCAGAACATATTTGTTTAACCTCCTCTAATTATACCTGTTAGAGATTAACCAATAACACAGCAGCTGCTGCTGGCAGCTGCTCCAGGCTCTAGTGGCCCTTTGACTCTGGGGAGGAGGGAGGAGGCAAGTCCAGTCAGACAACACATCCCACCTGAAGCCCTGCCCTGGGAGAAGGGGGCACCTGTGAATGAACAACTAATTGCTTAATTGATGAGTCATTAGGCTGCTTGCTGTTTTCTTCTTAGGCTATGGGTACTAATCCCCCTTGCCCTTTTCTCCCTCCCTTCCTTCTTGCTCCTCCCTCCCCCACCTTCCTCCTGCCTGCCCTGCTGCCTTCTGATTCCTTTTGTGATGTCCTATGGTTTCCCTTCCCCCTGCCAGACTGCCCCTCACCCCAGCTAATGAATAACCAGTACGTTAACCGGTTATCACTGTACTTATTGGTTAAGTGATTAATCGATTAATCATTTAACTTTTCATATCCTTGGTCAGTAGCTCTCTAGCTTTAACTCTCCAGTGGGTCAGCACTCTCATTCATTAACCCTGCAAATAAAAATAATTACTTTCATGCGTAGAGGAGTCTAAGTCCTGGACCAGGGCCCCTTTAGAGCACAGATGCCCCTTAGAGAGCACAGCTTAAACTGAAGATTTTTGTGAGGAAGAGGGAGTTAGGTAGGGGCAACAAATGTATAAATATTACAAGCTAGGGCTGCCGTAGAACCTGGATACTTCATAAGGTTAGGTTCCTAATCCTGCTGCAAAGATGAAGGTTGCCAGTTAACTGGAATTCACATGCTTTTGTGGTGGTTGCATGTGGGACTTCTCAGGTACTGCAGCTATTGGCTGTAGGTTTTATTTCAAAGGATGCCACATCTGTGATCAGTTATGGGTGGCTACAGCTGCTGTGTTCTAGCTGACTGGAACAATGATGTCTTTTGAAGTAAAGCCATTGCAAACACCTGAATAGCTTGTCTTTAATTCAGCAACCTTCTGCAAATGGTACAAATGATCCAAGTTTTGTTGTATTGGAAAGTTCAGTCTGCTCAGTTCTCTATTTTCCTGCTAAGAAAATTACCAGTTGGAAGAAGGACACAACAAGAACCAGTGGTTTGGATTTTAAGCCAGACTATTTTAAAATTAGTAATAAAACACAATTTTTTAACAGAGAGCTATAAATGCTGCTGGAACAAGCTGCTACAATGTGGTGGGTTCTTTGTCTCCTGATGTTTTCAAGACTCGGTCCTTTTTTTGTTTTAGCCTAATATGTGTTTGTTTTTATCTGACTCAAGTTACTGAGCAAAGTGCAGGGCTAACCAGATGATCTGTCATGGCCTTCTCCATGTACAGGAGAGTAGGTTAGTTGACCAGAACTTCTCTTTTGGTTTTAGATTTGTAAATCTGTGAAACGTTGTCATGGTTTTACTCAGTGTAACTAGGGAAGGTAATTTAAAAAATACAACCTGTTTTTAAAGCAGTTGTCCAGCATAGCCAAGTTGGCTTGTGTGTAATGTATGATAACTATGAAAGTATTCTGAGCGGGAGAGAGAGCTTAAACTTTTAGCTTCAACCACGCAGAAAATATTAGCAGAAGGTTTAACAACTACATATTTGCATAGTGGTATGGAGCCTGTTTCATTGCTACTCTGAAAAGTTTTTTTTTAAAGTTTTAGAGATAAAGTTTTTAAATTTTTCCTACTTTGTAGTCTGTGATATTGCAATCTTTTTATTTGTTGTGCTTCAAGAGTAAAAGATTCAATCAAGGCAATCTTAAATATGTACAAGACCAGACCACATACCTTCCTATTACATCTATAACCCTTAGATCAAGGCTGTCAAACTCATCCAGTCTGGTAGGCCGGGTGAGCCGTAAGCAGGCTGGTCTGAGAATTAGACTAGGACTAGCCCTGTATGCAGCATCTGTGGCTCCTGATCCAACCTGTGCATCACATGCAGTATACACTGGCTCTTGGGACTATAACAGGACACATACTAGCTATCATGTGTGGGTTGGACCTGCCCTCACGCACACTGCAGGCAACACGGGCTCTCAGTCTAGATGCTGCACGTAACCTGCACCACAGGCCCTCTGGACTGCGTTCAGTGAGTGTGGCAACTAGATGTGCATGCAGTCGCTCAGACTGGCATGGGGTGCATGCTGCCTGTGGCACGTGGGATGGACCTGGTACTGTCGAAAGGGCCTGGGATGTGGGCTGTATTCAGAGTCCCAGATCAACCCCCTGTGCTGCCTGCTGTGCCCACAAAGCCTGGTCCAGCTGGGCTGGGGGCTAAGCCTGGGGCTAGCACATGGGGTTGATCAACCCACAGAACATATGTATGACACTTGTGCCCTAAATCATAGCCAAAGAAGAAATATGCAGATTGCATTTCAGACATCAATTATAGTACAACCTAGTAGATATCCTAGCAAGACTATGCACGTTTAATATGTTACGTTTAACACAAAACTAGTGTTAGGGTGGATTTTAGTACTTTAAATTTCTCTTCCTAATTGTTTCTAATTTCTTTTTTAGAAGAAGCATCTCATAATTCTTAACAAAGAAAAAAGATTTTTTGAATCCTTTAAAAAAATATGCTGGCTTTGTCCTCCAAAGTCAGTGTCTGGGAATGGTTGTCATCGGTCACTTAAGAATTGTGCTTCAACATTTTTTTGTTTGTATAATTCACCACCTTGTAAAACAAAAATACCAAAAAGCCTCCAAAAGTCCACCAAAAAACAAAAGAATCCTTGAAACTTAATAGGATGTAAGCTAAGCTAGAGAGTTTGTTTTCTTGTCTGCTCTCCCTAGTTCACTGGACCTTGAGTTCATTAAAGTGACAGAGCTTCAACGCGAGGAATGGAGAGTGTCTCTGCCCCTGAAAACCCTCCAGCAGTGTGGGTAGGGCACTTGCTTGGGAGATATGGCTTTGAATATTCTCAGACTAAGAAGAGCACTGAATACAGTCTCTCTCTTCCTTAGTAAGCACTGTAAGGAGTAGGTTATTGTATAAAAGGTGACTATTTTTAAAGGAAAATGGCTGCTGCATGTGCATTTTGTCCGCATGTTAGGCAAACTGTAGGAAATTTTGTTGTATTGTGCCCCTTAGGGAAGGAGGAATGACTTTTTTTCTGGATCCTTGTCAGGTTTAGGCAGGAAATAGTTGCTGAGCTGCTCAGATTGAAGCTGTTCTGAGTGTTCATGGAAGCAGAACTGTAAGTGCCTAGGGAACTGTAAAGTCAGATAGGGTAATGCCTACTGAGTTTGTTGCAGGGTCAAGCAGCAGCTGAGCAAGGAGTTTTTGTATTGCAGCTTTGGACTTTGGCATCTCAGTTCCACTGATGTTCTTTATTGGATTTAGCCCCTTGTGCCACAACCTTCTGTCTACAAAATACAGTTAGTAGTACCATGCCCATATTACTGAAAGAGGTGTCTTGAGGATGAATATGTTAAAGGTGATCAGATTCTGAGAGAACATAGAATGGTATTAGGGTGTCAAACATGATCATTGTCAAATTTCCAGTCCCAGAGTGGAGACCCCTGTCTTAAATAAAGCAACAATAACTTGCTAAGTTATGTTGCAACTTTTTGTCTTTATCAAAATAAAATAAAAATGTTGACAAGTAAATAAATCAATCTAAATAAAGATTGATCCCCCCCACCCCCATTTCTGTAAAGTTAGATTTTCTGGAGCCTTGAGTCTGATTTCTGTTGTAATGGTATTAAATGGTTGTAAATGTACTTCATTACATGATGACCAAGGATCCAGGTTTTCCATTTGCCATGGAAAAACACAGATTTTTTCTCTTTTAACATGGGAAACTGTGGGTTTCCCTTGTAGGCTGGCAGAGTTTCAGCCTGCAAGGGCTGCTTGGGGCTGGGAGCATCAGGGCCCTGCTGGGGAAGTGGAAAGGAGCCACATGGGTGGCTCATCTGGGGGATTGAGGGGATGGCTCCCTACTGCTGTGTGCACTCCTGGGCAGTGGGTATGGGGGCATATGCCCCCTCTCCCCCGCAAGATTTGTGTATGGGGCAAGGGTGGAGATGGGTTACCCATTGTGGGGCTTGGGGGTCTTCACCCTGCTGCCCTCCCCCTGGGCCTCCGCAGGCCAGCAGGTGGGACCCACTGCAGGAAGTTGGAGTGAGGCAAGGGGGCTTGGGGCTACTCCTGCCCCCACCACCTCTTGGGAGCCCTGCATCAGCCGTGCCACCATGGCTGCCCTCCCAGCTGCATGTCTGCCCTCCTAGCTGCAGCTGAGTGGAGTTGTGCCCCTTTGCTGCTGCCGGGCAGGAAGGGGGCAGCTTGCCATGGTGGTGTGGCTGGCACGGCTCCCAGCAGCGGTGGGAGCAGTACCAAGCCTCCCTATCCTGCTCTGCCCTTCTGTGCCAGGTCCTGCATGCTGGGCCACAGGCCCCTGGGGGGAGGGCAGCAGGGCAGGGAGCCCCGAGCCCTGCAGTGGGCAGCCCACATCCTCTCCTGCTTCCCATGGGCTCTGCTCAACTCTGCTTGGGCTATGCCACATGGGGGTGGGCTATGTGCTCCACTCCAGGTGCAGCAGCTGCCACCTCCTGTGTGTGGCATCCAGGGCTTAGGTGCTGCTGGAGGGGCAGGGGTTTGTAAGCCTTGGCCCCAGCCCTGTAGTCTTGGCAGCTGGGGGCTCCCTCTGGCAGGGCTTGGGAGGGTAGCGGGCTGTGGGTTGGGAGTGGGGCGCACCGACAGGGATGGGGGAACTGGGATTATTTAGTCTGGAGAAGGCAAGGCTGAGGAGTATCTGATGATACCATTCAAATACTAAAAAGGTTATAACAAGGATGGTGATTGATTTTTCTGTGTCTACAGGGAATGGGCAAAAAGCAATGGGCTTAAATTTCAACAAGGACATTTGGGTTGGATGTTGGCAAGAATTTTCTAACTGTGAGGGTGACAGGCACTGGAACACACTGTCTAGCACCATGATTCTTAACCAGGGTGCCATGGGGTGATGCATAATGTTAGCACCATTGATTTTACAACCGTGACTTCAACATAAACCGAGAAATTTCCATAGACATTCACAGTTGTGGTTTTTCAGTCTTAGTCCTAATGAAAAAGCTCCCTGTTTTAAAAAACATCATAATGCATTGACAAGCATTTGGGGACTCCTTAATTGTTAATTTTTGAAAAGTAGAAAACTGTATCATGACTTACTTATAAACCAGTCAGATTGCATTGTTCATTTGTGGTGGTCAGAATATTTCAGCCCATTTTTATTTAGATTCTTCAGGCAAGAGAACAGGTTGGTAGCGTTCAATTAGACAAGTGATGATCAACCTCCAGCCAGTGTGACTGTGTTGTCTGGCCTGGGGGGAGCTTTGCAGGCCAAAAGACAGTCTTGTGCCCTGGATCGTGCCAGGGCATAAACTTGCTTTGTAGCCAAATCAAGCCTACAGGACCAGAAGTTTGAACACAACTATGATGTTAGAACAATATAAGTTGCAAACAGTTCAGATGCATTTGTCATTAGTGGGAGAGTGATCTGGCAAACTCAGATAGTAAATGTAACAGCATGAAACCTTATTGTGCAATTCTGAATACTTTTTCTAACTGAACTTTTTTCCTTTAAAGACAGTGTACACAGGAATTGATCATCACTGGAAGGAAGCCATATATGCCACTTGTGGGCATCAAGTTGACATCTGGGATGAACAAAGGACCAGTCCTATATGTTCTCTGACATGGGGTGTTGATAGCATAAGCAGTGTGAAATTTAATCCAGTTGAGGTAACTTTTTCTTTATATACATTGTACTGTCTGTTGTAAATTCAGAATCAAGGTAGAAAAGATCCGTCAAAGCAAAACTCCCAGTCAGCCTCAGATAGATAGCTAAATTAAAGACCTAGAAAAATTTAGCTCTTCAGTGAAGAAGTTGTGAAAACAAGTTGACCTAACAAATCAGCCACTGAGGCTTGGTAAAGCTTAACAACTAATGCACAATGCTGTTACAAGAACTTTCGGCAAAAAATTGCAAGAAAAATGTAGACTGGTTTGAAGAGCACTCTGAGGCCCTTTTACCACTGTTTGAGAACAAAAGGACAGCTGTTGTAGCCTTGGCCATTTTTAGAAGGGCCTCTGCTAAGCTGCAGAAGTGTTGCTAAGATGAAGGCCCAAAGCCTGTTTTGAGTGGCTGTAGTGTGAATCTTTGCAGATGTGATAACTAACTTATCAAGTAAGGGAAACCATTAAACAAAACACAAAGCCTGAAAGGACATAAGGAAAGACTATTCATTAAATAATCCTTATACACTATATCATGGCTTTATCTTAAAATAGTAGTACAGATGATCCTCACCATTCGTGGGGGATATGTTCTCATGGTGAGGGTTTCCTGTAGTAGTAATTGATGTAACCAAATGTATTGCCTGTTGTTTTGCATATTTTTGTTAAAATGCTTAGATAATTTTAGGCATAATAGATGTATTTTTGTTTAAATGTTTAACGTATTTTTAAACGTATATTCCACCCACGTGTATAAGCCACACCCATGTATAACCCGTGGGAAATTGTATTTTTGTAAAGAAATCCATGTATATGCTGCACCCGTATATTCCCTGCGGTGGCGTATACACGGGGAGGTGGCACAGCCTGGCCTATCTCAGCAGCGGCAGCACAGCCCGGCCTGCCTGGGCCCAGCGAGGAGCGGCGAGGCGTAGCCTAGCCTGGCCTGCCCTGGCTCTGGCCCCGTCCCCTTGCGGTGGCACAGCCGGCCCTGGCTCCCACAGCAGTGGCAGTGGCTGTGCAGCCTGGCCCCAGCCCTAGCCTCCGTGGCAGTGGTGGTGCAGCTGGGCCCTGGCCCTGGCCTTTCAGGGGAAAAAAGTTTGGGGATAGCTCGTGCCCCCGTATAGTGTGCATCCATCCATTTTTTTTTTTTTTTTTTTTTTTTGGTAAAATCGTGTATACCCTGTGGGGGATATGCCTGAAAATACGGTATATAATTTGTAAAAACAAAACAGCCTTGTCGGAGAAGATGATAAAATAAGGTAAAAAAAATAGGAACAGCATTCCATAATGGGGAAGGAAAGGATATGAGAAACCCTCCCTCTTTCCTAAGAATATAAATCCCAACTAATAGATATCTTCCAAGTTCACAAGAGATCTGGTTCAGTCCAGTTCCAGAAGTTTCAGTGAAACAGAAATTTAAATTAAAAAGAAATAAAAATCTAAATAAATACAAAATCAAAGATAAATTATCAGAACAGGGGCTGTCAGGGGTACATGCACCTCTGGGGGTACTTAGAAAGGCCATAGGGGGTGTGGGCGGGCAGGAACTGAGCATGCCCCAGGGCATGACAGCGGCGTCTCCCCATCATGTTCCCATAGTTTGCCTCTTACCCGGGGGAGAGTGAGGAGCATCACTAGCCCCACATGGTGCACTGCAGTGCCTCCTTCTCACACCTCATCTTGCTGTCCTGGCCCCAGCCTACCCCGCATGCAGATTCAGAGACATGCACCGCCGCCCCCCCTCCCCCCAATGCCCTCCCTGGGTATGTGCAGTAGTAGGAGCTGCTCCCCCTGCACCCTCTGAATGAGCCGCTGGCGGCTCTGTCCTATGCGCATCCCCCTGGCTGCAGTGCCTGCCCCAGCCCCACTTCCTTCCCCGCTGCAAGGGCCTTGTTCTGCCCCTCCCCTTCCCTTCCACCATAACAGACTTAACAGCTGGACGCAGCTCTCCATGCTGCCAGGCTGTGCTCCTTGCTGCCTACGTGCTGTGCTGTGCTGTGGCTGGGTTCATGCATGGGTCATTTATCAGCCACATCAGGAAAAAAAGGCCGATTTCTGATAACTGTCAGTATTCTTTATGTTGGTACTGATCTGATATTGGACCAATTTATTGGTGCATCTCTATAGAATATTGAAACCAGCTATCTATAAATGTTCGACATAGACTGGAGGGAAATTTGGAGAACTCAGCAAATTCACAAAACCCCACTGTCAATCTGTGAGCCATCTTCCTCCCTCCTCTTAAGTCTCTCCAGCCTGTATAGGCTATGTTCTGCTGTCGTGGGTAGCGATATAGACTTTGGGATAAATGTTTGCTTTCATGTTTTAAGATGCAAGCAAATGAAAGGTTGGCTGTTAACCTGTTTCTGCCTCTTTTTTTAGTTGGTCTACCCATAAGGTTACCTGTAACCTGGGCAACACACCACTAACCCACTATAAGAATCTTGCAACACCATAATCCTAGGGAATCTGGGAGACACTCCTTTTGCATTTCTCTTCAAGCCTAAGAGGTGTGCCCCAGATTTTTGGATGAATCTCTGTGATGATATTCAGAAAGCAGCTGATGTAGGTGATAGTCATGGAATGTACAAAGACATCAATGAGCTACTGGTCTAGTCATTCCTAAAACAGTTCCACTGAAAGATGTAAATGGAAATGTCATTACTGATGAACAAAAATAGTTTGTGTTGAATTGATTTGTATACTCCAGTGCGAAACCAAACGCAAAGAGCTTGAAGGATTACCACAGTTCGAAGTTATGATGGATTTAGACAGCAAAGCCTACGTAAAATATTTGCAGAAAGCCATTAAATTAGTTCATGGGATCAAGGAGGCATCCAGCAACAACTATTTGCCTGCTGAAATCTACAACTGTGCTAAAGGCAAATTACTTCAAAAGCTTCATGAAGTTACACTGCTCTGTTGGAAAGAGGAAGCGGTATTACAAGATTTCAGAGATGCTCAGTTTGTACAATTCTGCAAAAACAAAGAGGATAGAAGTGACTTGGCAACTATAGAGGTATTTCTCTGTTGAACATCATTGGAAAAACTGTCACTGGCATCATGCTCCATAGGCTGCAGTCTCTAGGTGAAAGAATCTATCCCTAAAGTCAGTGTAGTTTTCACTTGAGACGTTCCACCATTGATGTATTTTCAGTCAAGTAACTACAAGAGAAAAGTGTAGAGAAAAATAAATGAAGGTCTTTTGATGCAGTCAACAGGACTTTTTTACTGTTCTGGAAAAACTGGTTGTAACTCGCAAACTGTTGGGCATCACGCTCACTTCATCAAGGCATGTAGACAACTGTAGTGTGGGAAAACAAAGAATCAAACACTGTCAGCCTGCTTGCCTTTAAAAATCTTTTTTCATTTCTGCTTCTGCATAGATTCAGGGACAGCAATGATGGCATCCATCTTTGAACCAGACTAGATGGAAGGTTGTTCAACGTTGCAAGGTTCTGAGAGAAAACCAAATTTCAAGAATTGATTCTGAGAGAGTTCCTGTTTGGATGATGTGGCCTTGGTTGCCCACAGTGAATCTTCCCTGCAAAACATTTTGGGCACACTTTTCAAGCACACAAGTAATTTGGGATGGCAGTTAGTCTCAGGAAGACTGATAACCTAGTAAGGGGTGGAAGAACCAACACCTGACATCACTTTGGTGTAGCTGACAATTTTTGCTACTTGGGTTTTATAATCAGTGGGGAATCTTGATCTTCAGATTTGAACTGAAAAACAAAATCAGAAAAACAGCTAAGATTTCAGGCTATTAAAGAAACATGCAATGAATAAAAGCAGGCTAAGATGAAGATATGAGATCTATCTAAGAGACTTGTGCGCTGTCATTTCTGCTTTATGCTTCAGAAACATGGACTATATATACTAGGCACATCAAGAACGAGACTGAACAGCTTCCATGTGGTATGTCTATGCAGGATTCTGAAAATAAAGTGGGAAGACAGAAAAACAAACACAGAGGTATTGGGGCATGCAGATTTGACACACTATCAAGAAGAAAAAGTTGTGATGGATTAGGCACATCAGGAAAATGGGAGAAGGTTGTATCTGTAAGAATATTTTCTATAGTGAGATTTGAGATGGCTCTAGAAAGCTGGGTCGCCTTCTGTAGCAGTACCACGATGTATGAAAAAAGGATATGAAGTAATTCAGTATCAACATAGAAAGCTGGGAGGAACATGCAGAGTCCTGTGCAGTCTGGAGGGAACATCTGGCCCTGGGTGTAGCTTGGTATAAAGCAGCTTTGATCCAGAGGATGTAAACAAATTGAGAAAGAAGAAAACAGTATGCTATAAATTTGGATTCCAACTTAGACAACATGTGGATCTGTGAAACTTGTAACAAGCTGTGTCGTTCTTGAATTGTGCTTGTCAAAACTAGATCAGCATCTGACTACACCTTTTAGGTGTATATCATGATCAATGGTTGCATGTTACTGTCAGCACAATGTCTGAATGATGTTGGTATGATGTTTTATGTATTTCTTCCTAATATAACCTTCCAAAACAATGCTTTTAACCTCTTGATGTACTGATGTTACAGCAGTAGGTAAACCAGTGCTAAACCAGAAACCAACATGAAGCTGGAAATATTTTCTTGTTAGATGTACTGTGTTTTATTGGATTTGATGGAATGAATGTAGAAGACTAGCACTTGCTAACAAAGCTACTTTGTGAAAAGCCTTAGGGTTGAATGGTCAGCTCTTTATAACAAACAAATTGTGAATGTATTTACTTGAGGTTAAAACAAATAAGAAATATTTGTAACCAGTATTTTTTTTTTTTTTTATATAAGAGTTCAAGATCACATTCTATTCTGTGAGTGCCCCACTTTCTACAGTCTTCCTGAATTTGTACAGCTTTATGTGAGACTCTTGCAATATCTATTCTTAAATTAACAGAATGAGAGTTGCTTGAGTATCCTGTGTAAAATGCACATCATTGCTTTTGTGAGACAGTATTTACAAAACAATAGTTGATAACACATTATGATTATTTTTTAGACATACCTTTTAGGAAGCTGTGCTTCGGACAGAAATATTGCATTGTATGACATGAGGCAATCAACTCCATTAAAGAAGGTAACTTCTTATGTTTAATAACTTATTCATAACATAAATAACACCTTGAGGCACAAAACTATAAATAGTATTTTAGTATGGAGATGCCCAAGATGATGAAAGGTAGACCCCTGACAAATAGAGGATTTAGAACCAAACTGGAGTTCCACCAAACATGTTGTCTTTAAATTTGAAGCTTTTAATATAATATGCAGAGTTAATTTGAGGATTTAAATCCTGGTAAATTTAGAAAAATACCCTCTTCTCAATTGTGCTCAGGAATTGGCCTATCTTGACAGTTGTGCCTCTGTGGGAGTGCAGTATTTTAACTTTTAGATGAGCACGGAGGTCCAGATCCCATTCTACTTCTGTAATGCCCAAGTGACACTTGGGCGTCTCTGGACAACCTTACTCATGTCTCTGGAAAATTGTTAATGAACCAACTTTTTGTAATGCATCTTCATCTTTGTCTTAAGACATCTAAGTTGCAAAAAGCAGAAGAGAAAAGGAGAACTATCCCACTGTTTGCCCAGCAACAGATTAGTGAGGATACTTGCCCAGGAGGTAGGAGACTTGGCGTTTAGGCCCCCACTCAGCCTAA
This sequence comes from Caiman crocodilus, assembly GCA_030014935.1. Classification (NCBI taxonomy): domain Eukaryota; kingdom Metazoa; phylum Chordata; order Crocodylia; family Alligatoridae; genus Caiman; species Caiman crocodilus. The sequence continues at coordinate 33,153,104 of JAGPOW010000261.1, read as the reverse complement.
TGGGATTTGAATTCACATGGTCCACTTTTCAGGAAGTGTCCTAAGTCAGAATATGGAATAGGCAGGGCTGAGAGCATGATGCATCACTGCTGTTGAAGCATGGGCCACTGAATGGAAAGGAATGCAGGAATTGTGAAGCTCAGAAAGCAAGCGAAATGTGAACGTAGTTCAGTGAGGTGAGCCCTAGCCTGGAAGGTTTCCTATTTTTATGCTGTTTATGCATTTTATCCAGGTCAGTTTAACCCAGAATGCATTATGTTGCAGCTCTGAAGTTAATTTTATATAACAGAGAAGGATTTGGACCACTGAGACTTACTGATAACCAAAAATGCAGAAGAATAGGAAATTAGATTCTTCATAAGGATCTATTCTATGTGACGTATAAACATTTGTATTCGACATTTTATTGCATTTAACTCCTTCAGCTTTGATATGCTGTTCCTGATTTGCATGAAAAGTTTCCAAAGGAAATTGAAAGAGGTAGTTAAGCATGTTACTATTTGAGTATAAATTGCTTTCTCTCATTTCATACCCTACTTTATTCATATCCTTCCGCAGCATTGGATGAAGTGAGTTTGGGATCGTGACAAATTAGGCTATATATATTTCTGATTTTAGTTAGTCTACAAGGTCCAAAGGAGATTTTAACTTCAGTTATATGTATACATAAACAAATATAGAGCTCCTCTTTAAACAAAGGGAAGAAGGAGGATATTGAGGAGTTTACACACCAGTCAGTCTGATTCCAGTACAGGAAAGATTACTGAGCAAATCTTTAAGGAGCCTGTTTCTAAACACCTGGAGAACAGGATGAGAAAAGCATGTCAACACATGAATGGACTCAGTGATTTTTCTGAGGTCCCTTCTGACCCTAGAAATCTATGAACATTTAGATCAATTTAAATACAATTTAAATCTGAAGTGGACAGATATCCAACCAGCTTAAAGCTACCTGAAATATGTACTCTTCTGAACTGGTTCACTGTGAACTGGGTTTGTAACTTGTGGACACAGAGTTCTGTGATGTGAATCTGATTAGTCCCACACTGGCATCCCACATTGAATTGCTCTCCACAACCACCTGCTGTAACAGGCTGCTTTGTCACGTGGCTAGAACTTTATTCCCCCATGTCCCCCTCCTTTTTTTCATCCCTTTTGTTGGCACTTTTTATCTAAGAGTTGCTTTGCACTTTTGCACTCTTGCTTATCAAGTGCAAGTCATGCCTGACCGATTTGATTTCCTTCTATACAGGAGACAAGCTCTGTGGATAGGAGGTGAACAGTAGATGTGACATATTTTTACTTTAGCTAGGCTTTTGTTACCAGCTCTTAAAGCATGCTCATTAGTAAACTAAGTAAATAAGACTAAGTGAAAATACTGGAAGGTGGACATATAACTGATTGGATCTTTACGTTCAATAAGTAGCTAGCAATGGCCCAACCGCTAGTTGGGAGCAGATATCAGATGGGATTCTCCAGGAGTTTGCCACTGGTCCAACATTGTTTAATATCTTCATGAATGATTTGGAGGGTGGGATTGAGCATTAATTTAACAAATTTGTGGATGACACCTGTTGTGTATTGAGTGTATATATAGTGCATTTACTCAAATCTAAGACAATCCTGAATTTAAGATGCACCCCACCAATAATTAGCTACCCAGAAAGGATATGAACTCTACATCCTAAGATGTTTTAAAGACCAGATTAGATAGACATGTGACTAGGGTGATTTAGTTAGGGATGATCCTACCTTGAGCAGGGGGTTGGTCTAGACCAGGGGCACCCAACCCGCAGCACTTGTCACAGGTGGAACAAGCAGCCTTTGTGTATGGCGTGTAGATCTGGGATGGAGCAGAGGACACAGTGACAGATGGGAAATGGAGGAGAAAGGAGAGCTACTGATTATAATTACTGTTCTGTGATTTTTATTCATCTTGCTATTTGCAATAGAAAGAAGGAACTAAAAATAGCACATTTGAAGCTCAAATAAGAATGAAAACTGCTTACCACAAATAACACCTTGGATCTTTTGCACAGAATCATTACAGCTACTTGAAAAGTATAAAACCTAGAAGGGCTGATACTACAGAAATATTTGAGGCATAATCATGCAAGAAAACTGGAAATCCAAAAAACGCAGAAGACTTTTTAGGAGGGATTTAATCACTGGAAAAGTTTATATGGAGTTTAAATCAAAGAAAATATGAACAGGAGACAAGGTTAAATATCTGACTAGGTTATTTGAATTGTGGCAAGATTTGTCAGTTACATACAATTTATAATTATGAAACCAGAATTACAAAAGTGTTTCTGCTATATTTTGAAAGACTGTCTGCAACTGGCCTAATCTCATGCCTTAGCATAACTAATGACCTAGAAAAAGCAGAGATCCCTGTCTGTACAGGTGCTTTTAGTTTAGGAGAAAAGATTCAAGTGGTCAGAAGAGAACTGTAGCTGTACGAAATTAATTTCTTACAGTGGACTGTGCATGTCCTGTCTCTCTCACTATGCACTGGTTTCTACAATTATTTCATGTGGGTCATTATTTATTGTAAAACTATAATGTAATAACTAGCCATATGAATTTCAGAGCCTGGCATAAAGGTAATATATGCTTATTTTTCTAGTTCTGTTGTCTTGTATTTTTATTAACTATGTGGAGAAAGGAGTCAATAGTTTAGTGACAAAACTTGCAATCTGGGATAGTCACTAGGAAGGATGTTGAGGAACTTCAAGAGTGACCTATTATCTGAATAAATGAGCAGTGTGATGGTAGATGAAATTCAGACTTGACTAAAGTAAGATAAGTGGAAGGATGCTTAAATCACTCCTGTTTACTGGGTTCTAAATGAATTAACCAGTCAAGAAGGAATCGATGTAAAGATCATTACAAGCAGCTTGAGGAAAACATCTGCTCCATGGGCAGTTAAAAATACATAACAAATATTGTTTCAGTCAGCATAGAATAAATGGGATAAAAATTAACACTGACAGTTTCTGAATGCTGTAATGTTAAGGCAAGGGTCAGCTATCTGTGGCCTGTGGACTGGACCCAGCCTGTGGAGCTAGGGGGCTTTAGTGGCGTTTTGGAAGCTTGTGACTCATCCAGCTGGTTGGAGGATGCAGCAGCAGCCAGGTCCTAGCAGTGGCACACCTCTCATCTAAGCTGGGTCATTCTGGCTCACCACTAGAAAATACTGCTGATTGCTGATATAAGTTCAGGGGTACTAAAGTGGGTTATGGCAGATATAGGAGGAGGTTCAGAGATGAGGAATGAAAATAATTGCAGACATGGTAAAACTTTCATATAAAGAGGATGAAAAGACTGACCAGGTTAGTGTAGAGATGACATGAGGACATTATGAAGTCTATATAAAATGAATGATCTAGAGAAGCTTAGGGAAGGGTAAGTGGGATTGCTTATTCTCACAATATGAGAATGGGAGAAGAAACTAGTGAATTTGGAAAATAAGAAACCTCATGTGGACAAGTGTTATACGAACCTGTAGGATTCCTTGCCAAAAAGATCACTGAGGCAAAGAGTTTAGGATATTTAAATAAAGATTAAGTTCCTCTGCATTGAACTGCCACAGAGAACAAAATAGTGTTATTTCTTGTTTGAAATGGTAATAAAAGCCTTAGCTGCTCACATCAGCCCACAATTTCAAACATACTAAAATAGAAGAGATTAAGAAAATCTCCTTATACGTGGACAGTCTGCTTTTGTGTTACTTTAATCTCCAAGTCTTCGAACTTTTTACACAGGAAACTACTAGTGCATATTAATGGCTTAAAAATAAACCAACAAAGCTGGTACCCACAAGGACTTCAGTACAGCTTGCCCCAGTAAAGATTTCTCTTTTTTAAACATCAGAGCATATCTATAATTAATTAAGATGAGATTAGGAGATGATTCTTAGAAATTTAAATGTTACTGTAGTGGCAATGTAAATATTGTATTCACAGTAGCATAAATATCCTTAAGGCCTGAACTTAACTTCTGTAATTAGATACCTGTATATGATATTAGCTGTTTATAGAATGCATATATGGTAATGTCCAGACAAAGTTTGTTCTTACTTAAATAATCTAAAATTAAACCATCAACTGCTCAAGAAGCTGATGCATGTTTTTTGATCAAATACCCTTTTGAAACTAAGTCCCTTTTCTCAGTCCGTGTCTTCCCCAGTGACACAAAGCACCCCGCCTCCAAGAGTTCCTTATTTTAGGTTAGCTCCTGGGAAGCGGGGAGTGTTTTTCTCTTTAAAGAGTAGTGGTCTCAGAGTGCCAGTGTCCCCAAACAGCACAGCAAGCTGCTTCAAAACTAGAGTGCCATTCCAGTGCCATCTGTCCTCACTTGGACTTTACTCTGTCTTCCCGGAAACTGCTCTTTTCCCTCTGTTGTGTTTTCCCTGGGACTTTCTCCATTCTTTCAGAGCCTCACTCCTTTGGTACAGTCAGCCTCATTTGCAGCAAAACGGTTACAAAACTAGTCTTAACAGGACCAGTACCCGCCCAATACAATGAAACACCTTGACACGAGGAACCAATCAGCTAGCAGTCTGTGGTATGCTGTAAGGCCTAGACTGCGATCTGCCATTGTGGTGGAAAGAGCAGAAAGGTGTCCAGCTTATGAAACTTGACAGCACAGCTTGCTCACTCTGAGCCCCCGCAATGCGTTCACAACAAGAACTGCAGCCTAGGAACTCGGCCCACTCAAACCTTTTAATCATAAGTGTGTAATCTGAGCTGCTTCTGTTGTTTAATGAGATGGTCATTCATTTTGTATAGATAGCTTGCTGTCTAGAAGGCATCAGAGAATGAATTCATAGTGATAAAGTAACACTCTGAATTTGATTGTGTGGATTTAGTGTAAGTCATTCAAAGTTAGTTTTATTGTTTCTGTTAACTAATTTATTCTGAGTTTTAGCTGCATAATCCTATTTTGTGGTGCCAGAGAACCTAAAATTTGCATTAATGTAAATAAGAATAATAAAAATTTGAGTGTCATAAAGAGTAGGCACTCATATTTTACCTTGGATTTCCACTGTAATAGAAAAGTTCTGTTCTAATTGTTCAGTTTGTTAAACACTTTTATATTAGTTAACATGTGCAAGTGCTGTTTTGTTACTGTGATTAGAAACCCCTTCGAGCCTCAGGGGAAGCTAAAGCTATCCTGAAAATCTAGGTGTCAGATGATTCCACCCAACAGTTCCCACCTGCCAGTGTTACCATTACAGTATTCCAAGGTGGGACACAGAACATATGGTGTCTTAATATCTTTCATCTAATCCAAGGGTGCTCAATACCTTGCCCTCAAGCCAGATTCGGCCCACGAAGCCATGCCATCCAGATCACTGTGTTCCATACAATTCTAAAATTTGGCAGTGGGGAGTATTAATTGCCCCTCCTCTACTGCCATATTTTAGGACCCACGGGGAGCCTGGCAGACAGACAGCATGGCTCTGTGCACCAACCCATGAGGGTGCTGACCCCTGGTCCGGCTCTGAGCCACTCTGCTGGGCTGCAGTGCCAAAATATTAAGCACCAGATCTAGTCTAATCAGTTGCCAGCGGACTTTGAGAGGCAGGTGTTACTGGGTTAGCTGTCGGCTTCATTCCTCCTGCTCTAGGATGTGATTTACTTCTCTTGTAACACATTTGCAGTAAGTCTACAGGTCCTTAAAGCACATGAAACACAATAATTGGCTTTAGGGAATTATGAAATGTTACTTCATACATAACGCAAAGAGGAATTGATAATTGATAAGAGGAGGGACAGTTACAGAAACAGCAGGAGCAGCATCAAGGCAAAGAGTAGTTCACGGTATCATCAACCAGAGTTGTCTTTTAATGAAATAAATATATAAATTTATAAGGTTTTCGTGGGTATTGTCATAGATGTTAGGGTCGGAAGGAACCTCAGTAGATCATTGAGTCCACCCCCCGATCATCGAGTCCGCCCCCTCATCCCCTCCAATTTTGTAAGAGGGGGCTTTAGGAATGATTTATAGGGGACTTGGGTAGCTCAGGAATGGTGTTACTTGAGTTAGGAACAGTCCAGAAGGAACTTTTTTATATGACCCATCTCTGAAAATGTAATTGCAAGATGAGCCAAGAAGCATGACCAAATAACTGGGGCCAGGAAGGCATGCATTCTTCTGCTGGTTCTATCAGTGAAATGCTCTGTGGCCTTGGATACATCATTTGGCCTCTCTGCCTTAGTTTCTGTATCTCTAGAATGGAATTGCTTACCTGCCTCCCAGGTATTGGGAGGTCTGGTTTTGGGGAAAAGCAACTACTACTTATTGTTTATAATAATTTAGCAATATTACATTTTCTAGGTTATCTTGGACATGAGGACAAATACGCTGTGTTGGAATCCCATGGAAGCATTTATTTTTACTGCAGCAAATGAAGACTACAAGTAAGAATGATCCCAGTCATTTTTTTCAGCTAGATCTTGGAAACTTGTATACTTTTTATAAATCTAATTACCCATTTTGATTTTGAGTCATCTAAGGAATTGTCTTACCTTTTGCTGGATTTAGAACTTTGTGTTAAATAAGAAATTCCATCCCCAGAGGAATGGTCTTTTACTTGGAATTGCTTGGGTTAAATCCAAGTTCATGTATAACAGTAAGGGTCTTTGTCTTTAATGTGTCTGTACTTCATCAGCACTGTAAGCTTTGCCTGTTTATGAAAATCAGAGCAATTATGTGAGGGAGTGAAAGAAGAAAGGGGTGTAGAAAATGACAACTTCATTTTAATTCACAATAAGAAAGACTAGGGAAGTGATGCAAATATCTTATATTGGAACTGGACAGTTAAAACCTCAGTGATCCAGCCACAGGCAGTAGAAGTACTTATTTACTTGCCAGCTACCCTGAGCCCTGCTCCAGGGTGCTGATTACCTATTTTGACAAATTTATTAAAAGAAAAAAGTAGTCTCTTGATATTTGTGCCCCCTTCCTCCTAGATTTGTTTATTTTGTGGTAGCTTTCTGTTTCCTATAGTGCTTTTCTGTTTTCATAAGGCTTTTCTGTAATGGTGCACATGGATCATTCACAAGCCTTTGCTAGTTGTTTAACACCACAGGCACCCAAGATGCAAATTGAACCTTTCTTCTCATGAAGCCAGTGGTCTAACAATGGATCACTGCTTTCTTTGGGAACAGAAGAGTATCATGACTTCTTGAGGCTCCTCTTCAAAAGAGCTTAGAAACTAATCTTGAAATTGAAACCGCCCTTTAAAGGGGATATGCATTGTGTATAGTCTTCATCCTTTATTTTGGTGACAAGAATGGCCTCCTAAGCTATTTATTATAACTCGTATCTAGTGGCATCACTGAAGTGAAAGTAGCAAACTCTTTCAAGTTGGCAGCCAGTAGTTCTTGCCTACTGCTGTATATCAGTGAGCTGCACAAGCATTAACTAATTAAGTAGATCGAAATAGCAGGTTGAGTGTGGTGCTGCCATTTTTGTTCCTGGGGGATTGAGAACAAAAGTGGTGGTTGGCAATAAGCTAAGGAAAAAGACTGCATGAAATTAATTAATCTGTGGTGGAGAGGGTGCAAAGCCTGCTGCTGAAAAAAAAAAATAGCCCAGTCCTACTCCATAATGTGCTCAATATTATCTGTAGTCATGCTGGCTTAATGCTGCTGTGTGCATGTATTGCAGTTGCCCTTGGTCTGAGCTATATGCTGGATGCATGTATAGAGAAAGAGGCCTTGCCCCCACTACTGCATTTAGAGCAGCTGTGAGGAATGATTTTCTATATTCCATAGCAGGGTGAAACCAAGACTTCACAAAATTTTATTTTCTGTGCATGAAGAACTACGTAAAGGGTGCACTGCATGCTTACCAACTTTAGGATAGCTGCTACCTTGATGTACTCAAACAAAGCATGTGCTGAGAAAGCTAAAGGGCAAACTAGTCAAAGTGGAGTTCATGTATATGGACAGAAAGAGAGCTGAATCCTAAATGTTGGAGAGATTGAATCCACGTCTTGTTGTTTCTTTCTATGTGTATGGCACAAGGGGAAGTGAAATTTCATGTGATGCTGAAGTAGAAGGATTTCAGAATGAAAGGGAGGAAAGACATTTATTTGTGTTCATATGATGTTAACATTGAGACACATAGGAAGGAAGAACAGAGAAACATGCTGAGGTGAGGCATTGAGTGAAGGGAGATTAGTGGGTCATTAATATAAAGAAGCTCAGTGGATAAGATCACTTGTAAAAGGAAGTGTAGAAAGAAGAGGCAGGAGCCAGTCTTGAGATGCCTTTGTATATCTGGGTGTCGGGGTACACCAAAGGAAATGCCAAAGACAAGTCCTTCATTAAGAGGTGAGCCCCAGGAAGGACACTACAGTGGAAGGAAGGGTTCTCCTGAGGGCCTCTGTGCTAGGCCTTTGAGTGTTGCTGTGAAACCAATCCAGTTGTCTTACTTGCAGGCCGTATGTACCAAATTTCAGAAGTGAGACAAGTTAGCCACCTGCTTCTGTGTTTCTTGGTATGTGCTCAGGGTCATTGCAGGGTGGCTATCCTGCCTCATATATGGAGTTTGGAGCAGGAACACATAATGGAAGCACTCCAGGGCTTAACTTGAAGGCAATCTAGACAAGCCTAAAGGGGGAGAATTACACGGTTGACAGTATCAGGCCCTGGGATAGCAAGGGATTTAAGATATTATGTAACTGTAAAGAAATATTCTCGTTTGCTTAGATATGTCTATATACAGAGAGAGGGAGAAAGGCAGAGTGAACTTTCAGTGCTTTTCTTCAGTTGCTCTTCAGTCCTACAGCACTTAATTTTTCCCCCTTTTCAAGCCAAGCTCCTTAAAATGGAGCTCACCTCTGCTAATAAACCCCACCCCACCCCTGTTTGTGGAGGAAAAGATACTATCCCACGGCTTCATGCGTTAAGAAGAAAACAAATCTAAATATTTTAAAGGACAGCCATAAAAACTGATATTGCATCTCTCACTCTTATCCTGTACTTCAAGCCAGGTTAAACTTTCTTTTTAAAAGCCAGGGTGGAGGGACATACAGTTCTTACCTGTTCTGATTGATTCACTCTTGCCCCATTCCTGCTCTGAGAGTTCATGCAGTAGGAGTTTGTGTAGAAAGTGCAGAGCCAGCAGCTGCTCCATGTGCTGAGATGCCAGACTATGCCCTTGCACCTGCACTGGTTCCAAGGCTAAGAGGTTGGGAAGTGGGGATGGGAGTCAGTCACATAGGGATTTCTCAGTGGGCTCTGGCAGAGTCATCTTCATGGAAATCCTGTGGAGCTGGCAGGGCTACGCTAATAAGGATAATTTAGAAGAATTGAGGGGGGACATGCTGGATGGAGCTGAAATGGAGAAAGAAGACTGAGTCAGAGATCAAAACCAGGTGCTGAGGGTTGAGTGGTGACAGAGACCCACCTTCACTGAAATGAGCAGAGGGAAAGTCTAAATCTGACTAGACAAATAAATCTGCCAGTTAGTAGATGTCTTGTAGATTTTTTGACCCTGGGTAGAGGTATCTTCCTTTCTTTTTGTACTTTATTAGCAGTTGTCTGGTTTAAAATGAATGGTTTTAAGACACTGCCCTAAAACCTGAGCTGTGTGGATGCAAATAGGTATGTACATAGAAGAAATCTATAGCAATGTAATCTACCTGACAAGTTAGTTCTTTGACTGAAGAATCATAGGTATTTGATTCACAAAAGAAGGCTGAGGGGGATCTAGTGGCCTATTACAGACTAGTCAGAGGAGACCAGCAGGCACTGGGGGAGTTCCTGTTCCCCTGAGCACTACCAGGAGTGACAAGAAATAACAGTCACAAGCTGGCAGAGGGTAGATTCAGGCTAGACATCAGGAGGTGCTACTTCACAGTAAGGGCGGCTAGGATCTGGAACCAACTTCCAGCTGGCTCCTACCTGTTTAGGTCCCTTCCAACCCTAAGCACTACGATGATTTACACAAAGCTATATGAAGTGTTATATGATATGGTATTTCAAATGTGACGTGTTTCTTTTACAGCTTATATACTTTTGATATGCGCTTTCTGGAGACGCCTGTAATGGTGCACATGGATCATGTGTCTGCTGTTCTTGATGTGGATTATTCTCCCACTGGGAAAGAATTTGTGTCTGCCAGCTTTGATAAATCTATTCGAATTTTTCCAGTAGACAAAGGTCATAGCAGGTCAGTAATTTTATAAATAAATCTGTCTCATGGGCCCCATTTATTCTCACCTCTCCTGAAGATTCTTCACTCTTGCATTAACCTATAGGTTCTCTTGCTGTGGGTATTGAATCTCAGTCTATGAAGTTTCAGGAGTGATATCTGACCAAATAATTAAACTCTTATTTAATGAGCAGTGAATTTTGTTTCTGGTAAGACTGGCTTGTGAAACTGGTTTTCTGCTAAAATTACTATAGGATCAAGGGAATATAATCTGTCATGTTTGTTAAGACAAGGTTATTTAAGTAAATGTAATATCTTTTATTAGACCAACTAAATAGTTGGAAAAAATGTTCTTTGCAAGCTTTAGGGCACAAGACCCTTCTTCAGTCATAGTTTGCTGGTGTTTTGTGTGCTCTCGTGTCTGTTAAATCACTTTTTCCTTGTTTCCTAATTCTAACATGCCCAGAACTGTAGTATGAGAAGTACAGCAGTGTATATTTTGTATAGAACAGGGGACTTAACACTTCTTTGTTGTGTGATATTATTTACCTTATTTAGGCAACCTGAAGTTTATGGTCCCTCTTTCCCCATTTTTCATTGCAAATGTTTATTCGGTTTCTGCTATCACTTTAGTTCCCTGCTAACATTATTGCTTTTCAAAGGTATCTTGTGTAGATGTTGGTTCTGAATTATCATATTTTCTTACGTACACCCCTTGTTTTTGGAAGGTTAGAATGAAGAAAAAAATCTCTTTAGAGAGTGTCTGCTGGGGGTGGGGAGGGTTTGAGAGAGAGCGTCTGTAGTCAGCAGCTAGCGAACACTGTGCGCAGCAAGTGCAGATATACTTTTACTTTCTCTTGGCAGATGCCTAAGCCACAGAAACTGATGCTACTATATTTCCTTGATTTATAATGGGCACCCCAGTTTCCATCAGGTGAATTGTGGGAAAAGATGTGTATTGTGTGTGAAGAAAATGTGGTATTATTTTTGTGTGTTGGTGTGTATTTTATTTCCTACACATATTGGTAATCTATGTAGGCGTTATTATATGACATTGCAGTGCTTCCCAGTATTGTGGTATCTGTCTTTTATGAGTAGTTTTCTACTCTTGAATGTTTTACTAAAGATGTTGCATAACATGTATGTAGCACAGGTGCTTGTGGAACTGTTCTAGATGCTTGTTCTATCTGATTCCCTTCCATCTAATTCAAACTTGATTTACAACCTTTTGTGAGTGCTTTTCTGACTAGGTTTTAATCTGTGTTTGTGTGTTATCTCAACCAGTCTGAATTTAATCTTTTATCTGCGATTTTGTAAAGCAGCATATTAAATCTAACATTAAATTTTAGATCACATTTTTTTCCATTAGTTTGAAATAAAAGAAAGTCACTAGGCTTATCCAGCGTCACTTATTTTTCATAAACCTGTGGCCTTTCTTGCAGGTGGTTTAATTTCATTATTCTATTGTATGTGCTTACAGGTTTTTTTTTATTGCTTTATTTTTACTAGCAGAATTGAAGTTGCCAATGGTTTATTAATTCTTTTCCTTTAGGGTGCTAGAATATGTATTATCCAGGCCTACTGATTTGCAGGGAGTCTGTTTTGTTACAGATAGCCTGTACCATACTCACTCTTTAAAACTGTTTATATGCCTCTTTATCCTACTGAAAGTCAGCTTTTTCAGTTTCCTTGATAATTGATCTACAAGTGTTCTTTATTTTCCTTCAGTCTTGGAATTGTTTCAAATTGCAGTTCTTCCACCAGTTTTTGACTTCTGTATTACTAAGCAAAATGTATTGACAAAGTAGCCTTTTACCTAAACACTCACGCTTCTCTGAACCAGTCTCTAAGGTCTCATCTTGTCCTACCTTCTGCCTAAAAACAGTGAAATATGAAATTTTATTAATGCTATTTTATCAGTGAGGGGCAGATATGAGAGAGTCTATAATGCCATAATAAAAGACATCCTTTTTCAATAGTGTGGAATACTACTAGGCAGCCATTATCATAACATTTACCTAAAGAAACTGAAAAATACAATTAGACTAAAGAAGCTGGATTCTTATACGCTGTCTGGAAGCAAACTGGGAAATCTGCTGCTCTTTAAAAAGTGGGATGTTGCATGATAATACAATTGAGAGGAGGGTTTTGGAAGAAGAAATATAATCCTGGATTGTTAGTTTTCTGGGATTAGAGGAATGAAATAGTAGTTAATAGTAATTGATTCATCTATGCTTATGGAGGTAGAGGCCTGATTTTGATATCTGTTCCTTTCTTTGCACAGTCACTGCCAGAATTGCTCTGTGTAGCTCTGCAGTCCTATATCTGTAATGCTTCCTCAGTATGACATTGTTCCAATGAATACCATTACAGATGCAATTATATTAGCCAGTGTCTGGATGAGTGCTTTTGGTAGAATAAGGAGTAAATTTTTAGGTAGTTATGCATTTGAAGAGAGAGTATATTTTTAATATCTTTTCTAGGGTTGACAGTAGTTTTACAAAGAGTTTAGATTAGGGGTGCACTGGTAAAGGTTTTTTAGGTTGATTCCAATGGTTGATTATTAACTGGCCACATCAGCCAATATCAATCCAATTGCCAATGTGCAGCCTGGCAGCTTGGAGACCAGTGTCTGGCTTGTAAGTCTGTTGGGAGGAAGGGCTGTCGGGAAGGGAAGGGAAGGGGTGACGTGGGTGCAGGTTGAGGCCTCCGCAGTGAGGGAGGGAGCGGGATAGGTGCTGCACAGCCATTGTTCAGGTGAAACGGGATGGAGTCATGGGTGGCTCGTCTGGGGGGTGTGACTTTGCCACTGCATACACCCTGAGGAAGGTATGTGGGACACATGCCTCCCTCCCTCCCCCCGGATCATTGTGTGGGGCAAGGGCAGGCTGCCTGCTGCATGCTTAGGGCTGGGGGCTGCACAGCCTCAGCCCTGCCCCTCTGCTGGAAAGAGACTGGCACAGTCCCCAGGACTGAGCCTGCAGCAGGCAACCCAGCCTGCCCTGTGCACAGATGTAGGGGGCCCATAACCATCATGCCTCTCTTGGGGGTGCGCACATTGGCAGGAGCTGCCCCCTTCCCTGTGCCCCTCAAACGAGCTGCCTGCTGTTCTGTCCCACACCCTGGCCCTGCTGGGCAGCGCCTACCCCAGCCCCACTCCCTCCCTCACTGTGAGGAGCTTTTATCTACCCCCCTCCCCACAGACTTACGAGCCGGACGCTGCTTTCCAAGCTGCCAGGCTACATTCCTAGGCATGTGCATGCTGCGGCTGCATGCATACACGTAATATTTATCAGCAACATTATTAGCCACATCAGCCAAAAAAAGCCAATTGCCAGTAATTTAAATTTTCCTTTTATTGATGCTGATACATTATGGACAGATATTGGTGCACCTCTAGTTTAGATTATGGATTTTTACAGACTAGTTTGCATAGGGATGATTCTGCCTCAGGCAGGGGTTTGGACTAGATGAGCTCTGGAGGTCCCTTCTAGTCCGACTTCTGTATGATCTGTGATTCTAAATTTTTGACAGTCTAGTTGGTATGTTGTGCTTGCATTTAATTTGTTGTGTTTCGATTTGAAGAATGTTCTGAGAGTCAAAGAAAAAGTGCCATAATATTTTAAACAGAAATGATTGATAAGGCAAGTGTAATACTTCTTTAATGTTTCTTTTTGTTTTAGGGAGGTATATCATACAAAGCGAATGCAGCATGTCATCTCTGTAAAGTGGTCCTTTGACAATAAATACATCCTGTGTGGGTCAGATGAGATGAACATTCGTCTGTGGAAAGCTAATGCTTCTGAAAAACTGGGTGTGGTAAGAAACCTTTTGTTAATTGTTCCAGTGGTTGGTTGGTTTGTTTTTTTTTCAGCCAGCTGGAGTGTTTTGTTTTGTTTTTATTAGAAGCATCCAGATATTCTATTTCTTTTAAATATTCGGCGCTTTCTGGATGGAAAAATTTGTTGAATTATTGTTTTTAAAATGTGTTAATATGCAAATTAATATATCCGATATATTTAGTATTTCAGTAATTCAGTCAGTATTTCAATCATTATGGACAAAACAGATGAATGCTTGCTGCCTTAGGCATTTTCTTTTCAGTCCAGGGCAGTAGAGACAAAGAGCAGAATCCTGGCCTTGCGTATCTAGTGCACTTTGCAGCGTCATTACTGTCAATGATGTTCTGCAATCAACATGAAAGTTTTGTTTCATTTCCAGCTGGGGTAGGTGTCTGTGTCACAAAGGTCTTATCTATACTATACAATTTATAGTGATATGACTGAAAATCTCATTAGCTTGTATCTCATTAGCTTAACAGAGTGTGGGTTAACCTAGGGGCTTAGCACAGGAGTGGGCAGTTATTTAGGCCTGAGTGCTACATAGGGAGCTTTTCCTATTTGCCCCACCCCACAACAGCTCACCAAACCTTCCTATGTGGAACAGGATTGGGGGAGGAGAACTGGTGTGTGTGCGGGCAGCAGCTTCCATCTCCATCCTTCTGTCCCAAGGAGGGGCTTGAGCAGATGCCTCAATCCCCAGGGGAAAGCTGCCACCTGGTTGTAGCTATGCAGCTCCTGAGCTGGTATAAGTTGTGGGGTGTGCTGGATACAATCTGTTGGTGGGCCTTGTCCAGTGTGCAGGTCATATTTTGCCCTCCACTGGGTTGGCAGCATACAACTCACAGGCCAAATCCAGCCTGCAGCTTTGCCCATGCACGCACCTGGGCTGGGCAACTTCCAGTTTATGCCCCCTAGCTGTTGACGGGGTGTTGAAACCACCTGGTCTGCTACGAATCAAAGCCAGCTTGTTCCAGTCTGTGGCTTGTTAAACACTGCTCTGCTGCTGGCTTAAACCATTTAGCTCAGTAAATAAGCCACATGGGTTTGTGTGTGTCTTTAAAACTAAAAGTTAATATGAGCCCATATAGATGGGTTTTCAGTCATACCAGCAGAAGTTGCATATTATGGATAAGGCCAAAATCCAGTACCACAATTGCTGCTAATTTATATCCTCTTGTGTAATTTTAGTAAGAATATCAAGGCTTGAATGTACATGGAGACTAAAATTGCCCTATCTGCTGCTTATTTGGAGCAGGCCCTTCACATCATGGTGGAGTCATACCAGTAAGGCCGTTTGGGGGTGCTTGCATTGCTTGTTTTTAAATTAGTCTGCAGAGTAGTCGGTCAGCTTTAGTTCTCTCAGCAATGCATTTTTCTTTGTAGAAGTTGGAGAGGAAAGAATCTTAAGTTGTACTGTGACAGGTAAAAATGTATGTAGCCTCTAAAAATGTTTATGATAACAAATGATTGCTAAAATTGAATTTTTGTAAAATGTTGACTACTCATTTTTTTTCTTAGTTAAGCTGCCTTTGTAGTTATTTTGGTCTGTTTTGGATGTGTTTGTGGTGATTTTTTGCAGGTGTAGTTCTAGATAGGGGTTTTTATAAATATCAGTCCAAAACACCTCTAGGTCTAGAGGCTCCAAGGAGTCCTCTTGGGACTTTACTATAGCTTTTATGTTGCGGGTATTGAGGCATTGCAGTAATAGGAGGCTGTATAAAATCCTAATATTAGTTTATTCACCTGTCTACTCATCTTGCATGTAATACAGAAGCACCGCATTGCATCTGGCACCAAAGTGTGAACCAAGTCTATCTTCTTTATTCACTGTTTGCATACAGACCAGAAAAAGCATTGCGTTTACCCCCTTAACCTTCCCACATTGCTCTAAAATTGTGCCAGAAACAATTTGATATGTATCTTTATACTCTGTTCTTTGTGTGAAGAGTGGGCAGAGGACAATGTCCAAATCATACTGAAACTTCTGCAATGATTCTGATATTTTAATACATGAACCCTTAACTGTTACACTATATTTAGAATGTTCCTGTGTTCCATTAGGAGGCCAGATATGGAGTTAGATTTCTGCTTTAATGTTGTATTTTTTCAGTTTCCTGACTAGTAAGGGACTTGGATCACAGTTGAGGCATTGCTGTTTTGAGAAGCTACAGGAAGAATACTTGCTTTTAAGAAATGTTGGATCAACTCTGCATGTCTCTTGTAAATTGTAAATATAGCATGCTGGATTAGCTATTTCAAATTATTTCAGAATGGATAGTATTAAGTATGTGCCATTGTCTATACCATCTGTATAATCTAATTTAATGTGATGAAATTACATTGATTACTGTTTGTATTCCTACATTTTTCAAAGGCACTAATGGTGTACACATGCTGTACAAACACCTAGAAGGAATGCCTTTTTAATTGATCTATTCTAATAACAGGATAAAAATAACTCCTGAAATCCATTCTAGGAGTTGATTTATGCCTGCACTATTTAAAACCCAGTGGTACTGAGTTTCAAAGGAAGTTTCAAAAGTACCTCAGTGATTTTAGTCCAAAGGTCACAGACTTTTAGTTTACATGTCATTTGTGCTCAGAACCCCAAAGGGATGTAGGTAGAGCAGCACTTAGTGTCACCACACCTGACTTTTAAGTGGCAACTTCTGAAGCAGAAGTCATAAATGCAAGTGCAGAGTTCTCCATCCTATTCATGGGGAGAGTTTGATGTACACAGATGGCATTCACAACAGCAGGATGCCTGAGCTATCTAATAGGAAATATTGAAGGAGGGGGTGTGAAATCCTGCCTCTTTCTCAGACTGAGGTGCCTAATCTCAACATTGAGTTAGGTTGCTATATGAGAGTGGGATTCACAGTTTGAAAAATCCTTCTGGCTTTAAGTGTCAAAGTTTTCACTTCGGGAGCAGGTGATTGGCTCACCTTTTTCTACCTCAGATACAGCCAGACAAGGGATTGAAGGTGGTGACGATGGATAGTTGTGGGCCCATGTACTTGTGTTAGAGCCCTGGAATTGGGTGGCTGGAGTTTTAGGTCCTTAACCTGAGGGGTTTCAAACTCACATTAGTTACCTCCCTAGAAAGTGCCTTGACTAGAGGCCTTCTGCACGTCTCAGTTGAAGCTGCTTTATGGGATGGAAAAGAATCCAAGACTCAAGAGTTTCTCCTGGGAGAGTGAATGTCTGCACATGCTGGGGGTTTTTTCAGAATAGAATGCAGTTCTTCAGCATCCCCTCCCTGCCCAGGAAGAGACTGTGTCACTGGCTGGACTCTGCTACTTCAGCAGGGATCAGAATACAGCCCCTTCGCAATCCTCACATTTTGTTGAAGGGAAAGAGGCTCACTGTGGGCAGTCTGGGTCAGCCAATCAGTGTTGTTCTAGGCAGTGCTGACATCTTTCACCAGGCAGAGTAAGGGAGTTCGTGGAACATCCTGAAATGTGTGTTCAGCTCTTCCCCTGGCCGCAGAGTGTCAGTACTGCAAGCTCTCCACTCAAGGGCCTGAGTGTTTGAATGTGTGTACACATGACTCTGGGTAAATTTCTTTACCAGGAGAACAAACCTGGGAGAACTCTACTAAATTATTTGAATGTGTTTATGCAGTTGAGCTGGGAGTAGGAGGAGTCCTGGGTTCCAGTCTCTCCTGTCAACACTGTTTTATGATTTATTTATTTTTTTTAATTCAATAACTCAGTGCAAAATACCTAAGCAGTCCTGCAATACAAAACTTGGGCATTACTTTTTCGACCTTTCTGTCTTGTTTTATACAAGACTCGGTGTTCTCAGGGTATGTTTGCTAGGCACATTCTGAATATATTTGATACAGCCCCTCTGGGGACTTAGGTGGAGGGACACCTAATTAGTGAATCCCAAATAAGCTAAAGCATGGTAGGTGCTGAACTGCTTAGCTCAGTCCAGCCAGGCAGAATTCCAACTGCCTAAGAAACTATATTAGTCAAAACTTAGGCACCTAAGGCAGGGGTTGGCAATAAACTGGCTGACATAAACTAGCTTAGGTCAAAGGTGGGCCAGGACTAGGACCCAGTTGCTGCCATCATTGCTTTTCTGCTGCCAAGCTGCAGTGCAGCATGGGTAAAGCATTCAGCCATGGCATGATCCAGTGTGGTATAAACCATGCCCCCTTGGCTCCATGAGCCTGATTCAGTGGCTCCGTGCTGATTCCTGACCTCTGACCTAAGGGATTAGGCACATATATTGTAGATAACTCTCTTGGATTTAGGCAGAATTTAGACACCCAAGTGCTTCATAGCAGTGCTTCTCAAAGTGGTGGTCCACGGACCTGTGCTGGTCCACGAGCCACCAGTCGCCAGTCCGCAGTGAGTTGCCAGGAAAGAAAGAAATGTAATTTCAGAAGCATAACACTAATATGTCAGAGCGCCACAGTTCGTACGTTCCAACACTCCAGGTGATATCACGTTGTGTGAGGTGAGGAAAGAGAGAGAAACAGCCGGTTGCACATTTGTGTAGCTCTGTTGCACGCAGTTGCTGCCACCAGCTGAACTGGGCACTGGTCCCTGGCCCACTGGGAAAAAAAATTGCCAGTCTGCCACATCAGGTAGTTTGAGAAGCACTACTTTATAGGATCTGGGCCTTGGGCACTTTTTACACTCATCTTTAGTCTAGCAGGTTGCCTGAGAGATTAAGATAAATTCTGAAGATTGGACACAAAGTTAAATGCTAATGCATGCATAGATTCACAAATATCAAGGCTAATCACTAACAAGTGTAGTTGAAAGCTGTCTACCTCTGAACATTGTGCAGGGGTTCTTTACGAAGGGCATTGCCAAGCCCTTTGGTCTTTACTCTTTAGTGCTCTTACGCTCTTTGCCCCAACACTGAATTCTGTGTAAAACACCTTGTCCAGGTTATTTCTGTTGGGAGTAGGCAGGTAATTGCCTTTCGTGATGGTATCAAAGCACTGTAATATGTTGATTTGGAGGTTATACATAGGTTTGATTGCTAAGTCAATGCGAGTTCTTTATTAATATAGATTTTGTAGTGTGTGTGGGGGGGTAACTTGACACGGTTTCAGGAAGCCCTGAAGTGGGGTACTATATAGTTGGTCCAGTAAAAAGGTATCACCCGCAAAAATCCTTCCCTCTGTTTACTGGTATTTATGACAAATCGGAGCATGACATGATTTCCTATATGGCTAAGTTCATAAGATTGTCTGCTTAATACATAAGAATATGCCATTTTATGTAATAACCAGAGATCATTGTTTTGCCCTTATATGATGTTGCAGCACTGATTCCCCTGTCCCAAAAAGGATACTGCAAAATTAGAGAGGGTTTTGAGAAAGACAACAACAAATATTTAAAAACATGGAAAAACTCTTGAAGAATTGAAATTGGGGATTATGTATCTCAAAATGGAGTTACATAAGGGGGATATGATGAATTGGGAGCTTCTGTTCTCCTTGTCTCATCATAACACATGAATAAGGGAACACTGTAACTATAATGAGGCAATTTTTTTGCAAACAGTATCTCACTGCCTCATGTTCCTTCTTCAGATTGAGTTTAGAAAGATTTAATGAAAGTTTGGAGACGACAGGTAACAAAGTTTTTTATAGGATGGATCCCTCAGGGCAGAACCGATATCTCCCCTCTGCCTGCTACGAAGTTCTTGCATCTTTCTTTGTACCATCTGAAGTTGGCCACTGTCAGATCCAGGATACTAGACTAGATGGAACTACTGTCTGTTCCTATATAGCAGTTCCTGTTAGGTGTTCAGCAGTAACTATTTACTAGGTTCAGTTTTCTGTAGCATTTGTCCTTTCTGCCTTTAGTGTGCCTATATTAGTGACAATAAAGGCAGGAATGCTTGTATTTTTATAAATGTCTAGTCTTCCTGTAGCATCTTGCTAGAGTTCAGAAATGAACATTTAGTAATTCTGGAGAAAGTTCTGAAGTACTTGTTCTGAATACTTGGCTCTTTAGGTGGCTGTATTTTTCTTGGGTGTCATTCTTTCTTGAATGACTCATCCCAACACAGTTGTGTTTTTAATAACACAACAGCATCTTTTTCTTAAGTGAGGTACTGTGTTTTAAAGATTCATTTATTCTAAGGAGGGGTGGGTCCTTTCTTGTTTGCTTACTTCTGATAGCAAGTGTAGCAAGACTTTTACATCTCATTTGGATCCCGGTTCCAGGTAAATTAGGCTAAATGTGCTGTTGATGTGGTGGCTGGCCAATATTTGTCTCATAGGAAAGTTGTAGCACTATGGCTGTCCACTTAGTCATCAGTTATGGAATGCATTTTAGCTTTGTTCTCTTAATATAATTGGCATTTCACTCATTACACAGATTCAGTGAAATAAGCAAGATTCAGAGGCTGAAGGAGCCAGAGGCATGCTATGCCCGCACTCTACTGACAATTCAATCAACATGATTCTGTGTTAGGACTTGAATTAAACTAAATTCAGTTGTTCAAGTGATAAGAGAGATTGGATTTTAAAAACAACTTTAGCACTCTGGTCTGTTCTAAAATAAATGACACTTTTTATATAGATGCTGGGAGAAGAAAAAAATAGCAAATTTTAATATAGGACTTTTAGTTCACAGTGTGCTTTGTTTACCCTACAATTATGTGTCAACCACTATATATACAGTCTGGAGTACCAAGAGTCGATTTTGTAATATGCCCAATGTACTAATATCTTAATCTGGAAGAGGCCTAGAAATTTAAGACCAACTATCTCTGGTTTACATGGGGAAATTAACTCTTATTAAAAAAAAAATGTCTGGGAGAGAAATGGGAAGTTTGCTTTTTTTGTGAAGAGGTTTATTTTTCTGAACCGTAGTAGTAAGATGCACAGAACCTACACAAGAGCATCAAGGATCTGTGCAGCGGTTGGTATGTGCCTTCTTTTTTTCATGTCTTTGTGAAAAGGTATTTAGCAGAATTTGCAGATTCACTGGAATCTGACAGGCCGAACTATGAGCACTTCTGCTGTGACCTCAAACTTGTGACCATAGGGTTGTCAACTGTACGTCTTAGCCCCTATGCTACCCTAGCCCTGACCTGACATGTTAAAACATTAAAAAAATTCTGATCCAGCCCCCTGTCATGGTAGTTCTTCTGTCACATGACAAAAACAGTGTCCGTATCTTTGTCTTTGTGCACTTTGGCATTTTTGTCTGTTTGGGAGCCCTTGGCTGTCGGATGTTATGAGGGATCGCTACGTGGAAGTGGCTCTTGTCGATTCTCACATGGTTACAATTGTGCATATTGAGAAACAGGCCCAGATCTGCTTGTCACTCCTCCTTTAGAAGTAAAGAACTGACTGAGAAATAAAGCAGAGTACAGAACAATTCAAAAATGCTTTGTAGTTGGGGAATGGTCTGTTTTCTGGCAAGCATAAAGTATTGGTATGAAAAGAATCTTTAATCCATATGGCATGTAGGGTTATTGCTTATCTGCACTATTCTGAAAAAGGCATGAAAAGAGCAAAAGCTCTTGACTCAAGTAACAGAGAAGAGTTGATGGGAAGTTCAGTTACAGCTCCTTGTATTCTGGTTTAGCAAACCACATTAGCAAGAGAGCATCAAGGCTATCTAAATAATTGACTGTCCTTTCAATCTACTCTGAGCATTAACTTGCATTTTGTGACACAAGGTGTTTACATAGGTAGTCCTGGGCGGTATAAATGGCATCATATTGGCTTAGGAGTGACTTCTATTCTTCTGAGGCTGAACATGCTATAATTTGGGCTGCTGTTTAACATCCATATTTTCTTTACTGTTAGTGTTCTTAATTCAGATGTAGTAAGCTTTAAATTAAGTTGAAAGGTAACAATTGATGACAATGAGTAGCAATGCATATAAGAAGTTGCTTCATTAAGGCAAGAGGAAGTGTAGAAATAAAGACATGCTGCAGCCAGAAATATTTCCAGAATCTGTTAATATTTTATTAAATATTGCATTTGGGCTCTAGCTCCCCTAACCTAAAAGGAATAACCTGGACAGGTTAGATAGCACTTGCCTCATTTTCTTCAGGCTGAGTTACAGCAGTTCCATTGCATCCCCAGAATAGTGCTTTTTGAACAGATTTTACAGTGCAAATGCAGACCTATTTAAAAGGACATATTTTTAGCTTCTTAGTTGTCCCCTTGCATCAAGGTTCCTTTGGAAAATGCTTACAAGGATATATTTTATAGAATGGAGAAAGCACCAGAAATGACTGGGTTCTGCCTCTCCCATTAAGGAAGACAGCGATAGGAAAGGGTTGACCTAGGACACACTTTGCCAGTACAGACAATATAGGTGCTACTTCTGTTTTCCCCTTGCTTTTCACTTCAGATCATTGCTCCCATTAAGTGGCACAGTTAATCTCCATCCCTCCCTGCATTACTTCTCGTGTTTTATCCCTTGTGCTCCCAGTTGCCCTTGGCCTAAGGATCAGGATTCTTCTCATGGTCACTCATAACTTAAGGTTGTTCTATGTGACAGCATAACACTGCCCTTCTCTGATTTACCATTCATCAAGAGGGATGGGCATTCTGTTTTGATGAAAACAGAGCTTAGACTTTTCAGGGACACTAGAATGCAAATCTTTTCCTTAATGGTTAGGAGGGTATGGGTTCATTATAAGCTCCTCAGGGCAGGGTCTTTTCACCCATAGTATTATAGAAATTCTAATGATGTCTCAAAGTATGTTGGAGTATTTTAGTCTCTAAACACCATGGCCCCAGTCTAGGAAGCCTGCTTTGCTTGAGTGGACCCCATGTTTGCATGAGGCATCATTGAAGTTAATGGAATGCTTGGGTGCTTGTATCCACCATTGCAGAACAGTTATTGGCAACAGGGCTTTCCCCTTTCTGTGCAATATCTTTCTTTCCTCTGGTATCTTATACCTTCAGCTTTGGTATTTAGACAGTAACTTTGATTCTTTGGCTTTCTTCACTTAGAGGATAATTCTGACTATAATAGGTGAGATCCCTTTTACATAGCATTTCCCACGGTTAAGTCCAATGTAACTATCTTTATCAAAAGTATATAAAAGAACTTACAAAACTTGCAACAGACTCTGAGGTATCTCACTTTGCATGCATATATATATATATATATATATATTTTTTTTTTTTTTATTTTTTTTTTTTAAAACAGGACATCTTGGATGCATCATAAATTAATTTACAGAATCACTTTTGTCTGCAAAATCAGCAAAGTTATAATAAATCATCAGCAGTTTGTTCTTATTAAATTAAAGAAAATCATTGCTTTTAATTAAAATAAAAGGTCTTTAATTTGGATTATGCTGGCAGTTTGCTACATAGCAGGACCACTGGGGATTTATTGACTGAAACAGCTATTTAGGCTGGCTCAATAATATGAACTTGACTACAAGGGGAATATATATATATATTTGAACTGGTAAGACTGCAGGATTTGCTTGCTTGTTGAAGTTTAAGGGATTATGGCAGGTATTGAAAGGAAGAATTTCTTTTAGGGATTAGGAACCCTGGAAACAAAAATTCAGTGTATTTTTTGTGCTTTGATATTTGAATACATTTTCTATTCAAAGGGTGCATAAATTACAGCCACACTGATGACACCTATGTTTTTATTAGCCCAAAAGAGAGAAACTTTTACCATATAATTGAGGACTTGGAAGCAAGATGTTTCAGACTAAAATGTCTGACACTGTAGCTGAAGTATCTCTTCAGAATATAGTAAAATTTTAGTTGGGGAGGTTATATATTATGGGTGACCTCCAAATGGAGAAAGATTTATCCATGTGCCTTTAACCCTCCCCCCAAAAACCCTCAACAAAAGAATGTTTTCATAAAGTGGAAAGAAAGTCCAAAATCATTTGTTTAAAAATACATATGTGAATGGGAGTGTTTCTGCTCATTCTCGCATATTAGAATTTCAGGTTTGGTCTGCCTTAGAAGGTCCTACAATAACTAAAGAATTACTGAAATTATGAACCAAGAAACTGAAATGAGTAATATGAGCAATGTATGTTATCCTTTTGTTCTTAATTTTTGCTACTGAAGTAGTTGCACTAATTTAAGAGGCAAAAAGCTGCTGTCACTCTTTTGGAATGGAAAGGGTTTCTAGTCAGAAATGCTTTTTTTTTCTGAGTGGCAAGTAAGTAGAATACAAGAAAGTTGGGGCTGGGAAAGAGGGTATGTACAGCTTCGAGTTAGTTTGATAAGTTTGTGACTACCATAGAGAGAAGTTATTTCTGATAAAGATTCAATATGCCCTGCCCTAGGAATGGCAGTGTGAAAGTACACGGATCTTCCAACAAACCCACAAAGAACTGAACTTGACATTTCTGGTAGCTGTAGATCTGAATCAGCAGGGTATTTAAACCAAGCCAAAAATCACCAGTCTTCCTTACACTGCCAGAAAAGGAAGCACTAAAGGGTCACAAGCTTCATTTAAGTAACATCCTCTGCATATT
Source organism: Caiman crocodilus (assembly GCA_030014935.1). Lineage (NCBI taxonomy): Eukaryota > Metazoa > Chordata > Crocodylia > Alligatoridae > Caiman > Caiman crocodilus. Next base: position 33,128,631 of record JAGPOW010000261.1, on the reverse strand, counting down.
ACTCAGAAAAGAGCAAGATCTGTCAATGTTTGGGTTGTCTGTTTTAAAATTACAATAGTAATAGTTCTTGCAGCAATTTTAATTTGCCCATATACCCTGTACTCTTTACATTAAAGTTTCATTTTATCTGCCTAATAAAAATTCAAACTCGATATGTGCAAAATGAACAATTCAAGACTTACATTTCTCATTTGTACATTGCAATTTCTAACAGACTGGTTTTGTTAAAATAGATGTAGATCCTGGTTGCACAGACCCAGTGAAGATACTATTTTGTCTTCAGAAGAAGCTATAAAAAGACATTTTCTTCAGAATATACATTGTTAAACGGGAAATTGGCTGCGCATCTTTGTTTCATAGCAGAAGCTGATAACCAGCTGGTGCTAACACTCGTTTGCAGTTTCATGTTCTTCTGCTTTGATATAAGATGCCAAATCCTATTCCCCAACCCACTTAGAGCTACTAACAAGTTGATAGTCTCCATTTCTTCTCCATTCTCTGGGGGTGTTTTCTTTTGTTTTGTTTTGGGTTTTTTTTAAGTCCACTACTTGAGAAATATAATTAACTACCTGGGTAAAATTTAGAATATGGTGCCACTTTTGCATTTGAGCAATGGAGTCACACAAAATGTGTTAAGGATTGCTATTAATTAGCCTCAAAATCTCTTTTTTAGGGTGGGGGAGGGGTGGGGAGGAGATTGTCAGAGGAAAGCCTGTAAGTTGTCTCCTGTATTCAGGTTTGTTTTGTAGCAGAAGTTATATCATCACAACTTTAACAGATCTGTTTTCCACAGCTTGCTCCGCGAGAGAAAGCAGCTATGAATTACAACCAAAAGCTGAAGGAGAAGTTCCAACACCACCCCCAAATCAAGCGCATAGCTCGTCACCGTCACCTACCCAAAGCCATCTATAGCCAGGCCAAGGAGCAACGTATCATGAAGGAAGCTCGTCGGCGAAAGTAAGTTTCCTCTGGTTTTGTTTGGGTGTTTTCCCAGTTTGTTTTAGTAAAACATGCTGTTACGATACCTTAACAATAATGCATGGGGCCTCAACAAGGGAGCAGCTCTTGTTAAAAAAACAAACAAACAAACACCCTTATATGGATTTGGACAAATTAATATCAGTTATTGGATTAGTCATCTTTAGTTTTATCTGAAGTGCAGGGCAGCCTGCCAGGAGCAGCAACGGGGACCATGTTATTCCCCAGACCCTCTGAGGAGTTGGAAAAAATATCAGATTGTGAGAAGAGGCCTCATTCCCTTCCCAAATCTTCTGTGGACTCCAATGATAGAAGGATTAGTCTTAATGTGGAGGCAGGATCACATTTCACTTTGAGGTGGCAGGCCCAGAATTTTTGTGAAAGACTTTTTCATTCCCATGAGGCATCTGTACAGCTACCCTAGGAGCAGTAGAAGGTGGAGTCCAAAACCCCTGGGTTCCCTTTTCCATGCCAATGGAAGAGGAAACATTGGCACATGCACAGACAGAAAACAGAGGAGTGGGTGAGTCTGATTAGGTTTATTGTTACTCTGGTCCTGGTACCCTTCCTAGCCAAAGGAGCCTCCACCCCACCCCTGGTGCTATAAATGTCTGCAGAAAGTCTTGTTTATCATTTAAAAATAACCAACAAAACCCAGTGTTCCTGCTCAGAAGGTAGGGTTTGTTTAAAAATATGGACTTTTTCTAAGTTAGTGTAACAGATTTTCAAATTTTGAATGCAAATATTAATGAAAGCTGCTTTATTTATTTTTTACTCTGAAAACACTCATTTTTAGGAACTGTAGGACGCTTACAGTAGTGACTTAAGCAAACATCTAGCATATCTGACCTTCTGATACTTGCCATTGGGTTTCATCTTTCTCTTGTCTGTTTCCAGGGACTTGAACCGCCGTAAGCACAGCAAGCCAGGATCCTTGCCATTTGTGTCGGAGAAGAAAAAGCATGTTGTGGCTGTAGTGAAATAAACCTTTGTAGGTTTACCACTTTGAATGTTAATTATTTTTACGTTTTAAAATAATCACATTTGTAAAATGGTTGGAGGCACCAGCTTTGATTGAAGTGACTTCTAATGGATCACTTCTTTTTTATAGAGTCCCACAGGTTCTTGGGTTATTATCCAATTTGGGGAATTATAAGTGGCCCCTACATAGTCTTCTAGCCAAACATGCACTTGGTATAAATATGCCTGGGGCAACCTGAATATTTCTTTTGTGTAGTTTCACCCTCCTAACGCAAGTGAGAGTTTGCCCAGAGAGCAGTGCACCAGTGATGCTGACTCCACTTTTTCAGTTTTTTCTGTGGCAAATAAATTAGTATTTCCTCATCTTAGAAATTGCAGGCTATGTTTTTAAAGGCTAACTTTGTATTAGAAAAAAACATCTCCTTTAGTTATCTTTTGTACAATAGAGACAGATTATGATTATGCTCAATGACAGTACATTGCACTGCAATGTGTTCTTTTTTTCCCCTTTGTTTATAAGGGATTCAACCAGACTGTCTCAGGCCAAGGACGTAACAGGGTTTTGTTGTGTACGAACCCTTCTGTGGATATAGGACTTCTCAAAACCTAGGAGTCAGGATATTGTGCTAATAGTAATAAAGGTGTTGAAAACATGTCTGTACTTTTCAAGCAAATTAAAACATCTTAAAATGACTTTTTTGTGTATGTTTCATCAAGTCTTAGAAAACACTTCAGTTAAGATTTATGGTAAACATCTTATTTATATATATATAAAGCTTTTTTGGATACAGCTTAAGTATCTTTTATTTCATTGTTCCCTAACAACTATTTGAAAGATGCTAGCTTCCATTTTGGGGGCGGAGGTTCTGACTCTATAGAGGAATTTGGGTAAGTATATTGATAAATATAAACGGCTTTAACCTGATGTCTTTCTTAACTGCATGATGAAGTTAAGAGAGAGTGGGCTGTGAGTAGTACCGTTTTAGGATAGGACAAATAGAGGTTCTGATCACCTCTGCTTTAAAATTATGGGTAAAGTTGTATCACTTAGTACCACCAAAGTACCTCAGGTTTATTTTTAAAGCGACTTGAGCGCTTATAGCGAGATCCGGAAAAAAACCCCCAAAAACTTGAGCACGAGTCATCAGTATGACAATCTTCAGCAAAGCTAACTGCTCTTTAACATGCATCAGCAGATGCATGACAAATAGATCTAAGGAGGTGATACTTCCCCTTTATGCGGCATAGATCAGACTGGAGTTGGAGTACTGCATCCAGTTTTGGGTGCCATACTTCAAGAAGGATTTTGATAGACTCGAGAGGGTCCAGAGGAGGGCCACTCATAGTTAGGAGCTTACAGGACAAGCCCTGTAAGGAGAGACTGAGGGACTTAGACCTCTTCAGCCTCTGCAAGAGAAGGCTGAGAGGTGATCTTGTGACTGCCTACAAATTCATTAGGGGGATGCATCAAGGGATTGGAGATGCTCTGTTCACCAGGGTGCCTCTTGGGGTAACAAGGAACAGTAGTCACAAATTCATGGAGAGCAGATCTAGGCTAGACATTGGAAGCCCATTCCAAGTTTTGGCCACCCTCACCATGAAAAAGTTTTTCCCAAAGGAGGTGGTGCTCTCTCCTACCTTGTGGGTCTTTAAGAGAAGGCTGGATAGCATCATCTGACCCCAGCTCTCTTTTCTGCCTAGGCTGTGGGTTGGACTCAATGATCTGTTGAGGTCCCTTCCAAACCTAGCATCTATGAACCTAAAATAGAATTTAGGTAGACTTTAGGATCATAGCAAAGTAGAGCTTGAAGGGACCTCCCAGGCCCATCTACTCCAGTCCCCTGCCTAAGGCAGTATTGTCCCTGACTAAACCTCCCAGCCAAGCATCTAGCTAACCTGCTCTTGAAAATTTCTAGAGGTGGAGTCCACAACATCTTTAGGTAGCCTTTCCAATGCTTGACCACCTTTGTAGTCTGAAATCTCCAATCTAACTTTTCAGTGCTGCAGTTTGAATCTGCTCCTACCCTTGTCCAGTACAGCCATAGAGAATAGTCTATCTGCATCTTCTTTATAAACACCTTTCAGGTTTTGAAGACTGTTATCAAATGCCCCCTAAATCTTCTCTTCTCTGGGTAAATAACCCTAGTTCCTTCAGCCTTTCCTCTTAAATCATGCTTCCCAGGCCTCTAATATTTTTGTTGCTTTCTGCGTAGCTCTTTCCAATCTGGTCATGTCATTCTTGAAGTGTTAGGCTCAAAACCACAGTACTCACCAGTGCATAGCAGAGCAGAAGATTCACTTCCTTTAATTTGCAATTGGCACTCCTGTTAATGCAACCCAATATAGTGTTGTCTTTTGTAAAAGAGCACACTGTTAAACAGACCATAAAGTGATTATGAACCAGAGGATTAAGATATGCCTGCTCCTTTAAGGCCTAAGAAGCCTGGCCAGGGAGCTCTGCAGAGCTCCCTAGCTGTGGGTAGCTGGAATAACAGCCTAAGGGGATAATTGGGCAGCTCCTGCAGGCATCACATGACATCACACGAGCCAGGGTTTCGGGACATATAAACCCAGGGCTGTAGCTAGCAGTTGCATGGACTCTCTCTGCAACTTCCATAGAAGGAGTTCCAGCATAAGGAAGCTACCTGAGACCTGGAAGCTGCCTGCTTTGCTACCCAATAGGGGTGTACAAAACGGCCCTATTGGATTCAGATTCAGCGTGAATTGGGGACAATGATTTGATTTGTTGATTCAGATCTGTCCTTGATTTGATTCAGCCAAATCCAAATCTGAAGATTCAGTGCTGATTTGGAGAATCAGTGATTTGTACATAGACACAGCTTTAAATGTTTTTTCTATGTACCTCGAGGTACCAGGTGCAGCTCGTTAATACTGCTATGCTGGGGCAGATGGAACGTCTTACAGGCGCACAGAGGCTCCCCCCCGTGTGCTTGATGGCAAACCCAGAAGGGGACTGGAACTACTTCTGGTCCACATGTGGGTCCACCAGGGAGCACGCAGGGGGGCCCTCGATGCCCCTTGGCTCAGCAGTCAGCTGGGGGGGGGACGCCAGGTGGTCCCCCCCAGATGCAGGAGGCACCAGTCGTTGAGCCAGAGAAGTGCGGGGGCAGCCCAGTGCACTCTCCAGCAGACCCAGAAGTGGACTGGAAGTGCTTCTGGTCCACTTCCAGATCTGCTGAGCATACAGGTATTGCCTGTGCTTCTGTGGGACACTCCATGCTCCCCAGCATTCACGAAGATTCCTAGATTCTGCTACCTAGAGATATGTAGAAAAAACATTTAAAGCTGTGTCTATGTCTGAATCGCCAGATCTCTCCAAATTGATTTGGAGGGTTCCAATTCAATTTTCCCAGGTACTTAGGCTAGGGAGCCTGCTGTCCTAAGAGAGGAAGTTTGTATCTTTAAAGGGACAAAGCTCTATTGTTGGTGATGATGTTTAAGTTATAGCCTAGGAGGTTATGCTTGTGTTTCTGTTTATACTGGAGGACTGGAGCTATGCGGGCATAGAGAGCCCTAGCACCAGAGAAGGGTGCAGCTACAAGGGTGCAGAGAGCCCTAGCACTAGAGAGGAACACAACTACAAGGGCACAGAGAGCCTTAGCATAAGAGGAACTCAGAGGTGACAGGCAGTAGTATTACACCTGTGAGGCTTGGAACATTATAAAAAGAGTTTGGAGCTGTGTAGTACGCCCTGAGTATTGGGGCATAAATGGGCAGCCTCCTTCCTTAGAACCAATTTATTAATTCTATCAAAGGCATGGCAGGAAAGACAGGTGGGCAGACTGCCCTTGACAGGTGGGTGGAATGGGCTGGTACTGGGACCAGCCCCAAGACTGCCTCCGGTCACAATCTACCACAAACCCAGGTCATAGATGTAGGGTTGGAAGGGACCTTGCAGATCTTCTAATCCAACCTCCTGCCCTGGGCAAAAGAGAAAACTGAGCTCGAATGACCCTAGGTAGGTAATCGTCAAGCCTCCTCTTAAAGACCCCCAGGATAGGAGTCAGCACTACTTCCCTTAGAAGTTGGTTCCAGGTCATAGCTGCCCTGACTGTGAAGTAGTGCCTCCTGATGTCTAGTCTGAACCTACTCTCTAACAACTTATGTCTGTTATTCCTTGTTACTCCAGGAGGCACTCAGGGGATCAAGGTCTCTCCCATTCCTCGCTGGTCCCCCCTGGTAAGTTTATAGATGGCCACCAGGTTCCTTCTCAGCCTTCTCCTGTGGAGGCTTAACAGGTTAAGGTCTTATAGCCTCCCTTTGTAAGGCCTGCCCTGCTACCCCCTGATCATGTTAGTGGCCCTCCTCTGGACCCTCTCAATGTTGTCCACATCCCTCCTGAAGTGTGGCACCCAGAACTGGACACAGTACTCCAACTGTGGTCTGACCATTGTTATATAGAGGGGGAGGATCACCGCCTTGGACCTACTCGTGATGCATCTATGGATGCTCGACAAGGTGTAGTTAGCCTTCCTGACTGCATCCCCACATTGGCTGCCCATGTTCATCTTGGCGTCTATAATGACTCCAAGATCCTTTTCTACCTCTGCGCTGACTAGAAGGAAGTTCCCCAGCCTGTAGGTATGCAGCTGGTTCTTTCTCCCTAGGTGCAGTACCCTGCACTTGTCGGTATTGAATCCCATCTTATTCTCATCTACCCACCCCTGTAACCTGTCCAGGTCCAGCTATATCCTGTCCCTCCCTTCTAGTGTGCCCAGCTTACCCCAAATCTTGGTGTCATCCGTGAATTTAAACAGGGTCCTTTTCACCCCCTCGTCCAAGTCGCTAATAAAGAAATTGAACAGTGCAGGCCCAAGGATTGAATCCTGGGGTCCCCACTGCGCGGATCCCTCCAGGTTGACTATGACCCATCCACCACCTCTCTGAGTGTGGCCCTTTAGCCAATTTGCAATCCATCTGACTGTAGGCATCAATGCCATAGTTTCCTAGCTTTAGACCCTTCTGTGCAGCACTACAGTCTAGCCAGTTATTCCATGATCTGTATATGTTCATGCAGTTGTTCTGTCTCAAGTGCAAGCCTTTGTGCTTGTCCTTGTTGAATTTAATCTGATTGAAGGTGGACTACTTCTTCAGTCTATCCAGGTCCTTCTGGACTCTAGCCCTGCCCTCCATCTTTACCCAACTTTATCTCACCTGTTAATCTGCTAAGTGTACATTCAATCCCATCATTAATGGAGATGTCAAACAATACTGGACCCAGGACAGGTCCCTGGGGAATCCAGATATTAGCTGTTGATGATTACCTGTTGAGCACAATGATCTGATAGCTGGGCTTTGCTGCCTAGCTGGAGCTGGTGGTGGGTGGGCAGGTAGAACGGAACCCCTTGTCTCATGGCTCTACCTCAGCTACCCCAGCTGGAATACTGGGGAGAGCCGGGCCAGGCCAGCTAGGTGGGGAAGCTCTCTTCTACTCCTACCCCCTCCATCTTCAACTGGGCAACAAACCCTGGCTGGCAGCTCTGGGGGGGCAGGGAAGATGAGCAGAACTAGGCAGAGGGGTGGGTCGGCAGCCTCCTCAGAGGCTTCTGTAGCTCCTTGGAGGCTCCAGCCCCTCATCCCAATCCAACATGGAAACATGTTGGTTCGGGGGGGCGGGGGGAGAGTGGGGATGTGTTCTAACTCATGGTACTTTGTATAAAGCGCCATGACGTTAAAGCACAGCCAAGGTACATCTGGCAGCACACCTTTTCTACTTGCTTTGCAATAGATTCCTTGAGGACCTGCTCCATGATCTTACCAGGTACTGAGGTTAGGCTTACTGGTCTGTAATTCCCCAGATCTTCCTTCTTCCTATTTTTATAGATGGGTACTATATTTGCCTTTTCCAATCACCTAGGACCAGACCCAACTTCCATGAGTTCTCAAAGACGATAGCCAATGGCTCAGAAATTACCTCAGCCAATTGCTTCAGTACCCAAATGTGCATCCTATCCAGCCAACTTGAAGGCATCAACTTCTCCTAGTAATCCCTAACTGGCTGGGAATCCACTCCCCCCTGCCAAATTCATAAAACCCAAGCCCATCACAGCCAGTCCACTCTGGGCCAGACTGGCCTGTGACCCCTCCCCCTGCACAGCTGGGCTGTATTGCCCCCTGCTTCTGGATCAGCTACGCCCCTTTCCCTCCCTGTGGGGCCATGTTGGAGCTTGATCATGGCCACTCTCCCCATAGGGCCAAGGTACATCCTCTTTTCTCTCTGTGGGGCTGGGTTGGGGCCTAGCCACACCCCCTACAGTCAGGCCACACCCTTTTTCCTTCCTGTGAGGCTGGGTTGGGACCTGACTATGTACCCCTTCCCCCCCAGGACTGGGCCACATCCCTTCCTTTCTACGGGGCTGGGTCAAATTCCTTTCTCCTGTGGGGCTGCGTTGAGACCATCCTGCCCCTGCTTGCTTCCACATGGCCAGATAGTGCCCACTGCGCCTGCTTAGGTGCTGGATCAACCCACAGATGGACCAGGCACTGCCAACCTGGCCTGCTAGGCGAAAAGGTTGAGCACCACTGCTCTATGTTTGTTTCCTTCTGTGTTTTTGTTGCCAACTGTGCTTGTCATTTGGTAACTGACTCTCTTTGTGAAGATTGAAGTAAGAAAGCCATTAAATAATTCAGCCATTAAATACTGCATCATCTGTAAACTAGGTTACATGCCTTGAGGAATTTATGGTTTCTTTGGTCCTCTTCTTTTTGTCATACTTTGTTGCCTTTTATGTTTCTTGATCCTTGCATCTAGAAAGGCATCTTGGCCTTTCTAATTTTCTCTCTGCATGTCTGTGCGATACTCTTATAGTCTTCTCTAGTCATATGAGCAGGTTTCCACTTTTTGTAGGATTCCTTTTGAGTTTCTCCTCATAGGTTTGTAAACCCAAAATTACAGTCCCCTAAATCCAGCTCTCAATTACTACATAATCTTAGAACCACCTAAAGCTCCCTAGGGTGGCTGCAGTTCTGTTTTGGTGTGTGGCCAGAGCATCCCTGGGCTGGGTAGCTAAGTGCCATCCTGTAGGTGTAATCTAAGCACACTAAGAAACTTACACTATTAAGTCGTTCACAAAATGCAGTCGGGGAAACTCTATTTTTAAGATCTGTCTGGAGGTGGTGTCTGGTGGGTAGAGCACTAATTGAGGAAGTGTGAGAGCTAGCTCCTAGACCCTCCTTTAAAGACTTCTCAGAAAAGTTCCCTAATCACCAAGGATCCAGGTTTTCCATTTCCCATGGAAAAATGGCAAAACCTGTGGATTTTCCCTGTTGCCCAAGAAAAACATGGATTTTTCATTTTAATGTGGAAATGCATGGATTTGCAGTTTTGCAAATTGCTCTCTGCAGGCTGACAGAGTTCCAGCCAGCAAGGGGCTGGGTGTAGCGGGAGGAGGGTGCTCAGGCAGCGGGTAGCCTGGAGTGCTGCTCTTGCAGGTAAGTCTGGGTGGAGGGGAGGGGGGAATTGAGGCTACCATAGGGATGGAGGAGGGAGGGAGATGGGTAGGATTGGGTCTGGGGCTGCTGCCCCATTGGTAGTACATGGAGCCTTGGGCTGGAATGTGTGACCACAGGGCCCCGGCAGGGAGCAGGATAAGGCTGTGGGCAGCTCCTCCAGGGGGCACTGATGTGTTGTGCCCCTTGCTGCTGTGGAGTGGGCAGGGGGTAGGTTGCCAGGACAGCACAGGGCTCACAGCAGCAAGGAGTTTCCCCACCCAGCTCTGCTGTGCCCTGCCACACTGGCTCCTGGCGTGGGGCCTGAGTCTGCAGCAGGCATCCTGCCCCTGTCCTAAGCCCGTGCACAGATTTGGGGGGCACATGGCCCACACCCCACCCAGGTGCACACAGCAGTGCAAGCCACCACACCACCCAAGCCTGAGGTGGGTAGCCTACACTTGCCTCTGCCACGGGCTCCGCTCTGGCTGCACCACTCATGCTGGGCTCTACACTAACTGCAGCAGCCGCTGCCTCCCACAGGCAGCAGCTAGGGCTTAGGTGCTGCTGCGGGGAGCAGGGGGCTGCAGATCTGGGTCCTTGGCTCTGTAGCCCTGGCATCTGGGGGCTCCCTCTGGCAGGGTTGGGGAGGGGCAGGGACCTGTGGGTGAGGGACATGGCTGGGGGGCTTCATCCTGGTGAGCAAAACCAAAATCAAATACCAAAATGTATAGGTATTTAGAAATTATTTTATTATTGTTATTGTGGCCCTGGTAGGCTTCCAAATAGGTTTAAAATTGTAAATATTATCAATAAAATAATCAATTCCTATATGTATAGTGGTGTTTCATTTTAACTGCAGATTTCGAGTGGGTTATCAGAGAATTTGCAATTCCTTATCAGAGAAAACAAGGATCACTGCTAATCACTAGGCTAAAGGCTAAGCCTGGGTGCATACCCTGTATCCCTCCATCCCTGTTGTTGAGGCTGTGCCACTGTGCAGTAAGGAACACGGAATCATTTGAGGCAGGAGAGGCATGTATAGCATCAGCAATTAGTATGTGGAATCATGTGAAACCAGTACGGAAAAAAACCAGAAACCACATAATCCAGGGATCTAAGGATCTGAATCTGGGAATATCTTCTTGCAGGAGAGTACCCTAATAACTAGACTGCGTTCAGGCTCTCACTATTGTTGTCTCATTCAGGCTGCATAAACTTACATTCCTTTCTCATCGTGGTGGTACTTCAGCACAGTGGATGAAGGATGTCCCTAGCCTCACATGTGAGAATTTAGGGAAATCTTCTGAGTGGTGGAAGATGTGGTTCTCAAACTGAGGAGTGTCTAGCACAGTAGAAACCTTTGTAGACTCAATTCACTCTTCACTAACTTCTGAATATAGTGGCACCCTTCCTGGATGCAGGCAGATGGATGCTCTGTCCCCCCCCGCACCTCTACCTTGATGTCAGGGGCTAAATACAGACAATCAAGAAGCTTGAGGCTGAATTGATTCAGTCTTTGTAGGCTAGTCTAGGACACAGAGATTAAACTGAGGCAACGGCAACATGTAGGGGGTACATGGAGGTGCACATGCACCCCTTCAGAGTGCCAATGCATCCCCTAATCAGTTGCACTTGCCACTTAGGTGATGGGTAGGGGTGGCAGGTGGGAGCGCTGGTGCCCCCCCTCCCCCAAGCGCCAGCCAATTGCTGCAGCCACTCCTGGAAGCAGCTGCAGCGATCGGCCATGGGGGAACTGCCTCTGGGCAGCATGATCTGCCACTGAGGGGGGCATGTGCCCCCCCTAACTAAGGTGGCACCAGTTGCCCATGAACTGAGGAACAACTGGACAGATGTTCATTTTAGATTCAGGACATGCAGCCACATACCTGCAATGGCTTAGGCCAGAAGCCCAGGCGTGCTGGAGCATAGCCAGAGACATTAGACACACACAATATGTGTGTTCTGACACATAGCCAGCATGGGCTGTGTGTTCACTTCTTTTCCTGCTGCCCCTGAGGTCTCTGGGATTTGCAAACAAGACTTACAGCAGCATGACTCTGCAGGGTTGCTCATCATTTCCTCTTTTCCTTTCAGGTTTCTGTGGGATTTGTAGTACAAAGTTGTAGCCAGCACTACATTTTTCGTAGGGCAGGGCAGCTCTGTACTCAGGGTAAAGGAAATTTAACCCCCGCTCCCTGACCCCAGACCCCAACTGGGATTTGCCTCAGGGGGCAGTACCTGCCTCTCATCCTCTGCCCGCCCCCCCTCCACTGTCAACCGTTCTCTGCTGGAGCAGACAGCACATCCCAGCCCAGGGCTGGGAAGCAGGCGGACTGTGACTTAACCTGAACCAGGAAGGGGACTGGGACAGAAGTTTCATAAACTGGTTTGACCCAAATCAGTTAAGTCTGATACTAAATTCAACCAGGCTTATCTTAAACTAGTTTCATCCGTTTTGAAACAGGTTCATGTGCACTGAGTTTCTGTTCTGTTACAGGTTTAAACCAGTTTCTAATGTCTTAAATAAGTTTGTGTAACTTCTGTCCCTAGCCAGGAAGTCCAAGGGTAGGGGCAACGTTCACTATATCCTATCTGTGGTGGTTGTATTGCTGGTCTGGGTTCTCCACCAGGCCAGCAGCAACCACCTCATGGCAACACCTACCACAGGCTGGGCTACAGCAGCACATCCCCTCCTGCCACAGCTGTTTCCCAGTCTGCCCTGACACCTTTAAGAGGATCTCATGGTACCACCCCAGTTGAGAATTACTCATCTAGAATCTAAGTCTCAGTCTTACTTAGTTAAATGCTCCGGCCACAAAACTAGTAAATGTCTCTACTGGATTTTTTTTGAAAGAATGGTTGTAGGTGCCTCCTCACAAGAGGGACTTCAGACTCAGGATCCTGAGTGGACAGAGGCTCTTGGCTGCAGCTGAGTCAGGCACCAAAGCCATTTTGAAGGGGTAGGAATTCAGATGTGCTATGCTGTTTGTTGTTTCTTTAGGTGGTTTCATGCTGTCCTTGTGCAGTTTTTTGTCTACCCTTTCTGAGGCCACCTGTCTTGCCCAATTTATTTTATAGGGAGCCTAGAAGCCTAACTCATGTTTTTGGATTATACTTTGGGGACTAAGTGTGTAAAAGCTACATATTTCAGCACCTAAGACTTTCACTGCACCTAGCCCTCACCTAAGTTTCATATACTTTAATGAGACTTGGGTTTGTAAAGGCTGGAGTTTTAAAGCTGTTATTACCTAAAGATACGGTTAAGCACTAGGGCTGTGTGAAGTTTCACCAGTTGTTTTAATTCGACACACTTTGGTTTCATTTTGAGCTTGAAATGGTGAAATCAAATCAAAATGAAGGGCTTCGAAATAGCCTCGAAACAAAACGAGGCTAATCAAAACGTTTCAAAAGTTTTCTTGCTGCTGGGTTGAGGGAAGCTTATAACAGCTTGGGGGAAGAGAATGGGCTCAGTTCCCCTTCCCAGCACTGCAATTGCCCCAGGCCTGATTTAGCCGGGGAGGGGAAGATGGGAAGTCAGCCCAGCTGGGCTGACCCCACATCCCTGGCTGATCTAGCAAAACAGAGTCGAAACAGCCTCACTGTTTTGATGAAGCAAAACAAAACAAACAGCTGTTTTGAATCTAAATGAAATTCGATATGAAATGCTGTTCCATCAAAACCTCAAAATGCAAGGCGAAATGGAATGGTGCCATTTTGCACAGCCCTAATAAGCACCTACACAGAGTTTTAGCTGTTGCTTCAGAACTTCCCACTAGGTGCCATTGTCCCTTTTTCAGAGTGGGATTGCAGGTACCTCTGAGAACTCTGTGCCTGGGTGAACATTAAAAAAACAGATCAGGCACGTTAATGTCTGGATCCTGTCTAAACCACAGTTCTGGGTAACTATTTTGCATCAATAAGTTGCACACAGGAAGAGTGAGTTTGAGATGAAAAAAAGTTTTAAATGTCTGTCATGGAAAAACCCCCAACACAACTGCATTATTATAAATTATGGATTTTGTTCTGTGTGTTTTTCCCCAGGATACTAAGTTCTTTCTTGAGAAATACCACTTAAGGCACATACATTGTTTAATGCACCTAATAAGTACCATCCACATGCATGTGTAGTAACCCTCCTCATTGAACCCTATTGTTCATGCTGCAGTAATTGTTTGTGCTCTGTAGACCATGGGTCCACTGCTTAACTCCTTATATTCTCAACAGATCTAAGTGTGTACAAACTAATCATAGTATCTAGGGTCAGAAGGGGTCTAGAGCAGGCCATCTAGTCTGACCCCCGCCAATGGCAGGAACGAGTGCTGGGGTCACAGGACCCCAGCCAAGTACCTATCCAATCTATTCTTGAAGGTGCCCAAGGTAGGAGCAAGAACAACTTCCCTAGGAAGCTGGTTCTACATCCT
>JAGPOW010000261.1:33101486-33114699 GCA_030014935.1 Caiman crocodilus | reverse complement strand
CTGGGTCCTCCTTCCTCCCCTTCTTAAAGATGGGAACCACACTGGCCACCTTCCAGTCCTCCGGCACTTGTCCAGAGCTCCAAGAGTGCTCGTATAACCAAGCTAAGGGCCCAGCAATCAACCCCGCCAACTCCCTCAACACCCTTGGGTGCAGGTCATCCGGACCTGCTGACTTAAAGACATCCAGCTCTTCCAGAAGCCCTTCCACCAGGTCTACCCTCACCCTTGGCCTAGCAGTGATTTCTGAGGGGGAATTCACGCTTCCGGCTGGAGGGATGTCTTTGTCCCCCCTCAGGAAGACTGAGACAAAGAACCCATTGAAGATCTCAGCCTTCCCATAGGCTGCTAGCACCAGGTTGCCCGACGTGTCCCTCAGGCTTTTTGCTCCCCACATATTTGAAAAAGGACTTCCTGTTGTCCTTGATCCTAGTCGCCAGGCGAAGCTCTACTTCCACCTTGACCTTCCTAATAGCCCTTCTGCACTCCTGAGCACAAGAGGAGTACTCCTTCTTGGAGACACTCCTCTCTTCCATAGGTTGTATGCCTCCTGCTTGGCCCTCAGGGTCCCCCGAATATCCCTATTAAGCCATAGGGACTTCCGGGCACTTTTGCCCATCTTGCATTGGGCAGGAACGGTCGCCCCTTGGGCTTGGAGGAATGTCTCCTTAAGGAACATCCATCCACCCTTTGTGGACACCCATTTCCTCAACCCTACTGGCTCACAGCACCTTCTCAACTAGCCTCCTGAGCTTCCTGAAATTGGCCCTTTTGAAGTCTGGGACCCTAGTCCTAGTGTGGGCTCTAGCTACACTGCGCCGGATAGCGATCATCGCCTGATAGAATTTGCTATCTCCCAGGGAGTCACGTACCTGGAGACTTCTAACCAGATCGTCCCCCGAGGCCAGGACCAGATCCAGCAGTGCATTTCGCCTGGTGAGGCCATGCACCTCTTGGACCAAGTGGAGGTCCTGCAGCTCCGCCAGGAATCTCCGGGACCTCTCGGACTTGGCCATCTGCTCCTCCCAGCAGATGTCCGAGTAATTGAAATCACCCATGACAATGACATCCCTCGTCCTAGCTGCCTCTTTGAGCTGGCCAGCAGTTGGAAGTCCAGCTCCTCCTTCTGGTTGGGTGGTCTGTAGCAGACACACACCACTGAGTCCCTTTCCCCTCGTCCTCTTTGTGGCCTGACCCAAATTGCTTCCGCCTGGTCCTCAGTCCCCCACAAGTTGACGCTCGATGCAGAGAATTGCTCTTTGACATAGAGCGCAACCCCTCCGCCTCTTTTCCCCACCCTGTCCTTCCTGAAAAGGGCATATCCATTGATGCCTACAGCCCGGTCGGGTCTTGCCACCCATGCTGTGAGCATTTGTATAGAGGCATTTAAGGCTACCCACTGCCGCCTCTCCCTCTCCACTTGTTTCCCCCAAGCCACAACCACAAACGCTCGCCTGACTTACCTGGCTCAGTGGCAGAGCATCCGCTCCTCTCTCAGCAGGCCCATCCCCTGGCAAAGCTAGTTCTAATTCTAGTCTGAGTTCTAATTCTATAAGTCTAGTTCTAATTCCAGTCTCAGTAATCTGTAGCAAGAATCCCTAAATTGCTAGGGGGCAATTTGTGACACAGCAAACACATCTGTATAGGGGTACACAGCACTTCTGTATTCTCTGATGGCTATTCATATCACAAGGGGAAGCAGTCTTTGCAGTCACCTACTGAAGGGTGGAAGTAGAACAGGACTGGGAATAGGCTCTAGAGGTCACAAGTAGATAGCAGGGCATGTGCTAAACCAGGTGTAGACCTAAGGTAGCTTACACTTCTCCTGGGGCAGTGGGGAAAGTATAAGGAGGTTATAACATGGTAACTGTTGCAGTTTCTTTAGATTGTGGCAAAAAGCCATAGTTGAGCCATGAGAACCTGGAAGAGCTAGGGAGATTGTTCTGTTTCAGCAAAATGTTTTGCGACCTTCCCTTCCGCTCTATTACTGCTGGGTTTTTGTTTTGACTTGTAACTTCAAAGTAGGGATACAGCGGTATCCTATGGCCCTGTGATGTGAAAACTTTATAGATTCTACTCCCATTTGTTAATCTTTCTTTGGACTGTCTAAAGTTGAAGGGATTCCTAAAACAGTTACTTGAAAGGTCAGATTTTGTGTCCTTGTGAATATTGCCTTCTCTTAGCTGATTGCAGCTTTAAAAGGTATTAAAGTGTCTTGGAGCTGTTAAATTAAAAGCTCTTTTAGAGTTGGTTGAGATTTTTGTGTTTGGATCCATGATTTCCAGAATTCTAGTCTGAGTTCTGGGGTGGGATTTGTGATAGATTAGCTTTGCCAGAGCTGATGTGTATCTTAATTCCATCTCCTCTCCAGCCAAAGCAAATTCTTAAATTAACAGCAATTAAATCTCACCAACAGTTTTCAAAACATATATGAGTTGTAAAACTCTTAAGCTTTTCAATCATTTGGAGTCTTTTTATAAAAAAGGCATTCTTTGTCAGAATGTTTGCAAAGTTACTTCTTGTATTGCGTTAATTGCAGCTCTGCCTTGGAGCGACAGTCATGGCCAGAAACCTACTGTGCTGGGTGCTGAACAAAGAGACTGTCGTACCCCAAAGAATTAGCATCTAGACCACCCAACACTTTGTATCTGTGTACTAAAAGTATTTAATACCACAATATTTCAAGTGTTAGCTTTTGAAGGCTGGAATGATGGTGTACATGCAATTGTTTGACAATGTAATTTTTCTCTTACTGAGGATGGATCAAAACCATTGAATGTTCTATTCTAATACTACCTCTTCCAACTGTCTGTCCTATCAGAGGCCTTTCCTTAATTAAGTCAATGGCAAAGCTTTCATTTATTTTAATTATGCAAGATCAGGGCTTTTGATCACACAGAGAGACTGGGACAATTGTCTTTTCCAGTGCATTTTGCTGACAAATTCTTTATAAAGAAATGTAAATTGGGGTAAAAGAATGTTGGTTTCAGGTATTATTAATTCTGTAATCTTGTTACCATTCCCATATATCAAAACTTTAAAAGCTACAAAATCACAGAGTCTAAATTAGTAAATTCCAAAAAGAGAGAAACTTTATTTAAAACAAATTAAGATTGCAAAGTGATGAGAGTATCCTTCAAAATCCATCCATCTAGTTTGTCCTCAGGGACCTTTCGAAAGTGGTTTGTTTTCACAGGGCAGAAACACTGTGGCACAGTTTATGGATTTTTGTTAGTTTCATTCAACTAAAAGGTACTAGGTGAGTGTGTCTACATGAGATGCAGTACACTAATCTACTGCATAGTAAAGTGTTACCATTTACACATACTCATTATTTATGGCACAGTGAATTAGTGTACAGTAGGAAACTAACTGTGCACTAGATACTGTGCAGTAGCACATGTGTAGATGCTGACTGGGAGAAATTTGTTCCTGGTCAGCCTGAACACTAGGGGCCCACACAGGATGGTAACTCCCCAAGTCCTGGTGCTGCTCAGCTCCCCACAGGAGCCAGGAACCAAGCAGCACTGTCCCCTGCTATCCCAGTGCTGCTCAGCTCCTGGCTCCCAACAGAAGCCAACCAGCGCCAGGACTGGGGAGCTCGGGGGTAATGGGGAGACTAGAAGTGGGACAGCTCCCAGGTAACCCCCAACTGCATGGGGAAACCCTGCTGGACATAGCTTGTCCCCATATGCAGAGAGCTGGGAGAGCTCTGTAGTGGCAGCTGTCTCCTGGCCCCCTTCACCTTAGGACTATCCCTGATGTGTATGGGCAAGGAGACAATTGCTACTGCAGCTGGCAGAGCTCTCTTGGCCCTGTGCTCATGGGGACTGGCTCTGTGCTCCCTGCCAGCCCCTGAGATACCACCTTGGAGGAGGCTGGAGCTCTCCTTGGCTGTTGCACGGAGCCAGAGCAGGGTAGGAGCAGATTTGCTCCCAACATGGAGCATGTGTAGATATGCTCCCAGGGAAGGCTTACTGCACAGTATTTTACTGTGTATTAAGCCTTTGTACCATTAATACCATGTGTAGATGTGCCTGGTATGTATCCTGCATTTATTTGGATAATTTCTGATGTCATCCTTTAAAAAGTTCCAGCCAGCAGCACTTTTTATTCCATCAGAACTATTCTGATTCAGCTTTCTTCTTTCAGAACTTCATGGAATGATACAGAGCTCACCTAAAACAAACTTCTTTTCCAATAAAAATGGAGGATATTAAACTTGGGGCTGCTAATACTGAAAAGCACTCGGCTTTGGCCACAAATTATTCTCCTATGTGTGATTTCTTTGACTGGCATTCTAGAAATTTTGAAAATGATGAGTTTTTTTCCTGATCATTACCACTTGTGTCAAAATCTATACTATCTAAGGTGGGCACTGGAAAATTCACTGACTAGATCATAAAGCAGAGGCTACATATTTGGCCTCATGCATGGAAGTATGTATATGTGATAATAAATGTTAATTATCTACAGATTTTTGTACTTGACTAGAGCTACAAAAGCTTTTGATATGCCCTGCCCCCAGGCTTTGGAACATATATATATATATATATATATATATTTAGAGCTTATAAATGTATAGAATGGCAGGAAGTGTGGAGAAAGAAAGCTAGATGAATTTTCCTATATCAGCAAAAAAACAAACATACATTGTGACTGAAATAAAAAGAATAATATTTATGTTTGTTTACCTGCTTTGGAAGGTAATTTTCTGTATAAAACAGTTGCAAAATTCTAATATAATAAAAGGCTTAGTCTATCCATATGTCTGTCTGTCTGTAATGCTTTTGGGCAACTGTGCATGTACCACCCCAGGTTTGAGCCACTGCCAGGGAAGTTTGTGGCAGTGGTAAATACACCCTAGTCTCCTGAGTGCAGGGTTTCCCCATGCCTCCCTGCCTAAGGGTGAAGGAAGGGGATCATAGTGGTGGTACCCCACCCACCTCCTGGCCCCAACACCCCCCAGAACAGCTGGCAGGAAGGGGGAGGTAGCGGGTAGGTAGGGAGGGAGGCAAACGTGGAGTGGTTTGGGGCGGGTAGAATGGGGACAGACCTGGAGGAGGGGTAGAGTGGGGCTGGACCTGGAGCAGCTAGAGGAGTGGATGGAGTGGTTGTGGGGTGGAGCTGGGCTGGACCTGTTGCCCTGTGAGGTTAGGCCAGTTCTCAGGATCTCAATATTGTGTTGTTAGACAGGAGGATGTGACACAATTGCACATATACAAACACACACATCAATTGGATGCATACACACGCACACAGACACTACCAACTCAGGAACATACATGTCCAAACTAGCCTGGGCACATGTATACCTATCACCAATTCAAGCACATACACTAGACACCCCGAAAGTTAGACAAAAATCACTTGTCCATACCAGCACACACAGTACACATACACAGATCACTAATTCATATACACATAATGATATAAACGCACACACACACACCCCCCACCTACGCATAGGTAAGTTCCTAACTTATATAGTACGGTATATGTGTGTGCTTGGGGTATCTGGGATACTTGGGGGAAGGTTAAGGTGAGAGAGAGAGATAGTGTAGGAGTGAAAGTTGCCAGAACTGGGATTAGAACCAGTGACCTAGAGAGAAGCTGGCTGAGGCCTGGGGTTACTTAAGGTAGATTGGGGCTGGAAACAGGCAGATAGCTGAGATATTTGGGGGTGGGGCAGATAAGTAGTGGCAAGGAGGAGACATCCAGGAAAGAAAGAGGCAGAAACCTGGGAGCTTGGGGCTGGAAACAGGCTGAAAGCTTAGAGACTGGGGGGGCAGATTAGTGGTGACAAGGAGGAAACAGTCAGGAAACAGACAAAAACCCAATCAGGGGTTTCAAAATAACAGGTTTATCAAACAGACAACTCAGTACACTGCCCCATGAAGTTATTCTCTCTCACTCACACCCACCCCCCTAGAAGAAAGAGACTCAGTGGAAGGGTTGGAGACCAGGTGGGGAAGAGAAGCAGAGTCCAATCCTTGGTTGAAGAGCGGGTGGGGGGATGATAGCTACCTATCCAGGCTGCATAGGGGTCCTTGTCCAGTAAGTGTTGTCCAGAGGGGGACACTGGCAGGGCCTCTGGGTGGATGGGTGGTGTGGCATGGTGCTGGTCCAGATGGAGAGGGTGTTCCAAAGAGTCAGTCTTCACTATTCCTTTTTATGAGGCAGACTACCTCTGATCTCCATGGGGGAGGGCCTGTCCAGGCAATGTCAGTCCTGTTCCAGAGGGCTCCAGGTGTTCTTACTGAGCATGTGCAGCCTTGGCACAATGATGGGTTGCTTCATCATTTGTTTCTTGAATGCTGAGGGTGGTTCCAAGGGCTGGCTCATTGATCCAAGAATTGGTGTTGATGATTCCATCATTCAGAGGGAGCTGTTTTTAGACCTACTGCCATTGTCTCTCAAGCACCCTCATTCATCCCCATTCATTCAGGAATCAAGTTACATAAGAGGGGTAGGTGTGAGTCATGAGTTATGCAACTGGGCCTAGGGACAGGATGGAGACTTGACAAACAAAATGGAAAGTTGACATGACTTATGCTAACTTACATATGTAGGCCTAAATCATATAGTACCAGTAAAACAGTAATATAGAGCAGTAAAAATCAATATAGACATAACAATTATACAATATAAAGAAGGAGAAAAAACAAAACAAATACAACTTGCTACCAAAATAAAATGCTGAAACTTATCCTTTGTCTTAAGCATAAATGAGCTATCTACAGGGAACAGAGAGGGAAATAAAAAGACAGAAATGGTTGGAGAAGTGGGGGGAGTGAATTTTAAAAGAAAAAAAAAGAAAATCTGGAGGTTTTGCTACAGACCAAGAGCGGTGGGGAGGGGGTGGAATGGGGCTGGACCCAGGGTGGTGTGGAGGGAGGGGTGGAGCAGGGCCAGACCCAGAGCGGTGGGGAAGGGGGTAGAGCAGGGATGGACCCAGAGTGACTGGTGGGGGAGGGGGACCCTGCCCGTCCCCTCGTAATTCTTGACAGGCAATTTGCTAGTACTAAAATATTTCTCCCAGAAGAGCCACAATCAGCGCTTTGCAAGGTAGATCATTTTCCTTTTGCACAGACTTCCAGCCAAGTCAGTAGAATTTGTTATATCCTAGCCAGACCAAATAAATGTAATCCTTACAGATTTTCAGTACGTAGCAAATGATTGAACCAAAATCTTTCACTGGGCATCTTGTATTTTTTGGAACCAGGATTATTTTGAATATCATGTCAAAATCAGTGGAAGTCTGGGTAGAATTGAAATGATTTTTTTCTGTTTGTCCATGTCAAATTATGACTTTCGATGCACACACAATCAAAATGTGAAACATCAGTAGTTCAAATGAGACAAAAAAAATATTGCATCAATGAGGCAAAATACTGCATCAGAAATATGCCTGCTCCTGGCCCTTACCCCACTGCTGCCAACATCATCCCTGGCCCACTCTCCCCCCTGTCCCCATTGCTGTGGCACCCCTGCTCTTCTCCCTACTCCCTGTGTCAGGCCCACTTCTCCCCCTACTGCTGCTATATCAGCCTGCCAGTAACCTCGCCCCCCCCCTTTGGTGTCCTGACCCCTCTCCCCCCCCATGCTGCCACTGCCACCACCTCCAAGAAGCAAGGGGTGGCGAGGCCAGCTTTGGTGGCCTCATCCCCGCTTTTGCTCCATCACCACCTCCAGGGAGCAGGGCGGAGGGGAGGGCCGAGGCCAGGGCCCCCCCTCTGTACCCTGTGTTCCTGCCACCTCCTGTCCCAATGCCATATTTGCATTCTGGTTGTTTCAGTTGGCCAATCGGAGTGCGACTAAAGCGATATGGACAGACAGAAAGAGAGATTAAGGTTGTTATAATATTAGATGGTGAAGGTTTGAATTAATGCATAGAGTTCATAGAATCATAGAAGTAGGGTTGGAAGGGACCTTGGAGATCTTTGGTCTGACCCCCTGCCTGGGCAGGAAGAAAAACTGGGCTCAAATGACCCCAGCCAGGTAGGCATCAAGCCGCTTCTTAAAGACCCCCAGGGTAGGAGCCAGCATCACTTCCCTGGGAAGTTGGTTCCAGATCCTAGCTGCCCTAACTGTGAAGTAGTTCTTACGGATGTCTAATCTAAATCTACTCTCCAACAATTTGTGACTGTTATTCCTTGTTATCCTGGGGGGTGCTAGGGGAAACAAGTTCTCCCCCAAACCCTTCTGGTCCCCCCAGTGAGTTTATAGACAGTCACCAGGTCCCCCCTCAGCCTTCTCTTGTGAAGGCTGAACAGGCTCAGGTCCCATAGCCTCCGATTGTAGGGTCTGCCCTGCTGTCCCCAGATCATGCGGGTCACGCTCCTTTGGACCCTCTCAATGTTGTCCACATCCTTCTTGAAGTGGGGTGCCCAGAACTGGACACAGTACTCCAGCTGTGGCCTGACTAGTGTCACGTAGAGGGGGAGGATCACCTCCTTGGACCTACTTGAGATGCACTTGTGGATGCATGATAGAGTGCGGTTAGCCCTGCCGACCGTGACCTCACATTGCCGGCCCATGTTCATCTTGGAGTCAGTAATGACTCTGAGATCCCTTTCCGCCTCCATGCTCTCAAGAAGGGAGTTTCCCATCTTATAAGTGTGCTGCTGGTTACTACTGCCCAAGTGCAGCACCCTGTACTTGTCAGTATTGAAATGCATCCTGTTTTTGTTAGCCCATCCCTGCAACCTATCCAGGTCTTTCTGCAGTCTCTCCCTCCCTGTTAATGTGCCCACCTCACCTTGTGTTTTGATATCATCAGTAAATTTGAACAGGTTGCTTTTCACCCCGTCATCCCAGGGACTGATAAAGAAATTGAACAGTGTGGGCCCAAGAATTGAGCCCTGGGGGACTCTGCTGTCCACTTCTCCCCAGGTCGAATATGACCCATCCACCCCCCCCCCCGAGTACAACCCTTCAGCCAATTTGCAATCCATCTGACCGTGTAGGCATCAATGCCACAGTCACCTAGTTTTTTAATGAGGATAGGGTGGGAGACAGTGTCAAAGGCCTTGCTGAAGACCAGAAAGACTACATCCACAGCGACACCTGCATCCAATGCTTTTGTGACCTGATCATAAAAGGCAATCAGGTTGGTCTGACATGACCTGCCCTTAATGAAACCGTGCTGGTTGCCCTTAAGCATCATCCCCGATGCTGGTCCATCACAGATGTGCTCCTTGATGATCTTCTCAAAGAGTTTCTCCAGGATTGAGGTAAGACTAACGGGCCTATAGTTGCCCAGGTCCTCCCTCCTCCCTTTTTTAAAGATGGGTACCACACTGGCTATCTTCCAATCATCTGGCACCTGGCCCAAGCACTATGAGTGCTCATAAAGCCATGCCAAAGGCCCTGCAATAATCCCTGCTAGCTCTCTCAACACCCTGGGGAGGAGAGCATCTGGACCTGCTGATTTGAACATGTCCAGCCCCTCCAGTAGCACTCTAACCTGGTCCTTCTCAACCTTAGGTCTTGAGGCATTCTCTTCGAGTCCATCTTGAATCACAGTGCGGGAGTCCCGGTCCCTGCACAAGAAAACGGAGGTGAAGAATTTGTTAAAGAGGTCTGCCTTCTCCTCTGGTGCAACCACCAGATTGCCCATCGGTTCTTGCAGGGGCCCCACATTTCCCGGTGCATTCTTCATCCTTCCTATATATTTGAAAAAAGACGTTT
This sequence comes from Caiman crocodilus, assembly GCA_030014935.1. Lineage (NCBI taxonomy): Eukaryota > Metazoa > Chordata > Crocodylia > Alligatoridae > Caiman > Caiman crocodilus. The sequence continues at coordinate 33,105,009 of JAGPOW010000261.1, read as the reverse complement.
TATTATCTTTGATCTTGGATGCTAGTCCTAGCTCTATGTCCATCTTAGCTTTCTTAACACCTCCCTACAGGCCCCCCCCATAGGGACCACCCCCCACGTTTCCACTGGGTGTACCCCACCTTTTTGGCAACCAAGCATTCCCGGATGTCCTTGGTGAGGCAGGGAGGCTTTTGAGCAATCTTGTCCCCTGTGCCCACCTCCGTTCAACTAAGCGCTCCTGCACAGCCTTCGCCTGGACCGCATCTGTCCCGGGCTCACAGGTAGACCCCACAGGCTACCCCTGCTGACATCAGGGGGACCCCTTAACTCACCTGCCATGACTTTGTATGTTGCTTCAGTGGAGGGGTTCCCCCGTGGGGCAGCCTCCCGGATCGTCGTGCCTTCCAGCTGGCACTCACAGGGCTCTGACCTCCCCTACACCCCGGCCACTGGCCACCTTGGGCTGCCAATCTTCGGGCCCCCTTGGTGTGTCCTCGGCTCCTCCCCAACTTCTGCCTATGGCTTTCCTGCCACACGTCTGTGTCTTCAGGCCTGGTGTAAAGTCCATGAACTCTCACGGCCTACTCCCTCCAATAGGGCTCCCTATCGCCTGACCACCACTGTGATAACTAAGGCTTCTAAACTACTGGGCCGAGAGGCCCAAAGGAGTGCCTCTGGCCTCTGGGCCATGTGAATTGCCCTGGGCTTGGGTTCCACCACCCTAGAGGCTCACCCACTGGAATGTTGAATCACTGCCTCTCCATAAGGCTGCTATGGGACCTGAAGGTCCACTGTCCAGCCCCACTCTGGGTCTTCGTTCGCCCTCTGGTGTGGCCCAACAAGGCTCCGTTGGACTTGCCCCTCTGTTACCTTGTCTCCGAGGCCCCCGCTCAGGCTCGCTCCTTGGCTTCAGCACCGGCTCACCCCGACACTACTCTCTTGGCTCCTCCTTCCGGTTCCTCTGAGGGTGCTGCCGCTGGCCCCACTGCGGGTGCAGCTGCTGGATCTCCCACCGGTGTTGCTCTCACCTGGACTGCCGCCTCTGCGGCTGACATCCCTGCTGGCTCTCCTGCTGACTCTTCTGCCAGCATTGCAACCAGCTTCCTTGTCGGCTCTGTAACCAATGCTGCAGCTGGCTTCTCTGTCAGCTCTCTTGGAGCCCCTCCTGGCTCCGCCCTCAGCTTCACTCGCTGCTGGGCGCAGCAGCTGATCCCTTCTGAGTGAAGGCTCTTTCCTCCAGCCTCCACCCATCAGCCACCCCGCCGCATCGTCGGGGCCGGTTTTTATTTCTCCCAAGCAGTGTCTCCTCCCCACGCTGCTCAACCGCAGCTGTATAAACGCACGGCTAATCACCTTCACCAGTGGTTTCGCCACACACTTCTCCTTCAGCTCTTCAGGCTCTGTGAGAGGCAAGTGGGGCTCTCTTTTGGCCTGGGGTCCTCCTGCCACCCCAGCTCCCCCGGAGCACCCCCTTTGTTTCTAGTTGGGATCGTCACCTCTTGAGCCCTGAGTATCGTCTTCTTAAGAAACAACAGTTCATCTTGGGCACTGAGTTCCCCTGCCCTTGATAACCCCAGCACCTTTCCCACCAATCTCCTCAACTCCTTGAAGCTGGCCCTCTTGAAGTCTAGGGCTACCGCCTTACTGCAAGCCCTTGTCACCCTGCGCTGGATGATGAATTCCAGCAAGCGATGATCGCTATCACTCAGGTGGTCAAGGGACCTGGAGGCCCCTTACCAGATCATCACCTGTGGCCAGGACCAGGTCCAACAGGGCATTTCCTCTGGTGGGACTGTGCACCTGTTGGGTTAAGTGGAGGTCCTGTATCTCAGCCAGGAACCTCCTGGAACAGTCTGACCTGGCTGACTGCTCCTCCCAGCAGATGTCTGGGTAATTTAGATCACCCATGACAACTACATCCCTTACCTTAAGTGCCTCTGCAAGCTGGCCCGAAAATTCCCAGTCCAGCTCCTCCCCTTGGCTGGGGGGTCTGTAGTAGACCCCCCACTGTTACACCCCTTTCCCCACAACCCCCTTGTATCTTGACCCAAAGCACTTCACCTTGCCCCTCCTCTGACCCCATTTTGCTGGCAGAGGATGTGAATTGCTCTTTGACATAGAGTGCCACACCCCCTCCCTTCTTTCCTTCTCTATCCTGCCTGTAGAGCCTATAGCCCCGTATGCTCATTGCCCAGTCATGGGATAGTTAGCAGATGATGAAAATTTAGTTACATTTAGATCACTAATTGACCTAGTGTCAATAGTTCTACTTAGAAGTGGGTGTGGTTTGAAAGGACTACTTATACCAGTTAGCTGAATTTTTGTTTGTATAGAGAAATTTATTGTTCACTTCATTAAATAAACATACATTGTGACTGTTGAATTCATTCCTTTGAAATACATTTGGGTTTGTATGCGTACTATTCAGTAGAAGTGAGTGGAAGAAACAAATAATCTGAGGGAAGTGGTTTCCATCCAATATAATTATCCGTTAGCAAATGCATATAATGGGACTACACCTTTTTGCCAACCAGATTACTTTGTCATTTCACTTATTTAATTAATTTATAAAATATTAACATATAAGAGCACAATTTAAAATTAGTGAACGTTTATTTATATTTCTAAATTGAAAACATTATCTAGGGAGAAAATATATTACATCTATGTTAATGGATCTTGTTTAGAATGTATAAGTCCTTAATATAAAACTATTGATTGAGTTAATTCAAACTAATGTAGGAATAACGCCTGATGTGGAGGAGGCAATTCACAGGTTAAATTTTAAATATTTACATGTGAATGTAGACCCAGATTTTAAAGGCTTCAGTATATGGATAGCATACACAGTGGCTATACACAGACATGGACACATTTCATGGGCCTTTTAATTAGATAAAAGAATTAAACAGAGGTTTCTCTTATGCCTGTTATTTAATTTAACTACACTACCAAAGGGCAGTTATTTTGGGAAGTAATAACACTATTAAGAGAATTACATTTGAGTGAGAATACATAAGGGTATTCTATATGCAGACAGTACTCTTATTTGGGATATCGAACCTCAAGACAATACATCTAGCTTTGCATCAATTTTGAGATTTTATATATTACACTGTAAGCTTCATTATGACTCATATGATTTTTTTCCCCAGTTTAAAAGGATGATTCCAGCCAGGCTGCTTAGTTTGAACTTTAAACTCTTCTGCTCTGCTGAAGGGGACACCTAAAGGAAAAAAAGATTAAGGGTTTTCTGTGAGAATGTCATGAATTAGTGTAGAATAATGAGGGGAAAAGGAAGAGGCTGAGAAGCAATTCATGATAAAATGACCTGAAATCCTATAAATGATTGCCTGAGCAAGTTCCGAGTCTATAGAAGCTAACAAAGGCAGCATCCATGCTGGATATGTGCACTAATAATTGAACCACATCTAATAACCTTTATCAGAGGTTCTCATATTGTGATCTATGTACTACTTACTGTCCAATATTTCTCACCATTTTTCCAGTTGCAAAGTTTTTGAGAGTACAATAAAAAAAAAAA
>JAGPOW010000261.1:33029588-33101386 GCA_030014935.1 Caiman crocodilus | reverse complement strand
AAAAAAAAAAAGCTACAAAGGTGTTGGTTGTAGCTGTGTTGGACTAAGGACATAGGCAGACACGGTTCTTTGGGTGAATCTGATATCTTTTATCAGACCAACTTAAATAGTTAGAAATTTTTTTTCTTAGCAAGCTTTCGGGTTTAAAAACCCTTTGTCAGGGTGAGATGCTTCCTAAGCTTGGTAACCCAAAAGCTTGCTAAGAAATTTTTTTCCAGCTGTTTAAGTTGGTCTAATAAAAGATATCAGATTCACCCAAAGAACCTTGTCTGCCATAAAATATGCTAAATACTTTGCTGTTATTACTTTTTTGTAATAGGAGTTAGCTGTGTTTCCAAGGTTATTTATATGATTATGGAGTGGGGAAAAAGGAAGGGTTAGTCAGTGAAACTGGGAGTGCTTTTTATTACCCAAATAAGTAGTCCGTGTTTTAAAAAAAACCCAGAAAGAGTGGCAGACTCCCAAGTGTCATGGACTCTGGCAAGTCTTACTTCACTATCGCATTGTCAAATGAAAAACTTACACTATCTTTTGGAAGCTTTTGCTCTGGTCTTTGTGAGGAGATTAGGAGCCTGTAATATCCTGTATCAGATGGCTTTCTAATCCCATAAGCGACTGATTCTATTAATCAGTAGTAAGAACCTTGATAACATGCCTTCAGTGACAGAGATTGTTTGTATCCCATAGCTGTGGTGCAGAAATCACTGGCGAGGAGGCAAGGTAACTTTACACGCTACCTTTCTGCCTTCCCAATCCTGGTTTTATCTGTAGGCTAGAAAAGGGCCCTGGTATAACTAAGATGTACTTTCTACTAGAAAAGGTCTACAGATTATACAATACAGGCAAACTGTCTTACTGTAGACACAGCACAAAGTAATGCTTTGGCTGTTAATAGTCCTTAACGGTTTCCTAAATAAAATACAATACACTGGTAAAAGTAGTCTTTGCCAGTTTGAAAATACTACAAAGAATTACACTTCTTTCTTACTTGACTATGGCAACAAAAGTTTTAAGTGTAGGTTTGGAAAAAGCAGTTACTCCATTTCTCTTGGTCCCCAGAAAGAGTGAAACAGTAGGGAAAAACTCCCCATGCCTTTCCTAGTGCTGTCAGGGCCAGCAGCCAGACCTAGCCCTGGCATAGCCCCAGGCTGAGATTAAGATCTGGGATAGTCTGGGATGGGCAGCCAATCACCTGATTGCTGTCCCAGTTCCAGGATCACCCAGTTGCACACAGTTTTTAGAAGCTCTGGAGCACTGAGACTCCAGCATCAAGGAACCTCTCCCCTACACTAGGGTCAGTGGGTGCACTTACATGAGACACTTACTGCATAGTAGCCTAATAACATGGCGTAGTAGCGCAGTAAATGTAGTTAATGGACATTCAGTTAGTACTTAATTAAGGAAATACTAAACTAAATGTGCAGTAACTACAGCACATTAATGAATGTCTAGACATGCCCACTGTGTCAAAAAGCTGCTCATATAGCCCGGCTCCCCATCAGCTGGCGTTTTAAAGTGCCTTGTCCTGTAGCTCTTGCCTGGCTCCTCTGCCAGGGAACCTTGCAACTCCCATTTTTCTACTTGCTACTTGTACACCTAAATAGAGGGTAAAGCTATATATTACATTTGGACTAAGGGCACTTAAAATGCAAGTGTTTGCATATTAAAGCTTGTTAACTTATGCTAAATGCCCTCTAAAAGTCTCAAAGTTAAGCTGCTTCAGGCAAGGGTTAACTCTGGGCCATGCTACCTAACTTGTGTTAGGGTACCTTCAATTGTGCTCAACAGAGATACAATAAGTAATTTGCAGTCCTCCAGCATCCCAGGATGCAGTTTCCCATGCACCTTCACCCTCCCCCAAGTAAGGTTAGAGCCCAGGTAGCATGGCTCCTTGTTATGCTCCTGCTTACCAGTCCTATAGTGGCAAATCAGACCTGTGCAGCCAAGAAATATCATTAACCCTTAACATCTAGCTGCTCACAGCATGTTTTAACTTTAACAGCACTTAGACCATACTAAATCTGTGTAATGTTAAGTGTAGCATGTAACTCAGGGGTGGGCAAAATGCAGCCTGCGGGCCAGATGTGGTCCACCAGGCCATTCTGTCTGGTCTGTGAGGCCCCATAAAAAATTTAGAAAATTAATATTTATCTGCCCCCACCTGCCTGTCATGCAGCCCTCAATGACTTGCCAAACTCAGTAAGCAGCGCTCCGTCTGAAATAACTGCCAGCCCCTGAGTAAATTCACTGAGAAACTGCATTGATTATACATCCAAGGGTCCCCTTGAACTCCTTTGGCAATAGGCAATTTAAAAAGGCAACTTATGTTTAGCTGATCTACCATTATCTACTATGACCTCTCAGATCTGAAGTCACTGCTTTTACTATAGACCTTGTCTTACAAGTATGGCCTGCATTCTTTGTTCCTAGATGCATTACTTTATATTTTGGTTTTACTGAAATGCATATTTTTTGCATCCAGGCTGCCAAGTGAACAACGGATCTCTTAAGAATTACTTTAAAGATATTAATTTGACAGGATCTATTTTCCATGCTTATGTTAACATTAGTTGCACTCTTTCACTTATATTCCTCTTTTAATCCATTTTATGATTTAATAAAATGTACATGTTTTAATAAATTCATCTTTATAGTATAGTCCAGCACTGGCTAGTCCATTATTTTGTCTGAGATTGAGGATATTAAAATAACCCAGGTTATACCATTAACCCTCTCAATTTTTGCTGTACATTAGCTTACTTTCAGTTTCTGGCCTCTAAGTGTTCATGAAAAATCAACATTAATTAACTCCCTAAAGAGTTCCATAGCTAGTTATTTTAAAATTCTTGGTTGCATATTGCCTTTTGATTTTAAAAGATTTAACTTTCATTAGCTGTTGTTTAGCATTCTCCCAAGTTACTATTGGAACAAAAAATATTGACCTAGTTAAATGGACTGCCTGTATCATCTGACTTTTTCTAAACACCGAATGCAAAGATTTACTGGAAAATCCTACTTTTATATTTACTGAAAGTAATTTACTTTTTATGCATCATTATTGACAAGTTCTCCCCACCCCTGGTCCTTTTAGAAATGATGAGCTTTGAGCACAACAATAAATAGTTTCTGCTCATTTCACTGTAAATGTAGTTTACCTTCAGATGTCACTGTCCACTACGGCTTGTAAACAAACCAGTGGTTGGGATGTGAGAGTATAGAAAGGGAAGGGAGTATCAAGTCACAGATTAAGGGATGAGTGTACCAGAAATTTTTCTCCCTTAGTGAGAGTTGTGGTGACAGAAAAAAAGAATCTCTTCTGTCACAGGGATGTACAGCAAAATAATCTAAAATGCCTACATTTATTTTTTCACAAAATGGATAATCCAGCATTTAAATTTGAGGTCAAAGAGATTCATTGACTCAGCTGGATAACTAAAGGTGTCATATTTATAGACCAGCTATTTCAGGAATGGAGCCTGTGTTCTTTTGCATCACTTAAGGCAAAATATAACCTTGGCAAACAAAACCACCGGCGATATTTGCTGTTGCGTCATTCTCAAGAGAGTCTTTAAAATAAAATATATGAAGATGTTTCTGATAAGCAACTGTTTTAAAATAATCCTATCTGTTGTGGCTGTCTGTAAGGATTCAGTTGCTCCAGTACAGTACCTTGAATTGTTAATGCTCACTATCAAAAATGAAAGCTGAACAGAATAGATAATTGGATTAAGATATTGATGTAAAATAGTGGAATAACTTTAATGTAATTATTGGGAAAATTTAAATGTGATTTTAAATTAAAGTTTATTCAAGATGTGGGGTTTTTTTTCAGGAATGGAAAGCATAAATGCAGGAATTTGGCCAATGACAATTTCAGAATTTTGGAGCCACAACATAATTTGCTCTATCGGACATGCCATTTTTTGTCGTGCTGCTTAATTTTATAGAGGCTTTAATGCAAGCTATGTACTCAACATAACCTTACTAAGCTGCATATGTTGACAAAGAGTCCATATAACAAATTTTGTGGCTGGTCAAAATTCAGTTGGATAAACTGCAAATCTCAGTTGTTATGGTGATGGGAATGGTATAAAACCCAGACAGAGCAGACTTGAGATTTTTCTTAACTAAATGCACTAAAAGTCATTTTGCTTAATAACCAAGAAATTGATATCCAAGCTTGAAAGAGTTGACTTATACTGGTATTAGAATGCTAAAATAACTAGTTAAATCCTCTTTTGAGAATTTTTAACTTGTTAAAAAATGCAAATCAATCAGGCCTTCATTTAATATACATTAATTTATAAATATAGTAATGTATAGATTATCAATCCAATTTACTTGCACCATCAGTTGTGTAAGGCAGAGGCCAATTGTTGCTAGTTCCTTTTTCATTTCTCAAGTTGTTGAACTGTAAGATTACTGCTTTGGTCTTTATCACGTTGTAAAGGGACCTTCTAGGTTGATCTCTCTTTTGCCTAAGGCCATCAGGACAGGGTGTCTATAGGGAGCCTGTTTCTTTTGCCATGTTTGATGACTGCTGGGTAAGTCTACTGTGCTACTTGTAGCTATGGGCAGTCATGCCTAATTGCAGCTTTCTTTGTTCTGTGCAACCATTTTACTTCAGTTATTTAATGTAGGCATCCATACTGCAACTTGTTCCATTACATGGAGTTGTTACCCTCCCACGACTCCACTCCATTCCATGCTTTTTGCCTAGTATATTGCTACTAATCACTGTTAGTGCTAACTGTGTTAGACTTCTATACTGGAGTGAGCTTCCAAAAAGCACCACTTACCTTATCCTCTAAAGCTGTTATACTGTAGATACAGTAACCTATTTAAGTACTGCCTAAATAGGTAATTCATCAACAGTTCTAAAGTCTTCTGGTTTATCTAAAGTCATATCTGGGAATGTGGGTGTATCTTTTTACACACATTCCTGATGCACTGCTGAGTGCTTTTAATTAGCGAGTCATGCTAATTAAAAGCTCCCAGCACTACATCAGGAGCACATTTATCAGCAGCACAGCATGCCTCTGTGCTGAGAAAATGGTGGTGGTGTGTTTTGAACTAAAGCACATCAAACATGTTTGTTCAAAGTGCACCGCCACCACTTTCTCAGTGTGAAGGCGCATTTCACCACTGATGCACTGTAACAGGTTGAAATCCCACTGGTGTGGCTGTGACACCTCCTAGTAGAACTGTGGCTCCTGTCTAGCTTAAACTCTATGGCTTTTCCATCTGGTTTGCTTGCCCACTGTGCCTTGATCTTACTATTCAAAAGTGATTTAGGGAGGCTACCAACAGACCTCAGAGTGAACTTCAATCCTAATAGTTCCCTCCCAGCTTGACTAGGACCCTGTAGGGCACCTGTTGCCTTAGGGGCAAATTGTGTGGCTCCTTTTCCTCCCCTACACCATGCTCCAAGTCTTGTTGATGTCATGATAATGTTGTTCTCTCCTGTTGGGGCTTCAGCCTCCTCGGCCTCCACCCCTTTATTCTTCCTAGGCCTTCTTAACCTAGGCCCACAGCATCAGACCTGGCTTTGAGGCACTAGCATCCATCTACCGACTTCAGTCTCTGGGCCCCTGGCCTATGTCTGCCAGGTTCCTGACCTGCTATGGGTTTTGCTCCTCTGGCACCGAGCCTTTGGCCCCTATTTCCTTCAGTCTCTGGATCACTGACCTCTGTCTGTCAGGCCCTTGACCTCCTTCTATGGTTGTACTCCTTTGACGGTGGGCCTGTGGCCCTTATTTTTCTGCACCCCTTGTGGGCACCAGGCCTCTGGGCCCCCTCTGTTCTGCAGCCTTTCACTGCCCCCTTCACTGGGCTCGACCTTGACAGTGCTCAAAGCAATCATGTACCTCACAGGCACAAATGTTACTTCCAAAACCACCCCTTACATTCCCAGCTGGTCTAAACAGTAACAAAACTGTCAGCCCTTAGGCTATAACAGAAACTCCACAACAGCTAAAGCAGCTTTCTCTGCCCCTTTAAGAGGGCAAACTTTCTTTATTTCCTATTGGGCATATCTTCCCACCCGGGCTACTCTGCAGACTATGTACTCAACCCTCTTGGGCTCTGGGCCTCTCTAGTGGCACCTCAATCCTATGGGATTAACAAAACTAAGGCCACTTGCTTGTAAAAGCCTACTCTTTCTCAACCCAGGGCACTTGCCTTAATTCCCCTGTCTGCAGAAACATTCAATATAATCACTGCAGCCTTGCAGCCAGGAACTCCTCCCAGCATGGTAGCTGGGGAAAAACTACCTGACTGTGCAAGCCCTGGGCTTATATAGCTCCAGCCTGAGCCTTCTTCCAGGCAGGTAAGCCTCCCATTTGCTCCCCTCTGCCACCTGCAAGCAGTCCCTCAGGTGACTTTTTCCCTTAAAGGAGCAAGCACATCCCAGTGCTCTGCTACATATTCATGATGCGCAAGGCTGCCAGAGTGTGTCAATTTATGTATTCCAGCAGACTTGATTAACCGAGTCTGCTCTGACACGCTGGATTTCCTTGGTTTGGAGCAGGTTCTCCATAAGTGTTAAGTGCCCTGCTTTTGTAAGATTACAAACCTCCCAAGACAGAGTCCACAACCTCTCTGGCTAACATATTCCTTGTAGTGAGAAAGCTTTCCCTGTTATCTAACCTAAACTTCCCTTGCTGCAACTTGAGACCGTTGCTCCCTGTTCTGTCATCTGCCACCACTGAGAACAGTCCAGCTCCATCCTCTTTGGAACCCCCTTCAGGTAGCTGAAGGCTGCTATGAAATCCCCTCTCTGTTTTCTCTTCTCCATGCTCAATAAGACCAGTTCCCTCATCCTCTCCTCATAAATCATGTGCCCCAGCACCCTAACAATTAGCGTTGCCCTCCACTGGACTCTTCCAGTCTATCTAAATCCTTGAGGGGGGGGCAAACCACTTGACACAGTACTTCAGATGTGGCCTCACCAGCTGCATAGAGGAGAAGAATCAATTCCCTTTATCTGCTGGCAACACTCCTACTAATGCAGCCCAGTATGCTGTTAGTTTTTTTCACAACAAGAGCACACTGTTGGCTTATATTCAGCTTACTGTCCACTGTCACCCCCAGGTCCTTTTCTGTAGAGCTGTTGCTTAGCCAGTCAGTCCCCAGCCTATACTGGGACTGTGTTCCCATCACAAAAGGAAAAGTGTTCCCATCACAACATGATGATTTAATTGGCACAGTTCTGCTAGCCATTTATAACTGTCATTCCATGTACCAATTCCATATGTGCCAGTGACAGTACCTAGTCTATGATAGTCCATTCCAACTTGCACAGTTCTGTCAGTGGGGTGCCATGTTGTGGGAATGCTGATGAGGTCCTGTAGGATGTTAAGTTATCTTTCTCTTCATTGTGTTCACTTGTAGGAGTGCTGCACTGAATAACTGATTTTCATTTGTCTGGAATCTTGCACATATTATTTGACTGTTAACTGGTTTCTAGGTTATTACAACTTTTTTGCGGTGTCACTCATGATCAAGACAACTCCCCCTTTAATTTTTCTTCATCCGGCTCAAGTTCCTGAGTAGATCATCCTTTTATTATTTTTCTTTAATTTGATACAATCTGTTCTTGGCCATCTGCACTCACTCACGCCAAGAATATCAGTACTGTAATTTTCCATTTCTCCCATAACTTGAGCTTATTTTTCAGCTTGTAGCATTCTGTGCATATTGAATGGACCTGGAGTAGCAGACTCTTCAATATACTACCTTCTTACTGACACAAGGGTTGGCTGGTACCTGTCCTACAGATTTTCTTGGCTACTACCCACTGACCCAGGGATCTGCTGAGACTGGTGAGAACTTTCCTTTGTTTTCTTTAATAAAGTGTTTTTTAAAGGTAGAGGTTGTCAGCTGCATGCCCATCTCCTAGATCTGGAGGGCTTGAAGATCTGTGTGGTGTCTACCCTTTAACATATTTAGTCTAGGTCAGCCTTTCAGGAGTCGAGCTTTACATGGCTTAGATTATAGGGGAGAATGTTATATGTATATATCCTAGGAATACATCTAGTTAAGTTCTTCCTACTATTTGTTCATATCTAGCTTATAAAGGGTTTCTGAAATCTTAGCCTGCAGTCTGGTTTAATTGACCTAGAAAGCAATATTTTTTTTCATTTTGCTTTGTAGACTATTATAAAATGGCTTTCTTCATACTTTTTTATCATATGCATCTGTATCCTAAAGTACAAACAAACTGATTATGATACACAACCCTTTAATTTTTTTCTATATAATATGACACTAATCTAATTAATTTTACCATTTTGATATTGAAATTAATCCTTCAAAAAGTTCCTAAAGATTTTGAGATATGCCAGAAAAATCAACCAAAAGGGCTGAGATGGAATAAATTATGCATACTAAAGCTATAACGAGAGGTTGTAATGATGTCATAAATCACAGAAATGAAGTCCCAATCCTGTAAAGGTACCAGAAACTTTCAGTGGAATTATGTATGTATTAATTAAAAATTATGTTGATTATTTTGTACATATGGATCTAACTCATGGATCTATGTCGTATACAATTTTCTATTCCTTCCTGAATCATGCTAGTGGTGGCTTCTATTCTCCCTGATATTGCTTTCTCCAGGCAACTAACCTTATTTCATCCTCAGCTGTTGTCATGGGCAGCATTGTTAAGGAGCATTCTACCTCTTCTGCTCCATGTTGAACAGTAGAAAAATCCCTGGTCAGACCCAGTTCATTCTCCCTTTTAGCATCCACACACTGCCACTGTGACACAAGCCTATTTGATGAGCCAAGGTCCATGACCCCGCAACGCATCACAGAAAACTATAAGCCTCCCTTAGGAAGGCCACTGAGGACACATCAACTAAGTACTTGGGATGACAGAAAAGAAAACAGGAATGGGAGTGAGGTCATAGGTTATTAACAAGGGATTTAGAAGGGGACACTGAGCAGAGCACACCAGCCAGTGCCCACTGCCCCCTGATTCAAGGGAGCCTGTTAATACCAACCAGTGAAACTCTGCCCAGAGATGTGAGCAGAGAAGTGACAGATAGACAGCTCTACATTTGCCCATATTCCCTCCACCTCCTGCCCCCCTTCCTGGCCAGAGCCTCATTTCTGGTCTTATACATGGCCAGCTTGGCCAGAGCCAGGAGGAGTCTGACCAGGAGGTTCAAGGGCTTGGTGGGGCTGTGGATGGGAAGTGCACAACAAAAAAAGTGCAGGGAGAAGTGCAGCCAGAACTTCAGCAGAAGGTTCTGGAGGAGGAAGAAGAGGACCTGCAACCTGGTGCACTTGAGGTAGGTGTATGCCAGGGTCTCCCTATGTTGGCAAAAGGGGCAGGTGTTGGGAATGTCCATAAAGCACTCCAGATACACACCCATGGCAGTGGCTCCATGGAGGAGCTGCCAGCTGAGGCACCTGCTAACTCATGGGATCAAGGTGGAATATAGACTTGTCTGCTGGGGACCGTTTCCACTGCCTTTCTTAGGGTGTCCTGCCACTTGTTGTTGGGGCAGGATGCGAGGAGGGATCATGGTGTGTGCAGCCCATGAGTGTATAGACCTGGCAGCAGTGGGCTGTTCGGAGGTGGACTGGCTTGGTATCCCCCAGTCTGCTGAGATAGTGAGGTGGGGAGCGCTGTGGGGGCCTACTGAGACAGTGGCCCCATGACTAGCTCCAGAGGCCTGGGGGATACTAGGGGCTAGGTACCACCCTTGCAAGGGACCTGCTCAATGTAGGTGAGAGCAGTGGGCAGCAGGGCAGTCTTCACCTTCTGGAGTATGCGGCAGGGATCATGCAGCATGGACAGCTCCATTTGTCAGGTGAGTACATAGAAATCTGCCCACCCTTGTCTAGTATAGTTCGAGAGGTCTCCAATCTGAGTGAAGTTGGCCAGTACCATCCTGCAGCACACCCAGAGAACCTCTGTTACTGGCATACTAGCTGGGGGGTTTTCAGAAGGGGCTCAGTGAGGAAATTGGTCCCTGGCTGACCATGTTTGAGGACCTGGAGGCAGGGCCAGCCCACAATTTTTTGGGGCTCCCTGCAAGATATAGTTTTGGAGCCCCCTGATTTGAAGAAACCAGCAGTGGTGGGGGGTGACAAATGGCTGGACGTGAAGCCTGTGGTGGCCTTGGCACTGGGGGGGAGGTGGCAAGCAGCTGGACATGAATTTGGTGACAGGAGTGGGGGGAGGTGGCAGTGGTGGTGGCATCGTGGAATGTTCATGGACACAGGGGGTCCCTTGGCTGCGGGGCCCCCTGAGGCTGCAGGTTCCACACAATAGGATGGGCCAGCCCTGCCTGGAGGCAGAGACCAGCCTCCAGGCCCTGAACAAGTTCTGGTAGAAATCTGGCAGCTCCTCCAGATCCTGCTTGAGGAGATCCTGCAGGTAGAAGAGCTGTTGGTCATACCAAAATCCTTGGAGGTGGTGAAGAAAGGCGCAGCTGATCAGGCACCATGTTGCCTGGGTACCAGGACCATACAGTAACCTCTGCAGAACCTGAAGGCAGAAGGTATAGGCCTGACTATGGAGGCAAACCAGGCCTTGCCTGCTGTCCTGCAAAGGGAGTCTCGGGACAGCTTCAGAGACCCAGTGCCATTCTTCCCAGAAGAGCCTCCACGTCTGCCTCTGGCCAGGAGCTCTGGGATCACAGCCAGGGTGTTGAAGCAGTGCCCTGACTTCCAGCTGGTCCCAGTTCTCTGGTGAAGAGGGGTGCCTGGGGAACAAGTAGACCTCCAGATAGAGCAGCAAGCCAGCACTCCACTGGATGTTCTGGAGTGCAGGTGGGAGCAAGCTCACCTATCACCCCCTGTTAGGCCAGAGTTCTAGACCCAGTTGACCAAAGCAGAGGAAGCTGCTAAGAAGATGGACTGGCAGGCCTCCACCTGCATTAAGTCACCCATGTCTTGGACAGTGAGGAGCACATTGTTAGCAGACACTGACAGGACCATACTCATGGGTGGCTCCTCAAGCACCAGCCCTGCCACCCACTTGTGCAGGAGGCAGAGGAAGGGCTCAAGGACAATGGTGTAGAGCAGGGGTCAGCAAACCCTGGAACACGTGCAGATCATGGCACACAAGGCCATTTTGCTCAGCACACCACAGCCAGCCATGTGCACCCATGCCTCAGAGCAGGCAGCGGGGGAGGGGCCTGAGGCAGCGCAACCCTGTTCTCTCCCATGCTTCTGGCATGGAGCTTATGACAGCTCTGGAGCCTGGTGCAGTGGTTTGTAGCTAGCCTGGGCTCTGGGCAGCTGCAGCAAGCAGCAGGCAGGCTACAAACAGCTGCGCTGGGCTCCACAGCTCCAGCATCAGCTGCATGCTGGCGGTGATTGCATGGGCACTTCAGGCCAGACAGCAGGGCAGTGCAGCCCACCCCAAGGTGCCCATGCAGTTGCCACCAGCATGGAGCCAGAGCTGTGGAGCCCAGCACAGGTGTTTGCAGCCTGCCTGCTGCTTGCTGCAGCTGCCCAGAGCCCAGGCTTGCAAGTGTGTGCCCTCCCTCACAGCAGGTAAGTCTGTGGGGGAAGGGACAGGGGGAGGGGAAAGGGCCATAGTGGGGCAGACCGTAGCCCCCACAGTGAGGGAGGGAGTGGGGCACAGGTAGGAGCAGTGGCTGAGGTGAGTGGGGCCCTGGCTGGGCTGGGTTGTGGGACAAGTGGAGGCCCAGAGGGCAGATGCCCCCCCTGATCTATGTGTAGGGCAGAGGCAGCTGCACTTTGCACTGTACTATATGCTGTACTTTAAGCTCCACTGCCCCAAGAGCTACACAACAACATGCGGCAGACAAGCAGTGCGGCGAAGCCCAGTGGTGGGACACATGTGGCATCAGTCACTGCTGGGGCAGTTGCAGCAGCGGCAGCTGTCCCCACCCTGTGCACAGATCTGGGGGGCACATGCCCCCTGAGCCTCTGCTTGTCCCTGCTTCTGCCTGTGCCTAGCTCCTTCCCTTACCTCTGGGGCCTCAATCTGCCCCACGCCGCAAGGCGGTGAGGGAGGGAGTGGGGCCGGGGCAGGCCCTGTACAGCCAGGGCATGATGTAAGATGGAGCTGTGAATGCCTTGTCTAGGGCCGCAGAGAGGGGATGGTGGCTTGCGCCACTGCATGCACCCTGGGAGGGTATTCCCTGGTACTGTGCACAGGGTGAGGTTGGGCTGGTGCTGCGGGCTAGGGCTGGGGGGCTGTGTTGAGCTCTTACAGGGAGGGGCCTAGGCCACACTGCACTCAGGGTGGGCAGTGGTGGTGCTGGGAGCAGAGGTTGGGGGGGCTGTGGTGCATTTTGGTGTTGCAGCCACTCTATAGCCCCCTCCAGTGCCACTGCCACCTAACCTGAGCATAGTCTGGCCCAGGCCCCACTGGGAAAATCCCTGTGCTGCCCCCGATCCCAGTCTGCAGCAGCAGCCTGCCCCACTCCGCGCACAGATCTGGGGGCACATGCCTCCCATGCCCTCCCAGTGTGTACATAGCAGCAGGACTTAAGCCCCCTAGACAAGCTGCTCACAGCTCTGTCCCACCCCCCACCCTCCCCTCTCCCTGGCTGTGCAGCATCTGCCCCAGCCCCAGCCCCACTCCCTCCCTCACTGCTGCATGCGCACCACTCCCCACTATTCTGCAGCCTCCCAGAGTCTGCCTTGCTGCCCTGCATTTGGGTGAGCTAAGCTCCGTTAGCCCCAAACTTCTACAACCTATGTGCGACCCAGTAAATGGCTGTTCTTTTGCATTTGTACCATATGAGGAGAAATCTTTGTGTATATCTTTCTTTGCTCACAAAATGTTTGAAGTTGATGTCTGTCTGATTAAGGAATACATATAAGATGCAACTACTGGAAGTTGCATAAAAGAAAAGAGAATGGATCAAAGCACAAAAATAGAATGTTTTATTCTCCCCCCAAACATGGGTATTTGAAAACAGCAATACCAGTGATGCTTATAAGACCTCACAGGCACTACAATATAGTGTTGTCAAATGAAAAACAAGCACTGAAGTAGGAAACAGTGGGCTGTTCTCAGTTTGGTTTGTTCTATGAGCTTATAAAATTATGCTGTCTACACACCCTTAAAATATCTCCTTTACTTTACATACTACTATTGGAAAATCAGGGCAGTCAGGATGCTTGGTAGTTAGGCACGAACCAAACCCTAAACAAACTCAAGGCCAGTGTAATATAAATTATGGAAGCCAAAACGCTGCAAAGAATGTAAAATGAAAATAAACAATTCTAGGCACATACTGCCACATCAATGTATTAAGCAGAAATGAGAAGAGAAACCAGAGGGAAATGTATAGCCGCACATCCAATCCCTCCTCTCTGGTATCTAGACGCATGAGCTATAAATTCTTTCTTTTAGTGTTTGGTGTAAAGATGTACTTTGGTTATCTGTTACACTTAATTTTTGAAATTTTATTCTATATGTACTGGGGGGAAGTGAGTAAGGTAGCTTTCTTCTCCATTATGGAAACTCTGGAATATTGGGTACTTGGGTGATAGGTTGACAAAAACCTGTCTGTGGTTGCTTCCACCTTGTTAACTCTGTGATTTTCATAGATACATTGTTGTAGTGGTAGAGAGATTAACACAGATGGCATTGTTTAAACTGCAGTGAATTAGTTGCCCCTGAAGTCTCTTTGAAATCAGACCATAGGAGACAAATACCTTATCTTTTTTGGTGGTTTGTCTAATTTTGCTTTAGTTGAGGTGCCAGAGACCTTGCTGAAAATGCTTCATCTTGTTACTTGTAAATTGGATTCATGCCCCACAAGGCTAGGGAAACCAAGCAAGGAGTATTGGCCCTATTACTGATGTAGATCATTAATGTTTCTGGAAGGAGGGAGGTTGCCAACTTTGCTGAAACAAGATGGTGTTAGGAAACTTTTTTTGAAAAACTGATTTACCATTTTTGACCAGTTCCCAACCTTTCTTCATGGGGCACAATGATTATAAAACTGGCCGCAAGGCTGCATTGCCATATATGATTTTCAGGGTTCTTTTTTTTTTCTCCTTTCTTTTCAGTAAATTTTCAGGCCTAAATGTAGAGCAGATACTATTAGTCTCTGTGGATGTTGAACTCCTAATGATACAAATTAAATGTTTGTATTTTATACTTCTAACAGTAGCAGTTACTGAGGGATGCTCATATATTAAATCCACAACAGTCATTGATAAGATGCTAAGAATTAATATTGCTAATTTATTATTTAATTACTGATATGCTTGGCACAATAGAAGATGCACAAGTGAGACACTGTGTGACAGGTACATGATCTGGGCCTCCCTTAATGTGGCCCACACACCTGTCCCTAGGGTAACCACCCACCTATTCTCCTGCCACTCCTTGTTCTTAATTAATTGATCAGTGTTAATCAGCGGGAGGCTGCCCTTATACTGCCTCACTACTAGGGGTGCTATCTGCAGCTCTGTTTCCTCCCCTACACTGCAATCTACACCTCGCCAATGTTAACTCAGGTCTATCCCTATCTTGGCCCCTTCCTGTTCTCTCTGGGCCTTCTCTGTGATGCTCACGCCCTCTCCTAGGGCTCACTGTACCCAACTTGGGCTTCTCAGTTGTACTGCCTCTCTCTGGAGCTCACCGTACCCCGCTTGGGTTTCTCTGTAGTGCGGCTCCCTATTTGGGGCTTGCCATGCCCTGCTTGGGCTTTCTAGTAATGTTGCCCCCTATCTGAGGCTTACCGTGTCCAACTTGGGCTTCCTCAATCATGCTGCCCTCTATCTGGGGCTTGCCATGCCCACACTGGGGCTTCTCAAATGCCCCTTTCTGGGGTGGGGCCTATGCACCCCATATGCTGTGCCCTCACTAGTGCTGGGGTCCTCACACTCCGCTGTGAGTCCCCTATGACGCCTCCTCCAACCCCTAATAGCCTCACCCAAACCACTGTCCAACAAACAGCAACACAAACTTGAGCCTCCTGGCTATAACTCAAACATAAGCCACCTGGCTACAACAACATTGCTCAACTCAGGTCAAGCTGTACCTGCAGTTAGGCTTCTCCTCACATCCCGCCTTAGGAAGCTCCTGCCTCTCTGGCTGCTGGCAGGGAACTGCCTCTAACCTCCGCTCCTGGGCTTTATAAGGGCCAGGTCCTGCCCTTTCTGGTCAGCTGACCTTCCCTGGTTGCCCTGGCAACCCACAGCTGTGCTCCTTAGCCAATGCTAGGGCTCCTTCCCTAGCAGTTTTCCCCTCTTCAGGCACAGGGCACCTCAGTGCTCTGTGACACACTGGTACCTCCTCAGAAGTTCTTATAGTTTAAAAGACCGATGCAGAGAAGCTAAAAACTTCAGGGAGTACCGGAGAAAGAAGGCATATTTTCTTTCTTCACATAATATTGGGGCAGAAGGATATGACCTAACATGGTAGGGTATATGAGATACAACAGCCATTATGTAGGCATTGTGAGGAACTGAATTTTTTCCTTATAGTACCTGCAAACAGCTGAATCACAACACTGTTGCACATACCCTTGTATTCCTATAACCCAACAGATTTATGGTTCAGTAGGTCCAAATGCAGAACAGAGCCACTTCCTTGTTGATACCCAAGTTTTGAATGCTTAATTTTTTCTATGGTAAACCTTGGAAATTTGCCAGGAAATTCATCTCAGCGATATACAAAGGCTATGACATCTACTTTTGCAATATGTATTGTTTTGACATGCTGCCCATATCAGACCCATAACTTTTAACCAGAATTATAGCATGCTGCATAATGATATGAGGGTCTATAGTTGTTTGGTGCAACTATATTGTTGTACAGTCTCTTAAGTACTAGTGGAATTACTGATTTTCTTTCCATCTTAAAGAAAGCTCGTCCTGATAGATTACACCCTCGAGTACTCAAGGAGCTGGCAGGTGTCATAGCTCAACCACTGGCAAACATTTGAAAACTCGTGGCACTCAGGTGAAGTACCTGAAGACTGGCAGAAAGTAGATCCCAGGAATTACAGTCCAGTCAACTTGACCTCAATCCCTGGTAAGATTCTGGAGCAAATTATCAAGGAGACCCTTTTGGATAAGCTGGCTGAGGGCAACATTCTGAGGGACAGCCAGCATGGGTTTGTCATGGGTAGGTCTTGCCTGACCAATCTCATTTTCTGCTATGACCAAGTGACATCACCTGGACAAGGGAGAAGAGATTGGCATCATATATCTGGACTTCAAAAAAGCCTTTGATTTGGTGTCTCATGATCTCCTCATGGAAAAATTGGCCAACTACGGCCTCGGCTACACCACAATCTGATGGCTGGGGAATTGGCTCCGAGGTCAGACCCAGAGAGCAGTGGTCAATGGTAGCAAATCATTATGGCGCTCTGTGAGCAGTGGCGTCCTCCAAGGATCTGTCCTTGGACAAGTTCTCTTTAACATCTTTATCAACAATGTGGAAATCAGTGTCAGAAGCACACTGGCTAAGTTCACCGATGACTCTAAACTTTGGGGCATAGAGTCCATACCTGAGGACAGGCTAGCGATCCAGGCTGACTTTGATAAACTTAGTAATTGGGTGGATACAAACCTGATGACATTCAATACTGATAAATGTAAGGTACTCTACCTTGGGTAAAAAACCCACATCATACTTATAGGCTCGGCAGTCCTACACTTGCTAGCACCATCGCTGAAAGAGACTTGGGGATCATGATTGACCACAAGATGAACATAAGCCACCAATGCGATGTCACAGTTGGTATAGCAAACAAAACTCTGGCTTGCATCCATAAATGCTTCTCAAATATATCTCAGGATGTCATCCTCCCACTATACTCAGCATTGGTGAGGCCGCAACTGAAGTACTGCATCCATTTCTGGGCTCCACAATTCAAGAAGGATGTTGACAAGCTTGAGAGAGTTCAAGGAGAGCCACGTGCATGATCAGAGGGCAAGGCAATAGGCCTTTTGAAGGGAGGCTGAGAACTATGGGACTCTTCAGCCTGGAAAAGCTCAGGCTCAGGGTGGACCTGGTGGCTGCTTATAAGTACATAAGGGGTGTACATCAGGACCTGAGAGAACGTCTGTTCACCAGAGTGCTACAAGGCAAAACAAGGAACAATGTTCATAAACTCCTCCAAGACCTTTTTAGGCTGAACATAAGAAAAAATGTCTTTACTGTCTGAGCCCCAAAGACCTGGAATAGACTCCCTCCAGAAGTGTTGCAGGCATCTGCTCTGGACTCATTCAAGAAATGCTTGGATGCTTATCTTGCTGGGGTCCTTCGACCCTAGCTGACTTCCTGCCCCTGGGGCAGGGGGGCTGGACACGATGATCTGCGAGGTCCCTTTCAGCCCTAATGTCTATAAAATCTATGAAAGCTGATTTTGAAAGCATGACATTTTTATATTCAATGCAAAAAGGATGAACAGACTTTGAAAGCTGACACTATTTATGTAATGTCTCCTTGGCACAAACTTCACCCTCAATAAGACTGAAAAAAACCCATTTACTTTTAATGAAACTGAGCTCAACTGAATTGTCTTTTTGGGTAAAAGTGGAAATTAAGAAAATTAAAAATTATTATTTTTAATTTCCCAGGAACCCAGCATAGAGGTTTACATGGAGATAAATGCAAATAATTTATTCAAGTAAACTTTTTACTCAACCCCTATATCATCAGGATAAACTAGAATCAAACATTATCAAAATTAATATTTTTTTTTATCATTGAGCACGCCCAAAAATATATGTCCCCCATTGATTTTGAGATTCTAGTGACCAGGATATACTAAGGAATGCTTTCTGACTTCTCATATGCATTTGCTTCTGTGGAAATATAACCATTTAGTAAAATCTCATTCTGATCATACTGTGATTCTTTCCATTAATATCTGGCAGACTTGTCTTCTGGAGGGGACTAACTGTAGTGTTACTATGCATTTGCTGACTAATTTGGTCTAATGCAATTTTCCCCTTAGCATAGTAAAATGCCAAAGTTGATTAATGCTGTTCTTTGTAAACTTTCATGCTGCACTTTTATTTGATTTTAGTCTGATGTATGTCAGCCAGCACCGCAGGGACCATCTTTATAAAAAGGTACTAGAAAGTGTCAAAAGACTGCTAATGATATCTGCACACAAGGAAGAAAATGTGACCCAGTTTAGATATTAGTGTATGTCGATCTTCTGGATCCTGTATTTGGAGTGTAAAATGAATTGCAAAAACTACAGCCTTCTTCCCTAAAGGCAAAGAAAACTAAAATTGCAATGAAAACTCTATTTACTTAAATATAATCAAATTGGCTGTTTATTTCACAGTTTTTCTTCTTGTGGCAGTTTAGAAATGTTTCTATCTTGACACTACATATTACCTGAATTAAACAAGTTTCCTGATTGATTTTCCAACCACTTGAAGATGTAAAGATAGAGATAGCATTCTCCATTCTATGACCATCCTTCTTGAGTGTAGTCTATTACCAAAGCTGCCATACAGCTGGTCTTAGTTAATCTTGGAAATCTTTGCTGCTGTGCCTGAATTTGGACCACAACAAACAAACTCAAACTGAAAAATATTCACTTCTCACTAGTCTACAGGCCAAAATGTTAACATGTAGGTGGATAAATCTGACATCTAAATAATGGTTGGTTTGTTTTTTTCAGATGCTGAGTATTCACAGTTCCCACTGACCTAAGCAGGAGCTGTATATACTCAGCACCTTTTGATCTCTGGCCTGTAGTAGCACCAGAGAAAAGAAAAAATATCTAGGGTTTTTTTCTATAAAGATCAGTCTAATATAACCAGGCACCCTAACCATTAAAGCCTCTTAATAATAATCCAAAATCATAACCATAGAGTTGTGTGGTGCCACTGTTGGGTAGACTTAATGTTGTTTGAATGTCCTGTGTATTTCTGTATCTAGTAATTTTAGATTTCCTTTAAATTTAACCTTAGCTGTTGAATTTCCCAGACTTCTATGGTTTAGTTTTGTGACAATTAAAACACCTTTATGAAGCATTGTGTTCTAATTAACTAATATATGCCTTTGATCCAAATGCCACATTATTGTATCATAAATTTTGTCTGGGAGCTTTTTAATTATCTGGAAATGTCGTTGAATAGCAAAGTTGCAAAAATATTTATGTTAGTATATTCCAGAGACTACTAGGGGGTCTGTTCCTTACACAGCTTTTCTAGGTCTTTTTCTAGTATGATAGCAGATCAAACTGAGTGTGATACACATACAGACACAAAATAATACATGCTGGAATGAGTTAACTGCCATTGGCTTAAGTCCACTGTAACAACTCAGGAAAAAAACAAGGCCTCTTTGTGGATCAGTCAATTAAAGCTTCTGCTCCAGGTGCAGCTGCAGTCATATAAGCAAGGAAAATACAATAGATAATATATTGAAAATATTGTAATGCTATTTCATGGTTCTCTTGTGTAGTACAGGGTTCTGTTTTGGTTAGTCTATTTCATTGAAGAAATCAATAGAAAAAGAGGAATGCAGGAAGGGGTGAGAAGGTTGATTAGTAACATAGATAAACTTCCAGATGGAGAAAGATTTATTTTTTCCTCTAAACCAACTAGTAGTCTCAAAGAAGAAACATGATAGAAAGAGATATGTAATGACCAGCAGAAAGAAAATAAGCATAGTGGTTCTTGAAATATAGTAACGAAGGAGCATTTACTGACAACTGAAAGGCAGCAACTTTAAAACTGATTAAAGGGAACACTTTTTTAAACACTACATTTTTGGACAGCGGAACTCCTTGTTACAAATTATCACTGAAACCAGTTATCAATCCAAACAAGAGCATCCGTAGTTACTCTGGATAGAATGTTTTTAAAAATCTCTCCTGGAAGAGAAAGACATCTTAATGCTTTAAAACACAAGTCATTTTCTAACTACTTGGAGATTAAAGAAAATTACCAGCAGCAGGTTATTGCATAGTTGCCCACTTTGGGGTTTCTTGTGCCTTTTGCTGAAGCAACGGGTACTATCTGTTGCTGGTGACAGACTGTGGACCACTGGCTGATCATATGTGGCAGTTACTATGTAATATTTATTTTAATAGGATTCCTTCAACATAACTATTGTTTCCCAAGGTATTTGCTTATTAAATAGATTTTTTTTACCTTCCAGTTAGTCTTCCATTTAGCTGGTTTACTCACATACGTCATAGAGTTTGTCATATTCATGTCTGTCAGTCTCACAACATAGATCTAAAATATTCTGCAACTTGCACAAGAGAGAGAGCATCCAGCATTTGGATCAACATGTTGTATAAATTCTTGATTTGGATCTTGGTAATACTGGGTAGTTTGTAATTTCAGGTACTCGGGTCAAATGGTCTAAATATAATCTAACTTGCTGGAAGTTTGATAGTGCTGGTCCAATGTTTTCCCTATCTGATCTCTATCTTCTTGCTAACTTCTATTTTTTTTTATAGATGTTTTATGGAATAACCCCTGTTTTTATAGAATAATCCCTGTTAGTTCCATGTTTATTGCCTTTTATTTGTATTTCTGTTTGTTATTCCTTCAATTGCTTTAATTGAACTTAAAAATCATCTTTGGTATAATATTTGTATATACAGATGCACAATTTACACATACATATAAAACAAGAAAAGACAAAATAAAATGCATAATGCAAAGCATGAAAAATTTTACCAGTACAGACTTGAAGTGTCTAATTTCAAGGGAAATTTATAAATGTGTTTTTCAGACCATCCAAAGCAAGTTCCAATAAAATCTTTATTCTACACTATACCTTCATGTACTTTTTATGTATCATGAGTTACAAACAATTTTCTTAATGCGTAATGGGTTTTGCATCCCACCTGCAAAGCCAGGTATTTTAGTTACTGTCACTCAATATTAGGCTTGGTCTGTGTCATAAAAACCTTTAAAAATGAACTGAAAAAATCATTCTGCACCTTAAACCCTGTCCTTCTCAAATATGCTATTAGTCAGATGGTGTATATGAATTCTGATGTAAGCTTTTCTGTTAACTTTACTTCATTGTTATCTCTTCATCCTAATCTATCCTCTATTGTCCTTTTTTTCTTACATTACTGTAAGAATAATAACGGGAGTTTACAGAGCAGAATCACATGGTGACTCTAAAAAAGAATGGGATTCTCCTCTTATTATGTTATTTTGAACTTTCAAGCTATCACCACATCAGGAATGAATATCCTGGATTTAATCCAGGAATTTCTTAGAGCAATTTCATCACGGGGAGAAAAAAAAGAAAACATTTATTTAGCAGGTAATTAAAACTAATAGTGATTCTTGGAATCAGTATGAGAATT
Source organism: Caiman crocodilus (assembly GCA_030014935.1). NCBI lineage: Eukaryota > Metazoa > Chordata > Crocodylia > Alligatoridae > Caiman > Caiman crocodilus. Next base: position 33,080,121 of record JAGPOW010000261.1, on the reverse strand, counting down.
AGGAAATTACTAGGAGACAGGTATTCATGGGTAGAAGGCAAGATAAGAAATCCAAGGTGCATAATAAATTGTAGGATCATGTGACAAAATTATATGATCCCTTAACATTGACTTGAGGATACATCCTTTTTATGAAGTAAGTAGCCAATTGCCCATTAAGTATGATGGGAGGGCCGGGGGGGAAGGGAGCTGGGAAGGAGTGCAGCCACTTAATGCCCCATGCTGCCACTTTTCTGCCTCTTGCAGGGAGCAGGGTGGGGGAGCCAAGGGCCCACTCTGCACCTCCATGTTGGGCCTGGACCCACTCCCCTGCCTGTGTTGAGCCCAGACTTGCTCCTTACCTTGTTACATGTGGGGGGTGGGGGAAAGGCCCCCTCTGCTGGCCTCACCTCCAGGAAGCAGAGCGGTGTGGGGGGGCCAGCACAGCTGGCCTCGTCCCCCACACTTAGTCCCTGTGTCCTCACCATCATGGCGCTGGGCTGCCTTCTGTCAGAACACTTCTTCACACTGTGACTGGCTGTTTGTCAGCCAATCAGAACACGAATAAAGCATTACAGACAAACTTAGGCTTTTATAATATTATAGAATTATTATATTAGCCTCTGATTTGAATATCTTCTGAATATGAACAGTGTGTTTGATTGATAAAAATTGCCAATTATTTCACAATTATTAAGGCAAGAGATATATTTAGATGTCAGAAGTCAAGCAGAAGGCAGGGTCGCACTTTATAGACTAAAGGTTGCACTTTATAGACTAACCAAAGTTACTGAGGTATCCAAAGGTTTGGGACAAATTTCATGAATTAGTAGGAATACTATAGGCAGTTAGAATGGAAAGATCTTGCATATTATTGATATGTTTCTTGAAACTGAATGAGTGAAACCCTAAATTTTTAAAAACAAAATCCATGATTCACTGGCTAATGTCTGTCAGAATCAAGGGATTCACCTATTGTACAATTATTCGGAAATAAATTAGTTATGGAAATCAAACATTTACAGCTAGATTGTTAGGAAATGCATGATTAAATCCTGTAATTATGCAGCAGTAGTAAGTACAATATCTTCACTTGTTTAATTTTAAGTAATTATAATGCAATGGTTATACTATATTGTCTTTGGGTAGGTGCAGATGTTACATTTACATCCACCTAACTAGGGTTAGGTTGATCTATATACTGATCTGTGCAGACATTTGGGGAGGTTAAGTCAGGGAAAAAAATTCATGGGCTTGATCTAAATTAGTTTACCTGAGGAGATGTACTAAATTCAGTCTGGCATGGGTGAGCCTGATCTAGTGAATGTTGGCACATGTTTGGAACATAGCCCCAGGGGCTGGGAAAGTCCAGCCATTTGGCCTAGCCCTGAGACTATGCTCTTCCTAGGTTCATGGCCCTGAACTATTTTTAGCACCCCAATCCCTCCACCACCTAGAAGGACAGTTCCCTGTCGACCTGCTAGTTTCTTCCCACCCTCCCCTACCCCAGAGTACTTGCACTGGGTTCCTAGCGTGACTCCTTGTGCGGCAAATGTCTACACATGCTACTCCCAATCTGTGAGTAAAGCAAGCCACATGATCATAGACCAGTGTAGCAAATATCTGCACATACCCTTGTGTACCTTGGGCTGCTTTGTATTATAATAATGAGTAGTATTCTTATAAAATACAACTTTAATGGCATAAAATACTTATTAATGGAGAGAAAAGAAGAAATAAAAAGATGCAAGGAGTTCTTCAGTAAGAAAAAAATTAATTTCTATCCCAGTAATTTTTACTTCTCATAGTGAGTAGGATTCACTTATATGGACATTTATAATGTCTAGCTTCTTGTTCCACCAAAATTAAAGTTGATTTTAGTTTCTTTTTTAAAACAGATTATCATTTGAGTTCAGTACTGAAGCAGCACACTCAATTCCATTAATGATTTTTAAAGCTGACACCATATAAATTAAATGTGAAAAATAATAAGTTCCTGATGTTGCAAAGCCTCCAAAAAGTCACAAAAAGGCCACCAATAAGGCTTAAGGTTTAGATGTATTCTAAATCCAAGATGGAAATAAAGGACACTTTTGCCAAAAGTACAGAATATCACCTATGTAGGGGGAAAGGCTTATAAATTATTGCTTTGGATGTTTGTGAGCCCGTGAAATTTGGCTAGACAGAAAAGTACAGTGTAATCAGACAAGGTGTTCTCCTCTTTTCCACAGCCCAAGAAGAGGGCTGAATATGGGGAAGGACCAATTTTTAAAGGGGCAAAAGGCTTTTTTTTCCTTTGCTTTCCCAGACAAGCCTCCCCATCTCTGAAGCTGAGGAAAAGGCATTTCATCCAGAATCAATCTTTAGATGTTAGGTGTTGAGAGGAGGGATGTCTGTAGGTTAGTGAATCTTGTAGCAAATGCTTCCACTAAAAGTAAATGGAATTGGTCAATCAGTCAATTAAATAATTGAGACTTTTGATACTGACTCAGTGTAGTGGACTAGATTTCAGGATAAATATAAGTATCAATTTACTCTTTCTTATACATGAATATCCAGTGGTCTGCACATCACTCAGGAAAGAACCAGCTTCTTGGAATGGAAAGACAATCAAACATATTGTAATTTAAATCCCTTTAACTGAAACCAAATGGAAAGTATAGTTTACTTTTTGTCATTTTACTTGCTTTGCTTATTTTGAATGGAGGAGACCCTGAAAGGCTGCATCAATCAAGTAATGGTATTACTTTTGTAGTGCTTAGAGAAAGAACTACACATTTCAAATTGCTGCAGTGCAAGGCTTTGTGTTTCCTTGTGCAGGATTTTGAGGGTTGTACTTTGATGCTTCCAGGAATAGTTTTATTGAATTATTAGCAAATTGCCCAACAAGAACGATGAGGGGCAGGGAGGGGCACGTGGGGATGGAGACCAATGTCAGGCCCCACATCCCCTCAGCTGCTCCGGGTCCAGCCCAGCTCTATCCCCACTGTTTGCTGCTCTGGGTCTGGCCTTGCTGTACCCTCCCTGCCGCTCCACCCCTCCCTGGCTGCTCCGGGTCAAGCCTTGCTCTACTCCCCCGTGCCCTCCCCACTGCTGCTCTGCATCCACCTGGCTCATGTCCACCTCCCTCTCTCCCTGTCTACTGCTTCCCACTTCCTGCCTATCACTTCCCGCTCCCTGCCGGCTGTTCTGGGGGGCATCGGGGCTAGGCAACAGGGGTTTCTGCCACCATGGTCCTCTCTTTTTACCCTCAGGCAGGGAGATGTGGGGAAGTCTTGTTGCTCGGGCAGCCAGGGCATGTTTGCTGCCACCACAAACTTCCCTGGCAGCAGCTCAAACTTGGACCCGCACAGCCCAAGCCATGCAGCCAATCACTGCCCATTGTCTCTGCGGCACATGTGCAGTTGCTCAAAAGTGTTACGTACACATAGACACACAGACAGACTAAGCCTTTTTTTATATTAGAATGTTGTTTCTTTAGTGTATGCCTGATTCATCAAGAGACTGACTATATCCAATCAAGAGTGTAAGAGTGTCTTTCTCTACTTGGTCCCCCAATAGAGACTTTAAAGCTCTTTTCATAGCAGACATGAAAAGAGGTTTTGTCAAATGGATATTGGAAAAATAAGGGGAAGAACCAGAAAAAGTAGAATTCTCTATATGTGAAATTTAAAAATCTGTATTAAACTCCATCTTTCTAAAGAAGAATTGAACATAGAATTTGTATGGAATTATTGGAATGGAAGGATCCTCATGAGATCATATAATCCAGCTCTGCATTAAGGTAGTATCAAGATACTCATTTCCTTAATTGAATGACTGACCTATTCCATTTGCTCTTTGGTGAAGCATTTGCTACAAGGTAGGAAACAGAAACAAACTCACATAATGAGACCTCTATTGAAGGAGACTCTATGAGGGTTTGTAAAACCAAGTTGAAACACTGCTGTTTCCCTTGGAACTCCTCTTGTGCCACAGTACTGAAATAATTAGATACTAGTATGAAGATGTGGAAGAAGGCTGATATGAAAAAAAAGCTTTGGTTAAATACCTTCCAGTGTGTACATGAGTAAAAAATTAGGTAACTGGAGTTTGTCCTTTCTGGAGGTTGCCCAAAGAAATTAGAAGATGTTTCTGATACATAAAAGAAGTGAATTAAGGTTGGGGATAGTGCTGCAAGTGAACAAATCTAACCAAACGAATGGAAGGATTAAAAAAATGGAGACTAGATTTTTAAAAAATATTGAGCATCCAGACCACTTGTTACAGTGAAAAGAAGTCATACGTGGGGAGGAACTTTGAAAATCAAGCCTAAATTTATAGAAGCTTCATTAATGAAGGAATTACTGATATAGTTTCTCTTAAAAGTTAGTTCCACAATTGCTAACACCAAGTCATGTATGTTGTTTAGTTGGTTCATTGAGGACTACTTTTGATGCAATTAGTTTGGACTGTTTGTGGGGACAAGTTTGGCTTTGATCATACTTTCAGGAGTAAGATTTCTATATAAATAACAGCATGGGAGAACATTTTATGCAAGGTGGGATGGACCCATATAGATGAAGTGTTGGGAAAAGAGAAAAAAATGTGCCTGAATGAAGGTAGAATTTTGGGATTGTAAAAAGATCATGGGGAGTTTTCTTCAGTAAGTTATAGTATATTTTTTGCTCTGAATTTTGCTTCTCTTACAGAGGAAATAACTGGGTAGGGTAATGGGGAATTGGGCTCCAATCTCTGATTTAATTTATTTATAAATTACAATTTCACTGGCATAGGACAATAAAGGAAAAAACTCTTGAAATTCTACACTTATGTTTAGAATAATGTAAGTAATCTACGGATAATGTCAACATGCTAATGATTTTCATCTCAAAGCCATTCATTATACTCCCAGACATTTCAGTTGTTTGTACTCGGAAGAAATTCCAGTATAGTAAGGTGAGTAATGGACATAATCTTAAATCTACATTGTAGTGATGTCATGCAATACCTAATTATGATTTAGGCAGTTTTACCATTTGTAGACTTACATTACTTTTTTTTTAAAGATACATTAGCACTAAAAAACCCTTTTTATCACAAAAGAATGGCAAAAAGACTTACTGGAAGAATTTCCAGACGCTAGTTTATATCATAATAGCTGAATGGTCCAGTTACTTCAAGGTCTAGCTCACTATATCAGGTTTACCATATGGTCTGCATACCTTCAGAACACTAGCCCTTATTCTCTCAAAGGAGTGATACGCATGGATGCTAGAGGCATTTTTTTGGTTAGTAATTCTACACATTATTTTTCCAGAAGGAATGAATTCAGGTGCAGGAGTAGGAGTAATGGCTTCAAACTGCAGCAGAGGAAATTTAGGTTGGAGATTAGGAGTAACCTTCTGAATATAAGAGTGGTTGGAACAGGCTACCAAGAGATGTGTAATGTCCATCCCTGGAAACTTTCAAGAGCAGGTGAGAGAGACCCTTGCCTGGGATGGGTTAGCCAGGGCTGATCCTGCCTGCAGCAGGGGACTGCAATAGAGTACCTCATGAGGTACCTTCCAGCCGGATTTTCCTATGATACCTTTGGCTACTTAAAGATGAAACATCAACCTTATCATCAACCTTCATTATGGAGTATCACAGATAACAGTCTTCTGAATTTGAAGTGGCTGCTGGCCCATTTTGTGAGCAAACCATGGTGGGGGGCAGCTGCTTTTGTGAGATTTAAGCAGATGGAATGGAGCTGGGGTGTAGACAGTAGTCTTGGGTATCTATACACATACAGTTATCTACTCTGACATGCCAGAGATTAATCAAGTGAGTTGAGGCACCTGGAGCTGCATCACATGCATTTGTGTAAATGGGGAAATGCTCATTAGATCAGAGAAAATGGCAGTGATGCACTTTTGAATTAAAATAGTTTAGTTCAAAAGTGGGTTGCTGCCACTTTCTCAGCCCTAACAGGCACTTTGCTGTTTGTAAAAATGCGTGTGCTGCAGTGCTGGGTGCTTTTAAAAGCACCTGGTGCTGCAGTGTGAGCATGTGTACAAATTCTCCTCATGCAGAGTTTAGATGATAGTTTGTCTGGGATGTTTGGATAGGGGTGATTCTGCCTCTGGTGGGGGTTGGACTAAGTGGCCTCTGGAAGTCCCTTCCAGCTCCCCCTTCCAGACAGTTAGGTATTTCAGCACTTGGGTGAGGGATAGGTACAGCAAAAAGACTTAAGTTACATATTGCGATTTTAGTCAGTCTCCACCACAAAGCACCAAATTGTAGGGCAGGACTTTTGTTTTTTTTAGTTAAGTTCTTTAACTTAAGTTTCCCAGGGTCACAGTGGAACATAAATACAAGTTTGTAGTAGTAATAAAGTCAACCAGAAACAGTTCCTGTCACACATCGGGTGAAAGAACATAAGTTTTTTATTAGAAGTAATGAAAACCGAGACAGACTAAAGCGTGGCCTTTTCCTGGTTGCCACAGGCTGCTACCTTGGCCATCTTCCTTCTTCATGTGGGACTGAGGGGGAGCAAAGGAAGCCACGAAGACTCTCGAGCGACCTCGCCCTTTTCAGGGGACAAGGGCTTGCGCGTGAGCCCCACTCCCCTTCCCTCATGACTGGTTTCCGTGCCCGCCGGTCTCCCGAGCCCCTCCCCGGGCCGGGCCCGGCGGCCCCTGCCTGTCGCTCCGGCCGGGAGATGCGGGGAGGCGGGACAGTCGAAGCGAGGAGGAGCACAGGGCAGTCCCGTCCCGTTGCCCTCGGGCGGCACCTGTTGCAGCCGCGGGCGGGCGGGCCCGCACACCTGTTGGCAACGGGGGAGGTCCCGGCTGGGTCCCCGCGGCGCGCTCGCGGCGCTTGGCTCCTCCTCGTCCCTCCTCGCGTGATTTTTATCGCGTCCATTTTTGTGCGCGTCTAAATAAATAAATAAATAAACCAGTCAGTCAGTCAGTCCTCGCTCTCTCCCTCTCCCCCGCTCCGCCCCGCCCCGCCCAGCAGCGCCCGGCAGGCGGCGGCGGCAGCTCGGGCCCGGCGGAGGATGCAGAGCCCGCGGCCGTGACCGCGTCGCCCGCCCGCCGGCCCGCGCGCCATGCGATGGCTTAGGCGGATCGCGCCCCCCCACGCGAGCAGCGGAGCGAGGCGGCCGCAGGCGGCTGGCGGCGGCGGCGAGGAGGGATGAGGCGGCTCCGGCTGGCGGCGGCTGGGACCGGCGCTCGCCCGCACGGGTTTGCAGCCGCTCCGCGCCCGAGGGCGCCCTGGCCCCGGCCCCGGCCCCCGCCCACCCGCGCCCGCCGCCTGCGCTGACCGCGCCCGCCCTGCGCCCCAGCCCCCAGTCCTCAGCCCCGCGCCGGCTCCGTCCCCGGGCAGCAGGCGGCGGCGCTGCCCAACATGTCGGCTCCGGCCGGTCCCCGGGGCGGCCCCGCTCCGCCACCGCCCGACATGCCGGACCTGAGCCACCTCACGGAGGAGGAGCGGAAGATCATCCTGGCTGTCATGGACCGGCAGAAGAAGGAGGAGGAGAAGGAGCAGTCTGTGCTCAAGTAAGGCGCGGCGGGGGCTGGCGGGGACGGGAGGCTGGAGGCGGCGGCGGGGCCCAGCTCCCAATATGGCGGCAGGGGCAGGGGCCCGGCGGGCCCGGGCGGAGACGCGCTGCCGGGGCCTAGGCTGGAGCCGTCTCCGGGCGGCTTCGCAGCGGCCGCCATCTTCCCCCGGCGCCGCGGCTGCCGCCCGCCCCGGCCCGCTGCTCCCCTGGCCCGGCCCAGCCCAGCCCAGCCCAGCCCAGCCCGGCCCGGGTTCAGCACCAGGGAGCTGTCCACGCCGCGCCGCGCCAGCTTGCCCGGGTCGGGGATGCGGCGCCTCGGGAGTGTGAGGGGACCTCGGGGCACTGCCCCAGCCTATCCTGTCTTGTCCTGTCCTGTCCTGCCCTGTCAGGAGTGAGAGCTAAACCAAGCGGGCTAAGCCTGCCTCGGCCCCGTCCCTGCCCCGCACTCTTCTTCCCTCAGGATCCAGAGGGGGAAGTCACCACCTGAGTGGAGATGAGATGGATGGATGGATGGATGGGAGCATGTGTGTGTGTGTCTGTCGGGGGTTTTGTTTCCCTGCCAGCCTGGTCACAGAAACAAACCACCAGTTCCTCAGGGGGGAAGGAATCCTTTCCTGAAACCCTGGACAATATCTGGCTAGTTTACACTGCTTTTACTTGGTCAACGTTTCCAATTGTGCTGCTGCGACTCAGGCACGAGACTTCCAGCTGCGCATCTCAGGTTTCCACTTCAGGTTGAAATAATCCAAAAGAATCCACCACATCAAATCATTTGCAGTTATACACTTGATTACTATGCCATTGATTGCGGTTCATTTTGTTTGCATTTCTGAATGTACATCCACATGAGAGTTTTTGCTTAAAAAAAACCCTCAAAAAACTGAACCCACCCATTAGCAGTGAGTTAAAGTTCAGAATATTCAGCCTAGATATGGCTGTGAGAGCACTGTTGTAGCACTATACTGACAACTCTGTTTTGGAGTTTATAATGCTTGATTTTTAAATTGTGTTTGCAGTAAGCATATAAAAATATAACCAATTATAGTGCACACTTCTTATAGTAATGCTAAGTTGTTGATGTCTGTTTTAACTGTGATTGTAATATGCAGGAGTAACAAGTTACCTAAAAGTTTAGAAATAAGGTTGTTATAAGGGTAGAAGTTCAAAAAAATATCATTGGTGTATACGTCTTACAGGCAGGAGTATTTCCTAGCACATTAAGAAATGGAAGCGGAAGCAAACGTGTGTCAGATGGTTGAAGTTCAAAGGTTACAAATAAAAACAGGGATTCTAATACTTTTTAAAAGGTGTTTGCTCTGTTTTATTATATTACAATGCTTTCAGCAGAGAAAGAGGTTTACTAGGGAAAGGAATACATGGTGTTGCAAAATAAAGACAGACTGGTGGTGTCAAGCCCTTTGTTAGAACTTGGAGATGTATAAACCCTACATTTCATGGGATTTAGTTTCTCATTCTTTCATGCTTAGTCTCCTCTGGTTGCAACAAGGTATACATTAATGTATTCTGGAAGGCATGTGCTGGAGCAACTTTTGAAAATATTGCTCCCAATGAGAAAGACATGCCTTAATAGGAGTTTACAGGATCTTGAGACGAGATACAGTGTCAGGTAAGAAAAGTTTCCTATTGAAGTTAAAATAACGTTTCTCTGAATAAGAAATGAAAGGTTGTATCAGTCTATTTAATGGGAAATACATAGGAGAATAAAAACTATGCTGGAAACTTTGAATAGACACTTAGGGAATCGTTGTGATAACATCCCTTCTGGGGAGTGGAAAGGGGCAAGGATAGATTTCCTGTAAACTTTGTGGAATTTATGAGGGTTAAACCACAGTGTGAATGGTTAGCCCTTCAACGGTGCTTTTCTCCTCTGTTCTAGTTTGGTTCTTATACAGAATTTATATTATTATGGTATTTGAACACCTTCCCAAATACATTAGGTAATGTGATTATTACCGGTCAGGCAGATTTTTCTTTTATTCCCTTTCCTTTCTCTCCCTGGTAGAAAAGACACATGTAGATTATTAAAAAGTGTATTTATATGCTTGCCTTCTCTATGCATGCTCTACTGGTTTTGAAGGAATATAGGTAGAAGGTACAGAGTTGGAAACTGAAGCAGCTTATGCTGGCCAGGTCAGTGTGAGCTACTGGGTTTATAAGGAGCAGATGACACATAAAGTGTCTGTTTACTAAACAAACTACCTCCTTCTGGTTAGCTCTGACTCCAAAGTGTACACAGCTGTAGTCATCCAGTGTTCCCATGGAGGAGCTTCCATAGTTTTGAAGGGGGAGGAAAGGTAGGATATTGTGTCACTTTGAGTCTCTCAAAATTTTGGGACTGTAGGTAACATGTCTTCTGGTTTTTTCCCCCCATCCTTCATTTAAGTAGTAGAAATGTTGATATGATTTAAGAGTTGCTGGAGTTGACCCATACATCTGATATTCTGTTATTGGCTCACACTGTTGTATGTGTTATTCTGAATCAATTAGAGGCCTAACTTAAGATGCCTTGCTTGTGCTGATTTGTTTGTGAACCTAAAAGTTATTGTAATATATATTATTGTGATTTTTCAGTAATGAAGTCTGTCTTAGGCAAACATTACTGTATTGTCCATTGGACCAGTTTTTAAAATCTAGAATGCTGCTTTTTTAAAAAAAATGTTTCTTTCAAAAAATGTTGAGAGTTAATAAGTTGAATGAAAGAGAAGTGAATGTAGTGTGGTAAGAGTGTATATTTATAATAAAGTTATTTAATTCGATTTTTAGAAAAAGGTCTTGAGCAGTATTTAGTATACATAAAGCACATAATCTAGAGGAAGTTAATGCATTTTCATAGCTTTCTACTATATCATGTCAATTAAATCACAGAAATATCATTTTTTTTAAACTTCTGTTGTTGGTATAGGGACTTTGTGTAAACTTTCATGGTGATGACTTCCTTTACAATACATATGTACTGTTTAATATGGCTAAAACTAGAATTGAAACCTGCGACCAGATTTTTAGGTAATATAGACACTATGTGAGTGACTTTTGTAGGTCAAGTCTTATGGAATTTTTAGGACCCTTCAATTGCCCACTGACTTTAGTGGAATTAATGGCAGTTGCCAGAGTTGTGCCATATATTAGAAAAAAAATAAAGTATTTTTTGAGTAAGTTGAGCCTATACCTGTATTTGATTTGTTGTAGCAGAGCTCATTTGAAGGGAGTGCTTTTTTGGGTAGTAGGATGGCAACTTTATTGTGACAGAGTTGGGAGTAGCTTATGTTATGCAGATGTGCTTGCCTACTTGCAATTTCACTAGTGGTTGGTAGCTATGTAGGTATTTTTACAGGTTTTTATAGCTATAAAATCAGTAAAAATGCTATTTTTTGTAAAACCAACAGAAACAGCTAGAAACATGTATGTTTGAATTTTTTAGGGTTGTTTAATGATCTTGTTTAGCTATGGAACTGCAGTTAGCCTGCTATTCATTTGATGCAATGTGGGCTGTGACATGATTACGGGATTGAAAGATGAGATAGATTTGTATGGCACACTGGGCAAATAATATCACTTTTACAGCCATGGTTTTGGATGAAATAAAGTGAGTGCCAAGGTGATCTAAGGAATATTCAGTAGGAAAGATCAATGGCAGGAATAAAGACAAATAAACTGACTTTGGAGAAGTAGGGAGAAAATAGTCAGGATTTAATGTTAAGGGATAGGAATCAAATTACATGCAGGTTGCTAGCCAGAGAGTTTAATCATTATCTGCTGATATTGAGCAAGTTACATAAACTCTGTATGAGCTACTCAGTAGTATAATTAAGGCGGGAGGGTGACTGTGATGAGCACAAAAATAGTAGCTGCTGCGCTGTTTGGCCTGTCTCTGGAAATACTACTGTGTAAAATATGACTGACATTTGTAAGTCTCACATGAACATTGTGGAGATTTAGGCACATCTAATCACTGCTTTTTGGAAAACACTAAGTGTGTGTAGAAATGGGATTTTGTTGGGTAAAGGTAGGGGGTGATGATTTTTTTTTCCCTCCAAAGTGTAAATGTGTGTATGGGTTAGAGTGGAGGTGCAAAGTCCCTATGACTCTATTGTTCTCTCCTGAGTACACGGTGGAGGATGGAACAGACGGTTGTTATGCTTCTTTCTGTTTGCTTATGCTGTGAAACATATGCATATGGTAAAGTTACTCTAAAAGCGGTGGCTTGAAATATTGGAATATAGTGGGTAGTAGAAGAAATAATAGATTTTGAGGAAGGACACAAAGCTCCTTTTTTCCCCCCTGTCTGGTCTTTGCATCTCAAAAAGGATATCATAGGATTAGAAAAAGTGCAGAAAAGGGCTTTGATGACATGTCAGGGATTATAGAGTGAGTATGCAGTAGTGGCAATGCAGAGTTGTGCCCTGCTTCTGTGGCTGGGGTGTGGTGTTGTGCCCCCCATTGGCAGCACTTACATGTTGCCTATGCAGAAGGGCAACCAAGATGATCAGCAAGGATCCTTTGTTTTATTTTTTTAAATCCCAAATTCTCTGATTTAAAAAAAAATCACCAAACCCTAAAATCCGTGTTTTTCTATGATTGAAATGAAGTGCTACTATACATATAGGTATTAGTTGAACACAATGTTTTCTTGATATATTTACAAATTTAAAGCTGTTTTGAAGCCTACCAGTGCCTGAACCATAGTAATAAAATAAATAAAAAAATATCTATATATTTTGGTATTTGATTTTCAGTTTTTTTATCATGGAAAATCAAAGCTCCCCCTGCCCCCTTTTGCTCACCAGGTTGTGGGTCCAGCTGCAGCTGATCTTTTGATATAAATGCCTGAGGTCACTGTTAAGGTTTTGCATTAGAGAGCTAAAATGCCATTGCACTAAGGGTTATATACCTCTCTTGGCACCTTTTGAAGACCTTGTAAAAAAAAGCCTCATAGAGCATTGGAGTGCCACATCCCCAGTGTCACAGGCAATATGAATGTGCAAAGGAACATGTGATCTCTTCCCTTTATCATGTAGTTTCCATGATATTGGGATTTGGGGGCAGATTCAGTGCACCCTGCAAGCAAACACGCTGCCAGTCCACAGAGCAGTTGTGGGTTAGGATGCTAGGAATGTAGTGGCAGGGGTGCTCAGGCCTAGGGTTGGGGCTGGTATGCAAAACTTGCAGGATATCAGATGTGAGCTGTGTGCATTTTTGGGGGGAGGAAACTCTTGTGTGTGTGTTTTTGGGGTCTATGTGTGAGCCAGGGGCCCTGAGAAGTATGTGTAGGGGGGAGGGCAGGGGGAGTGGGATGGGGCAGGGGGCCCTGAGGGAGTGTGTATGGGACCTGGAATGGGTGGGTGGAGGGGAGAGGCCCCTAAAGGAGGATGGGGGACAGGACCCCCTGAGAGGAGTATGGGGAGCAGAGCCCCCTGAAAGGAGTTTTCAGGCCTCGCCCCTGGCCCCCCCCTCTCCATCTACCCCTTGGGACATGGCTTAGGACATCCTCCCCTCTTTGCAAGCACGTCTTACAGGCTGGAACTCTTCCAGCCTGCAGAGACCTGCTTGCAAAAGGGGAAACCCATGGTTTTCCACTTCAAAGGGGAAAATCCGCAATCTCCTTTTTCAAGAAGATTTTCTATGTTTTCCACAGAAATGGAAAACAGATTCCTGATGATCAGGAATATGGAGCAGCTGTCTTACCTGGAGAGATTTTAGTTTAGAAAGGCGAAAGTTGATTGGGTGGGGTGGTGGTGGTGGTGGTGGAGATGATAGAGATCCATAAGTTTATGAAGGCTGTGGACAAAGTGAACAGGAAACTGTTATTCACAAAGTCCCAGAATCCTAGACCTGGGGAGGTAGCCACTGGAATTAGCAGAAGACAAGTTTACAACAAGTGAAAATACTCCTTTACACAGTGCACAATTAATTTGTGGAACTTGTTATCGTAAGAGATTGTAGAGGTGCAGGAGTACAGGTAGGTTCAAAAAGGGACTAGGCAAATTTATGGATGACAGATCCATTAATAGATCTTGATCTAATGGAGCGTAGTCAAAATTGTATCCTTTGGCATTTCTAAACCAAAGATAGTGGATACTAGGGAAGATAATGAAGAGGTGCTAGATCACAACAGATCAGTAATTTTCAGCCAGGTGCCACAGCAACCCAGAGTGATTTGAGATCCTTTTAAGGGTGTTACAGGGTACCATGCAGTTTTAGCACTGTTAGCTATGCAGACCTGTTTCAAAAGAGAAACCCAGCAATTTCTAATAGGAATCCCTATTATTAAAGGCATTCTGACCTGTTGTGGTGTTTCTTAGTCCTTTGGACCAGAAGAATTACTCTATCTTTTTGTAGATAAAAATGGACTGAAAACTAAGAGCTGATATTATCTGAGAGATACCATGAGTCTAGGGACGGAGCCAGGAGTTGGCAAGGGGGGGTGCAGCAGCCACCTGTGCCATAGGGGTAGCTGTCCCCCGTATCCACCTTCCTCCCTCTCACTTACTGGTGTGGACAGACTATGCCACAGGAGCCTCTGAGCACTTCTAAAAAGTTCTCAATCATGTAAGAATCATTCTTCAGTTCCCTTCTGTGTGTCAAAGAAGCACTCTCCTCCCCCAGCCTTGCCTGCCACTGTTGCTTTCCTTATGGTCTGGGGGGTGAAGGAAGCTTCAAAGCCACTCCTGCCCACCACATCCAGGCTGCAGTGGGACTGGGCTCACCTGGGGACAGCAGCAGCAGTGGCAATGACCTGGTAGGGGTTTTCCCCTCCTTGCACCTGTTCCTAAGGAATCCACTGCCCATTACTGCTATCGCTGTTCTTGGCTGGGCCCAGCCCCCATGCAGCCCAGCTGGAGCAGACAGAAGTGGCTTTGAAGCTTTCCTCACCTTTGGGACCATGGGGCAGGCAGGGGAGGGGACATGCCTTTGAACATGGAGGTGAAGGTAGGGGGGATTCTTATGTGCTTTGGGGACTTCAAAAAAGTCCCCAAAGGCTCCCCTGGTCTGGTACCACTTGAAAGGGGGTTCCACAGCACCACTACACACACCTTCTTGGTCTGCCCCTACATGAGTCTATCGAGGGGTGTCTTGAGTGTAAAAAGTTTGGAACCACTCTTCTAGATATATCCTGTAATACTCTCCTTTTACACAGTCCACTATTCCCACAGTCAGAAACAGGACTTGGCTAGTGGACCATTGGTCTGACCCACTATGGCACTTCTTATGGTCTTAGATAATGTTCTTTTCTCTTTTTTAGGGGTATAGATATTGTGTAGGAGGGGGCAGGAAAGGACAATGCCTCAGGCTGCTGGTTGTTTGAGGACTGTCTAACTGTCAAAGGATTCCTTTTATGTAAAAATGATTACAGATCCCTATTGAGTGCACTCTGACTCCCACAACAGGATAACAGTCCTATAGGGCATGACTTGCCCTCTTGTTCCCCTCTCCACAATAGAGTGGCTCCCTCAAAATTTTGCCGTACTTCTATGAAAACCTATGTATACCATTGGTCTTCCCAAAGAACTGTTTTCTTTTTTTTCCCCACTTGTTGGTGCCTCAATGTCTTTTCCTCCTATTTGCCCAGCCTCGCTTATTTTTCCCTTCATTTTATCAATTTTGAATGTCTCACTGGCCTCTCCAATCTCTCCTATTAGTCTTTAGTGCTCTTCTTATCTTATGTATTTAGATATTTTCATACTGTTAAGATGTTTGCCTGGACGTTACAATTTTGCTCAGCTAGAAGATCCTGTATTTGTCTGTTCAGTAAAGAATCTAGCATGCTTTTGGGTACTGTATAGAAAAGTATAGTCGTAGTATTTTCCTGTCAATTAAACAGAATGTGTTTGGAAATGAAGTAGACTAAAATTAATGCTGCTTATTACAGGTCTACTGATGTAACTGTTTAATAGATGGTGGAATACTAGAGAAATTCTAGAGGACCTAAAAAGTACAAATGTTGTGCCAGTTTTTAGAAAGGGTTAGCAGCATAAATGAGTAGCAATAATCAGTTTATTTGCCAAGTTCTGGACAAAATAATGGAAAAGCTGCTCTGGATTTCAGTTAATAAGGAATGGAAGGATACAAACCTAATGAATTTCAGCCAATATAGTTTTACAAAAAATAAGTCTTGTCAACCAAATTTTATTTGAAATAAAAAAAATTGATTTCATTCTTAATAGAGCCAAAATGCTTAGTTATACTTCTACAAGCCAGGAATGCAGACCACACCGGCATACTAGGGAATTTATATCTTGGAAAGCAGTGACTCTGAAGAGGATTTAGGGGTCATTGTAGACAAGCAGTTAAGCACAAGCTCCTGGTGTGATGCTATGTTAAAAAGGGGTTATATGATTGATCCCTGGCTCACGGGAGTAGAGAGCAGAAGTTCCAGAAAGCATCTTTTATGTCTGCACTGGTGTGACTGATTCTGTCAGACTGTATCCTGTTCTAGTGTGTGTGCATAAAAAAGAATATTGTAAAATCAAAGGGACTATAGAAAGAATCCACAAAATGATGCAAGAGTAAGATAAAATGCTTTCTAGTCAGAGACTTAAAGATTTCAATCTGATTAGTTTATCAAAAAGAAGACTGATGGATAATTACAGTGTATGAGGGCCACCATGAGAAGAAACCACTGTATTTAAAGGCATTTTATCATAGTGAAGAAAGGCATAGCATGAACCAATGGCTGAAAGCTGAAGCCAAACAAATTCAAATGAGAAATGACATTGAGAGGATTAATCATTGGAGCAAACTATCAAAGGAAATAGTAGATTCTCTATCTCTTGATAGCTCTGAATTGAGAGAGGATGCTTTGCTGGAAGATATTTTTTATTTAAATGCCAATCATGTTTTAATCAAACCTATGTTATTTGAGTCAGTAAATTCTGAGAAATTGCTTAAGTACTGCTAGGTAAATGATTCAGTAGTAATTAACATGAATATTTTTACACTCATCGTTTTTAAATAGTATTTTGTTTTATTATTGGATGACCTGGCTCTATTTGTACAGAAAATATTTGACTAGTCATACAACAGTGTATTTCAGGTATTTATTATATTAAGGCTTTCGTTTAGATACAACATACCTATAAATACATGTATGAAAAGAAGATAGTGTCATCTTAAGCATTTGTGGGACAACAAAGATTTTGACTTTAACTGGAAACATGGTTTTGGTTACTTCTGATTGTTCTGTAAAATGTTTATTTATGGTTTATTTTGAAAAATCAATTTTACTAGAAGTTTTTTCTTGCATCTGTACCAAACTGGCGCGTTGAACAAGAGAAGGCATCCTAATCTTTAAGATGACAATCTTTTTGGTGTCTTGCTTTTTTGACCAAATGTCCTGCTTTTTTGACCTTGATTAACAGCATACCGTTTATAAGTATATTAATAATACATAATGGGTGTGTCTACACATTCATTAATGTGCTGTAGTTACTGTGCATTTAGTTTAGAATTTCCTTAATGAAGTACTAACTGAATACGTAGTAACTATATTTACAGTGCAGTGATGCTTACTATGCAGCAGCCTAAAAACACTGCACAGTAGCTTATTAGCGTGGTTTTTATCAACACACTACTGCACAATTTTATTAGGCTACTGCGCAGAAGGTGTCTCATGTAGATGTGTCCACTTAAACTCGCATTGGATATTCTATGCAAGGCAAAAGCTAATGGTTAGTTACATCTTTCAAGTGAATTAGGAACAAACCCAATACTGAGTAGTAAAGCGAAATAGAAATTATAAGCTGTATTTCAGATTCAGTGAAACACACATGGTAATAATAAATAGAGTTTTAGGGCTAAGGTAGTATTGCCTCTCTGACACGTCTGGTGTCTGTCACTGATTGACTGAAAGTAGGTTTCCTACAAGTTTCTTTAATTCATTTGAGCAGTCTATTTAATAGATTTTGATTCCTTCATCAAACTATGAGCTGTTATAGCCTCTGAATACTGTGAGGATGAAAATAATTGTATCTCTTAAATTCAGTAAGGGCATCTTGGGCACATCCAGACAAGCCCACATGTGCTTCTTGCAGCATTTCAAACTCCTTTGGGGTGCTCCAAGAAGCAAGTGCAGGAATGAGAAAGTGTTCCCTGCTTTGCAAATTTGCAGTGCGGGGGCAAAATTAGACCCCGGGATATCTAGGGGTCAAAAAAACCCATAGAAGAAAAAAACCACGGCAGGGCATGGTCCTGGACTATGCCCTGAGAGAACCGGAGGCTGGGTCCTCCACAGAGACGCTCTGGCTGCCAGAGGGTCTCTATGGTTGGCCCTTGCTCTGGTGCTGAAGCACATTGCCTGCCTTGCATGGGCTCCAGTCCTGGTAAGTAAGAGGTTGGTGGGGGATGGAGGAAGGGGGAGGGGACCATGGGGGGGATCCCCACTGGCCCTGCCTGGCCCCATCCCCCAGCTGCCCCACCCCCAACCCCTGCCCTGCATGGCCCCATCTCACTCCTGCCCCACCCAGCCCCATGCCCCCTGAGTCCCCCCTGAACCCTCTATCACTACCCCACCAAGGCCCCCCTTCAGCCCCCCAAAACCCCTGATCGCTACCCCCCAACCCCATCATCCTGGCAAGGAAACCTCCCCAAAGACCCCCCTTGGCACTCATTGCAGTTCCAGCTGCTGTTGGGGTTGCTGGGCCCCCCTCCTCCCCCACACAGTGTGGGGCCAGGTGACAGCTCCAGTGGCCCCAGCCTGGGCCCTGCTGCCCTGTCCTGGCTGGGGGAAGGGCTTTTCCAGGAGGCCCCAGAGCCCCTGCTTCTTTAAAAAAAGAGAGAGAAAGCCTCTACTCAAAGTGCCAGAGGCTGGGAGATGTGCAGCCATCAGGGGGCTGGGGGAGCAGGCAGGGGGTGGGGTTGGTAGGAGCAGCCATGGGGCAGGCTGCAGGAGCTGGCAGGGGATGGCGCCAGGTGGGGCAGGAGTCCAGGGGACTAGGGGACAAAGTCGGGGTGGGGCATGTGGGCCCTGCAGGGAGGGTGGTAGCTCCTCTGGGGGCCGTTTGGCCTCTGTTGGGGGCAGCAAAAGATATAGGTATTTAGAATTCACTTTATTATGATGATAGAGACACTGGTAGGATTCCAAATTGATTTAACACTATAGATATATCAATAAAACATTGCCCAACTGATTGCTATCTCTGTCTCTCTGTCTATATATATATAGTGGTCTTCTGTTTTAATTGTGGAGAAACATAGATTTTGGGGTATTTAACATAGTGACTTTGTGATTTTTTTTTATTAGGGATTTTTCAGTTTTCAGATGGGGAACACCAGAATTCCTGCTAGGGAGGCCAGTAGCAGGACCCTGTCTGCTCAGAGCTGGCACCTTGGAGCCAGCTGGAGGTGGCTGACCTCCTGGCCAGTTGGGGCCCGAAGGACATGCTTTGACAGTTCAAAGAAGGCTACCACACCCGGAACATCTTCTGGGCGATACCTGCCCACATGGCTGGGCAGGGGGCACACATGGCAGTAGTGCCACACAAAGGCCAACTCTGCAGCCACAGCACACTGGCAGCTGGCCCACAGGGGAAGATGCCTCTACTGGCTGTGCATTCCCCATCTGGGTTTGGTAGGTGCGCAGCAGGTCAGAGCCAGGCAGCAGCCCCTAGTGACAGACTGCTGCAGTGGGTAGAGGATGCAGGGAACTCTCAGGGCTGCTTCAGCAGTCCAGCTGGCACAAGGGGTGGTGTCCCCAGGTTGGCTGAGTCCCAGAAGCTCCTGAGAGCGAGTAGCCCTGAGCTACTTGCCAGGGCAGCTTTTTCTACTGATGGGGCCAGGACAGGGCAGCTTTTTCTACTGCTGGGGACAGCACAGATGCTGACCTTGGGCTCTAGCTCCCCTTGGCTACAGATCTGGGAGGAGCCAGGCAGGATTATTTTGCCCCAAGTAGCACAATTTGCCCCACACCAAAGTGCATGTCTGAGAACGTGCGCTGAGGCAAAAAGCCCTGGCTCAAATCTGAACTGCTTCTATTTGAGCTGCTGCAAGTGCATGTGTGGACATGTCCCTTGGGTGCATCCAAACAAGCACGCACTTGTGCTTTGCAGCACCTCAAAGACTTTTGAGGCATCCCAAATGCATGTGGCATGCATGAAAAGGTCCTCCACATTGCATATTTGCAGTTAAAAAGGGGAAGCTCCCAATATCTTAAAAAAAAAAAAAAAAAAAAGCAGAAAAAAAATGGGGCTGCAATGTGCACTACCTGAAACTGGAGCCTGGCTGGCTGGAGCCATGTTCTGGCTGCTAGCCAGGTTCTGCATGCCTGGATTGCTGCTGCTACAGCCTTGGGAGGCCCCCCTGGGCCTCAGGTAAGACTGCTGAGGCCAGCCCAGCCCAATCCCAGCCTCCTGTACCCAACCTGAGGCAATCTGCTGCATGCCACAGTGAGTGTGCAGAGGTGTACCCAAGGACAAGTAGCTGCGGCACAAACATGTTTGTCCCTGGAAAATGCATGTTCCTGATCATGGGGATGTGCTCCTTCAGAATTATAATATTCCACTGATTTTTAGATTGGATATTAATTTTAATAACATTTTCCATTTATATGATACCCCTTCATACCATTCGGAGCTAGACATCAAGACTGAGTCCAAAGAATCTTTAAACTGTTACTTAGTTTTTGTTCAGAGAAGAACTATTCATTACTTGATACAGTAAGAAAATAGCAAAATTTGTTTCCACCACCCAAATCCTTAGGCCTGAAGAGTGAATACGGTGGCATGGGCCTTTTGCTACATCTCTCTAATTACCTGGGTGGCAAGGAAGATAAACTAAATCTGAGCAGAGGTCACTGGAGTCATTACTCTCCAAACTGGCCTTGATTCCTCTGGTTACTCAGATTTCTTCAGAATTCTCTTTACTGACCCTGATCCCCTGTGCTTTTTCTAAGCCTTTGTTCATCGGGGCATTTTTCACTTGCCCAGATTTTCAGCATCTGAGACTCACTGCCTGGAATCTGAACAATTTTGCTTTCTAAACCCTTTTTGTTCTTGGCATCTAGTATATTATTTTCTCAAGTTCGGTCAATCTTCAGTGAATTTGGCTTATAAACTCTGAAATATGTGATAGACATGATTATGCTTCTTTGCTAAAGAAAACTGGGAATGGCTCATGGATGGCTATGGTGTGCCCTTCTAAGGAGACCTTCTAAGTCATGAAATGGATATTTTATACCATAGGACAGAACATCATGGTGAAGCTGGCTATGTCTCTAGATTAAACATTAGAAATACAGGAGACAGTTTTTCTTTTAGATTCTTCCTCCACCAATAAAAGTAAGGAAACGATTTACGGTTGAGCTTGACACACATTTTCAATGACCAGGAAGCTCAAATTAAGGTGGTCCTTTTTCTCCTTAACTCATATATTGGCCTGCTTATCATAACATTATGAGTTAGAGCCTTCAGTTCAGCTTTTAATTTCTTGCTTTTGTAAGGTACCTATTGCCTTAACACTACATTAAAGTAGTGAATGTTACTGAATTGATTCCAGTATCTGCACTCTAAGCTCAGTGCTTTTATACTATTAAAGTCTAAAAGAAAAAACCCTCTGATATCTGTGTTCTTGTGTGGAGGGGAAATTGAATGTATTTTTGCTTAATCAGGCCCTACAACAGGTTTTTTTTTTCTTTTGGCTTACTTTCATTAATATTGTTAGTCATTTTGATTATGATTATGATTCTTTTTGTTCTATGCAACCAACTGCTGCATCCCCGTCACATTCAGAAGTTTGAGAGTTACATTTTACGGAGCATTGATATGTCTTGTACGAAGGTAAAATAGTTAATGAAAATCCTTATTTTTTGTAGTGAACTTATAACTACAAAGAGGTATAAGCTATTTAAGAATAAGAGTTCAGTTTCTGAAAAAGAATTCTGCTTTTTGCAATGTTTCATTAACTGCAAAAATATGTGAAGGGGCTTTGATGATTTTTCACATGATATGAACAGTAGGTTCACACAGCTAAATATAACAGGGTAGGAGCTTTTTTCTCGCCACTCATTTCTATATATCTGGCACCAGAAGAGAATGGTGAGAGAAACTGTAACTCTGTTACTTATTACCTTGAATATATAGGTACTTGAGCTTATTGATTATAAATATATATTAGCTAATGTAGCCAGAGTTAATTGCTTTAAAATAAAAAAAACCCTCATGGAGTTGTTTCTTTGTCATTTATATCTTTTTATCAGTTTATCTCTTTCAAGGTCAAAGAAAAACAGATTTTTTTTTAAAACCCTCATTCTGGCTTTCTTGACCCAGAGTTTTAGAGAACATTCCCCAGGCATTCAGCAACAGTGTGGCATTTCAGGATGGTGTGCGAGGACTGTGTTTAGCATGTTTTAACATTATTGATCTAGCGGTAACAAGAAGGCATCTTCTCTTTCCAGGTGATTCTGTTTTAGAATGATGAAAATGTGTATTTATAGTGTTACCTGGATTATAGGTGACCTGGTAGGTTGGCTACTGATAAATCTAACTTTTTATTTTGTTGAATAAACAGCTCAGCATCTCCTGGTTAATCACAACAGCTTAACATAGGTTCTTACCTGTACTGCCTGGATAGACTTATGGGCAAAGTACAGACAGTCAAAAAGCCCAAGGCTGAATTGATTCAATCTTTTCAGGTTAGGCAAGCTGCATTGATTGAAGTGATAAGCAATTGAACTGACATTCACTTTTGATTCCAGAAATGCAGCCACATACCTGCAGTCGCTCAGGCCAGAAGCCAGGGCGCACTAGAACACACATCCCTGTTCAACTGAAGCAGATAGCTTAGGCAAGGCTAGCTTGGCCAGCCTGTGAGGGGTAGTTTTTGGGGAAAGTGCAAAGCATCCTGGGATGCTGGGGGACTGTGAGTTGACTTGAATCTGGAGGGGATCTGGAACAGAAGTTCAATAAACCGATTTAACTCAAATCTGTTAAGTCTGATGCTACATCCATCCACGTTTGTCTTAAACCAATCTATGTGTGCCAAACTTCTGTTCTATAACGAGTAGAGACCAGTTTCTGATCACTTATGTCAGTAGAAGTGTAATGTCTGTACCTGGCCCTGTTGTGATATGGAGTTGAACTGGTTTCTAATCACTTGTACCTGTTTGTGTCATTTCTGTCCCTAGCCATGACTGAGGAAGAGAGTGGCATGTGGACTGTTATAAGGTCATCTTGGCTTTGTTGATTCATACATAGTTTATTTTAACAAACACTCTTGATTGGTTTATTTAAATTTCTTTGTTTCCTTGAGGCTTTTGGAACCAGGGTGAACCAATCTTTCTATGGATTTGGAAGGTGTCATTAGATGTGATTTTGCATCCTTGTTAAAATTACAGTTTCAGAAGGGAGGAATTTTTTCTTGTCTCTTTCCTTCCATTTTGTAATACTGCTTGCCACCATCCTGTTTTCTTTTCACCTTTTCAGTGACAAGATTGCTTTGGCTTTACAGCTTATCTAAGAAACTTAACATATACATCTATTACAGCAAAATTACATCTAATACATTTGGTTATATCATTTTTTTACTAATGTTTTCAAATAACAGTTAAGACATATACTATATTTGGATGATCTATTTTAAGGCTTTCTAGTACAATGTCTCCTTTCAGGCCTTTTGCTGTGTTTAATTATCGCTTCTCGGCCTCTTGAAGGCTCAGATCAAGTGTAGATCTGATCTCACTGCTGGTTTAGCTGTACATGTTAATTGTTCTCTTTGCTTTGCTGACCAGGCTTGTAATGTATGCAAAACTTCACTCTGAAAGTCACTCTGAAACAGGTTTTGGGCCTTTGCTTTAGCCACATTTCTTCAGCTTAGACTAAGCCCATTGAAACTGGCCAAGACTAGCAACAATAGACAGGCCTGTTCAGGTGGCTATTCTGAATGGAATAAATAGTGTACAGATGAATACTGATATTCCATTGTGAGTATATATTTTGCCCGGTCTAGATTTTGTTAAGGTAACGTGACAGCATTTGGGTCTTCAGTTTGTGTTGTGCTGTTTATGAATATATATGTTATCCATTGTAGATTATGGTTGCACTTCTGTATGTTTTTGTAAAAAATATGTTGCTTAAATATCTGAAAAATGTTTGCAATCACAGATACTGTTTTATATGGAAGAGATCTTAAATTTGTGTAGGAGTTTGCCAGAGTTTTACCTATTATTAAATAATAAGCCACTTTCTGTTGAGGAACATTTCTTTGCTCTGTTCAGAAGGCTAATTGTAGTTATTAAAATAAACACATTTTTTGCATTGTTATGTATAAATAAATTTACTATAATTATTTAAGCTTTGATTCAGCAAACACTTATGTCTGTGCAAGTAAATAATGCTTTTTTATCTTAGTGAATCTACTTTTACGTGAGTCTACTTATACTTTATTCTTATAAAACTAAGAATAAGTCTAAGATGGGGTTGGCAACTTCTGGCACACAAATGGGAACAGGGCATGTGAGGCCATTTTGCTGGCACGCTACAGCTGGCCTGGACTGTGGGCAGCTGCCACTGGCCATGGAGCCTGGGCTGCTCACAGCTGGTAACAGGGAGGCTGCAAATGCTGCAGCAAGCAGCTCAGGCTCCATGGCAGGCAGCAGTCACCCTGAGCCTGGTTTGGATGTGGCAGGCAGCTGGGGGGCTGCAACTGGTGCACTGGGTAGCCCTGGCCTGACTCTGTGGTGGTGGCAGCTGCACATGCACCTAGATTCATAGATTGTAAAGCCAGAAGGGACCTTGGAAGATAGTTGGGTCCAGTCCCCTGCACCAAGCAGGAAAGATGACTGGAGGTCAGGTGACCCCAGCAAGATGACTATCCAGTCTCCTCTTGAAGATTTCCAGGGTAAGTGATTGTACCACCTCTGGTGGGA
The DNA here is from genome assembly GCA_030014935.1 of Caiman crocodilus. NCBI lineage: Eukaryota > Metazoa > Chordata > Crocodylia > Alligatoridae > Caiman > Caiman crocodilus. Next base: position 33,055,744 of record JAGPOW010000261.1, on the reverse strand, counting down.
GCTTATTCCACAGTCTGGACACCCTGACTGTGAAGAACTTTCTCCTAATGTTGAGCCTGAATTGATCGTCCAGGAGTTTGTGGCCATTATTCCTGGTTTTCCTCTTGGGTGCCCTGGTGAGCAGTTACTCATCAAGCCCTTGATGTACTCCCCTAGTGTAGCAGTAAGCTGCTACCAGGTCCCCTCTCAGTCTTCTTTTCCTCAGGCTGAAGAGTCCCTGATCCCTCAGCTTTTCTTCATATGGCTTGCCATATAAGACCCTGATCATACGGGTGGCTCTTCTTTGGACTCTCTCAAGCTTGTCCACATCCTTGTTAAAGTGTGGTGCCCAGAACTGGATGCAGTACTCCAGCTGCAGTCTCACCAGTGCTGAGTACAGAGGAAAAATCACCTCCCTGGCTTTGCTGGAGATGCATTGATTGATGTATGCCAGAGTATTATTTTCCCTATTGGTTAGAGCATCTCACTGCTGACTCATTTGCTCATTGCTGGTGGTGGCTGCATGCAGGCCTCTGGGTAGACAGTGGGGAAGGGACTGGAGCTGCATTACCACAACAAGGATTGGCCTCTTTGCAGCTCCCCTGCCATCTGCCTCTGGCATGCCAGCATCTTCCAAGTTGACGTTGCATGGCTTTTAGCACTCTGCCCCAAAATGTTGTTGATCCCTTGTCTAAGATATATAGCCACAAATGGATTTGGATTGGTGACACATGGGACCTGGTAATTTTTAGGCATCTGGCTCTGGTATTGGAATTAACAAGCCTTAATTAAGCACTTATGGTACCTTCCCTATGCATGGAATGGGGAGAATTAGATATCTGAGAATGGGATGCACAATAGGTGAAGGCTGTTTGTTCCAGCCAGTAGAAAATGGTAGAGTGGGGTATGTCTGAAATCTGTCTTCTGTCCCAGGCTTAGGTGTCTGTGAGACTGGAATTCAGAGGCTGAAACTCCATGCTAGCCTAAGACAGCCCTGCTTGCCAGGGTGAAGGCGGGGTTGGGAAGGGACAACTTTCTGTCCCTTCTGTTGAAGCTGTGCCACTGTATAGCCAAGAGTGCAGGATTCATGGCATGATGGAGACAGATGGGAGCATGGTTCTGTAACCTAGAAATAGAAAGTCCTCTGCAAAGATGTAGTTCTAGATTTTGGTCTCTCTTCCAGGGATTGCTTATGCATTTTGCATTGAAGGGCATATTGGCACAGCTTAAGGCTGTGCCTGTTCTGTGCATGCTGGTTTCTGAATGAGAAGTAATGCACCTGAGCTAGTGAAAGACTTTATTGATTTCAGTATGTTCTGATGAGAGACCAAATTTATTGATGTAAGCATATTGCCAATGTGAACGTAGCCCTGTTGGTCCAGTTCTGAGGATGCACCATACCTGCTCCAGGCATGCTATCTCAAGACAGTGGCAATACGTCTTGATATGGAGCTGCCTTGTGCTGTACTGACAAAATACAGATAAAATACAGAAACTGTTGGGATCATGGAGTGGAACCAATTTTTTTATACTCTAAGAGCAGCAGGTAACTAATTATATTAGGCAGAAGGCAGGGTAGGGTGGCACATGTGATGGGGGTTTAATCCCCAAGGTTTTATTTTATACCCCCTAAATTGAAATGGTGGGGCATAGAATAAAACCCTAAGGACTAAACCATTTACACTTTTCTATCATGTTGCAGTGAGGGGCCTGATCTCTTTTTTTTTTTTTTTTTTTGGTCACTCTAAGTCTGCCTTTGGCCAGAGTAGTGGGCAAGCTGCTTGCAGGCTCGGAGGCAGCACTCAGCCTGGTTCAACTCTTCCCCGATAGCTTACTCCTGGCTGTGGGAGAAGCAGGCAGGCTCCTCCTCCAAAAAAAAAGAAAAGCCACTTCTGCCTTCAGCAATCTTTTTTATCTGATGAGCCTGCCTGCCTCTCCTGCAGCCAGGGGGTGAGCTAACAGTTGAATCATTGCAATTTGCAACATGGTAAACTAAACTACAGCTGCATGTAGTTTAGTTTTTAGTTTGCAGTGGTGCAAAGTAATTTAAAAACCCCAAAAGTCTTGCACATGTATACTGATGCCATTAAGTTGCACAGTGACATTTTTATCATGTGTACATGTTAATGGCATCACGTGTGCAAGTGCCCTTAGAGACCTAGTCATTCAAAGGGTCTCATAGGATGATAGGAAAGCAGGGCTCAAAGGGACCTCAGAAGGTCATCTAGTTCAACCATCAGCTCAAGGCAGGATCATCACTAACTAAACCTTCTCAGCCAAGTGACTGTCCAGCCTGCTCTTGAAAATTGCCAGGGATAGAGATTGTGTAACTTCCCTATGTAGCCTATTCCAATGCTTAACAACCCTCAAAGTCAAAAGGTTCCTCCTAATCTCCAGCTTAATTTTCCTCTGCTGCAACTCGAGGCAATTGCTCTTAGTCCTGTTCCTTATGGTCATGGAGAAAAGCCCATCTCCATCTGCAGTCTGACAGCTGACGCCCAGGAAAAAGCCAACCTGTTAATTGGTACTTTGCATCAGTCTTTCATCAGTTCCCTGGAATGCCCATGCCTGCTATGGGACAGGGTGGTCTGGGTGAGGGAGATCCTTTGTCTTCTGTCAATGCAGACCTCATAAAGGAACACCTTGAGAGGCTGGATACCTTCAAGTCAGCTGGCCCTGACAATCTACACCCCAGGGTACTCAAGGAGCTGGTGACCATCATAGCCCAGCCTCTGACAGATCTCTGAGAACTCCTGGTGCTCTGGTATAGCCCCTGAAGCCTGGAAGAAGGCCATTGTGGTGTCTATCTTCAAGAAAGGGAGGAAAGTGGATCCAGCAAACTATAGGCCCATGAGCCTGACTTCTATTCTGGGGAAGATCTTAGAAAAGTTTATTAAAGAGGCCATCCTTAATGGACTGGCTGATGCCAACATCCTGAGGGATACCCAGCACGGGTTTGTAGTGGGTAGGTCTTGCTTGACCAATCTCATTTCCTTTTATGACCAGGTGACCTATCACTTGGACAAGGGAGAAGAGATTGATGTCGTATATCTTGACTTCAAAAAAGCCTTCGATCGGGTATCCCATGATAACCTCTTGGCGAAACTGGCCAATTGTGGCCCTGGGTCCACCATGATCTGCTGGCTGGGAAACTGGCTTTTTGATCAGACCCAGAGGGTGGTAATTGATGGAATACAATTGTTATGGTGCCCTGTGACCAGTGGGGTCCCCCAAGGCTCTGTCCTTGGACCCATATTGTTTAACATCTTCATTAATGATGTGGACATTGAAGTCAGAAGTGGACTGGCCAAGTTCACCAATGACACCAAATTTTGGGGCAAAGCATCCACACCTGAAGACAAGATGGCAATCCAGACTGACCTGAACAGGCTCAGCAAATGGGTGGATGAGAATCTAATGGTGTTTAACATTGAAAAATACAAGGTTCTCTACCTCAGGAGGAAAAACTTGCAGCATCCTTATAGGCTTGGCAGTGCTACACTGGCTAGTACTATGGAAGAAAGAGACATGGGGGGTCATCATTGACCACAAGATGAACATGAGCCTGCAATGCGATGCTGCAGCTAGTAAAGCGATCAAAATGCTGGCTTGCATCCATAGATGCTTCTCAAGCAAATCCCGGGACGTCAGTCTTCCCTTGTACTCAGCCTTGGTGAGGCCGCAGCTGGAGTACTGTGTCCAGTTTTGGGGTCCACAATTCAAAAAGGATGTGGAGAAGCTTGAGAGAGTTAGGAGAAGAGCTACGTGCATGATCAGAGGTCAGGAAAACAGACCTTACAATGACAGGCTGAGAGCTATGAGGCTCTTTAGCCTGGAAAAGTGCAGGCTTAAGGGTGATCTGATGGCCAGCTATAAGTTTATCAGGGGTGACCATCAGTATCTGGGGGAACATTTGTTCACTACTGCAAGACCATTTCAGGCTGGACATAAGGAAGAATTTCTTTACTGTCTGAGCTCCCAAGGTCTGGAATAGCCTGCCATCTGAGGTGGTTCAAGCACGTACATTGAACATCTTCAAGAGTAAATTGGATGCGTATCTTGCTGGGATCCTATGACCCCAGCTGACTTCCTGCCCTTTGGGTGGGGGGCTGGACTCGATGATCTTCTGAGGTCCCTTCTAGCCCTAATGTCTATGAAATCCTGTCTAGAGCTGCCTGTCAGGTATTTGAAGATTGTTATCAAATCCTCACTCTCAGTTTTCCTTCTCTAGACTAAATAACACAACTTCCTCTCATTTCCTTATAAGTAGGGACCTACTCAGTTTGCGATTTTGTGGAAATCATAAAATTGGGCATTGTCCATGAAATTGGGCAATGTCCACAAAATTAATGACAAAAAACCTTACTAAAAATAAAATGTGGGCTCCCCAGTGGGAGCTAGCAGATCTCATGGCTGTTGTGGGGGAGGGGAGGGGAGTAGAGAGGGGAGCTTCTGGCATGAAGGGGAGCTGCAAAGATGGGTGCTGTCCCCGTTCCTCACCACTGATTGGTTGAGAAGGCTGCCTGTTGTGTGGCCTTGCCCCTCTTCTCCAAGCAGTAGTGAGGGGCAGAGCCACCAGGGCCCCTCAGCCAGTCAGAGGTGTGGGAGGGCCCTGCCACAATAAACCTGCAAAAATGGTTGCTGGTCCCATAGGTTTCCTGTATAATTGGCTGCCTGCCTCTTTGATTTGGGTAAGTCCCTACTCCTAAGTCACCTCACCTGTCATCTTATCATAGAGAGAAATCAGGTTGGTCAGGCATGATTTGCTCCAAGTAAATCTACGCTGGCTGTTCCTGATCACTGCATTCTCTAGGTGCTTCACGGTAGATTCCTTGAGGATCTAATTGGTGGTCTTTCCAGGTATCAAGCTCTGACTGACTTGTCTTTAATTCCCTGGATCCTCCTTAAAAAAATGTATGTGCAGCTGGGCCAATGCAGCCTTGAACTGAAGAACTTGTGTTTAGGAAGCTAGCAGGCTGGCCCCAAACTACATACCCAACCAAAGTTAAATCCTGTGTTTTGGTTGGGATTTGAACTCACACATCCTTCAGCAGACCAGAACACCCACAGGAGAAAGAACAGGTTGTGTGTGTGGAGTCTTAAACCACCCAGCCATTCTGACTATATGAAAACAGATATGCAACTGAAAGGGTTTTTGGTCAAGGCAGTCATAAGTTTGAATCCAGGATCTTGGGCTTTGAAAGCTTTGGGCTGACCACTAGGCTATGACTGCAGGCTCTTACAGACTTCCTTTTCTTGGAGAGTTATCATCCAAGCTTCCACTCTGCCCTGCCTACTCCCAGGGAGTGCTCACATCATTGGCCCCATGAATCTTGTATTCTTGGCCGCATAGTAATATTGCTTCTTCCAGAGGTACATAGTGTAGCCTTGTTTCTCACCTGCTGGTCAGGGCATTCTCCTGGAAAATGTGGGTTTATACTCCTGTGAAAGAATGCTGCTGAACAAAGGTTTTTCATGTTTAAATGCTAAGGTATTATATAAGAAATGGACACAATTGTCACCACTTAATCCTTTTCTTCCCCTGCTGCCTATCATGTTTTTTCAGTGAAAGTGGGCAATAGTGCTGTGCTTTGTGTTGAACTTGAGATTCTTGGTGTCTTGTTAGGCATGGTCAGTCCATTTCTATGGAACTGGGCCTTGATCTCAGAAGCTGTAGGAGTGGGAATACCTCATTTGTCATTTCCAAATGGCCACAGACATCAGAGACAGAGGTGCTCAGCTTTGCCCAGGTGGCAGTGCTATAGGGCATGTACCGTAGCAGAACTACTCTAGAACTCCAGTTGCTTATTCAGCACACACTTAGAAACTGGGAGGCTAAAATGTGGTCTGAACTGGATTTCCTATTTCTATGTTTTAACTAGAAGCCTACTAACTATTTTGAATGTGTAGGCTATCTCTTCTGAGGGGGGCAAGGCCAGATGTGCCTCTGTCATATTCCATACTTGTGAAAATTGATCTGTTTATGGACATAGTATTTGTTTGAAAGGTTTTGCTTGTTCCAACATTATTTTTGTCAAATTTCTGAGTAGCTCTGAATTCTGAATTTTGTAAATGTTGATTCTACTCCTTCTGCACCTCCACCTGTAAAAATTCCAGATTTGTCTCTTTAAAGTCTATAAACAACTCTATTTTATAGGCCTTTAATACCTTACACCTGTTTAAGTTTTGAGGAGGATAAAAGAAGTAAGGGTCTTGCTTTGACACTAAACACTTTTATTATCCTTTGCCATACATGAGGGCAGACTGCTATAATAACTGCTTGAGCTGTTTATTTGGTAAATTGTACACTGTCCCTGGCTGTGGTGCCATCAAAAGCTTTGTATTTCTCCAGGTAGTTCACCCTTAAGCAAATGGAACTGTAGGAGCCCTCTAGCTAATTACAGCATCTGCAAGCATGCAGGCAGGCTACTTCTAATTAAGGAGGTAGCCCACTCAAAGCAGGGCAGCTTGCTTCAGCACATTGTTGCTGGGACTGCTATGTTTGCTGCATAGACATCAGTGCCAATCAAGACTGTGTTGCTGAACTCTCTATTGTCTGCTGTCTCGATTCTGTTGAGATTGCTGTTGCTGAAATCTGCTGTTCTGATCAACTCTTTCCCTAGTCTGAATTCCTCTGCAGATCTCTTGCTCTTTATTCTGTCTGATTGTTAACTTTTTGTCACCCACAAGTCCAGTAGCCTTGTGCCAAGTGTTCTCATTTTGTTCTAGTCTGGTTCTTTACTTCTCATTTGACTCTTTTCTTTGTATTCTTTGTCTATGCTGCTTTTTGCCTTCTGTCATGTTGTTCGTCACCTGGAATGATTTCCTTGTTATCATCTGTCAAGCATTCTTTCTCTCTTCCTTCAAATCTCGCCTTAAACACAACCTTTTGAAATGATTCTTTCTTCCTTCCTTACCAAAAATCCCCCATCTGTCTGTTTTGAATCATTTCGCATTTAGACTGTATATGCATCAGGACAGGGAGTAGGCTTATTTAAGTTAGTAAGTGCAACATTTGCCTTATTGTACTGTAGACAGGGCAGGACAGGGCTGTAGACATACGATGAAGTAGGCTATTGTCTATGAACACTTATGTCTCTGAACCATTTAATTTCTAAGGCTAGGTATAGGCATTACATTGATTGCACATTAAGCATGCAGAAAGTGCTTTAAAGCCATAACAGAACAGACATTCACAGCACTTAAAGTACTTTAAAAATGGTGGCTCCCATTCTAAGTCAGCCCTTGAGGATGTAGGATTAGATAAAGAACTTTGTTGGAGTGTTTTTTTGAGCATCTATACCACATCCATCATGTTTCTTGTTAGGTTACATTCTGCCACCAGCCAGGCAACACAGTGTATGGCTGTGCTTTAGCTTTGGGCAGAGCTTGTTTCCTCTGCCTGAGTGCTGGACCAGCCCCTTCCCATGGGGTGTCACAGTGCTGAGTCAGTGACAGCTTCTGATCACAGCCTTGCTTCCTTCCTCTGGCCAGCTGTAAACTTCAACCTTGGGGGTAGAGGGGGACAGGTGTGGAAGTAAGAAGGGGGTTTCTTCCTCTGCAGCTGCCCTAGCCCCATGGTTTGCTACAACCCAGCTTGGGAGAATGTGAGAAGAGAGAGACCAGACCCCTTCCATTGCAGCTCCCTGGCTAGGTTGCAATGCACCATGGGCCACGGTGACTATGGGAGCAAGAGCCTGGACCCATTCCCCTGTGGTCCACTGGCCAAGCTATGGCACAATACAAGCTGGGGTGGATGCCAGGGAAGGAGTCCAGGGTCTAACTGCAACTGTCAAAAGGCTGGGGTGGAGAGGAGGGAGCTCCCCTGTGCATTAACCCAGCCCAGCCAACTGCCCTCTTGACAGAACTCAGCTATGTGGAATTGAGGATGCAGGAAGTGAACACCCTTGCTGTGTGGCCATCTCCCAGTTGCTGGGCTAGGGCTTCAGGTGGGGGGCAGACTAAGTCTCTTGTCAGCTGCAGCCAGGAGCTGCAAGCATGAGGGCTCCCTTCCCTCATTTTTCCCAGCTGCTGCTGCCAGAGAAGTGGGACTGGGAGAAGGGCTGCTTTGGCAGCCTCCTGGGAAGTGTTGGGGAGCCCCCTCCCAATCTGATGACCTTGGCCAGTGTGGGCAGGCTCTGAGACCTCTCCTTACCCCCACTGAATAGCAAACATTTGTTTGATTCACGCCTGCTCTAACTTAGAGCACTTTAAGTAAAGTGCAAGAGTGTTTCTCCCAGGGGCTTTTTGAATGTCTATGCTTAGTCTAAGGTGTCACTCTGACTTACCTTCTGCCTGACTTCCCAATAACACAACTAGCATGCTCTCTCTCATTCTTTACAGTACTATAGTAATACTTGATAGTGGTCCTTAGAAGCCAAATGGCTCTTTACTAAAAGGAAATGGGCAACACTGGTAACATTTTCACAAGTGTACAAGTCAATTATGCACTTTTAGAAATTTGATCTTATATGACCTAATAAAGTGAGAATGTACTCTAAACCCTCTCTGGAGTATAAGAGGGGTAAGAATAATTTGTTGGGAGAGAAAGAATCCTTAGTTAAATGGTGTGGTCTGTGTACCAGAACTTCCAGCAGAGCCAGTGTGCTAGAATGGAGACTTCCCTTCTTCATTAGAGAAAGATGCATTGCTGCATTTGCTGTTTGTTTACAACTTGTGGTATGATCTGGGGCATGTAAGAAAAAAAAAAGTGTAAATATCCAGGAAAGTTCCGATATGCTGTAACTGTCCATGTGAGTCCTAATATTTTTTTCCACAGGTGATAGAATAACTAAAGGATCTGTTTATTGGCCAAGATAACAAGAAAGCTGAGTTTCTCTTAGTATTTCAGTCCTGGACGCTGAAAGACCTGATTGTGCCAAATTATGTAATGATGTTGGCTTTAATTTTTAAGGGTTTTTTTTCCTTTTAATACATTTAATATTTTAAATGTGTAGACTTTGTTGTAATGTAATCAATATGAATAAAATACTTTAAATGACTAGTCTTATACATTTCAAAATTTATAGATGTATGTAACTACCATTTAAAGGTCATAGGCTGCTGAGGATATTAATATGAAATGATTTTAAAGCATTTTGTTGTTTATATTAGGTAGTACCTAGGAACACCTGACAATAATTTATTGTACTAGGCACTGTGTAGCTGTATAACAAAAGGATGGACCTTGTTCTAGTTTACATAATTTTAATCATAGTGATTTTTCTTTTCATTGCAGATGGTATTGAACTTTCAGGTTAGTTCATAGAAAACTTCTTTGAAGTAGCTATTTATTATAGAAGATTCCACAGTTTAAACAAAATCCATGTAAGCAATGACTTCAGATGTATACTTTTCCATAATGGCAACATCCCTTTTATTTTTCACATATTATAATACCGTATTTACTCAAATGTAAGGCAAAGTCCCTTTGCCCCGTCCCCTCAAATCAGCATAAGGAAAAAGCTCCATGTCTTATATTTGCATATGAAGTAGAGAGGGGAATAAGTGGTTGTTGGGGCTTTGACTCTGGCCCTGAGCCTGGGTCAGGGCCAGTCAGACTCACAGCAGCCTCTTGACCACTGCTCCACTTCCCCTCTGCACATTCTGTTCTCTGCACCCCTCCTGCTTACTTCCTCCCTTTCCTTCACTGTGAGGCACACTTGACTCTGGCTCTGAGAGATTTCAGATAGGAATCCATGGTGTCAGAAACATGCTAATCTGTTGTGGTCTTTAGAGTTTTTTGCAATAGAAGAGTTGCTCTCTTCTTTTTTTTTTCCATAGGCAGAAAGCAAGTGAAACTAAGAGCTGGCACTTTCTAGTGTGCCCTTAGTCTAAGAGGGCAAAAACTACTGATGTAAGGGTTAATGTCTGCATTGGATAAAACTTCAAGCAAAAAATGTGCTCTGTCTTCTTAGCTTTCTCTACATCAAGGGATAACCAAATACATGTATTTTCCTTTAGTCTGTGCTATTAAAAGTATGACATGAAAAGCATGCTAGGACCTTATCACATATTAATTTTAGGTGGCTCCTAGAGCTCTTAACCCCTAGATTGTCCACAAGTTAACACCTAAAACTAGTTTTAAGTGGCTTAAAGTTATGCTATTTCAGGGCAAGCTTCTCTCTGATCCCTGTTGCCCAGCTTGTGTTCTGTTAATGTGTGGCCACTCCCCACAGAGGAGCCATCCAAGTTGCAGTCCTCCAGCATCCCAGGATGCAGTTTCCCCATCTTCTACACATTTGTTCTACGTGGACAAACTTTCCACCCCCTGAACTTTACTGCCCAGAAGGCAGTTTTGGCCCAAGCCAGCTCCCCCTCCTGTCCTTGGGCATGTGATCTTCCCACCCCCAGGCAACGTGCCAATAAGCGTTTGTGTTTGCTTACTTTTGTGCATACACATTATCTCTCCATCTCTTGGAGACCTCGAGTAAACTTATTAGTGCACACACAGTATTGTATTAAGGTGACTGTTACTTCACTTTCAAGAAGTAGTATACATGGGAATGGTACTGCATTACAGGAAGTAAGGGTACTTCCCTTACATAGGGAAGGAACTTAATTATTCTATTTGAACAAAATAATAATTAGGGCTGTGAATCGCAGTTAACATATATGATTAACATGTTAATCAGTTCTTGAGTTTATTTTTTTAAAGGTGTTAATTACATTCTTGGTTTTTGAGCCCGTGTCCAGGCTCCACTCTGCTGCCTCAGGGAGCACTCTGGGACATACTCTGCTGCCTATGGGACACAGGCACACATGACCAGGTGTGCCTGCATGCTGTGTGTAGAGCAGTGCTGCTCCAGTAAGTCTGGGGAGGGAGGGGGAAGGGGGAGAAGGAAGGGGTGGGGCACAGGTAGGCATTGAGGCCCCCATGGTGAGGGAGGGACAGAGTGGGGCCCCAGCACCAGGGTGGGTCATGGGATGCAGCTACAGAAGGCTCATCCAGAGTTGCGGGGGGTGGAGAGTATGGCTTCCCACTGTTGTGCTCACCTCTGGAGGAGGCATGGGGGGCACATGCCCTCAGACTTGTACATTGGGCAGAGGTGCCCACAGGGAGGCTAGGGCTCTGTGTACTGCTGCCTTTGCCCCGGGAGTCATGCACTGGCTACACTGCACATCCCCTCCCTGTCCAGCAGTGGGAGGCACAATATGGTGTCATATGGCTCCTGGGGCAAAGGCAGCAGTGTGCAGAGCCCCAGCCCATAGCAGGCATCCCAACTCCATCCCACACAGAAATCCAGGGGGCACATGTCCCCCTGCTTCCCTTGGGGGTTTGCGCAGTGGTGGGGAGCCACTTGTTCCCCTCCCCCACAGCCCTGGACAAGCCGCTGGTGGCTCCATCCCATGACCTGCTCTGGCCCTGGGTCTCATTCACTCCAGCACCTGCTCCTGTCCCACTCCCTCTCTCACTGTGGGGGCCTCAATCTGCCCCTTCCCTTTCCTCCTTCACAGACCTACTGTTGTGGCTCTGTCTGTGTCCCTCACTTCCAAGCCACAGTACCCCTGCATCCTGCCAGGATGGGTGGGTGGGAACCCCTCCTCCTCAGGCTCCAACCCTTCCCCCAACACACACATCCCAACCATACAAAGTACCTGTATAATTTTGTATAATTTTGACAGCCATAATAATAATAATAATAATAATACCTAGCTTTTACACAGAAGCCCCCATCAGCAGATCTCAGAGCATTTTATAATAGATGTAGGTATCCCTGTTGTGCAGATGGGAAAACTGAGGCACAGAAAAATACTACAACATTGGAAGCTAAATTTCAGGAAATACTGTATATATATAGTAAGTATAATCAGTTAGGAATCCTAACTCCTCCTTATCTCCACAGTAATGACATAATTTTGCATTTACTTTAATTACCTTTTCAGATACATCTTAGTTTTCAGTAGATTCCAAAATGAAAGGAGCACATTTCTGCATCCAATACGTCTTAGATTTATTACCAACTACTAGTTAGACTTCCAGAAGATGTTACATGCTTTAATTACTCAAACACTGTTTGTATAAGTTGTTCTAGAGGGTTTTAAGAAAGGACTGATTCTGGACTGTGAAGCCAGAATATCAAATATCTTGGAAAAAAAATGTATAAAAATGAAATTGTTCATTGTACTTGCCAAACATTTTGCTTCTGGAATGCACAGCCAACCTTTCCAATGAAGATAGTGAATATTTTCATAAAATCTTGCTTAGGAGACCCTTTTACTTTTTTACTCATAAAACATTGCAGTACCCTTTTTATGCTATTATCAGATACTCACATTAATGTTGACTCATGCTGTTTTCCTTCTTTTCATTAGGCCTTCACGTAAGAATGGCATTTGATTGCCTTGAATTATCTTTGTCCGAATATCTTGCTTTTAGATTTTCTTTAGCGTTGAGCCTGTGAGTGCCTTTCCCTAAAGAAATGAATCTCAATGGGTGGTAAAGACAAGAATAGAATCCAATTTGGAGTTAAATACATCTAATTTAGTCAAGTGTGATACAAAGTACGGAAATTTAAAAAGGAGGTATTTAACTCTGAGATACTGCCACCATTTGATGTTTGGTATTTTTAAACTTTTATTTCTGTACCTTCTGCACCGCCAGTTCAAAGGGAAGGCCTGTTTATTACTTATAACAGGCAGACAGGCAGCAATACCAATCAGAATTGGAGATACTGGTTGAATTTCTGCTTATTTTCTGGCTTGCTTTCAACCCAGTTTTTGCACAATTTCAAGCTGTCAGGTATGTCTTGGAGCAGGGGTGGACAAAGTATGGCCCATAGAGCGATTTTGCCTGGCTTGTGGTGGGTTCCTTGGCCCTGCCTGGCTCAGGCATGGGGGCAGCCTGGGCTGTGGTATATGCCCGACATGTAGTGGGGCTGAGGTGGTATGGCTGCTGGACTCCATTTTCTGACAGCCACAGCAGTGGCAGCAGCTCCTTCTGGCTGCCACTGCTGCTAGACCTAGCCCTGCTGCCAGGCACCCTGGCTTATCCACCCCACTCCCACCCCCAAGGGTGGGACCCATGTGGGCAGGGTGCTTGGCTGTATGGCTGGGATGGACCTATGAGCCAGCAGGGCAGTGTTTGGGAGTGGGATGGATGGGTGGGTGGGATCAGGGGGACCTCAGAATCTTTGGGTGGTGATAAAGCAGGGCCGGGGACAGAATGGTTAGGAGCATTGTGGTAGGGTATTCCACAAGGTGAACATGATGGGAGCACCCTGCTTGTGCAGCTCCTGACTGGTGCCTGTGGAGACCCTGCCCCAAGATCCTGGGGTCTCCATGGAGACTGGCTGGGAGCTGTATGGGCAGGACATTCCACTGGGCAGATGGGATTGGAATGCCCTGCCCGCACAGCTCCTGGCTGGTTTCCATGGAGACCTCGGGATTTGGGGCAGTGACCATGTGGGGCCAGGCTGGGGGCAGAGCCCTGCATTCCCCTACCCATGGAACCTGCACCTGTTACAGGGACCCCGGGTCTTGGCTCTGCACTGTCTCTACCCTGCGATCCTGGCCTCACCTGCTCCTCCCACTCCTGAACACCACTCCCTGCTGACCCATGGCCCCATCCCACATACGGAGTTTTTGTGAGTTGTTGTGTGGAGGGTGTGGGGTACTGACCTGGCTTATGACACCTTAGTTAAACTCCTTATGTGATCTGTGGGCCCAAATATTTGCCCACCTCTGCCTTAGAGCCAAGCTTAGGCCTGATTTCTATAGCACATATCACTTTCCTTCTGTTCTTCCCTTCCTAGTGTTTCTAGATGCATATTATCCAGTTACTAGCAAGGAATAGGGTTGGAAAAAAAAAAAAAAAAAAAAAGAAGAAGAAGAAGAAATAGTGATGAGCCTGCATTATAGTTGTGGAAATGATATTCAAAACCTGCTATTACTTTCATACTTTGGAGGAAGGAAATTGGGCCTCTAATCATTTTACTACATGCTGAATTTCACACTGCTCCAGCTTTCTTTGTTTTAGGTAGAATAGGGTTTCCCACATTAATGTATACCAGTTAACAACACTGGGTCTATAAATATAAGATATCTGTAGCAGTAGTACCAAAATATTGAATGCCCAGTCTAAGGTCATAACTGTGACTGAGCTTGTGTGCCCATGCAATGGACTCAGAAGGGTATGTATGCTTCTGGAATGCAGCCTTTGCCAGGACTATATCTGTTCCTTCCATGTAGGTGTATGATGCGTTTTCTGGGCACACATGGGAATGGGTGGACTTGTCCCCAGATGTGCTGAACAGTGGATGGGAAAGAAGGGGTACATGGCTTGAGTTAATATTTGAATGCTCTACCTTTCCAAACATTCGTAGCTTGGAGCAAATGGGTTGCTCCTGGAATACATAACTAGATGTTGCCACTTTCTTAGGACTTGCAGTTAAAAGAGAAGAAAACCAGTACTTACATTTTCTAGGGTTACCTTGTGTCTCTGGTTCCGTCTTTATCTTTTTCTTCCATATTCCTGTTATTTTCTGTCCTTGAGAAAAGATGTCATTACTGTAGGAAGATTTCAATGGATGCTGGGTCAGACGTTGTAATCTGGGCATTGAGTTTAGGTTCAGTCTAACTTTTGATATGGAATTGTAAAATGGTGACCTATAGTTGAGGCTGCTCCATCTTTGGTCTGTGATCGTATGTATATGATGCAAAACAGCACCATTTTAAAGGCCTCTCAAGTGCAGGTAAAGGCACAATAGAATCTAATGCAGTGCTTCCCAACCATTTCATCAGCATAACCCAATTTCCTCAGCATGGTCCCTTACTCCCACCTTACAGCCCCCTGCTCTGCCAGCAGTGCTGGAGGGGGTCCCTAGCTGCCAGAGCTACAGGACCAGAACCAGGGCCCACAGCCTCCTGGCCTCCTCAGCACTACCTGAGCCATGGCTGCCACCCATCGGAGGCAGCAGTTGCTGTGGCCAAACCAGCCTCCTTCCCTGCCCCCTACCCACACTAATGACATGGCTGGAGCAGAGCCCATGGGGCAGGGGAGTAGATACAGGCTGCTCACTTTGGGCACAGAGCTCGTCGCCCTGGTGCCTTCTCCACCAGGGACCTCCATGGCCCAGCACGTGGGACCTGTCATGGGAGGGTGGGGAGGCTCAGTGCTGTCAGCAAGGGCCTCCCAGTGACTGTACTGCCATGGCAAGGTGCCCCTTACCTACCTGGCAGCAACAGCAGTGTGGAATTGTGTCCCTGCTGCTGCCAGGCAGACAAGCAGTAACTTGCTAAAGTGGCACAACCAGTTTGAGATTCCTAGCAGTGGCACCAAGGGACCCACTTTGCTGCAGAGGCCCCAGGAGGTGGACAGCAGGGTGGGAAACCTGCATCTGCCTCCACCCCACATGCAAGTCTGGGGGCATATGCACCCCCATGCCTCCCTCTCTCTGGTGAGTGCGCAGTGGTAGAGAGCTGCCTCCCACTGTCCCCCAGATGAGCCACTTGTGACTCCACCCTGCTCCCCCAGCCAGGCCCCTGCCTAGGCCCTGGGTCCCATGCACCTGCCTGGCTGGGCAGAGTTCCCTAGCCCCAGCTCAAGTGGATAGAGCCTTTTTTTTAAAAAAAAATTTTTTATGGCATCACAGGTTATCCTTAGAATACAGCTAGTTATCCTTCTCCCTCCTCCAGTTCAGCTCTATAGTTCTTGTGTTATGGAACAGTATTGTCTAACTTAGTCTATGCAGACACTGATACCCTTAACAGTGTAAGCTGACAAGGTTAGTTTGTAATGAGGATAGGCCTTTAATTATCTGAGTAACTGGGGACAAAGCATCAACATGATTATTCTAACTTGGGCTGTGAGCCTGCAAATAGTATACATGTGCTTAATGTTGGTTTCAAAGGGACTACTCAAGCTTAAAGTTAAGTATGCACATAAGTGTTTGTAGGGTCAAATCAAACCATGTCATGTAACTGGGACTTATGTTGTTTGGGAATACTGTTAAGGCTTCTTCTGTATAGCATGAAACCATCTTGCTGTAATGACTTGGTGACATGGAGAGAGAGAAGGCAAATTTACCTTATCTGCATGGCCTCATTTTGGAGGAAAGTGCCCTTACCTTGCTTAGGAGTTTAATCTTAAAATTGAACTACTTAATTTAAAAGAATGTAATAGTCAAAATATATAATGATATTTGTGCAGTTCAATTAAATTAAAAAACATTTCTAAAATAATATTTAAAAAATAAGCATTTGTTTTTTAAAAAAAGTGAAAAGCACTTGAAAAGTTTGCAATGGAAATTTAGTATTCCAAGATTTTTAAAATTGCAAACAATTTTTCATAAAGTAATGCAATGGAATAGTTTTCTGCAGCCATTGCAAAACAAATGTATTAAATGTCAACTACCTACATGTTTTTAAGGTAGATCAGCATACTTTGATTTTTTTTTTTTGCTTTTCATATGGTTATTTTCCAATTGACTTTGTAGTGACATATGAAAAAGAAAAAAGCTATTTTTTCATGCAGTAATTACAAAACACATTTGCAGCTGCAGACTAAGTAGCTGATGTTTTTGGCGAGACAAAATCTGCAGTCTGTAAAGACCAAAATTCATTTTGGAGTCTGTTAAAACTTAGTGCTAATAACTAGTCTTACTCTTCCAGACAGAAAACTCTTTTAAAAAAAATGTTCAAATGTTTTTCATTCTGAATCAAAAATTGATTTTGGGCAATCTGTCTCTTTCACTGCAATTACATTTCTGTTATGAAGATTATTTAATTGAATATTCCCAACTTGCATATCCATTTCAAAAGTAAATGTATTCCTCCTTTGGTACATGTGGTCTTCAGGTAGCACGTTATAGTAGTGTTATGGCAGGGGTGGGCAATTATTTGGGCTGGAGAGCTATTTAATGCATTTTGGTGATCTGTGGAGGGTTTGGGGGGCGGGGCAGGGGGAGGAATGAAACAGGGAGATGCTAATTGATCCTATCCAGCCTGATGGCTAATGCTGGGTGGCCTGAAGAGGAAGGGCTTTGCCTAGTGCCCTTCTGCTGTGCTGAAGCTAGGGCCAGGCTGGGCCAGGTAGCCTACAGCCTCTTCTGCCCTCTGGCCTCTCATCTTTGCTTTTCACCCCTCCACTTCCTGTTACTGTGGCTGCTGGCAGCTGAACCCACATGGGATGGCATGCACTGCACTGCATTGCACCAAGTAACCATCCCACCTACCTATCTGCCTGCTACGATGAGTCCAGGGCCACTGTGCTTAGAGTTGCCATCTCTGAATCTATTCTGGGAGGTTTCTGGAACTCCAGTGTGCCCACAACACACAATGCTCACATGTTTACATGCATCAGTTATGGATATGGTGCATGAATTTGTCAGGAAAGCAAATGCACACTACAATTACATTTTAAAAATCCATTGGACTACCATCTGTCAGATTCAACATTTAATGTTTAATTTTAGTGAACACCCTATCATCTCCTGGGTAACTCTCAGCAGTCTCCTGGAGTTTTATATCCAATTCTTGGAAACTCTGGGGCAATCCTGGAGGGTTAGCAATTCTAGCTATGTTGCACTGAGACAATCAGGAGCAGCTACCTGAGGCTGAGCCCCTCGCTGGCCAGCAGAGTCATCGCCTTGCAGCACTGCAGTGGCTTGTCATGGCAGGTGGGTGGGATGGCTACTCAGCATGTTGCATTGTGTCCTGACCCATGCAGGCCCAGCTGCTGGTGGCCATGGTGCCAGAACTGCACACAGTTACAGTGCCAATAGGAAGCTGGGCAGGGGGAGTGGAGGAGTCTGTGCTGCCCAGCCCAGCCCAGTCCAGCCCACCCTGCCTGCAGCAGTGGAGCAGTACAGGACACAGCACTTTTTCCTTAGGTTTCTGGTGATGGCCATATGACCCACAGGACATATTTTGCCCACCCTTTGTTAGGATGATGTTGTACCTCTGATGGTTCAAGAATTATGCAAGAAGTAAGGCTTTTTGGCGGTTTATATCTTTTTTTTTTTTGGTTGGAATAAAGTTAGGCAACTTTTATTGCATGGTTAGACTAAAGTTAGACAAGCTTTCAAATGCAAGATGTTTTTCATCAGCTATCTGATGAATGTCTTGTATTCAAAACCTTGTCCAACTTTGGTTCAAGTGCATGGTTAGAATAATAAAGGATATCATCCCCCCCCCAACAAAAAAACCCCAAAACACAAAACTTTGCCTCGCAGATAGGTAGTATATGACATTTGCTCAGAGAACAAGCAGAAACTTGTTCTTGTTTACATTTAAAAAAAAAAAAAAGCAATTTATTCACAGCTGTTTAATAAACAGCATAACTAAGTATTGTCTTGCCACTATCCAACACAAATATACTTTGGGTAAGTTCCCAAAATATTGTGAAACCTAACTTCTGTTCCTGGAACTATACATACCCAGATAGCAAGATATGGACATTTTTCTGTTGGAGGACTGTCAAGTTGCTAAACAATACCTAACAAAGGAAATACCGTTTAAAAGCTTGGTTTCAAGGAAATTCAGTTTTCATATTAGAAATGGACAACTGGACAGAAAGAAATTTCAGAGAGAGAGAAAAAAAGAGAGAGAGAGAGAGAGAGAGAGAGAGAGAAAAGAGGCCCCAAATAAGACATGAACCTTGTTTTTGAAAAGGCAGAATGAATTGAAATTTTTCCCAGAATTATGGGTGCATACAGCAGGGACAGAACCTAATCTTCAGCTCACTAATCTTCCCTGTTCTGCTCAAGCCAAAACAATTAACTTTTTCATAGCTGCAGTGTCAACACTTTTCATAGCTTTTGGCCAAAAGCTGAAACTTTAACTGGTGCGACTCCATGGGTGGGTGAATCTAGGATTTTGAAAGCTAAAAGCATTCTGCAGAGCTGTCAAATAGGAAAAGGAAAAAAAAAAAATCAGGAATAGTTAATAGATGACAAAATTGCTGAAGAAAGAATAGTTTGATTAATGGTCTTGAAATTCCATTAAAAGGAGAGGAGCATTAGCACCTGTGGAATGAAGAGCAATAGAACAGGAATCAGGTGAGCCATGAAGTCAATTTGCTATTCAGGCAGTGCTGATGGAATCATGTCACTGCTGGTTGTGGGCAATTGGTTTTAAATTTTGGCTAGTGAAAAAAAATAAAAACAAAGTATAACACCACCACTTTGAACCTCCCTCCCTTGCACCTAGATCTGCCCCTGCTGTATTCTGTTCTTCCCTCCATGCAGGTATTGGAAGAAAGAGAAGGAAAAGAAGCAGCAACTATCTTACAGGGCTTCCATGCTTTTGGGGGGGGAGGGGGGGGGAAGTCAGCTTGTGTGTTTAAGATGCACACCCCACATTTGGAAGGCTAAGTTTTTGGGGGGGTTTCTTGGGGGGGAGGGGGGGCATGCAAGTAAATATAGTATACCTAAACATGGCTTATAGTTAAACAGATTTTTTTTTTTAAACAAAGAAGAAATATCATAACTAAAAGGGAGATTTGGTATGTAATAAAAGATATGGGGAAGCTACCAAATTATACTAACTTGAAGCATGGGGAGGACTACAAAGCATCAGCTGATCCACAACAACTGTTTTGTATGTCCCATCTAATGTCTGGAAGCTTCACACAATGATAAATTGGAATATTTATTTTAGGGAAATAAAGAAACAAAACCCAAATATGGCAAGATTTGAAAGGTAATATTGCACTCCAAACAAAACAAAACAAAAAAACCCACCTTATTCATTTTAACTTTTTAGTTGTAGGCATCCATAATGGAAGCATAATTTTGGAGAGGCATCATAAAGAAAAATGCAAAATTATGTTCATAACATAGTGGAAGCCACCACTTGACTTGCTGTTTAGATTTATTCAGGTTCACTGAATTTGATTGGGGGTTGTGTGTGTAATGAAATACAGTTTGGCCTGTTGTCTGCATAATCTGGCATGTTCAGTTGTTTAGTAAGACAGGTCTGTGCAATCATTCTATCCAATGAGAATGAGTATCTTATGACCCAGGTGTGCTGTCTGACAGTTGGGTTTAGAAAGCCTTCAATTATCAATTATATCATACATGTGTAAGTAGATAAAAGCTTTCACCCAGAAAGAACATATGGCTTCAAATGACATCTGTTCATTCTACCTAGATGGCTATTCATCTTTGCAATTAAATCACCTGCTGAAATCAGCATTTCATCAGTATGGGAATCTGACATATTGGACCAGATCTTCAGCTGTGGAATCTGGCTTACAAATTTAAAACCTATAATATCCAAGTATTCTCTTCCATTTATAGTTACATGACCATGTAAATACATTTCTAGTTTTTGATAACACTTTAAATAAGTCTCAGTCATCTCATATGATAAGTTGTATTTAAGTCTTCATAAAATGAATTTATTCTCAAGCTTATATGAGAAGAGTAATCAGAATTAAATTGGTATTGCCTTCTGCCACTCTACCTGATCTAATTTAGATCGTGAGCTCCTTGGGGCAGGGACAGTAACTTTTAATGTCATCTTTGAAGCGTTTGGTATGATCCAACTCTAATTTTCTTTTGCGATTAAGAACTCAAAAGGAGCTATTGTTACATACATCATTATTCTCAGACATTTTAAAACAGTCCTCAGTGAATGGATTTATTATGAACATAGGAAAAGGCAACAATAAAGAGAAAAAATAGTAAATAAAGGTGTTGAAAGTACACTATATTCACTTCAGACTAATTTATTTTTCCAAAGAACTTCAAGCTTTAATAATCACTAGTTTAACTAGAACTAGTGCTGAGTGATTACCAATTCCAGACATTTGTTTTTTCATGTATTGCTGGCTAAAATTCAAACAAGTTATGGCAGAAATTGTTTTATACGCTTATTTGTCTCTTCTTTTGTGCTTTAAAAAAACCAAACGAAACATTGAGTACTTCTGTCATTGTAGCACCACCTCCAATACTTAATAGTTTGGCTAGGAGATGTTTTCCAAACAAGCGGGGATTTCTTAGCCCTAGCTTCCTTTGCTTACTGTGAATAGACTCACATGTCAAACTCCCCTTCAGTCAGTAGCTCCAGTGATCCACTCCTTGCCAGCTACCACCTCTATTAGTAGTATCAAGCAAAAACTCTGCCTATTCTCTTATATTTAGAGGGAGGGAGTACAAGAGAGTCTGCTCCTGAGAAAGACAACTAGGACATGAACAAGAAGACTGCTGAGATAATGGGAGATAATTAGATGGGTGAAGACATGTTCTACTACATAGACATTGATTGAAACAGCAGTGCCCTGGGATCAGTTTTGAAAACTAGTAATATTTGGTCAAACAGGGTCTTTTAGATGATGCTGACTTACACCAAGTGAGGTTCTGGTTCTGTGCAATCCCAGAGGGATAATATAGTCAGTGCCATCTACTTGTAGACATCTTGTTGAAATTGTCAGCTGGTGTTCTTGAAAGATCTTGGCAGAAGTTCAAGAGGAATTGCATGTTGGTTTAGAAACTGTTTGGAGACTGCTGCATGGTTATGTTCTTTTACTCTAGGACAGTGGTACCCAAACTTTCTGCCCAGAAGGCCAGAGTGGCAGTGCCTAGTCCATCCATGATGCTCCTGATCCAATGCCCGATGCCCAGCAGGACACAGCAGGCACTATCTGGCCATGCAGAGGTGGGGGGGAGAGGGAGGGGAAGGAAGGGGACAGACTGGCCTCAGAACAGCCTCGCATCAGAAAGAAACTTGATCCAGCCCTGTGAACAAGAAAGGGAGCATGGCAGGCCCCAACCCACTCCCATGACAGGAAAGAGGCATTGCCCAGTCCTATTGGGAAGGAAGAGGGCATGGCCCTGCCCTGCAGAGGAAGTAGGACATGGCCAGGCCCCAACCTGGTGCTACAGAAAGGAAAGGGGGCATAACCTAGCCCTGGACATGGGAAGGAGGCATAACCAGGACCCAGCCTACTCCCCAATAGGGAAGGGGCATAGCCCAGCCGCAACAGGAGGGCAGGGGGTGTGCCCAGCCCCAGTCTAGAAGTTGGGGGGCATGGTATAGCCCCACAGGGGAAGGGGGCATATCTTGGCTCCAACTGCCTGTGCAGAAAATGGGATTTAAGGATTTGGGGAGGGGGGGGGAGGGAAGGATGGCTGCATTAATGACCACCACTCCCCTGCTGTCAAATTTCCCCGACCTGCAGGGAACCCGATGGGCCAGAGGTTGAACATCCTGCATTAGAGGTGCTAACTCCAAGCACCAGTGCCAGTCTCTCTACTAGATTGCAACATCTGGTTTTCACTTTCTGCTAGATTCCTTTTTAGCACCCTGGCCTCTCTAATAGTTATGAATATATTGAGGTGGTGGACCTTCTGGTTAAGGTCATGATGTTAGGAGAATCTGATCAAGCAGATGTCCATTATTGCTTCTGTAAAAGATGAGAAGCTTACCAAAGAGGCTTTGGATAAAGCTTTTCAGAACCAACATAAAAATAAATACAAATACTACTACTACAAAATAAGGTTCTGGAGGCCTATCGGGCAATAGTCTGAAGGAATAGATCTAGACTGGCAAAGCCTGTGAAAGTGGCCCTGCAGAGACTTTGATGCCAAGGAAGCAAGTCTTCACTACCCTTCTTGCTTTGAAAAGCAGGTTCTGTTTTCTTTGAGCAGGAGTTCAAAAGATCACAAAGGAGCATTGGATACAAATATCTTGATAACATTCACAAAGAATATTTTTTTGCTCACAGTATTTTTCTAGTTGCCATACATTCAGAGGTGGATGAGGGAGTGCAGTGGCACAGTTGTACCCTGCTTGCACTGCATGCTGGAGACAACTCTTCAGAAGTCATGCTGGCTGGCTCCAGTTCTCTATGGCCCTGGATGCTTGGGTACCCTGGACACTCCAGACAGGTGCTGAGGTTGGACCATTGGGGAAAGGAAGTGGCAAGGCATGGATGGAGCCCCCAGAATGGCAGGGGACACAGTGGATGAATAGGGAGCAGGTACAGGAAAGGTGAAGCCATAGAGTAACTTACTGGAAGTGTGTGGGACACCAGCTCCAAGGTGCTGACTTAAGGGTGCCAAAATGGTTCTCTGACCTCTGCAGAGTCTGTGCCTCAGCAGCAGAGGCAGCCTTGTGCTGTTGCTATTGCTATTGCAGCAGCATCCAGGTGCATGCACACCATGCTGTTGCTTTTAGAACAACAACTGAGATGTTTAGACCAAATTAGGGCAGCAGCAGCTGCAAGGGACCGTTTTTTGGTTTTTTTTGGGTGCCTGGAGTAGGTAAGGCCTCTCCTGTGGTACTCAGTGGTAAATCTCTCTTCCCCTCAGGGTTTTCTTAGGGTGCAGAGCCTGCTTGCTATCCCTGGCTGTTATGGGCCTGGGGTTGGGGAGGACCCCCAGAGCTATTCTTGCCCTACTCCATACACAGGCAATGGGGACAGGCTTTTTAGGGAGCTGGCCTGAGCCACAGACAGTAGGTAGTAGCCTTCCAATTCCTTCTCCTTGACCCCCACCCACCTACCAGATAGCAGAGCATGGAGGACTGGGTAGGAAGCAGGAGCAAGAAGGGAGGTTGCCCCCTCTGCTGATCCCAGCAACTAACACAGCTGTTCCTCACAATTGGAGCCCCCAGGACAGTGGTGGATACCCAATAGGATTGGGCAGGGAGCAGGGGCAGGAAACAGGGTCTCCTTTGCTACCTGGCATTGGGAGAGGTTCAGGGTTTCTTCTGCCCTGCTCTAACCCGAGATGCAGGGAAAAGCTGACTGGTGCTGGGCTCCACAGAAGATAGTGACAATGGCAGGGAGACTTTTTCTTGCCACTGCTCCCTGCTTAGCCTTCCTTCCCTGCAGCGTTTCTTGCTGGCCCAAGGACTCCAGCCATGCCTTGCCCCTATTGCCCCATGGTTTGAGGGGCAGTAGATGATATCTGTAGCACCTGCTTTTTCCTAATCCTGAGTCTACCCATGCACATATTTATTCAAACTCCTATTACTTGCTAGCCAGAGGAGCAGGAAGTAGTCAGGAAGACCCTCTGACATCTTAAAAAAAAAATCCTACTGGGGTTAAAATGTTTTGCTTCTTACTACGTGCATTTTTCATCAACCCCCTTTTTTCTTTGCATTAGTAACCAAAGCAGCATAGTTTGCCTCTTTCAAAAGTTGGCTTGTGAAGGGGCCTTAGAAGTAGTAGAGTAAGCCATTTCACCTAAGTTATGTTATTAATTATGAAAAAAAAAAAAAAAAGAAAACTTTCTTCAGAAAGTTCTCTTCCTTTCAGTACCAGTTTTTTTTTTTAAAAAATGAACCGTTTATCACTTCATAGGGTCTTTACTTGATTAAATAAATCAGTTACTTATCTCTTCCGCTTGCTTAATCACCTGCCAATTCATCATTTCCCCATATTAAAAAAACAAACAAACAAAAAAACCCCCACAAAATAATTTAGTGATTAGTTGTATAATCATAGTCCCTTAGTTAAAATGCCATCAATTCCAATTTCTAAAGTTGCCACCAGTTTGTCAATCCACTAATCTAGTGAATGGACAACTTCTCTCTCTCCCCCTTATTTCAGCTGGATCACCTCCAAATTTACTGGGAGTGACCAGGGCAACTGGGATTTCCTAGGTCACAGAGTCTGGTCCCTTGCTAGCATATTGATCCCTTTTAGAAAGTGATCAAATCCCATTATAACAGGTTGCTCTCCCCAGTGTCATCTTTTGCACCATATGTGGAAGCACCCTTGGAGTCCCCTTAAAGTTTTCTACACTCTACTCTCCTGCCATATCTTGATAGAAATATTATAAGTGGGAGACTACCTATTGTTTTTGTATGTTGGGGTCTTCTGCCAACACTGGCCTTGACCCCAGTCTGTCTCTAGCTAGGCCTCGCCATCTAAACCCACCAAGTAGGGTTTGACTCTAAGGCTCTAGCTCTCTAGTCATGGGGCTCTTGGCCCTCCTTTTGGGCTCTAGGCTGGAGCACAGCCTTCTTAGCCCAGAGGCCCATCCACCAGCTGCACAGTCAGGGGGGTTGCAAGTTCAAAGCTGGGCAAATGCCCTGGCCCTCCAACATCCCAGTTCAAAGTAACTGAAAAAAAACAGAACAAAAAACCCCACACATGGTCATACCCTGGGTGCACCAGGCCCCCCCTGGCCTTTCAGGCTTGCCCTCTCTGGCATTGGGCCTATGCCCCAAATACTGCACCTTCTCTGTTACTGTGCCTGTGCACCTGGATCACTGCACCTACAGAGGTGCCAGAGTTTCCATACTATGGTGGGGCTTCAGTGAGGCCTCCTCCTTCCCCAAATAGCCCTGTTCAAACCAGTATTACTCAATAACAAAACAAACAGACACAATATGAACAGTCCTATCCCTGGGCAATAACCACCACTAAGAGAAAATGCAATTAAAGAAGGCAACACACCAGCTTACATTCACACGGGTTCCTGCTTTGGCTCCCCACCATCAGCTACAGTCCTTCTGGGGTTGCTGCTATCTCTCTGGGTCCTCCATAGTTCCCCTCCTCTAGTTTGGACTGGTCACCAAGCCTCACCACAGAGCTCTGGAATACACTCCTTCCCCACTTTGACAGCTAGCCTTTACTGCTGCCCAGCCCAGGGTTTTTATAGTCCCAGTCCGCCCCCTTCCAGTCAGCTTCCCAGGGCAGCCTTTAACCCCAACCTTACCAGCCTGCTGTGCCCAGAAAGTTTGAGTTTTAAAGGGAACATCCTGCCTTCTGGTAACAGGGCTAGGGTTCCCTGTTATACCCACCGTAGGAAGAGTTAGGGGGTTTTTTGTCTATTAGTTCTTTTGGGAAGCTGCTTCAGAAATTTGCTCCTTTGAGAAGAATGTTTGTAAGCATATCCAAGCTAAACTTATTGATGGCTACTTTATATCCATATCCATTTGTTCTTGTGTCATTGTTGTTCTTGGACTTGCTCCCTGATGTACTTGAAGAGAGAAGCCAACTTTTTTAGCTCTTGTTTTAAGAGATTTAGTAAGTCAACTTCTTATTGCAGAGTAGGGTCTCTATTTCTCCATCATCCTAGTGACCCTTCTCTGCACTCTGCTCAGTTTGAGGTCACCTTTCTTGAACATATAAGCAAATTTGGATGTAGTATCATAGTATCCAGGGTCAGAAGGGGCCTAAAGCCATCTAGTCTGACCCCCCACCAATGGCAGGAACGAGTGCCAGGGTCACAGGACCCCAGCCAAGTACCTATCTAATCTACTCTTAAAGACGCCCAAGG
>JAGPOW010000261.1:33006586-33029488 GCA_030014935.1 Caiman crocodilus | reverse complement strand
TGCTGATCTCCCCTCAGCAGTTTATAGGCAGCCACCAGGTCTCCCCTCAGCCTCCGTTTACTGAGGCTGAACAGGTTCAGGTCCCTCAGACGCTCCTCAGAAGGCCTATCCTGCTGCCCGCATATCAATCTAGTGGCCTTCCTCTGGACCCTCTTGAGGCCTTCCACATCCCTCTTGAAGTGCGTTGCCCAGAACTGGACAAAGTACTCCATCTGCAGCCTGACCAACACCGCATAAAGGGGGAGAATCACCACCTTGGACCGGCTCAAAATGCATAGCTGGATGCACGATAGGTTTTGGTTGGCCTTCCCAACCATTGTCTGACATTGGTGGCTCATGTTCATCTTGGCATCAACAATGATGGCAAGATCCCTTTCCACTTCTGTGCTAGCAAGAGGGGAGTATTCCAGCTGATATCTTATTAATACATCTCTATTTCTGATGGAAAATTTCATCTGATACAATTTAGACCTGCATATAATTTTTTTTCCCCAGCCATATTGCATTGATGGCTCAGTCACCTGTGATTGGATTAATATACCTGTTTTTTTAATTCCTCTGTCATTTACAAGACCCTACTCCTAGCAGGAAATCATGTAATTGGTTCTTAAGTGCATGATTTTTCACTGTACTATTGAACTTTATTTTATTTCTTTTAATCAAGTCCTCAAGATTATTTTGTTCTTTCATATGACATTGTGATCCTTTTATTCATTGACAATATTTCCCAAATTTTGTGACCATGCTCTTATTTTCTGTGCCAATATCATTACTGCAAACATCAAATAACCTTGGTCTCAAGACTGCTCCTTTGAGTAACTCCACTAGTAACCTTTTTCTGTTTCAGTAGCGTTGTGTTTTCCCTTTATCCAGTTTCTTTACTCTTTTAGGTTTTTTTTTTAAATTCTTTTACTAACAAACCCCATGTTATAAACCATCTTCTTTGGCTTAACTAACAGTTTATTAAAGATAAATAGTTTATTCTGGCATTTTGTCTTATTTACAACCCATGTTGCTTTTTATCCTATTTTTCATTCTCACATAACTTCTTAATTATACTTCCCCTCAAAATTGTTCCAGTCTTGTGTAGTAATGGTGCCAGTCTTAGAGACTTGTTGTTGTCTACATTACTTCCTCCTCCCCCTTCTAATATATGCGGCATTTGTTCCTTTTCAATTCTAAAGTACCACCTCTATTTTGATATCCTATTCTGCAATATTTTAATATATTTATTTAAAATAATTGTTACTGGGTATCAGAAATGGACTACTGCAATATTCTGAATTAATGCTTGGCAAAGCCTTTAGAGATTTCCAAGAAATAAAAGTCATCCATTCAGGCAAGAATGGAAGTTGGTTATTGCTCTGGCACTGTGGATATTATTTATGTATCCAAAATTGTACAGGAGAAGATGCATGAGTTATAATTGTGTGTGGAGCTCAGAGTCAGAGTAAACAAAAACAGAACAAGGAGCTGCATGCATTTTGACAGCCAACACAAGCCATGACAATGTCCAGTATATACAAAAAGATGTATGAAATACAATTGATCCCATCATTTAGCAAGAATTTGCAAATCTCAGCAGAATGTACACAGCAAGAACAAAGGATGACAGTTTCACTGCTAACTTAGATGCATTTCTTATGGGAGTAATGAACTACTCTTCAGAGCAGTATGGGTAGGCTTTCAACTTGGAAGCCAATGTTAAGTTTAGTGCTTTAAAGTTGGACAGTATACTAAGCTGTGTTGATAAACCCTGAATTTAAGTCTAAAAGTCACAGATTGTAGAAGGTAAAGGTCAGGGCTTACAAATATGAGTGTATTTATCTTAAAGAATACATAAAATAGATTTGTGGGTACCTAAACTAGAAAATTGTTCTCTGTAATAGTAGCACTATGTAAAAAAGTATCCACTATTGTGTTAAAAATGCACATAGCAGGGACAGGACACCAAAACAAGTTGAGATGCTGTAGAGAGGCTTTCAGTAGAGTACAGATTAGAACTGAGTGTAAATGCCCCACAGTTTACGCTTCTAGAAAAGTTCTACTCTGATTAAGGCAGAGACTAACAACATAGTATGGACAGTATAAAAGGTTCTATGGTTTATTTGGATGATGTTTTAATTTCATGCAAAATAATAGAAGAACATGATCAGAGATGCTTTAGAAAGTATTGAGGTTGTTGTGAGAAAGCTAAACAAACAGAAAAGTTAAATTTCATGTAATGGAAAACATACAGTAAAATGTTTTGGTAGTTTAGTGTGGTAAGACCATTCCCAATAGAGAAGGAATGGCTGTAAAGATTTTTTGGAATGGTAAACTATGTAGTAATGGTAACTTTTTTGGAACAGTGAACTAGGAAAACAGGAAATTTGTGCCTAATTTAATAACCCTCAACCAGTATTTTGTTCGTAAGGTGACCAGGATGGCATTGTTGCCAGGGCATGGACTCTGTAGGACTTGGTTGCGATTCTGGCATCTCTTGCCCATGCATATTTATGCTACAGTTGCATGCTGTCCCCTGCCATAGCCCATAGCTGGAACAGTTCAGGAGTAGCTTTGGGGTTCCTCTTGCACCTAGATCAGCTAGGGACAGTGGCACAGGCAGGGTGTGTCTACACTGCCTTACACTCCTGCATCCACCATTTTATAGACGTGAACTGGAAAAATTGTATATGTGTTATAGCCTATAGTTCTCTCTTT
Source organism: Caiman crocodilus (assembly GCA_030014935.1). Lineage (NCBI taxonomy): Eukaryota > Metazoa > Chordata > Crocodylia > Alligatoridae > Caiman > Caiman crocodilus. The sequence goes on along the minus strand of JAGPOW010000261.1, from coordinate 33,026,785 downwards.
GGTTTTCTCTAAATCTAGTCTACTTGGTATAATAATGCCTAGAGAGGTAGTTAGCTGTGTTAATCTGAAGTTAGTCAAAATGCAGGTAGATATGCACCTTTTATAGATAAAATAAGATACACACACACACACACACACACACACACGGCAGGGGGGAGAATTTTCTCTGTATATATCTTATTTAGTTAGACTATAGAATTGCATAGTAATGTCTACCTATGTGGAGACATAGATTATGAGTTCATGCAATTTGCAATGAAATTTGGGTTTAGACAGTATCCATTATCTGCAATACAACAAGTTGGTGGGAAATGGTATCAAAATCCTAAAGCACCTACTGGGAAAGGATGGGGGGCAGGAAACTGTTCCATATTTAGTATTGTTACATGCACATGAAGAAAGAATTGACATTGTATGATGCTTTATTTAACAGAAAAATGAGAACAATAATGCCTGTAATACCATAAATTGATATCAGAAGAATGCAGATTTGCAGAAGTATAGAAAAGTAGATAAGGCCAAACAAAAAATAAATTAGTTAGTTTTGGGGTCCTGGAATCAGGACAAACACACGATGCAGTGAATGTTGGTGATGGAAATCTATAGTTGCAAGTGGTTATGACTATATGAGGCTGTCGTCACAGATAAACACACACTGAGGAGGAATGGGAAACTGATAAGGGAGTCCAGGCCCAGCATGGTATAAAAGGATGAACTGTATGAACTGGGACAGCAAGCAGGGGAAGAAGTTTGCAAGCAGTTCGCTAGGAGCAAGTGGAGGAAGGGGAAGAAGAAGAGAAGCCAGGGTGTTTGTTCAGGTACTCCAGGAGGAGGTAACCAGAAGGGTTTCTACAAGCATGTCAGTAACAAGAGAAGGATCAAGGAAAGTGTGTGTCCTTTACTGAACGAGGGAAGCAACCTAATAACAGAGAATGCAGGAAAAGCTGAAGTACTCAATGCCTTTTTCACCTCAGTCTTCATAGGCAAGGTCAGCTTCAAACTACTGCACCTGACAGCATAGTTCGGGGAAAAGGTGGGCAGCCAACTGCAGCAAAAGAACAGGTTAGGGACTATTTAGAAAAGCTGGACATATACAAGTCTATGGGGCTAGATGGGATGCACCTGAAGGTGATGAGGGAGGTGGCTGATATGATTGCAGATCCACTGGCCATAGTCTTTGAAAACACGACAATTTGGGGAGGTTCCAGACAATTGGAAAAGGGCAAATCTAGGGTATTTATACACATACCTTTTTGTCCCATGATACACTGGAGATCCGCCAATTAATCGAGTCTGCTCTGCATGCTAACTGACGCACACTGCTGTGAGCTGCATGCAGTTGTATAAGCGGTAAAATGCATGTCAGTGTGCAGAAAATGGCAGTGCTGTGCTTTTGAACTAAAGCACCTTCCAAGAGTTTTAGTTCAAAAGTGCACCACTACCACTTTCTTAGTGCTGACATGCATTTTGCCGCCTGTATTTTGCAACTGTATGACTTACAGTGCCGGGCGCTTCTCAAAGCGCCTGGTGCTGCAGTGCTTACGCATGTAAAAAAAGCCCCTAGTGCCCATCTTGAAGAAAGGGGAAAAAATAGGATCCAGGGAACTACAGCCTCACCTCAATCACTGGAAAAATCATGGAGCAGGTTTTCAAGGTTTATCTTAAACTGGTTTTGGCCATTTTGAAAACAGTTTATGTGCACTGAACTTGTGTTGTGTTAAAAATTTGAACCAGTTTCCAATCACTTATACTGGTTTATATATAACTAGAAAGGGAGGAGGGATGACTCATGGAATTATAGACCAATCAGTCTGATATCCATCCCTGGAAATATCCTGGAGAAAATTGTCAAGGGATCCATCAATACCAGACTAATGGAAGGCAAGCATTTGAATACAAGGCTTTGTGACTAGCAGGTCTTGCCTGACCAACCTCATCTCCTTCTATGACCAGGTAACACATGCCCTGGACAAGGGAGATGACATGGGTGTCATATATCTGGATTTCAAGAAAGTCTTTGACTTAGTTCTCCATGATGTTCTCATGGTTAAGCTAGGGAATTGTGGCCTTGATCATCTTACAATCCAGTGGCTAGGCAACTGGTTATGGGGTTGGACCCAAAGAGTACTAGTTGATGGGAACAAATGAACATGGTGGAGGGTGACTGCAGTGGAGTCCCTCAGGGCTTGGTACTTGGGCCAGTACTATTTAACATCAATAATGATCTGGATTCTGGAGTCAGATGTGAACTGGAAAAGTTTGTGGATGACACCAAATTATGGGGAGGGCGGTCACACTGCAGGACAGGCTGGGGATACAGGCTGATTTAGACATGCTCTCATGGTGGGCTGACCAAAACCTGATGGCCTTCAGTGTAGAGTGCTGCACCTTGGTAGGAAGAACCTTCAACATACTTACAGACTGGGCAGTGCTACACTCACTAGTAACCAAAAGAGATTTGGACGTCTTGATTGACCAGAAGATGAATATGAGCCACCAATGCTATGCTGTGGCTGGCAAAGCAAACCAAACTCTGGTGTGCATCCATTGATGCGTCTCAAGCAAAACCAGGGATGTCATCCTCTTGCTTTACTCAGCTGTGGTGAGACCGCAGCTGGAGTACCTCATCCAGTTTTGGAACCCCCAAATCAGGAGGGATGTGGAAAAGCTTGAGAGAGTCCAGAGGAGAGCCACTCGTATGATCAAAGGCCTGGAGGGTGGGCCGTTTGAGGAGAGGCTGAGGGACTGGAGACTTTTCAGGCTAGAAAAGAGAAGGCTTAGGGGGAACTTGGTAGCAGCCTACAATTACATAAGAGGGGTACATCAGGACCTGGGAGAACACCTGTTCACCACAGGTCCCCAAGGGATAACAAGGTCTAGTGACCATAAACGTCAGGAAGGACTAGACATCAGAAAAAATTTCTTTACAGTGCGAGTGTCCAGGGTCTGGAACAGACTCCACCCAGAGGTGGTGCAAGCTGTTACTCCAGACTCTTTCGAAAAACATGTGGATGTTTTTCTTGCTGGAGTCACTTGATCCTAGCTGATTTCCTGCCTATGATGAGGGGTGGACTCGATGATCTCACAAGGTCCCTTCCAGCCCCTAATGTCTATGAAATCTATAATTTCTGTCCCTATGAAGTTTCTGGTGGAGATAGGACAAACTAACAGTGTATTTTTAAAGCCAAGAGGCCAAGCATCTTTGGTTTTGCAGTTAATACAAAGAGAAAATGGCTTGAGTGATCCATGGATTTCCTCTCACATACTTATTTGCTTTTTCTCCTGAAGAAAAATCAAAGCAGAAAAAGTCAGTCTGATCCTGACTGCTCAAGATGACTTAGTTGGTTGTGATACTTCCAACTTCTCCCGCCCTCCCCCCGAAAAAGTTCATTTCCTCCCTATTCCCAGTTCTCCGAGTCAAGTGCCAGTGGTAAAAGTTCCTGTAATCATTGTTTTAAGAGCATGATTTCCTTAAAGGGAATCCCCAGCTTCCTAGACCTTCTTTGACAAGGGTACTCATCTTTTTGCTGAAGTCCAGGAAGACTCCTGAAAACATAACCTAATTTTGAATCATCTGATGGGTGTACTAATAAAGGGTTGAAAATCTTCTCTATCTTATCTTTTATTTTCTGTTTGTAGACTAATGATTATTTACAGAATACTTCCTAAAGTTTTGAACTCCTCTCCTTATTTCAACCTGTGAAATAGCATCAAAAGATGGCTAAGGTTTTTAAATGAGTTTTCAATCTTTTTCATTTATGCAATTGCTGCATTTGCTTCAGTAATGTTATTTGATTGCAAGAAAGATATTGATCCATAAGACCTTCTCTTTCTGAAAATATGGTCTATGCCATCCTAAACTTGGAGAGATCTTGCTGTAAAGCTTAAGCAAGTAGAGCAGAGACAGGGTAAATAATTTTAATTATTAACCATTATTTGGTTCTTGTAGTTCTTTGCTAACTGAGCTTAAAGTTACAAAAATGAAAAGTTATGGCAATATTAGAAGTTCAGAATGAAAATAAACACTGTTTACTCATCCTTGCAACAGTTCAAGTAATAAATTTAACTCAGCTTTATTCAGAATCAGTTAATCAAATTAATAAATTACTTTTTTCACAACAAAACATATCACACAATAATAGTTTATTCTAATATATTGATAGGACATTTTAATATCAATAAAAATATTGATCGGTGTAACTCAAGGCTCTCGAAGGTGTCAGTATCCCTAGAGAACTGCTACATTTGCATTCACCAGCTTATCACTTGCTAAAGTCCAGATAATGCAGATAATAATCTTTGCTTTAATAAGCATGTTTACATAAATTCTGGGCAGTATTTACTTTCTTTTATAGAGTGATGATCCAATGAATTGATATAATTCATGACATAAGTCTGCTATTTATCTGATAGATTCCTTTGCTCATCTTGGCAAGAGGCAGTGATATGTTTTCAAAGTAAGAAAGAAAATAGTTCAGATCAGGTTTCATCCTAGGTATTATTTATAGCTGTGGTATTGTTCCTGATGTCACTGACAAATTCCCTTAAAAGAGTCAAGAGAATAAAGCTTTGTATGTCTTTTTGCATTATTTCTTCTTGTGTCTTTGAAAGCTGACCAGTCCTTTCAGTCTTCATATTGTTTTCTTGGGTGTTTTGGCTTATGTACTCAGACATTTCACAGCTGTAAGTGTACATTTTACTTCTGGAAACAATGTGTATCTATGAAGATATCTGTTACTCCTTCCTTGATACCTCCACCTGGATTCTTCAAAAAGTCAGTGTTAGACACAGTTTGGATTCATTTGACACAGTCCACTGAAAATCTGTATTTGGACATTTCCCCCCAAATCACAAGAGATTCCAAGTTAGCAGGCCTGATTAAGATTTGAAAATATATTATCACCAACATTGTAAAAATTCTGAGGCCTGCCATGATCTCACTTTCAAGCACTGACTTTAGCTTACTAACTTTATATTCTGATGAATCATTTGGTCATATTCTGCATTCCAGTAGTATAACATGTTTAATGTATAATCAGCACAATACAACAAAAAAAGTCATGTCATAAACCAGTAGTGTAACTGGTGGTGGGGTAGAAGGGGAAAAAGGGGCACCAGCTCTAAGTACGAACTTAGAGAGGATGCTGGAATGGTGCCTCCTCCCCCCCAAGTCTTTGCTGCATCAGGAGCAGCCTCATGCTGCCTGGCTGTAGGAGTAAGGCAAAGCAAAAGCAGCAGGAGTCTGAGTCTTTGGGACAGGTAAGACCTCCTCCTTTCCCATAGTTCAAATAAGAGAGCAGATGGAGTGTTGTCCGCACCAGATGCTGGTATTTTATTTAGTTTTAGTCTGTAACAGCAATTTCCATTTCTTTTATTGCAACTTTTGTCAGGTTTGGCATTATTTCATTTTTGACACCATGGGAAGCTTATAAAATGGTTTGTGTATATCATACTTTGTTTTACAGTATTTTAATATAAAAACAAGAGGAGAACTTGAACTTGAAAAATGTGTTAGACACCTATTAGCCAGAGAGACAGTCTACTAGTCAGAACTAGATTTGGAACTCTAAGGTGATAGCCTACCAGTGAGCTCCTGGATCACCACTTTTTTTTTTTTTTAATAAAGCCTGTACTCTCCACTATTTCTGCTTGCTGCTGGAATGGATAGGAATGATGAATTTCTATCTAAGTCATGTCATTGGGTCCTTGCTGGGGGTCTCAGTATTTCGAATCATCCTAGGTTTAGTAGATACATTAGAAATAGAAGCTGTAACCCAATGTTGATGTTAAAAGGGAGAATGAATTTTTGTCTTTCTGATTCTCCTTAATGCTGCAGACAAGAACTGGGGACAAAGGAATTCCTGGGTTATCAAATTCAGCCCCCTATTATATTAGGCAATAGCAGTAAATACTTCCTTTAATAAACTGGTCAAGTTCCATTGTAAAAGAAATTGGTTTTTTTGCTCCCATTATTTAGATTGGAAGGTTTTTTTCTGGAACCTCATTCCTCTGGTTAAAAACTTTATTCTAATTTTAATTTACACTTTTATTAATGGCCTGTTTATATCCATTTGTTCTTGTATCAACATTGCCCTTTGACTAGAATAGCTCTTTTCCTGCTTTGGTGTTTACCTCCTGTTGCATGTATTAGAGCAGTGGGGGCCAATCTTTTTGTCAAGTATGTGACAAATTAGCTCTGCACCCTTCCCAAGTGCCACTGATTCCCTTCTCCTACTCAATCCACTGTTCTGCATTTGGCTTCTTGCTCTGTGCTCCCTATCCCATCAGCTGCTCTGCTTTCTGCTTCCTGTCCTATCCACCATTGTAATGCTGCATATCACACCCAGAGGCAGCCCATGTCCATTGTGGCAGGTGGGCCATTCCTACATTAGAGAATGGTTATTGTCCTTCTTAGTAAGTATTGTCATCTCAGTCTTCTATTAGTTTATGGGCCATACCCAGATTATTTGAATCTCTACCCCCTTTTTACTGCATAAGACCCTTATTTCTTGTTTTTGTTCTCTTTTTATTCATATGGATGAAGAAATATTTGTGATTTGCAGCGTTTAAATCTAACTTTTGGCATCTTACTGTTCTTACACTTGTGAAGTCAAAATTTATTTGATTAGTCCTTTATCTCGTTGCTTGTTGGCTTTCTGCATATTGATAATATATTTTAGTTAGTGATTCATCCAGTTAAGTCTGGAAAGTATACTAAGTGCATTTGGTACCTACAGACTCGACAGCAGAACTGAGCTGAAGTGATTTTATTTAAAAAAATATAAAAAATGTCCCCAATATTAGAGAAATTAAAAAGAAATATGTTGTCAAAAATCAGAAGAGTGCACATGTGGGTTTTAGGAGAGAGGATGGGTAGGATGGGACCCACTCTGAGACTGAAGCAGGATTGTGTAATGAAGAAGATTTCTGTTTATTGGAGCCCTATTTCTTTGGCTGTAGAAGTTGGAAGGTGTGTAATGATGAATGAGGCAGTGAATTGAAGGAAGGGCAGTAGTACTCTGTTCTGGAGAGTTCAGTTATACCCCTGATTCTGCTATAGAATTAATTTGTGATAAAATTACTTAAATCAAACTTTTCATTAGTAGTCACTAACTTTGTGCTTCTCATTTTTTGGGTGCCTGACTTAAGACCAAAAGTATTTGATTTGCAGAAGCACTGAATACTCTCAAAGCTCTGCTTTTTACATAAAAAGTGCTGTATAATAATGTGCACTCTGAAAATTCAGATGAGTATCTCAAGTTGGGGTATCCATAATTAGAGGATTCTCTTGAACTTATTTTCTCTGTGTTTCATTTTTTCTTCCATAGACATGGCGATAATGTCCCTTTTTTAATAGGTATGTTGTGAAAACAAATTTAATATTTCTGAAAGACTCAGATATGGTAGTGATGCATCATTGAAGGGTTCATAAGAAAATAAATAATTCTTCCTTCAGAGCATGGTGGTGTTATATTCTGATTAAAACATAGAACCACATGCTGAACAAGAGTTAGAAACAAAATATTGAATAGCTGCTTGTGAGTTGAGCACTGTGCATTCTGTGTATTTCTGAGTATTGAATGAGATAGGGATCCTGTGGAAGAACAGTATGTGCCCATGTAATTAAAGATTGTATCAAAATGCATATGTACAAGAGTCCAAATTAAGTTTGCATAAGCAATTTTTATTTTAGTATTTCCTAATCTTTGAGCACTTTTATTCTGGAACCTGAATGTAGTTCTTTTAAGTGTGTGTGTGTTTGTAATATCATAGGTTTTTGTAAAAAGTAAATTGGCAACCACCTCTCACAACACACATCATAAGGTATCATTTTGACACTCTCCTGGGTCATCAGATATGCTGGAATCTTTATCTATACAGTACTTATCTCTGCCCCTTGGAAATATTGTTAGCAATATTAGGTTATCATCCTAGAAAGGGTAAGACAGTTTGTCAGTGCTAATTTGACACGTGTTTTTACAGTATAGAACTGTTGAAACTCAGAAGTCTTATATACCAGGTACTAGAGGAAATTATTCACTAATGGGCACTCCACTCTTCTGCAAGTATGACTCTTTTCGCATTACTCCCTTATAGCCACTACTGTCTCAGCTTTTCAAAAAAATGTCACTAGAATATTTTAATACTGATAAAACAGTACATTTTTCCTGAAGCTTTGTTCTTGGAAACAGCAGAAATATTTTTGCTGAAATTAGAAAATGAAAACAAAGCAAAATAAAATTAGTTTGAAAAACATACTTAGAAGAGAGAACGTTAATCCAAATGGTTAAAGTCTGACAAAATTACAGGTAGCTGAAAACAAGATCTTATTAAGATATGTGGGAAATTGGAGATAAATACTTTTCAACACCAACTTAGGTTTTACAAGTATGCAAACTTGCTATTTGATCTAAAATTTTCTGCGATCAGTCAAAGATGTTTGTTTTATTACATCATAATTCTATTGGATTCAAATAGTTGGCAGTTTTATAAAAAGCTGATGTGACTTTTAATTCAGGTTGTCTTAAATGTTTGCTACATTGTAATTATTACACTGGAGAACCTAAGTATGTTAAGAATGTCTGTTGCAACAAAATCTTATGTCTGAATTTAGGAAAAAGGTATTCAGTGGTGACTTTTCATAAATCATATTTTATTCATGTTGAAATAAAACCCTTTTTTGGCATGCTAAATGTATTTTTCCTGGAGAACGAGTATTTTGCTATAGCTTTTGTATCTGAAAGATAGTCATTTATCCATGTAAAATTGACATTTGATGCAAGTGTAGCAGTCCAATTGATATTCTTTCATGTTATTTAGAAATTCAGAGTAATGAAAGTTTTATGGATGTGACTAATCATTTAGCAAGCATGTTTCATTTTATAGAAACACAAAATAAGGTAGGAATAATCTTCTGATCTCAGGCTAAAGAACTTCTAAGGCTAGGCACAGATATTCAAGAAGCCCAAGGTGGAATTGATCGAGCAGTTTTCTACAAACCGCGTAGTTTTAGATTGGTAGCCAAGAGAACACACATTTGCCCTTTGGTGTGGGAAGTGAAGGGAGAGAGGGTTGGGCAAATCTTAGATCAGGTTTTGTCATACTTAAGTTAGCCTGTGTGTCAAGCTTCTGCTCTGCTATGGGTATAGACCAGTTTCCAATCACCAGGAATACTGGTTTTCTCTGTTTAAAAATCACAAATTCTCTGATTAACTCCTCCCTCCCCCTGTAAATTCTCTGATTAAAATGAAATACATCTATCTATCTATCTATCTATCTATCTATCTATCTATCTATCTATCTATCTATCTATTGCTGTCAGTTGAACACAATGTTTTATTGATATATATACAATATAAAAGCAGTTTGGAAACCCATAAGTGCTTCAGTCATTATAATAAAATAATTTCTAAATACCTATACATTTTGGGGTTTGATTTTGGGTTTATCATGGAAAATCCGAGCTCCCCCAGTCCACTTGGCTCACTAGGTTGTAGGTCCATCTGTGGCTGTCTCCCCTATTGGTTTTGTGGTGCTGAGCAACCCTGATAATCCCATGCCCTGTCCATGCTATTGCTCCTCACTCCCCACTCACAGCCCCCCAGGCTTGCTGGTACTCCTCACTCCCCAACCACAGCCCCGTGGTACCTGCTGGTGCTGCTCACTCCCCACCCACAGCTCCTCCACTTCTCCAGCCCAAGCCAGCAGTGGGAAACCTCCTTCCACCCCATGCACACATCTGGAGAGCACAAGCCCCACAATCTGCTCTGGGAATGTGAGCAGCATCGGGGAGCCAGCCCCCCTAGACAAGCCCCCTTCATCTGATCAGCATGTGTAGGGTCAGGGGAGGTGCTCACCACAAAAAGACTCTGAAAATGGCACCATGAGTGGCCTGAAATTTTTCCTTTGCCTCAGTTAGCTTTAAGTAGAACCCTAAGAATGGGGGATAACTGGTTGGGTGGTTGAATGGGGTTGATCTCAGCATTGTTGAGAGAGATCTGGGGAAATAGAATGAATCACACATTCAATATGATTTAGCAATGTAATGCCATCACCAAAACTGTAAATGCAGCTTCAGGTTGTGTTAGGAAAAACATATTATTCAAGGTTTGGGAAGTGATAGTAATACTCTCCTTTGCACCTAGGTAGGTGGCAGCTGAAATACTGTGTCCAGCTTAAGGTATCGCATTATAATGGAGATGTAGAGAAACCGGAGGATGCAGAGGGAGTAGTGAAGAACAGTGAGTAATAAAGGGTTTAGAAAGCAACTTGTAAAAAAATTGAGAGAGCTTATGTTTAATTTGGAAAAAAAGAGATAAAGGGAGGTATGAGAGTTTCAAATATCTGAAAGGCTGTCTGAAAGGAGACAGAGAAACATTATTTTCCTTTGCTACACGACAGGACATAAGGTAGTAGGTTTAAACTGCAGCAAAACAGATTTAGATTAAATTTCAGGAAAAAATTCTGAACCACAAAAACCACACATCGGAACAAGCTGCCAGGGGAAGTTGTGTAATCTTATTCTATTGGAAGAGGCTGGCTACGCAGCTCTCTGAAATGGGTTATGAGTATTAGATCCTGCATATGGTGAACAGGGTTAAACCAAATGACTTTTGAGACTATTCCAACCATAAAATTCTGTGATCTCTCAATCTGTCTCTCTCTCTCTTTTTCATGCTTGACTCTTTGGAAAAGTCAGCTTGAATTTGTGAGCTGTTTTGGGCTGACTAAAACTGTGTGTTTCTACGAATCAGTTGTTAACTAGAAAAGACTTATTTAGTCCTATTCAATATGCCCATTTAGTAGGTAGTTTACTGTTGGAGTGACAGAACTTGTTTGCATTTTAGTTACAGCACTGGAACAGCTAATCCACAGAGGCTCTGGTACCTCCATCCTTGGAGGTTTTTAAGACCTGGCTAGACAAAGCTTTGGCTGGGATGGTCTGGAAATGAGTGGGGAGGGGGTTGGGCTACATGACCTTCTGAGGTCCCTTCCAACCTAGTTTTCTGTGATTCTATGAAGGTAGAATAGAAGCCAGAGTTCTCATATTCATATAGTTCACAACCTGTTTAATTTGAAGCAGGTTACTAAATTATGGATAACTACTTAGCTCAGCAGTTCTTTGGTGGTGGGCTGGAATAGTCCAGCTTGAGGTGGAGGTTGGCTGCAGAATGGGCAAAGCCCCTTGCCACTGGAAGCTGGCCCCTTGCCACTGGAATACTGCTGAAGCCCCCCAGCTTTGTAGTCTGGATCCATTGGCTCTATGGGTACAACTCACACTAACTATTCTGCATACATTTGATGCACATACAATTGAGATATCCTGTGATTTTTGGAAATCATGTTCACTGCAAGAGTATGTGAATATTGGAGCTGGAATTTTTTTAAAAGCAGATTGTGCAAATTATGACTAGCTATTGTGAAGTTGAGCATGCTAGAAGAGAGGGACAGGCTACAAGTAGATCTGGACAGGTTACAGAGGTGGGCGGATGAGAATAGGATGGGCTTCAATACGGACAAGTGCAAGGTAAGGTATTGCACCTGGGGAGGAAAAACCAGCAGCATATGCAGAGGATGGGGAACTCCCTTCTTGTCAGCACAGAGGCAGAAAAGGATCTTGGAGTCATTATTGATTTCAAGATGAACATGGGCCGCCACCTTGGACCTGCTTGAGATGCATCTCTGGATGCATGACAAGATGTGGTTAGCCTTCCTGTGTCCCCACATTGGGAGCCCAGCCTGTAGATCCTCCCCCTCTATGCGACATTGGTCAAGCCACGGTTGGAGTACTGCATCCAGTTCTGGGTGCCGCACTTCAGGAGGGATGTGGATTACATAGAGAGGGTCCAGAGGAGGGCCACTCGCATGATCAGGGGGCAACAGGGTAGGCCCTATGAGGGGAGACTATGGGACCTAAACCTGTTCAGTCTACAAAAAAAGAAGGCTGAGAGTGAATCTGGTGGCCACCTACAAACTTGCCAAGGGGGACCATCAGGTAATGGGAGAGTTCCTTTTCTCTTGAGCACTACTGAGAGTTACAAGGAATAACGGCCATAAGCTGACTGAAAGTAGATTCAGGCTAGACATCAGGAGACGCTACTTCACAGTCAGGGTGGCTAGAAGCTGGAAGCAACTTCCAAGGCAAGTGGTGCTTGCCCCTACCCTGGGGATCTTCAAAAGGAGGCTAAACAGTTGCCTAGGCGGGATTGTTTGACCCCAGCATCCTTTCCTGCCCGTGGCAGGGGGTCGGACTTGATGACCTGCTTAGGTCCCTTCTGACCCTACCAACTATGAAACTATAAAAGCAATGAGAAAGTAGCTGATGTATGAAAAGCCACATTTGTAGAACCAGTTTCCCATACTTAATATAAATTATCAGATTTTTGGTGTTTTATTTTAGGCTTCCATGTGCTCTCTACCCTTTTACTGCATTAGATCATTGGTGTTCTACCTTTTTGGTTGATTGGCTGAATGGGCAGTGCCCACTCTGTCTCCAGGCTGGAACTGGCCAGTGGTCTTGATCTGGTAACCAGGGTGGGTATGGTGGGGCCCCATTCAGTCATGCAGATGCAGCCTTGAGGGGATAAGGGGGCATGACCTGGCCCTGACCCAGCCCTGCTGGGGAAAGGTGCCAAGGCTCAGCTCTGAGAACTGCATGGGGCCTGGGAATACGGAAGGGGGGTGGGGGTTGGTATTAATTGCCAATGCTTCTCCACTGCTATATTTTCTGACCTGTGGGGAACCCTGTGGGATGGATGCCTGGTTCTGCAGGCCAGATTTGGCCTGCGGGCCAGAGGTTGAACATCCCTGCACTAGATCAACATGGATGCCATACCTTCCATGTCTACATATAATTAAACATTTTGTGTATCATGCAAAATACTTTTTACTTGGTCTTTTTCTCTCTCTTTCAAAGGATATTATTCAAAATACAGTTTTAGCTTAGTAACATAAATAGGGAGATTGAATAACTGTTGTTCTTAGGTCTTTCCATCTTTGAGAGGGAACCTGCAATTCTAAAATTTATCCTACTTTAAGAAAAATCATGTCCATTAAAATATACATGTTTTCCCAAGCTTATACTGTAAAACTCAAATTACTTTTGTGTATACCTGAGTTCACATTGTTCATGATCAGCTTATTTGTTGCATTACTTCTCCCATTCTTCATCTGTTTATTAAATGTGTAATGTCTGAACTCTTTGGGACAGAAATTGTCATCTTGTGCTTTTGAACACAACTAATTTGAGATGCTGTCACAAAACAAATAACTAACACAGATAGAATAAATGAAGTGTGATTAGGAAAGTGGTTTTATTCTATGTTGATGAAATAAATGGCCCCTGAGAACTGAAGATGTAAACATGACTCTTTAAGAAACCTGAACAGTTAAAGCTAGTTCAAGGATTTGTGTACAGAGATCTTGGCCTGATTAGTACAGGATTCCCTCACTTTATGTGGGTTCTGTATGTGTGAATTCGCTCTTATGCAAAGTCCCTTTTTATACAAAAAAATTGTTATATGCAAGGTAAATTCAGGTATGGTGGAAGCTTGTAGTCAGCTGCTTTGTGCGGTCCATTGTGGGAGTGATGAACACCAAAATATAGTCTCCTGTGTGGATCTGTGCTCCTCACTCATCTGCGACACATGTTTCTGTAGTTGCCCATCCCCATTTTGATAGTGCCCTGTGCTTGTGTGTACTGTCTGCTGTTGGTGAGTACCAAAATTGTCTTGTAAATGTGTTATAAATGGGCCTGGGGGTCAGTACAGTTTAGATCTTGGAAGTATCCCTAGTTGTTACATTGTAAAGTGGGTTCCCTTTATGCAAATGCAAGTTATGCACCATTTTCCAGCAACACGTGTAGCACAAAACAAGGGAAACCCATATTATGGGGAAAAATGGAAGTTGAAATAGAAGGAAATAGAATAAAATAGAAAAAGAGGAAAAACAGTTTAAGTATTTGAAAATATAAGTATTAAGTAAGGCTTTCATTTTAACTCTATCTCTTAATGCTCTCCAGGAAAAGGGAAAAGGACTTTTATAAGGACTGCAAATTATTGTCTCCTCTCTGACACTCTTTTAGATAGTGTTAAAGGTAACTTTCTCTTGAGGAAAATAGCTCCATCCCATCACAATTATTTTTTTTTGTTATTATTAAAGTCTCTTGTGTTGATTGTTACTTGCAGTCTAACTACTAGAAAAACAGATGCTACACAGTCCTGTAAGGCATTCCAAACCTTCACTAGTACCACTGCCCTACCTTTTGTCCAACTTCAGATTAACACAGCTAACTACCTCTGTCTTCAGCTGTTTGGGTTACTGCTTTCCACTGCCTCACTGGTCCTGGGCTCACAGCAGTGTTTCAAAAATAGTGTTCTTAGCCATTTCTTATCAAGCAGAAGGCAATTGGAGAAATCAAAAGAAAAGTTAAATAGAATATGAGGAAGGAAATATACATGAGGCAGGAATGATAGCAGGAACTCAGGATCATGTTCTAGGTTGCGTTTAGGATTTAGCCAAAGCTGGTGGGGGGTGATCATCTGAGACTCTCTGCTGGCTTGGTCAGCTAAAGGATGTTTTTCACATTGAGGGTGTTGGAAGTCTAGTGAGTCACAAGTCACAGAAAATAGCAGAATCCTAGGAGATGTGCAGTCAGCAGTCATATTGTTAGAGTTTGTTGCTTTCCCAAACTATTCTTAAATTTTGATCCCTGCTCATTCGAATCTTCTCTTTAGAGTCCTGAAAAGAGTGTCAGGCAGAATAACCATTGTGGCTTTATTTTGTACCCCATTCAGACCTAGTTTCCAACAAAGCAACAGGAATCCACTAATTTCCAATTTAATTTTTGTGTTTATGAGAGAGCATCTTTGAGAGACAAAGAGATGTTTTTGTTAGGACTAAGTCTTTCCGTCTTTCTTTTATACCTTTTTCTATCAACATCCATTGCTATTGGTCATTGATGCATTTTATGAAATGTTGCCACTTTCCATCAATTAAATTCATTATTGGTGGAAGCCTTCAAGATATAAAAGATTACAAGAATGCCATTGGCTTGGCTCTGCCGACCTCCACAATTTTCATGACCGGGTAGGGTATTGAAATGAAACATACAAGACTGTTGTTGCCTTGGAAAGGTAGGGTTCATACCCTCATAAGAATGAATCAAATGGACAAAGCTAAGGGACAAAGCAGAATGCACATTTTTCCAAAGCTAAAACTGTTGTAGATCTAATGTAGATCTTTGAACCTTGACAGTGTCTGTTGTGAACTATGGTGCTCAATTTGAAAAATCCTCTTTTACCCACAGTTATCACTTTGGTATCTAAAACACCACAGTAACCTCCTATTCTGAGTGTGGTCTCCTTGATGAATAGTGGGTACCCTTTATGGTGAACACTGTTGTTTTTTCTACAATTTCTCCTTCTTTTGTATATTTCTGTATGAAAAAGAGGACCTCAAAACAATGAATATGCAAGAGTTAATTGCATGTTACAGGTTCAGTAATGCTTACTGAAAGACTGAATTGTTTAAGTATTGAGCTTGGTTCTGATCTCATAGTAGTAATTCTGCTCAAATCAATGCAGTTTATCAAGCGTAAATCTAAAAATGGGCTGTGTCATGCTCTGTATTCATTGTAATAATTAAGATAAGTGCCTAGTTATTCCTAAAGACTGTTAATATACACATATGAGGTAAATAATTGCCATAAATAAAGCAAATGTATAAGTGTTCACTGTCACATTTTATCATATTACGAAGACTTATTTCATGATTTTTACTGTGACATTTGGCTATCAACAATATTGTACCCATGTTCTTTTAAAAATTCTGTCTCTAACTAGTAGATAATGTGGTCAACATTTGTTGAGATTCCGCCTCACAAATACACAAAAAATTACTAATTGTGATCACAGAAAGGGTTTTTTTTAAAACTGGTATATTGACATTTTAGGTCTCCATTTCCTATGTTTGCAATTTGGAAGCTGTCACTTCTTTGGAAAATTTAGGGGGTGGGAATATGAATCCAGCCAATGGTAGATTTTGAGTAGCTTATTTTATATCGTGAGTATGATGCAAAATAGCTGATTTCTATTGTTCTTGGGATGAAGTGTTTTGATAGCACAATGAAAGCTAATGAGTCATTAGCATACAGAGACAGTGTGAGGCCTTCTGCATTCCAACTGATATATATATATATGATTTGCTGGCAAAAGGTTATTTTTATTTTTATGTTGCATGTTAGTCATAGGACCTTCAGGTTTTTCAAGGTATTACAAACTCTGTTTTCTTTTCAGATAGCATGACAAAGTAGGTTGCTGCCTATGAAAGGTTATCCCACTTGGCCAGTTAGTTTCTAAGGGGCATCCCTGCCTCTACCTACTGCCTGATTAGTTCAAACTATCAAGGATTACCCCTTGTGCCTTCAGACTGTAAAAACCTATTTGTAGTTATGATTCATGGATGATTTATTGTGTCATTATACAAGGGTGGATCCAGAAGGGGTTCCGTTATGGGGTCGCACTCCCCCTTTCAGACCAGGCTGCCAAAGCAGCAACTAGGGACTTCACTTAAGTTCCTGAAGCAGGTAGGAATCCCTTCCCTCCGTATCCCTTCCTTTCCCTTCCCTGCTCAGTGGCCTTTGCCCCCCACTCTGCTGCCACTGTCTTTGGCTGACCTGGGGACAGGGGAAGCTCAAGAGACACTTCTGCCCTGCTTCAGCCAGACTGTGCGGGAAGTAGGGTTTAACTGGGAATAGGGGAAGCAAACAGGTTCCCCCTCCTTGCCCCGTCTCCTAAGGTTTTCCCTGTCAGCCCAGGAGTAGGTGCAGGGTAACCCATTTGTTGCTACTACTGTTCCTGGCTGAGCCTGGGTACTCACACAGTGACTGCCCATAGCCCTAGCTCAAGTAGGCCTGGAGTGGTTGGGATGGTAACAGCACTGGGTAGGTCATCCCTTCTGTGCCCAAAGTGAGTAGAAAGGGCAAGGTGGGAGATAAGGGGAGAAGAGCTACTGCTGGAGGGGAAGGGAGGAGGTGTCATGAGCAATGGGAAGCTTCTTGGGTTGGGGACATGAAATGTTGGTTGAGGTCCTGGACAAATGAAAAAGGGCAAAACTAGTGCCCATTGTGAAGAAAGGGAAGAAGGAGGATCCAGGAAACTACAGATCAGTCAGCCTCACCTCAGTCAGGGGGTCAGACTAGATGGCCTGCTCTAGGCCCCTTCTGACCCTAGGCACTATGATACTATTATTTTTGTACTTTTTTTTTTTTTGTAGTCCCCAGAAAAATCATGGAGCAGGTCTTCAAAGAATCAGTTTCTAAGCACTTTGGAGGAGAAGGTGATTAGGAACAGTCAGCACAGATTCACGAAGGGCAAGTCATGCCTGACTACCCTGATTGCCTTCTATGATGAGAGAACTGGCTCTGTGCATGTGGGGAAAGCAGTGGGCATAGTATACCTTGACTTGGCAAGGCTTTTAAAACAGTTTCCCACAGAATTCTTGCAAACATGCTAAGGAAGTATGGGTTGGATGAATAAACTGTAAGGTGGACAGAAAGCTGGCTGAATTGTTAGTAATCAGTGGCTCAATTTTTAGCTGGCAGCTGGTATCAAGTGGAGTGCCTCAGGGGTCGGTCCTGGGGTAGGTTTTGGTCAATATTTTCATTAATGATTTGGAAGATGGCCCGGCTTGCACCCTCAGCAAGTTTGTGGATGACACCAAGCTGGGGCATGTAGTAGATATGCTGGAGAATAGGGCTAGATTTCAGAGTGACCTAGACAAATTGGAGGATTGGGCCAAAAGGAGTCTCATGAAGTTCAGCAAGGACAAGTGCAAAGTCCTGCGCTTAGGATGGAAGAATCCCATGCACCGGTACAGCCTGGGGACTGACTGGTTAATCAGAAAAGGACCTGGGGGTTACAATGGACAGTAAGCTGTCCAGACTGGACTAATCTCTGGCTAGTTTAGTTTAAAAGCCTGTCTTTTAGTTTAGTTTAAAAAGGTTTTTGATCTAGTAGGGAGACCTATTCTCATGAAACCTACTCTAGGCACTTAGAATAGCACAGAGATCCTTCCATCTATTGTGTAGAATGGCATGGGATCTTAGAGCATTTTTTTGGTTTACTTTTTTTCTGTCTGAGTTGTTAACCAGTTATTGGATGCTGTCAAGATTGCTTATAGATCTGGAGCAATAGGTTTTTCATGGTATACATGCACTGAGGATATGTTTCCTAATATATATTGGCTGTTCCTACCTAAGACGCTGACTGTGTACACTAACTCATTACTACCATGAAGCATGTACAGTAGTAATGAGTTACTGTGTAGCTGGCATCACCTAAAAGCCATTCGGCAACACTACTGCACATCAACTCTGGTTACTGTGCAGCCATTTAGAGCTTGTATATGCAAGTACTAAATGACTGCACTAGTCAGTGGTCTTGTCTAGATCTGGCCAGTGTGTATGCTTCCTAATTCTCATCATGTGACACTGACTAACAGGACCACTATGCTTCTGGATAGAATTAAGTGGTTCATTAAGGCTAATTAAGAACAGAGGTTCAAGAAGTGTGAGGCAGAATAGATTCAGTCTTCTCAGGTTTTTCTAAGCTGTGTAGATTGGGTTGATAATGAACTGAACAGACATTCAGTGTTCTGGTGGCCAAAGCAGACAGAAATCTGTATTGGCCCAGGCCAGGAGCCTGGGGACATTCGTGTGTGCCATCTTTCATGCTGGCATTGCCAAAGACTGCCAAACCCAGATTGTTGGCAGCCCAGCTTGATTGGCTGATGGACATGCCCCCTCCCTCTGCTCTCAGCCTTGTGAAAGGGGAGAGCCAGCACAATCTTTCCCAGATTCACCCCTTGCCTCTCAGAGAGGCTGGTGACTGGCAAAGTGGTGGAAATGGGAAAATTTACCCCCTTGCCAGCTGACAGCTTCTCTGAGAGGCAGGGGCGGGGTGGAAAACACCCTCCCCCACCTCAGCTCAGCATTGGACCCCCAGCAGGGCTCTACATGGTGCGGAGGGAAGGAAGCCCCTGTGGGGGGCTTTTCTCCCTTGGCCACAGCCCAGTAAGCTAGGCTGGGAAAGCCCTAGCCCTGTCCCCTTGTCAACTGCTGACTTCTCTGAGAGGCAGGGAGCAGAGGGAAAATGCAACCCTGCCCCTCACTTCTCAGAGAGGCTAGCGGCTGGCAAGGGAGAAAGGCTGGGGTTTTCCCAGCCTGGCTCACTGGGCTGCAGGTGGTAGGAGAATCCCCCTCCCAGGGGCTCCCCCACCCCATGCTGTGCACTGCCCTCCACCAAGTAGGGGTCTGCAGGCCTAGAAGGGTGCATTCTCTTTTCCTCACCTCTCAGGCCAGCAGCTGGCAAGGGAGTGAGGCTGGGGCTTTTGCAGCTTGGGGGCTCACTGGGTTGGGGGAGAACACCTTGGGGGTGAGGCTTTTACCCCCACATGGTGAAGACCCAGACTGGGAGGACCTGGGGTTCCTTTTCTCTGTTCCTCAGTCCTGCTGGGCTGACGGGTGTAGGCAAGATGCAGGGTAGAGAGCAGAGGCTTTCCTGCCTCAGTTCTGTGACAGCTGGGTTTGGAGCTGGCAGAGCAGGCAGCGCTGTCCAGGGCTGCAAAGCATCCTGGGATGCTGGGGGACTACAAGCTAACTTGAGTTGGAGTGGGATTTGGGCTGCAAATTTGATAGACTGATTTGACCTAAATTAGTTAAGTCTGATACCAGCCAGGTTTATCTTAAACAGGGTTTGGCCATTTTGAAAACAGTTTATGTGCACTGAACTTCTGTTACGTCACATGTTTGAATTGTTTTGTGATCACGTATACTAGTTTGTGTAACTTTTGTCCCTAAGCTATATGTCATAGAGTCATAGACTCAGCAGGCCCAGATGACCTACACCCGAGGGTGTTGAGGGAGCTGCCGGGGGTGATTGCTGAGCCCTTGGCTCGGTTATACGAACTCTCCTGGAGCTCTCTGGACAAGTGCTGGAGGACTGGAAGGTGGCCAATGTGGTTCCCATCTTCAAGAAGGGGAGGAAAGAGGACCAAGAGAACTACGGGCCTGTCAGTCTCACCTCGGTCCCAGGAAAGATATTTGAGAAAATTCTCAAGTCTCATATCTGTGAAGGACCGGCAGGAGACTTTATGCTGAAGGGAAACCAGCATGGGTTTGTTAAGGGCAGGTCCTGTCAG
>JAGPOW010000261.1:32993433-33006486 GCA_030014935.1 Caiman crocodilus | reverse complement strand
CCTTGGGCGTCTTTAAGAGTAGATTGGATAGGTACTTGGCTGAGGTCCTGTGACCCTGGCACTCGTTCCTGCCATTGACGGGGGGTCAGACTAGATGGCTTGCTCTAGGCCCCTTCTGACCCTAGACACTATGATGATACTATGATAGAGAAGAAGGGCTGGAAAGGACCTCCAGAGGTCATCTAGTTCAACCCCCTGCCTGAGGCAGGAACATCCCTATCCACACAATCCCATACAACTGTAATCTAAACTCAGCATAAGACTACCCTCAACCCTGATACAACATAGTCCTAACTAATGTCCTAACAAGCCATAAGTAAAGCAGGAGGACCATAGCAGCCAATGTAAACACCTTTCAGGTGTATGGGAGCACTGAATATGCTTACTAAAGGTAGAAAGATAAAATGCAAATATAAGCAATCAGCTTCATATTATTAGAGAAACATTAAGAAATAGCACTTATTGTATAACCTTAAAACTTGTATAACACATACAAAATACGTGGAATTATGGGTTATTTTTATATAAATCTCCCAACCGTGATAAACATTTTATAGTTTGTCTCCACTTTTTAATGAGTTGTACATTTGGCTGTTGGCTGAAAAGACAGATTAATCAAAACAAAAGCAATTTAATATTAGTTAAAACTAAACACACTTTTTGACATCTGTCTGTTTTTTTCTGGATGAACCCAAGACATTTTCTATGTTATATTTTTAACATATGACTCACTGTTTGCTTTTTCCAATAGTACTATTGATACAGATTAATCTATAGAAAACTGATTTTTTTTCTCACTTTGGACCTTTCTTTTCTTTACAAAATGAATAATGCTTTTTCAGTAGGCTACAATGTTTATGGATTGTGAGGATTTAGAACTATCAAGTAAAATCTTTTATATAACTTTGCAAAGTATTTATTAATCAGACTTGTCATAATATAAACAACTGGCCATGGGAATATAGTTGTTATAAGCCCATCTCATGAGTCCATTCTATACAGGGCCTTATACTGTAGTGCAAAGGTGGGCAGTTATTTTGGTTGGAAGGCTGCTTAAGTTTTGGTGAGGTGTCAAGGGCCGTAAGGGTAGCCTTGCCCCTTGATGGGTGCCTCGCCCCCTGGTCACCATCTTGGGCCTGGAAGTCCCTCCCCTTGCCCTGGAAGTACACCTTTGGGCGGGGGGCGGTACTGCTGTCATGAAAATGGAAAAAAAACACATTTTATACTAAAAATAAATTCAAATGCCCACTATAGCTTATTTTAATTTTAAAAATATTTTTGTCCTGATTTATGTGTGTTTGCATAATATATTTAGAGGTGATTGAATAATTACTCTAAATAGTCTGGTTCATATATTGTGTGTGTATGGGGGGGTAAGAGGTGTATGTGGGGTGGGTGGGGAGTGGGTATATGTGTTGGTGGGGTGTGTGCTCACGGTGTGGTTATGGTGGGGGGGAGTGGGTGTGGAGGGGTGTGGGGTATGTGGTTGGGGTGGGGACTGTGGGAGGGGTTGTGTGTGGGGGGATTATAGTGGGGGATGGGAGTTTGTGTGGGAGGGCGTGGGTGTGTTTGGAAGGGAGTTGTCCTTGGAGTCCCTGGAGTATTCTAGTCCCTGGATCTGCATGTAGTAGTGGGGAGTGGGGCCAGCCCCACCTGGCCACATAGCACACAGCTCCCTGTGCGCTCACCCAAGTCCCTGGCTGCACATGGCAGCAGATTACAGAGCCAGCCCCGTAGCACTTCTGCTTGAGTCCTTGGCCACACGTGGTGGCAGGGGGTGGGGCTAGCCCCAGCCAGCTCCATAACATGCAGCTCCTGCTCTCCCATCCCAGTCCCCAGCTGTATCTAGTGGTAGGGTTCAGGGTCAGCCTTACCTGGCCCCATAGCACACTATTGCCTGTGCTCCCACCCCTTTCCCTCAGTGGGAGTCCCTGGTCACGGTTCGGTGGGGCCCGTACCAGAATTCCCACTCTTACAGGCAGGGAGGTCAGGAGACAGCCTTGGGGTGGCCAGGCAAAAGCCTCTGCCAAGCAGAGGTTTCTTGTCTCTCTCACCCCCTGGCTTGAGGCTAAGGCTGGCCAGGCCAGGCTGGGGTGTGGGGCTGGCTGCTTAACAAGTAGAGCTGCACCTCCTGCAGAGACCTGCTGCTTGTAGAGGGGCAGCTCAGGGCAAGAGCTAACAGAGGAGCCCCATGGGCAGGATGGAATTGCCTGGTGAGCCAGATCTGGCCTGCAGGCCATATTTTGCCCACCCCTGCTGTAGAAGGAAACTTTTCTCTACATTGGTTTGGTAGTAGGAGAATAGAAAAAGCTCTCTTTTTCTCTTTCCTCTTATTTTATTTTTTAAAATTTTAACTACAGTTGCTTCCACCGTTACACAGTGTTCTATCTGCCAAACTCCTGGGCTAGGGACACGCATTAAAAAAGCCGGAGCCTGAATTGAGTAAATCTTTGCAGGTTAGTCTAACCTGCAAAGAGAGAACTGATTTGCAAGTGAATAGACATTCACTTTTGATTTTGTAAATGCAGGCACATGCCTGCAGTGGCTCAGGCTAGAAGCTGTGGGGGTGCTAGAGCATACCTCCCTTCCCATTGCAGCAGCCATAAGTCTGGAGGGAAGCTGAGCTGAGGGTGTGATTGTGAAGGGGTTTAAACCCCTACTCTGGCCTGTAGGGACCTAGCCAGGCTGTGCCTAGGGTAGGAGGGGTGAAGCAACCCTTGCCAGGCTTGTGCTCAAGCCCAGACACCAGCTAGGGCAGCACCTCAGGCAAAGGGGGCAAGGGGTAGGGATTAAACTTCCCTGTCTCCAGGTATGGAACCACAGTCGGGGTCTGCCCAACTTTCCCTCCTGGTCTTGCTTGGGTGGCAGGGGGCTGGCCAGAGCTTCCTGACATGACCCTGCTGTCCGCCCAGGGCTGGGGCTGCAGCTGCAACTGGGGTTGTGGGGCTGAGCCATCCAGCCTGCAGGTGTTGCTGAAGGTGGCAGCAGAAGGGCAGCCTGGGCTGGGTCCAGCACAAGCCTGAGGGGTTGTGCAGCCAGATTGTTCCTGGCAATAAACCAGTTTGACCCATATCAGCTAAGTCTGATACTACATTTAACCAGGTTTATCTTAAACCAGTTTTGGCCATTTTTAAACTGGTTTATGAACATTGATAACATACAAGCAGAGTGCTCTGCATAATGCATTGCAAATGCCATATTAGCAGCATAATATTTTATTTTTCCTCTTTTCAGGGGGAGGGAATACTGGTGATTTTGATTTATTTGTATTCTTTGGAGTTTTATTAGGAGGGGATTAAGAATACAGAAAGGATAGGGGAAGAAGAAAAGAGGAAGGTATAAAGGGCAGGCAGGATGAGGTTAAGGTGATTTGACTTAAAGGCAGGCTGCAGGAAGAGTTTGGAACAAACAGGCAATCAGCAGAGAACATTCAAAGAGAAAACAGTAACAAATAATGTCATCATCTGTGTCCATTAGTCCCCTCTTTGGTACGCAACAAAAGTGTTGGTGTCTGTTCCTGCTGGCTTTGGTTTCTTTAATTTACAGGTTTCAGTCCTCCCTGGAATATCTTTCTTCCTCAAAGAGACTTAGAGTGGAGTGGAATAGATAGGGAGATAATTACTCTTTACTCTTTCTGACTACTCTGAAAATTCAAGAGATAATTATGACATGTTTATAATTTTGATCAAACAGACCACAGAGAAAAATAGGTGAAATTCTCAATTGCAAACCATTTTTAAATGATCTTACTTTACTTTGGTTACTTCCCAGGTTAGAATGATATTTAAGGTCTGACTTGCTTTCATGAAACTGATGACCAGAATTTGCATTTTTCTCAGACTTTAGTGAAGGTAGGATCAAGCCTATGAAGGAGAAGTCTCCATGTGGTGTGACGTCTCTGCTTAGGTTACCTAAATACTCACTGTTGTCTTTGTCATGTTGAACTCACTAACTCAGCTATTAGGCCCTGTAAACATCTCTTTTAGAAGTAAGGTTTCCTTATAATAATAATAATAGTTAACCTTATTCTTTTACAGTTTGGATCCAAGAACCAACATAATTTTTTCCTTTTAGTTTTTATTCCTGGTAAAACTAATCAGAGTACTTTATTGATTAATTTCCATACTGAATTTTTCAGAGACTGAAATATTTTGCATACATTTCTAGAGTCCCATGTCATCTTCTGTTTAACTATTTTAGCTATGCTTAATCATATTCTCATTATATTCTTGCTGTCCAGAGTCTCATGCTCACTACACTATAATCTTCACCATTCACATTCTAGATATTTGTTATAACTGCATTTTGTATGTACATTGTTCAGTGTATTAATATTATTTTTCATATATTTAATCTTTTATTGCAGAACAACAGTAGTAAGGAGTATATTATTTGAGTTAAACATTTCCCTACCCCATATTTCCTATTTAACCTAATAAACCTTGCTGCTTTTGAAACCCTGAAGCCAGGGTTCTCCGATTTGAGAAGAAATATTTTTTTTCTTCTGATCTTTATGACCAGGTTTCTGTCTTATCATGGGAGTCTGCAGTCCTCAGCATGGTAGGGCCCTGTTCATTTTTGGGATTGCTGGAATTCTTGTAACTAATAACCAGATGATGAAGAGTGTTGAAATGAATATTTTACTTGAACAGGCCCCAAAGAATATCAAAATATAAAAATGACTATTAGTCTAACAGAATTAGATGCTAACACTTAAGACACAAAAGTAATTGTTACAAAAAGAATGCATTAAAGGTGCATGATGCATCAGTCCGATAGTGAATCAGCACCGATTTAAAGAAAACTGATGGTATCAGAAATCGGCCTGATGTGGCTGGTAATTTGGCTAATAAATACCCATGTGTGTGCGCAGTTGCAGCACAGGATGTACGTAGCAAGGAGCACAGCCTGGCAGCTTGTAAATCTGGTGTGGTGGAAGGGAAGGAGCATGGGGGTGCAGATCAAGGCCCTCATGGTGAGGCAGGAGTGGGGCTGGGGCAAGCTCTACCTGGGTGGGGTGGGGCAGGTAGGGGATGGAGCTGCTGCTTGTCCAGGAGCCTCTGGTCTGGAGGCTCATCCGGCACTTGCCCACTCATCCAGTGGCTCCTCTCACTCATCTGGGAGGGCATGGTGCAGGGGTGGTGTTTGTGTCCCCAGATCTGTGTGGGGTGGAGCAGGGATCTGTTCAGGGCAAGCTGGGCAGGCTACAGCTGTAGGTTGGGGCCAGGGCTGTGTGGGACTCTGTCTAGCCCACCTCGCCCTGCCCCACACAAATCCAGGGGCACATGGCCTTTCCCATGCCCCCCTGGACGAGCAGTGGGAGCAGTGGCAGAAGCTGCTAGATGAGCAGGCGAGCACTGGATCAGTGTCTCCTAAACAAGCAGCACACAGAGGTGAGAACTGCACCCCCTCTCCACATCCCCGGGACGAGCTGCAGCTCTGTCCTGTGCCTGCCCTGCCTCAGCTGGGCAGCGCTTTCCCCAGCCCCACTCCTCCCTCCCTGTGGGAGCCTTGATCTACCCCCTCCATGCCTCTTCCCTCCACCCTCCTCTTCCACCACACCAGATTTACCAGCTGCACACAGCTCTCCACGCTGCTGGGCTGGTATTGGAAATCAGATCGGTATTGGCCGATATGCCTCCTTAAAAATTAGCTATTGATATCGGTCCCAAAAATTTCTATTAGTGCACCCCTAGAATGCATATCTAATATACTTAATAATAGTAACCACTATAATATGTTGTTAAATTATTATAATGTTTAGTTTCTTTTGGTGTTAGATTATTGGTAATTTACTGAGGCTAGAACAGGAACTGCTTCTGCATAAACTTTGGACTCTGTCTTAATGCATTATCAGAGGGGAGATGAAATGGTCACAGCCAAACCATCCTCACCCACCGCAGATTTCTGACCCTTATGGCAATGGTGTTATTTACTGCAGGGATAGAGTTGTAAGGAGAGGGGAATTTATGTTTTTTCTATGCCTTCTTTGCATTGATTTAGGTGTCACTAAAGTACTGTAGTATGATGATGACCTTACTCTGGGTATTCTCACAGCTGCACAGCTGCAGTTCAGAGGGTTTTCTTAAGGGGGATGAAATGTACTTTCTAGCTGTATTATCTTCTGTGTGCAACTCCTTGAAAAAATTGAGAGCAAGTGACAGCAGCACAGAGATAACCATTTTCACTGCTTACTTATTCCTGTCCAGGATATTAGGAATATAACGCTCTTACACTGAAGATAAGGTATCTTTCATGTGTAGATTTATGGACAAGACTCTATTAGGTGATTAGTGTCAGTGCTTCTTCTTAGGGAGGTTGAAGTACTCGTGTGACAATACCAGTTTAGTATTTTTGTACCTCTTCCACAAATTGTTTTTAAAGTGTCATTGAGCAATTATAATTTGAATTACAGGGATTTCTTTTACTATTTGTTAATATTTTGCTAGAAGGGTAACAACCATTCTGTAATGAGTTCTTCTGATGCTGAAGTCACCCTACCCATTTGCCATTCTCAATGCATTTTGTGAACAGCAGCAAACGTTAGGTATGTTTTGTTCATGATGTTACTTAGTAACAACTTATTCAATATTAAACAAAGAAAGATCAATGACATCTGTCCCAGACCACCTGTCATGTTGCTTGGTATTGCTGATTGCTGAGGTGTGTTTTGTTTTAGGTAAGAACACTTACTGGTAGTGTGTTGCAAGTGGTTTAGGTCAAATATTTATTGTCCTAGTTTAAAAAATTTCCATTGTACGAAATACATAAGAATATGTTTGAACAGTCTCAAAAAAGTTACTTTAGTAGATTTTACTTTTAAACATGATTTTAATTTTCTCATCATTTAAAATTATAAAACTAATTTCATTTTACACCTCCTTGAAAATATTTTACTTATGGCCTTTTTCATTTAGCTGTTTTTACAGTAGTACTTAGGAAGTTCTCACTTTCTTAATTTGCAAATCTCTTTATTTTTCATAAAACTATTCCTGCATCCTCATCCTTATCTCAGAAAAAGATGTGCTAGCAGAGTGCTGAAATGCGGTGTAATATTGCTAAAACTCGACTACTTGTGCAAAATATGCTATAGCATATTTACTACCATTGTAGTAAATACTGTAATAAACAGAGAATATAATTAATAGGAAACAAAAAAAATGGAATAGTAAGAAAGACACATACTAGTCTGGGAGCTAAGGCAGTCATTTCCTATTAAAATACACTCACAGGAACAGTGGTGGTGGTGTTTCAGAAGGAAAGCACTACTCCCTTTGCAAGTTAGTATGCACAAGTATTTCAGAGATAGCTTTTTAAGTTAGTTTGCTGTAGGAAAATGAACTGGGAGCTACTTTAATAGTTAGAATTTAAATTATTTTAGCCCGGAAATTTTTGCATAATGGACAAGAAATGAGAGGAGTTAACAAAATTTAAACAAAAGAGATCACAGGTAGCTGCTTAGTTTTTCTTCTGTGAGTGATTTCTGAAATCAGTGGGACTACTCACAGTAGTCATGTTAAGTATACGCAAAAAAATATGTACAGAATAATGGGCTTAACCGTCTGTCATGAAAAGACTTTATGTGCACTTACTTCCAAGCATATGTATAAATTTCTGCAAGATCCCTCCCCCTGAGGGAATGAAGTTCTGTTTTACTATGAATATAATAAGTTTTTGGGACCTGACCTCAGTTGGGCCTCTAGCTGGTACCATAATGCAAATAAATGATTGAATCTATGCACAATTGTTTAAGAAGTTACTGAGATTCTATGGCTGAAGTACAAATAGTTAAAGTGAGACTAACCGAGCTCTCATGCTGATTAGCTATAATCTCTACCTGTGTCTGCTGAAAAGTTTTCAGCTAATGGAGAGGTCCAAGACTAGAAACCCTGTAAGAAGAGTTCTTTGAAGAATCAGTACAGGTAAGGAATTTTCCATTTTTTTCCTAGAATGCGCATGGTATTTGATTGATTTTTTTCAACTTGATTACTACAAACGACTGATGCTTTTTTTAATGACCTAAAATTATTTACAGCATCTTTAATCAATTTTTTACATCTGTAGAGCTCTATTAAGTCTTTCGTTGAAATTAAAACCAGCTAAATGACATAAATAGACCTCTAACTTTGCATATGTGGAAATGGTAACAAAATAAGCTAAATCTTAGAAAATCATTATTGAAAGACTACTATTCTAATCTACATTTCAGACTGTTGTACAGGTTTTTTTGAGAAATGACAGTTAAAATCTAAGAGTTAAAAATACAAAATTACACATCATTGGATAATTAAATGTTTCTAAGATTATTCATAATCTCTTTGGGAATTCTGTTCACTGTGGCATATGTTTTAAATCCCACTGAGTTTAATAGACTATAAAGACACTTAAAATTTATCTGCTTTCTTTAGTAGGGATTATAGGAGTTAGTATTTATGTTTTTAAAAGTAATTACAGCTATTAAATCTATAATGAACGTTATTTTAAACATTTATGTTTATTATTTTTAATTATTGGGTTTTTTTGGTGCAAATTTAGACCCTTTCCAGACATGCTGGTAAAGGCATGATGGGATCTTAAGCACAATTCTTAGAATCATGCTTCCTGACTGAGCTCCCAGTTGTGGGGGTGCTCTGTAACTAGTACTGGTATTTCTTTATTGTTCCTAGGAATGATATAGGTGTTCAGGTACAGTTTCAAGGACTTATCTGTGCCAGCCTCATAATAAAATCTCTGCATTTGTATTCTGAAGCCATAAGTAGGTACAATAAAAAACTGCATAAAGTGGGGAGGATGGCTATAGTAATCTGAATGGGGGAGGCAACCTAGTGACAAATGATGAGGGGAAAAGGCTGAAGTACTCAGTGCTTTTTCTGCCTCAGTCTTTACAGGCAAGGTCAACTCTCAGACTGCTGCACTGGGCAGTACAGTTTGGGGAGGAGCAGTTGTCACTGGTGAAAGAACAGGTTAGGGACTGTTTAGAAAAGCAGGACATGTACAAGCCCATGGGGCCAGATGGGAGGCATCCAAGGGTGCTGAGGGAGTTGGCTGATGTGATTGGAGAGTCACTGGCCATTATCTCTGAAAAGTCCTGGCAATTGGGGGAGATCCTGGATGATTGGAAAATGGAAAATATAGTGCCCATCTTTAAGAAACGGAAGAAGGAGGACCAAGGCAACTGCAAACCTGTCAGTCTCATCTCAGTCCCCAGAAAAATCATGGATCAGGTCCTCAAAAAGTCTATTTCTGAACACTTGGAGAAGAAGAAGATGATTCAGGGATCTTGGTTTTCTTTGTTTAAAAATCACAGATGCTCTGACTTAAAAATAGCACATTCTCTGATTACGAACTCCCAAATCTGTATTTTTCCGTGATTAAAATAAAGCACAACTATATACATAGGTATCAGTTGAACACAATATTTTATTAATATTTGCAATTTTAACGCAATTTGGAAACCTGACAATGCCTCACTCGCTGTAATAAAACACAGGCTAAATACCTATACATTTTGGTGTTTAATTTTGAGTTCATCATGGAAAATCATAGCTTCCCCTGCCCTCTTTGCTCACCAGGGTATGGGTTCAGATGCACCTGTCCCCACCTACTGCTGAGCAGCCCTGATATGCTGATGCCCTGCCCATGCCATTACCCCTCACTCACCACCCACAGCCACCTAGACCCTGCTAGTGGCCCTCACTCCCCACCCACAGTCCTCCAACCCTGGCTGGTGAGTCTCATTCCCCATCCAGAGCCCTCTGAGACATGGAGGCCCTGGGGTGAGGGCAACAGGGCAGGGAGCCCAAGTCTGCAGCAGGCAACCTGCCCCTGCCCCATGCACAAATCTGGAGGGCATCTGCCCCCCATGCCTCTCTGGGAGTGTGCGCAGAGGTAGGGAGCCAGCCCCCACACTGCCCCCAAGATGAGCCGCCCGTAGCCTGTTCCCCTTCCCCTCTTCTTGCCTGGGCTCTGCAGCCACACATTCTAGCTCCACGCACCACCCTAGCTATACAGCAGCACCAGCCCTGTCCAACTCCCTCACTATGGGGGCCTCAATTCCCCCTTCTCATGCCACCAGACTTACCTGCAGGGAGCTGCTCTCCAGGCTGCCTGGTGGCCATGTCCATGTGTACATTCTCACATGTACATGGCACCCAACTGCCTAACCACCCTCCTCCTGCTTCCACCAGCTCCTTGCAGGCTGAAACTGCCAGTCTGCAAGAGGAAACCCACTGTTTCCTGTATTTTTATCCTTTAAAGGAGAAAATCTGGGGTTTACTGTGTTTTTCCATGGGGAATGGGAAACCTGGATTCCTGGTGAGGGCAAGTGATGCCTGACCAACCTGATTGCCTTTTGTGATGAGATAACTGGTTCTGTGGATGCGGAGAAAGCAGTGGATGTGGTATACCTTGACTTTAGCAAGGCTGTTAATGGAGTCTCCTATAGTGTTCTTGCAGACAAACTGAGGAAGTATGGGTTGGTTGGATGAATGGACTGTAATGTGACTAGAAAGCTGGTTGGATTGCCAGGCTCAACGGGTAGTAATCAATGGCTCAATGTCTAGTTGGCAGCTGGTATCAAATGGAGTGCCCCAAGGGTCAGTTCTAGAGCCTGTCTTCTTAAATATTTTCATTAACAATCTGGAAGATGGGGTATATTGCACCCTCAACAAGTTTGCAGATGACAGCAAGCTGTGGGGGGTGTAGAAGATACACAGGAGGGTAGGGCTAAGATTCAGAGTAACTTAGGCAAACTGGAGGGTTGGGCCAAAAGGGATCTTATGAGGTTCAACAAGGACAAGTACAAAGTCCTGCACTTAGAACTGAAGAATCTCATGCACTGCTGCAGCCTGGAGAGTAACTGGCTCAGCAGAGGTTGTAGAAAAGGACCTGGAGGTTATAGTGGACAGTAAACTGGATACAAGTCTGCAGTCTGCTCTTGTCGCCAAGAAGGCTAGCAGCATACTGGGCTTCATTGCCAGTTGGAGTGTTTCCAGCAGATCAAGGGAAGTAATTATTCCACTCTATTCTGCACTGGTGAGGCCACATCTGGAGTATTGTGCTAAGTTTTGGTCCCCACACTGTAGAAAGGATGTGGACAAGTTGGAGAGAGTTCAGAGGAGAGCAAGGAAAATGGTTCAGGGGCTGGGACACATGACTTTTCAGAAGAGGCTGAGGGAACTGGGTTTATTTAGTTTGGAGAAGAGAAGACTGAGAGGGCATTTGATAGCATCTTCTAACTACCTGAAGTGGGGTTCGAAAGAGGATGGAACCAGACTGTTCTCAGTGGTAACAGATGAAAGAACAAGGAACAGTGGTCTAAAGTTGCAGCATTGGAGGTTTGGGAAAAACTCTTTCACTAGGAGGGTAGTGAAGCACTGGAACACATTACCTAAAGAGGTGGAGGCTTTTTAGGCCCGGATGGGGCGTGGCAGGGAGGCAGAATGAATTAGATGACCTCTTGAGGTCCCTTCCAACCCTAATTGTCTGCGATTCCATGATTCTATATTGGTACCATTAAACAAAATGACTGGCATCTGTCATGTTTCATTTGCTTTCTCTCTCATTCTCTTCCCAGGAGGAGAATTGAGTGTACAACCTGATGTATTGTTTTAGAAGAGCTTTTGTTTTAAATAGGTGCACTTCTTTAATTTTGCCTCCTTTTAACATAAGCAAAAACAAATATACCTTGAACTTGGAGCAGAAGGAACTAGTTTTTTTGGATTAAGGACAATCACAAGAAAAATGTCTTCTGCACAGATAATATTTACCTTTATAATTAATGTTCCACTGTGCCTGAGATGCACTATTGTTGACCAAGGTCCTCATCAGATACCAGTCTTCAGGTATTGCATAAAATAGGGTGCAATAATTACGTTTCAAAGAACTTGATAAGACTTCTTTTTTGTTTTCTTCTCCTCCTTTTGGGATACCGATTATGCTTAGTATTCTTACAATTCAATCCAGTGTTCTTGAATATAGCTTTAGTTTTTTGTATATGTAGTTATGGTTCATAACATTTTTAAGTTCCATTGAATGACAAGGTATTATCCTTCAGTATTTGCAGTAATAAATAGAGCATCATATGGAATACTGAAGTAACAGTATTTAGGGCAACATTCAAAACACTGACCACTATAATTCTTCTCAGTTTACAGACTTGTACCACTTGGAAAAATATAGTGGCTGCCTGAAAAGCACAAATATTTCTTTTTTTAATCGGTCAAGTTCTTCATAATTGTTTACAGAATAAGCATGAAGAATCTACTGTGACAAAATATAGCATAGTCCTGTAACTCTTTGGCTGGAGGGAAAAAAAAAGTCTGGATAGGAGTAGTATTGCTTTGCAGTATTTGTTGTGGGAGATTTTTAAATTGTTAAAATGGGACCAAATATCTAAAAAAACCCAACTACCACGTAATTATAAACTTGTCCCAATAAACAGTTTTATTCCTGATACTGGATGGATGACTTTTAATCTGAGTGGTGCAATTTAATGGAAGAACAACATTTTTAATGACACCAATTTTAATGTAAAATTAGGTGGCATCCCTCCCTAGCCACAGCTAGCTCCCCACCTGCCTCTGGGCACGCCGCCCACCTGTCTCTCCTGCCATGCCTTGTTGGTAATTAATAAGTTATTAATTAAGGTGGGAGGGTGCCTATTGTTACACCCTGATATTAGCGGGGGTGCAGCTCTGTATCACAACTACACCGTGGCCCAAGCCTCACAGCTATCATCTCAGGCAGTTAGTTGGACCCTCGTCTTCGCCCATTAGCTGTGGCCCCCAAATATGGGGACCTTGGGCTTCTGTAAGCCTTGGCCCAGTCTCATAGATTCATAGATTCTAGGGTTGGAAGGGACCTCAATAGATCATCGAGTCCGACCCCCTGCATAGGCAGGAAAGAGTGCTGGGTCTAGATGACCTCAGCTAGATGCCTATCTAAGCTACTCTGGAAGACCCCCAGGGTAGGGGAGAGCACCACCTCCCTTGGGAGCCCATTCCAGACCTTGGCCACTCTAACTGTGAAGAAGTTCTTTCTAATGTCTAGTCT
>JAGPOW010000261.1:32952745-32993333 GCA_030014935.1 Caiman crocodilus | reverse complement strand
GGAGAGCACCACCTCCCTTGGGAGCCCATTCCAGACCTTGGCCACTCTAACTGTGAAGAAGTTCTTTCTAATGTCTAGTCTAAATCTGCTCTCTGCTAGTTTGTGGCCATTATTTCTTGTAACCTCGGGGGCGCCTTGGTGAATAAAACCTCACCAATTCCCTTCTGTACCCCCATGATGAACTTATAGGCAGCCACAAGGTTGCCTCTCAACCTTCTCTTGCGGAGGCTGAAGAGGTCCAGGTGCCCCATTCTATCCTCATAGGGCTTGGCCTGCAAGCCCTTAACCATATGAGTGGCCCTTCTCTGGACCCTCTCTAGGTTATCCGCATCTCTCTTGAAGTGTGGCGCCCAAAATTGCATGCAGTATTCCAACTGTGGTCTGACCAGTGCTGGATAGAGGGGGAGTATCACTTCCTTGGATCTGTTCGTCATGCAGGCCCGGTCAGGACCCTGAGCTCCCTCACTCATTGTAGGCATCCCTCACGGTGTGCCCCTGGCCCTTTTGACCATTAGGTCCTAGCCCCAGCATTGACCAGTTGAGTCCCTCAGTGGGGTCTTCACCTCCTGCCTGCACTTTCTGGAGTGGGATTCCCCATTCCTGGTTCAGGTGCTCCAGGGATGCCTGGAGCGTGGCCCTGTGGGATCTCTCCTCAACTGGATCAGGTGCTTTCTGAAGCTTACCTGGCCTCTACTCCTCACTTTGATCTTATTTCCAATGCACACACCATGACTCATGCTCCAGGGTCTCACCAGGGACTCTCACTCCCCCTCCCGGGGCAGAAGGTCATTGTGCTTGGCCTTAGATGTTATTTCTAACCCACCTGAAAGTGAAGGCTAGGGTTAAGGCACCGCTACTCGCCTTTCACTGGTGTGATCACTGGCCTGGCATTTCCTGGGGCTCCCGCACCACTGGGAGCCCCACCAGGCCACTCACTCCTGGCAGAGTGCAGTTTTAGGTCATGCCCAGGACCAGGAGCCTCCTAAACCATCCCCTACAGCTCCTCCCTTATCTCCAGGATGACACCAGTGGCCTTGTAGCCTGTTTCTGCCTGCTCTGCCAGCAGGGAACTGATGAAGTTATAAAGGCAGCCAGGGATTTAAAATGGCTGCTGCAATCAGGCACCTGCTGGCAGCTTGGCTCAGGCCATTAAAGTGGCAGGCACCTACAGTGCCCTGCCACAGAGACAAAATCGGAAAAACTGAATTAAGTACTTGTGTATGCGTGAAAATAAAACTAAAGGAAAAACACTGAAGTTAGTTCCTGATGAAGTAAAGAACTGTCATGAGTTAGTTTATGTTGGTCAGTACATTTTAAGGATTCATATATATCTTCCTGTTAAGTAAGCTAGCTGAATTGGTAATAGTTTAATTGTCTCCATTAAAAACCCAACATTTTCTAATACTTGTCATTGGACTTAATGTGATTAATTTGTGAAAGTCCTTGAATAGATTTGCAGGAGAACTATTACCATATCATGACTACGATGTTGAAAAGCAAATCTCTGAAGTATCTTTACAGCATGGCTCTAACAGCACCACTACTGTAAGAGCTCCAGTGGTAGAAAGCTCAACATGAATAATAATTCATGATGAAGCACTGCGTTGTGCATCTTGCACAGATATGCTGCCAGTCTTAAGTAAGGCAAAATTGGTTGTCATGAAATTTTAAAAATATATATTTTCTTTCTTAAAGCCCAGAATGAAACTGTGGGAAGAAGAATGTAAGAATTAACTAACTTTAAAATCTCACAATTGTTAACTTATTTTTATGTACACCGGTATAGAATTCAGATTTTGTTTACAAAGAACAATAAAGATGAGGAAAGAGGTGTGATAGAAAACCCTTACATTTAAAGTAAATTACAATGAGTTTTGCTTTTCAGCAGAACTTACTGGTACACATACGATGTTTCCCCACAAGCATGCACATGCAGGGTTGTGTGTTTCCCGTGGGACAAATAGCAGTAGCACGTATTTGTGGTTACCGCATACCATACATGCACAGTTGTTGGGACATGCTCATACAGTGCTGCATGAAATGGGGCTACACTACTTCCAATTCAGGAGGAAGGTAGTTGGGTGAGAATGGTGCCTCTCACCACAGTGACAGCCCATCTCATGCAAGGTGGCTTTGTGCCATATAGAAATAGTACAACATTCTAAGTATTAAGTAAAATGGTCTCAGCAATCATTCTGCCTTGTTTTCTACTTACAAACCTTTTCCCCTTGCACAGAATTTTCATAGAAGTTGGGAACTACCATTGGTGTATCTACATTTTTTTTATCATCTTTGCTGTTGGACCTCTCTATAAAGTTTACTAAAGCAGAGAGGTATCATTAGAAAATACAGCAGTTTTTACTTTCTACTAGGGAGAATCACCATTTGCCTGGTAGAAACCAAAAGCATGCAAACTTTAAGCTCTTTCTCTTGCATCAAAAATGGCATTTCCCTTAGAAAAATAAATGGACTCAAAGTCAACCTTGGAGAGTTCCTGCTGAATGCCAGACCAGGATCACACCAGATTTGGGAAAGCAGAGACCAAGGGAGAATGGCAGCTGTAATTTGTATGCCTGTACACACCCCCTCTGACATACTTAATGAAAAGGCTTATGACACGATTTTTTACTACAGCAAGGTATTGGATAAGATGGCCCAAGAGGTTCCTTCCAGGCCTGTTTTCTGTGTTCATAAGCCATTATAACAGACCTTCATATTGTCTTGTATTATCAGAGAAGGGAATTGAGAAGCTAGCTCATACTGACCATAAACAGACCTTAATTTCTACTGGAGAAAATTTCTGAGAAATTTCAAGCTGCAGAAATCTTTATCAATCTCCATTTTAAAACTACTTAGATATTTTATTTGGAAAAGGATATGATGTCTTTTGTAATGAAATTTTATGCAGTAATGGCAAATTACTAAAATATTTTGCTGTTACAGGGTATACACATTTGCATCTGTTATCCTGTAAAAGAAAAAAAATCTACTACCCTTCGTACATCTGGCAGAATAACATAAATTGTATTTTACAGGGTACTTTCATGCATGTGAAAACCATGTTTGTTTTCTTTATTTTTTCACTTACAAGGATCATTCTTTCTTCAGACAAACTGGGCAATAGAATTATGGGAGATAGCAGTTCTACACTGGTCAGTGCAGCTAGCCATTAGTTGTCCTCATGTGTGTATGGGGACAGTTGATTTCTTTGTGTGATATAATATTTAGGGTCAGCCCTGCTTATGCTCTAATTCTGCATGAAAAATAGTTTGTAACTGAGTGATGTCAGTGACAAAATTTAATGATGTGATTAAACAGTTGATATATTGTGTTCTATAAATACTTTAGGGAAAAAAATCAAATGAAAGAAAACGTTTATGTTTGTACTAAACACTTAGGTGAAAAAATTTCAGGGAAATCCTAATGTTACTTTACAGGTATAAGAAATAAAGCTTATATAATAATACATTTTGTGGTCTAATGCAGGGGTGGGCAAAATATGGCTCACAGCCCAGATCCAGCCCACGAAGGGACTTTGTCTGGCCCATGGCAGGTCCCTTGGTACCCCCTGGCTGAGGTGCCACCCCCTGGGCATATGGCTGGGCTGGGACTGGGGCTGTTCTGCAGCAGGCCTGCCTTTCTATGTATCCTGGCCTTGGTAGCTTCTTTGCTGCTGTAACTTTCCTCCGCCCCATAGTACAGGTGGGGACCAGCTGGACCCACCACGCCATCTCCAGGCTTGCCTATCTGGGCTGAGGAGCAGCAGCATGGGAGAGAAAATGCTGCTTAGTAGAGGCAGAAAAGTTGCCTCTCCCCCTTGTGGTCACTTCCTGGTGTAGCTGCACGAAACCTGTACAGGGCTGTTGTGGCAGTGCAGGGGCAATGGTGGTGGTGCAGAACAGATGCAAGGCAGCCCCTGTGGGCTCTGGGCAGTTGCATCAGGAAGTGCCAGTGAGGGGGAGTGGGAGGGGCCACTTTTGCCCTGTGCTGAGCAGCAGTTTCTCTCCTGTGCCATTACTGCTGAACCTGCACATCAGTACTGGCTCTGGGCTTGCCCATCTGGGCTGAGCAGCATCAGTGGCAGCTGCATCAGGCGGAAACTGTTGCTCAGCATGGGGGATCACACCAGTGAAACGGCCCTCCCCCCTTGCTGCTGCTGCTGGGCAGTTTTTGGTGCAGCCGTCTGGAACCCATGCTACACTGGGCTGCAGTGCAGCTCTGTCACCACCACCTCTCAGCTGTCCTGCAGCTGTTCCACATGTCACTGCTGCTGCACAGGGCAGCCCAGAGGTGGCAGTGATGGAGATGCACTGCAGCCCAGTGCAATGTGCTCCAGGTGGCTGGAGCAAAAACTGCCTGGTGGCAGTGAAGAACCTTGCCCCATGCCAAGCAACACTTTCTGCCTGGCACTACTGCTGCTGCTGTTGCTCAGCCCAGAGGGGCAAGCCCGAAGCTGGTGTGGGGTGCCTGGGATCAGGGTTGTGCGTGGTGATCCCTGCTGTTACTGCAGGGCTGGGGCCAGCAGCAGCAGCTGGAAGGATCTGTCCCAGCCTTGTTGCATGCCCAGTGATGGCAGGACGCACCATGGCACAGCCATTTGGAGTGGGCGTGGGGCATGCTGGGACTGCACACTGTTGATGATGGTAGGGAGGTGCCAGGGCGCACGGGCTCCACACTGTTGTTGGGTGGGGTTGGGTGCTGACCAGCTCAGGGAGGTATGTGCAGGGGGTTTCTCATGGACACCCCATATACCCTCAAACTCTCCCCTGCATACCCTACAACCACACCCTTCCCCACACAGTCACACACCACACAAATACTGTACCTACACATACATGCATGCCCCTCTGGGGGGAGCTGTGCTCACTGCTACATGCATACACCCCACCACACATGTACCCACGCACACCCCACAGCCCATATCCACACATCTCCAGAAACCCCTCCATATCTCCCTACCCACATCCACCCATACCCCTCTATACACCTCCGCACACCACACAGTATAGAAGAGTACGACTTCATTTTAAGCTATTATGTAATCACTTCTATATATACAGCACAAACACACAAATCAGGACAAAAATACATTTTTTAATTAAATTAAAATATGTTGTTATGGATGTTTGATTTTTAGTATATAATTTGTTTTTTTTTTCCAGTTCTAAGATGGCAAACCCTCTTCCCAAAATAAGTACTTCCAGGGACAAGGGGAGGGACTTCCCTCTCTCAGGAGAAAGGGAGGGAAAGCAGATGGTTCCATGACAGCCTTCCAGGGAGCAAAGCAGCTGCCCTGCCAGGCCCATGGGCTGCAGCCGTGATCATCACAGTGGCGGGAACGGCTGTTGCCATAGTGGTGATTCTCGAGACGGCAGCAGCAGGTGCTCCTTGCCACCTTTCCATGTAGGGCAGTGGGCTGTTAAAGTTTGCTACTGCCCCAGAGACCTGGGAGCTGCAACTCTGCTCTCTCTGTGGCAGCAGCAGTTCCCAGTGCCAGCTGATTAATAGCCTGCTTAGTGGTCCCCATTGTCCAGCAGGAGAGATGGCAGGCAGGCAGTGATCAGTCTGACTGTTGGTTCCCCTTGGGTGGGGAGGGTGGCAGAGAGGTAGAGGAACAACCTCCAATTGCAGCATACTTTCAGTGCTATAACATGCTGCAGCACTTGTGCTATGAATGCTTGCTTCTTCACAGCCTGTGATTAATTGTTGGTAAACACAAAGTTTTCTCCTGCTTCTGAACCTAGGATTTAGTTCTAAAATTATACACAAATGCACGAATTGGAAAATTATGTTAACCTTATTGCAACAGTAACTTAAGCATGTGTCCTACTTACAGTACTTTGGGGGAGGCGGTTATACAGGTGAAACCTCTTAATATACACTGTAAGCAACACAGGCAAATTACATTGCAGTGTAAAATTATGCGTGTAAAATATATTCTTAGGATGGATTTTTCAGAAATACTCAAATGATTTAGAAGTACCTGCAGCACTAAAGTACACCCAAATTCATAAATCATTTGGGTACTTTTGGAATCAGAACTTGTGGCAGAGGTAATATCTTTTATTAGACTGACTAGATATTTGAAAAAAAATCTTTCTTTGGATACTTCTGCAAATTCAGCCTTTAATGCTTAAATAAGTTAAGCTTTTATATGTACTTAGTATTCTTTCTCAAAAAAGAAATGCATTTGTTTTCTTGCTTTGATTAAAGAAAACTACAGATGGTAGTGATTGTGTGCAAATACAATGTCTCAGTCTGTAAAACAAAGAGGAGGCATGAGTTCTTTCCTCGAGTTTACAGTTGACAGTAACTATGAATTAAGGGTTGGCATTCTTTTACTGAGTAAATGCATATAAATTCATTACTTTTAATGAATTTGAAAACCTACTTTTACTTTTGTAAGTGTAAGCCCTTGTTGGAATCTGTTACGTTTCTCATTATCCTGATAGCAGAGTCAAAATATTGAGGCAGAAATTTAATTTTCACTTGTGCACTGATTTGAAATGGGTTTAAGAATATTTATAAACATGTCTGTGCCTATGTCTGTTCATTACCACTTACTTTAGTATAGGATGATGCTAACATGATGATGCCCACATTCTTATAATTGTGTTGAACTGTTTATCTGGGCTACCATTGATTTGATTTAATTATATATTTACTTATTGGCATTTGCATAGAATTTTTTTATGAATGAATGTCCTATTCATTTTATGTGCACACCAACTGCAAACAGACACGAATGAATGCTTCTGATTAGCTGGTAACAAGAACAGTGAGTTCTTGCTTCACAATAATGATTTATGAGTTAAATGGTCTGAAACTATGACTTCTGTTTAATTTATTAGACATTTAACCTGTTCTCTTCAAAAGGGTTTTGTGTGTATGGAGTGACGTTCACAAAGGTGCATATTGTATGAGAAACATGACATTTATGCTTTTGTATTAGAATCATTCTTATTTGTGTGTTGGCAGCTAAATATCAGCATAGGGATATTTTAAAAATAAAATAATGATAAAAAACATCAGCTATGAGGAGACTGTGAACCATGAGGTAAAAGAGATGGGCAGTTGCTACATTTCATCTGCTCCATAGTAACTGCCAGTTTGCACACATTACATGCAAGAGTGGATGGGGCCTCCTGGGACACTGAATACAATTCCCTGCATTCACAGGAAATCATTAATCCATGTATAAGGAGATACAGTCTTCATGGTTAAATACAGACAATGAAAAATCCCAAAGCAGAATTGATTCAGTCTTTGCAGTTAGTCTAAACTGCAGAGATTAAATTGAAATAGAAGTGAACAGACATTTATCTTTTATTCAGAAAATGCAGCCACGTGCCTGCAGTGACTCAAGCCAGAAGCTGGGGGGTGCTAGAGCATGACTGTCTGGCATGTAGCCAGCATGGGGTATGTTCACTTCTTCTTTCTGCTGGAGATCCAGGTATCAAAAAATACCTGGGAGGGGGGGAAGGCAGGGCAAGGTCCCGAACAATTCCATGAAGTAAGCAAGATATTATTGATTCAGGTTCAGTTTCTGATCTGTTCAAAGTCTCTGATTTTCAAGAGGCTACATGAGAACCCGTTATTTTAAGTTTGTGTTATGGCCAGTTATAAATACATTTGTAAAACATTAATTTTATAATAATTTTCTGTTTGTGGATCTTATAAACGTACTGTTTTTCCTTAAAACCTTTGCAGATCACCTTATAAACTCTTCAATTAATGTATTTTTGGACTATCATGGTTGGATTATCTAAAACACTTTCATCTAGGTTATCTAACTCTTTGGTAGTCAGCCAGAAATTAATTTTTTCTTTGAAATATTTGGATCTTCACTGGCAATTTAGCTAAATTTATAAGCTATCAGAAGAAAAGTTAGTGAAGTTCAAGTAATTCCAGAAATATAACTTCTGATAAGAAAGAGATCTTTTTGACCTATGAGTTAAGTTTTTTCCTCTTGTTGATCCAGTGTTTTTAAAATACCTAACTGTAAAATATTTCTGTTTATATAAAAATGAAATCTTGTTTGTCTTATTGCAAGTAGTGCCATTGATGTTGACTTGAGATTATTTTTGTATGGTGATTAAGATTCTTATGTTCATCAAAAAAGACCAAGGTCCCTAAATATATAATTTAAATTACATTAATAGCCAAACCATGATAAGGCTGCATCCAACACAAATAGATAGACAGCCAGTGCCTAGAAGTTCATATAGGTGAATGGTGAGAAAAAGGATATTACATACAGAGGATTTAAAAGACAAAAAATTACTTATGCACAAATCTTATCAAGTATGTCTTTGACATTTTGTATTACTTAAGCACATGAGTTTTTCTTTCCACAACAATTTCCAGCTTTACTTAAAATCATAGAATCATAGGGCTGGAAGGGACCCTGAAGGATCATCGGGTCCAGCCCCCTGCATGAGCAGGAAAGACATTTGGGGTCAGACAACCGTCTAGGTGACCATCCAGTCTTCTCTTGAAGACCTCCAGGGTAGATGATTGTACCACCTCTATGGGGAGCTTGCTCTATAGTCTGGACACCCTCATGTAAAGAAGTTTTTCCTCATATTCAGCCTGAAACTATCAGGAGTTTGTGGCCATTGTTTCTAGTTTCTAGGGCACACTGGTGAACAGTTTTTCACTGAGCCCCTGATATATGCCTCTGATATAGCAGTAAGCCACAAACAGGTCCCTTCTTAGCCTTCTTTTCTCTAGGCTGAAAAGTCTGAGATCCCTCAACCTCTCCTCATATGGCTTGCCATGCAAGTCCCTGATCACACAGGTAGTCCTTCTCCGGATCCTCTCGAGCTTTTGCATATCCTTGTTGAAGTGTGGTGCCCAGAACTGGATGCAGTACTCCAGCTGCAGCCGCAGCAATATTGAATAAAGTGCGAGAATCACTTCTTTGGATTTACTGAAGATTCATTGATTGATGCATGCCAGAATTGTATTGGCCCTAGCGGCTACTGCATCAAGTGGCTGGCTCATATTCATGCTGGGGTCTATTGTTACCCCCTTTCATTTGTAGTGCTGGTCAGGTTAGTGATGCTCAGCCTGTAGGTGTGCTGGGGGTTCTTCCTTCTCAGATGCAGCACTTTGCATTTCTCTATGTTGAACCTCATCTGGTTCTGTTCTGCCCAACATGCCAGCCTGTCTAGGTCTGTTTGTATCTGCAGCTTATGGTGTTGTCTGTGAACTTGGCTAATGGGCTTTTCACCTTATCATCCAGGTCATTGATGAAGATATTGAATAGCACTGGGCCAAGTACTGACCTGGGGTATGCTGCTGCCCACATCTCGCCAGAATGACAACAGTCCATTCATTTGGACAGTGTCCTACCCTACAGCCAGTTTTGCACGCACTTGATGGTCCCGCAGCTGAGCCCAATATCCTCCAGTTTTCTGATCAGTACCTCATGGGATACCAGGTCAAAGGCTTTCTGGAAGTTGAGATATATGATGTCAACTGCTTTTCTCTCATCCAGGTGATGAGTCACCTGATCATAGAAAGAAATGAGGTTGGTCAGACAAGATCTGCCCACGACAAAGCCATGCTGGCTGTCATTCAGTATCATGCATTCTGCACGTTTGTGACATATAGCCTCTTTGATGAATGTTTCTATGATTTTCTTTGGAATAGAAGTTAAGCTAATTTGCTTGTAGTTTCCTGGGTCTTCACGCTTTCCCTTCTTGAAGATGGGCACAACATCAGCCCTCTTCCAGTCCTCTGGGATTTCTCCAGAGGCCTTTGATTTTTGAAAGACCTTTGCTGGGGCTCTGTGATTACTTTGGACAACTCTTGCAGCACTCTTGGGTGGAGTTCATCCAGTCCTGCTGATTTAGATATATGTAGCTTCTTTAATTGATTGTACAACAGTTCTATGGCAATGGTAGGAATGGCGTCAATCCTGCCCTTCTCGTTCTGTGCCCTACCTAGCATGTTGTTCCCTTTGGTCTTGTGAAAGACCGAGGCAAAGTACTCATTTAGGACTTCTGTTTTTTCCTGAGTGGTAGTGACCAGGTATCCTGAGGCACTGAGCAACAGCCCCAAGCTCCCATTAGTTTTCCTTTTACTTGCTATATAGCTAAAGAAGGACTTCTTGTTGTCCTTCATTTTTGTAGGTAGTTTTAGTTCGGTTTCTCCCTTAGGTTACCTAATCTGTTTTCTACAAGTGTGGGCCATTGTTAAGTAGCCTTCCTTAGAGGCTGTCCTAAGCTTCCATTGTTTGTATGCCTTTTTCTCTTTCTGTAGAAGGGCTGCAACTTCCCTGCTTAGCCAAGAGGGTTTTTTGACCCTTTTGCTACTTTTTCTCCTCAAGGGAATGGATTTTCTCTGAGCCTTAAGGATTGTATCCTTAAGGAACAACCATTCTTCTCATGCTCCCTTTACCTGTGCTCCTTGGTCTTTCAGGGCATTCTTCACTAGTGACCTGAGCTTATTACAAATTGTGGTTTTGAAGTCTAAGACTTTAAGGTTGGTATCTGTTTTGTCAGCTTTGTGATGGACTGTGAATATCATGACTTTATGGTCACTATCACCTAGGCTGCCCTCTATGTTTAACTTGGTCACCAGGTCATCCCCTTTGACCAGGACCAGGTCAAGAACTGCATTGCCTCTAGTTGGCCTGTGCACCTACTGAATAAAAAAACCCCTCATCTCCACCTCTCTTCCCTACCCAATCCCTTCTGTGAAGGACATAGCCCTTTATGGCTACTTTCTAGTCATGGGAGGAGTCCAACCAGGTCTCTGTGATCCCT
Organism: Caiman crocodilus; assembly: GCA_030014935.1. Lineage (NCBI taxonomy): Eukaryota > Metazoa > Chordata > Crocodylia > Alligatoridae > Caiman > Caiman crocodilus. Next base: position 32,982,558 of record JAGPOW010000261.1, on the reverse strand, counting down.
ACTAGATCGTAGTGCTCAGTGGAAAGCAGGAGGACTAGTTCCTCCTGCTTGTTCCCCTTGCTTCTGGCATTGGTATACAGGTACCTAAGCCCTTCTACTGAGGTCACTGGTCACCTGCTGCATTGAAGGGGAGCTGTTTTCTCAGCTCCAGTAAGAGTGGCTTGCTTGGTTTCATTGTTGATGGAGCTTTCCTGTATATTGCTCTCTGGGTAGGCTCCAGTTAGCATTTTCCCTATCTACCTGCAGTCTTGGTTTAAAGCCCTATCAAAGAGATTGGCCATCCTGGCCGGGAAAAGGGACTTATCTTTCTGTGTGAGGTGGATGACGTCTTTCCCCAGGAGTCCTCTGTCCTTTAAGTGGGTGCCGTAGTCATGGAAGCCAAAGTCTTTTGATGGCACCACCGTTGGAGACGTCAGTTCACCTCATCAATGCATTTTTGCCTCCTTGGACCGGGTCCTGCACAGAGGATCGGGGACTCAGATAGCTTTTTCCTTTAAGCCCAGCTCCCAGAGCCTTGTAGTCACTCATGACATGGTCTGAATTGCTCCTGGCCATGTCATTTGTTCCCACATGAATAAGGAGCGTGGGATAGTAATTTGTGGGCTGGACAAGCCTGAGGATCCTCTCTGTGACACAAATCCATGCCTTAGGGAGATGGCAGACCTCCTGTGCTGTGGGATCCGGGTGGCAGATGTCTTCCTCCATTCCTTTCAGCAGGGAGTCGCCTACTATGATTATCCAATGTCTTTTTGTTGGGTAATATACTTTCTAGTGTTTGTCAGCTACTGAGAAACATACTTCCTAGTATTTTTCCATTGCTGTCTCAATAGAGATAATCAGCTCACTCAGCAAACAGCACATAAAGTAGGAGAGTCACATGTCATCTTTTTTGCAGGCTTGCTTCATGGAAGACAGATCTTCAGTAGTGACTTAATCCCACATGTGCAAATTTGCATGGAGTGGTTTAGGGGCCACTTGGAGTAACTTGCAGGAACGGGGCTAAAGTGAAGAGGGAGCATATTTTTGCAGGCCAGTTGCAAATATTTTTGCAGGCCTTTCATACATAGTGGGCAGAGTAAAAGAAAGCTTGAAAAAAAGTAGGGGGGAAGTGAACAAATCTGGGGCAAGGCCTAGTTTTTTGGGATAGCAGAAGGAATGAGAGAGGGTGTGCAGTGAGAGAAAGGGATAAGAAATAAAGGATAGGTTTATGATTGACCTTGTAGGTAATCACAAGAATCCTTAATTTGATGAAGAACAGAGATCCGGTAGCGAGACTAAAAGGAGTAGATATGGTAAGTTTATCAGGTAAGGATAACTGAATTTTGCTTGGCTGGAAACTAGTGATAAAGGTGTCAACAAAGCCCAGCACGAGGTCTCAGTAAGCAAGAGAGGAGCAATCTGGAAAGAGCAATCAAATTCTAGTTGTTTTTCACTAGTCCAAAGCTTTGTAATATGCAGTTGAAATCAGACCATACTATCTCTGTGTACCAGTAATATATCTTACAAAGTTTGGTATTATAAAATCATAGAAAATTAGGGCTGGAAGGGACTTCCAGAGATCATCTAGTCCAGCCCATTGTCAAGAGACAGGATCATCCCTATCCAAATCATCCAATACAAAACCATTGTCTAACCTATTAGTAAAATTACACATTTAGTCCTGATACAGCCACAAGGCATAATGCCCTAACTTGCCACAGGTAAGGCATGGGTACAGCCTTGAAATTGCTTGGGAGGAATTTATTGTTGAAACAGGAAATATCATGAATATGTTTTAAAAAAAAACAACCCTCTTAGGTTAAGTTTATTTGTGTTGAAGAAATTGACAGGCTGATTTAGAATCTGTTTTGAATACAGTTAGCAGAGATTAAATTAACTTCTGTTTTTAAAACAAGGAATATCTTTTGAACATTAGGTTTTATATCTTATAGTTGAATTAATCTATAGCCGTAGTTTTCAACTTGTGGTCTGCGGACCCTGGGGTTCTGCAGACCATGTCTAAGGGGTCTACAGAAGATAACAATGATCTTGCAAGTATGTAACTACCTACATTTACAATTCAAAATGGTCTGTACTTCCATTCAAAATGTTTTTAGAGAGCTACAAAAGAAAAAAAGGTTGAAAACCACTGATCTGTAGTGTGTAATGGAAACTCTGAAAATGGATAGCAGTACTTTCAAGTTCTGAATCTATTGGTAGTATTGTATCACATTCATTACCTGACTCTGATGCATTGATTTAATGACTATATAATATACTAGATCAGTGGTGCACAACTTTTTTCCCCAGGGAAGTGGGGTGTGGCCCAGCCCTGCAGAGGGAGGGTGTGTGGTCTAGCCTTGTTCTGGTTGTGTTGCTGGGGAAGAGACGTGACTTGGCTTTGAATCCACACATGGTGCTAGGGGAGCACTGGTGATATTGCCACTGCTCCAAGCTATTAAATTTGACCTCAGGCCATATGTTATGACTCCTCAGCTGGCATCTGGCCTGTGAGCTGGCTATGAACATCCTTGTACTAGATGCTACAAAATTTCCAAAACCTTAAAACTCATATAGGCTGTGAATCTACTAATAGCAGCATACTCAAATATTTCTGGCAAAGAGATCCTTATCTCTTACAGCAGGGGAGGGAAATTATTTGGGCCCATGGGCTACATAGGGAGTTTTGTTGAGGTGTCACGGTCTGTTTCAGCATTGCCTGCACCTCTGCACAACTTACCAAAACTCTCTATGTGAGATGTAGCCGTGAGTGGGCTGAAAGTGGTGTTTAGGAGCAGGAAGGGCAAACGAGGCTGGGATTATGGGGTGGGCTTGTGGGGTGGTGACAGTGTGGGGCTGGGCCCAGGGCAGAGCCATGATCTGTTGCCTCATGCCTCTGTGATAGGCACACTTTCCACGGGCAGGGATGTACAGAGAACAGATCATAGCTATGCCCTGACCCGGCCCCTCAGTCCCGGGGTCTCCATGGAGACTGTCTGGGAGCTGCATGGGCAGGGTACGCCAATCATCTCTGCCCAGCAGAATGCCCTGCCCACGTGGCTTTTGGCTGATCTCCATGGAGACCCTGGGATCTTGGGGTGGGCTGTCCATGGAGACCGGCTGGGAGCTGCACAGGCAGGGCGCTCCAATTGCATCTTTTTGGTGGAGCACCCTGCCTGTGCGGCTCCCAGCTGGTCTCCATGGAGACCCCCAGGATCTGGTGGCAGTGACAGCACAGGGCTGGGGCAGAGCCCTGGTTCTATGGGCAGAGATGTGTTCTGACCACATCGTGGCCCTGCCTTGGCCCCACACTGTCACTAGTGTCTCCTCAGCCTTACACCTGCTGCTGTCCTGTCCTGCTCCCATACACCACTCCCTGATGGCCACTCAGTTGAGAACTCTGCCCACATGGATTCCACCCTCAGCAGTGGGCATGGGGCACATAGGCCGGGGTGCCTGGGCAATGGGGCTGGGTCTGGTGGCAGCAGCAACCAGAAGGAATGCCACTGCTGCCAGAAAATGGAGTCCATCAGCCGTGCTGCCTTGACCCTGCTGTGTGCCTGGGCACACACCATGGCTAGGGCTGCCCCTGTGCCTAGGCTGGGCAGGGCGGAAGGATATGTCATTGGCCAGGCAAAAACTGATCTACAGGCTGGATCCGGTCCACAGGCCATATTTTGCCCACCTCTGCCTTACAGCGTTTGATGCAAGCCACATGGGTCAATAAGAAGGCAAAAGCCTATAAGAATCATGTAGAATTCAAAGTCTTCTACAACCTTAATTTGATTTTAAAATAGTATTATGTTTTGATGATTAAATGAGCAAAAGTGGACCGCAGCAGCAAATTAATCAGTGAAAAGAGATTAGTTTTCTTTTTTCCATCTTGGATATCAGAACAGACTCTAAAGCCAAAGGACATTTGTCTTTCAGTACATTTTTGGTATGTGCTCATATTACTATATTGTTGTTTTCATCCATAAGCTGCAACATTTCACTGATTTCATCCATTTCAGAAATAAGGATTTACTGTCATTTACAACCAAAAAGTCGGCCAAGTTGCAGGATGTCTGGGTCTAATACTCTTTGCTTTCCTTCTATAATAAGTAAATAGGTGTCATAGTTGTTTCTCATATCTTTTGTTTGTTGTTCTGTGAATGAGATCAGGTCATACTTCAGTGTGATCTGCAAAGGAGATCTTATTAGTTTATGACGAAATAAAATTACTCGAGACATTTCTGAACAGAGAACTCAAGATGTTGAGGCCAAAATAGCTTTCTGTTTATGCTTTTGTTCTTTTATTTTACTTATATTTCTATGAGAACATATTTATCTATACTGTTTCCTTAACCAAGAGTGTATTGATAGTGTTGAAGTAACTTCCTTCAAGAGTCTTTTAAATAATAACTGTCAATAATAGTATTTTTGCATTTGTGCACAGACCAGCAGTAGTAAATCTGTCAGCAGAAGAGTCTGATTTCTTTTTCTCTTTTGAAATCAAATGCTATCTAACAGAGTGCAAAAACACAAGCAGTGTGGTTTTATTTCTAATTGTTAACTCAGTCATCTGAATAAGGCACAAGATCCTCACTGCTTTGTTCAGTTCAGTTCAGTTATCTTTAAATCACAGTGATACTTGTGCTGAAATTGCATGAAAATGGGACATAAAGTTTATTACCTACATTTGATCAGTTTAACAACAGCTACATTTTATTTTTTAAGACATGATAGGCAAGGTATCCAGCATTTTCCTCCTCTCAATGCTGTGGGTCATTTTTAGGTGCATATTAAGGTTGATTTTCCACAGAAGAGGTTTGTTGGCTATGCATTCAGGATCAGAGGTATATTAAGTTTTGTGCCCTGGGTAAAACACTGCAATGAGAGAGTGAGGGCAGGGGGACTTAGGGATCAGTCTTACCTACCTTGGGAACTGAAAGTCCCCTGTTGGTGCTAACACGAGAAGTCTAGCAGTTGCTCCTGCTGCTGCTAGAGCAGCATCAAAAATCTCTGTACCTGGCTGCTGCTGCTGTAGTTGTGGCATGCGGCTGCTGCTATAGGATCTCTTATTTCCAAGGGAAGTGCCATTCTAACATCCCCTTTAAGTCAATGGTAACCTGTTTGCCCACTTCTTGCTACACTACTCAGGATGTTTCATAAGGCGGCAGAAGAGCACATTTGCATGGTTGTTTGCATGCTTCCATGGTTTTCTAAATTCCTTTCATTTAAGAGAAGGATCTCCCTGGTTTTAATGCTAGAGTGCTAATACCATTCTCAGAGGAAGAGGTATCAGAAAAACTTATGAAGAGGAAACCTCATGGGATTTCTACTCCCATTACATAAGTAAATCCCAAGGAGATGCACCCTCTGTAATGACAGTCTTTTTTGTGTCTTGCATACTGGGTTAAATAGAAGAACATGGGGATTGGAAAATATAGGCATATAACCAAGGTTTATCTATACTACCGAAACCACCATTATTTTAAAATAATAAAAAATAAAATAAAAACAGCACCACCAGTATAGATGCTTATGTAGTTTTGTTAAAGGATTTTATTTATAAAAAAAAACCTTAAGACTAAAATCAGATTTGACAAAAGTTGCATTGTGCTTGCACTGATAACAGAACTATTCTCATTGCAATAGTTTAAATGTGGCATTTTATAGTTTCTAAGATTTGATCATCAGAATACTTAAGCAGGTGTTTTAATTTTTTGCCCAGAATGGGACATGCTTAAAGTAGTTTGCTACATGGGGACTTTTAAAGATATTATTTACACCTAGCTCTATTACAGCATTTTTTGTTCTTTAATATGCCAATTCATTATTTTTGTTATAAATTCAGTAACTGAGGTACAGGGATAAAACTTGCCTATAGCATTAAACAGGCTGATACCTGTGATTAGAGTAGGACCTGTGTTTTGTTTTGTTTTTTTAAGACCAAACCCCCAACCTTATCTATTGAATTGCAGTAATGATAAAATTGTGATTTTTAACTGTGAAAGTAGAGAGAAATATTTGCAGGAGAATAACATTTTTTTCATATTCTTTTAGGAATTGTATGTCAACCCCAAATCCAGCATTCTAATCAAAAATATTTTTCACAATTTCTGTATTAGAATAGAGAAATTTTTTTATCTTGTTTTTGTAATGTTGTACACCATTATCCTTTCTCCTCTGTCCTCTCTCTCACTTTTCATGTATAAATTCTAGATTGTAATCTTATCTTCCATGTAGAGAGTATGTTAATTGGTTCAATGAGGAGGTTTTGTTTTTCACTGAGTATACCTATTAATAGGCTATCCTTAACTGCTATGTGGGCACATCTATATGTGTGCCTGACTAAATGACTGTATGGTAACTGCCATTACTATGCAGTCCTGGTGGCATATGAGTTGTTTCTGACCTTACTGCAAGGTAGCTATAAGCTACTACACAGTAACTTATTGCTACTGTGCAGTAGTGTCAGCATCATGGTTTGTGCCTGCTGATGCTAGGTCACCATAACTCATTGCTATGGCGCCATAGCATCTCATGTAGACACACTTTGTAACTACAGAGTAATGCCGTCAGTTTTTACAACTGGTTCAGTGGAGAAAATTATCCATCAATCAGAGATGTTGTTGCTGGCCCTTGAAGCATTAACAGAGTCATTACAAAGATTGAGCCCCACCTGCAGGAAGACTTCTTAGGAGGCTGTAACCAACAGTAGTGCTCTTTATTTCCTGCATCAATCCTTGGCCTTTTTTTCCTCGTATTTAAGACCTTGTACCCACCGGGCCTCATACATCTTACCTCGGGCTTCCTTGCTCCAAGTGCTTACCGGTACTCACCTTGCTGTTGCAGGTGACCTTACAGGAGGTCTTCACACATGCCACAGGTTGCCCCTTCTCTGCTGCCACGACTTTGAATCTTCCAGTGGGTGGGACTCCATACGATGCAGTTACCCTTATCCGTCACCTGTTTTGTTGCTGTCTTCTGCAAGGCTCCTCCTCCCCTACACCTTGCCCTTTTCCCAGCCCCGCGAGTTCTGGTCGCTTCCTTGATGGACCATACACGTCCTTAAATTCTTAACAACGTGCCTGCCTCTCACTCCCTCAGTCTGTCTAGATACCTCCTCAGCTCCTTCTAAAACAGGGAAAACAAATGGAACACCCTTCACAATTCAGCTTAGCAACTTAATAAATATCACGAGAAGCATAACCTTGCCCCCTGTTGGGCTTTCTCAGGGAACATGGCTAACCCCTCTACACCCCTACTTATTGACTGAGCTACTTCCATGGGGTCCAGCTCTATGCCGCCACACCACCTATCCTGGTTGAACGTTACTCCTTCTCCCTGGCGAGACCTTCTCTCTGGATCCCTTGAGGGCAGCGGCCCTCTCTCCAGGTCTCTGCTGAACCGTCGCCCTCTCTCAGGGTCTTCACTATGGAGTTGCTCTCTCTCTGGGTCTCCGCCTAGCTGCAGCCCTCTCTCTGTGTCCTCCTTAAGCTGCAGTCTGCTCTCTGGGTCCTCCTCAAGCTGCAACCCTCTCTCTGGGTCTTGCCACAGCAGCAGACCTCCCTCTGGGTCTTCCCAGGTCTGTTGACCTCCCCTTGCCCTGGGGTCTCCTTCTGCCTCACCTCCTGGCTTGTGTGTAGGTATAGTCCTTGCTCGAGGTGCTGGCTCACTGCCGGGCTCTGCAACTCCGTCACAGTCTATATGTGGAGTTGCTCCCGGTGTCTCGTGCCCCCAGCTAACACTACTGGTGAGGCTTCCTCCTGGCACATACATGCGCCCTCTCTGTCTTACCACCGGCCCTTTTACATCCGCCGGCTGGCAGTTGTGAGTGACCTCATCCGCTGGCTGCAGGTGCCATAAGGCATGATCAGCACTCCGTGTGGGCTTTCCCCGCCATCCCTGCTCCTCCGCTGCTCCTGCGGTGAGTAAGTTTCCCTTTTTCTCCGTTCCACCCCCAGCTCCTGGCCCTGGGGTTCCCTAGTGACCCCAGGAATCTCCCTGGTTTTTCTCTCCCTGTGACAGACCTTTACTCATTTCCTGTTCAAGACTGATCTTAGTGTATTCTATGCTGTCTCTACCACCTCTTCTGCAGTTGTTTTTTGTCTTAGGTATAATTGTACTTGTCTTAAAAGATGTTTGAATATTACTTAGTTCAGGGGTTGGCAACCTAGGGCCTGTGAGCCAAATCTGGATCTTTGGATTCAGCCTGTGGATCTGGGCTTTTGGTGGCATTTGCCAGTGGGGCAGCCTTCTAGGGGAGCTCTTCCTGTGCTGCCATAGGGGGGAATGCCAGCAGTGAATGCTTTTCCTGTTCTACTGTAGGGAGAAGTGCTGGCTGAGGGTGCTTTCTGTGTACTGTCAGGAAGACGACAAGCAGCAGCAGTGGTAGAATCATAGTAACCCATCTCTGACCTGAGGTGGGTCATTCTGGCCCACAGCTGTAAAAGGTTGATTACCACTGGCTTTGGTAATTAAGCCACACAGACTGAGAAACAGTGATTTAATGTCTTATAGTCATGCAATAGGTACAGTGTTAATGTGTATAAATTCAACCAGCAGAATAATATGATTTAGTATCTGTTGATATATTTTCAAACTTGTATAGTGATATTGTAAAACTTAAGAGAGATCCTGAATCATTAGCAGAATATTTGGCATAGGAAGACTTTTAAAATTGCAACTACAATCAATTATGTAGTTTAAAAATTGATTTTCTCTTGAATCTGTCTTATAAGAATTAAGTTCAGGAATCTAGGCATGCCTTGAAGCAGCTGGTGACACATAAGTACTTCCTGCAGCGGATGGCTAGAATGCCATCTGCTGTTGAAGAAGAAACACAGAAGCACAGAATATTGAATTGAGGCCATCTAACTACATGTCAGGAACTGTATTTTGTCTTATAATGTAACTTATTTATAACTTTTGAGTCTATATACATACACGCTTTGCAGTATACCTTTAAATGCATTAATTATGGTACATTTTGTATTTCACTTCAAATAATACTCTAAGATTTTAAGTTTTATCTTGATTTCATTAAGTTAAAACTTACGATTTTTGTTTAACACTCCATATAAAAAAAAATTAAGAAGTTTTACCCAGTCTAAAAAAAATCTAAATAGGTAGACACTATTTGCAGTATAGGAAAAAATCATGGCAAATGCAATGGAAGTGAACTATGCTATCCCAAACACTTTAATAAATAATATATATGAAATGTATAGCTAAAAATAAAAACAGCATTTTAAAAAAGTAATGCATATCAACTTAAGTGGATTCCATTTATTAGAATTCCATTATTTGCATAGAATTGCATACAAGAAGCAAAAGGAAAATCTCTTGAAATAAATTATGCTTTGTTCATACCTTTTATTAAATATAATTTTTTGTAAAACAATTTGCTTTCCTTGTAAAGCAAATACAGAATGGTGAGGGTTTTTTTTGGCAGGGGGGTTATTTGTTTATTTTTAAATTAAATGTATAACACCTACACTGGTATATTTTTCTCAGATAATTGATATAGCTGGATTTCAGTTTCGTAAAATTGTTCATAAAGGGTGTAGACTTATAGGAATGATTCTGGTAACTTTTTTATATTGTTCCGAAAAAGCATTTTGTAAAGTAGCTGTTTAATACACACATATGAAAAGTTTCGTATTTAATGATATTATGCTTCAGGTACTTAATCTTACTAACTCCTGAAGCCAAGAACTTTGAAAAAATTGAGGGAGCAGTGTTCTTTACTATCCAACAGTGAATCATGATTCATCCTACTGTGGGTAGTCATACATTGTGCACTTTCTCTAACAACGATTCAAAATACTTTCCTCCATTATACAAACTCTAAAAGATTGACTGAGCCATACTTCATTTAGCTACTTGATTTAGCTGATTGACTAAACAAATATTACACACTTTCTAGTACTTCTCTAGTGCATATGTATTTCTTGAAAGAGCACATTTCAACTGTAGTATAAGTTTGTCTCAGGAGTGATATCTGAAGAACACTTTCTAAATGACTGTGTTCTGTTTGACTCATAGATATAATAATAAAGTCTGACCATGTCAAACAAACAAAAAAAAAAAGCAGCCTTGGAATTTTTCTGAGTTTGTTAAATAGAATATTCATCCCTTTGAAAAAAAATATAGATTTTAAAGTTAGTGTCTACTACATATCAAAATTGATGGTTGGAAATCTGTGCCAAGAAGCACACGAAATTAAGTAATGCGCATGTGATGCAAATACCCTTTGACTCATGCCTCACTGTGGTCCTTTTAGGAGTCTCCCTCAGTATTTGTCCACTTCAATATTTGCAAGATCAAGACAATTCTGTTGTGACTAGGGACTGAGATTAGTTTAGGTCTTAAACATTCATATCCTATAGCACTTCTCTTGAAAAGGAGTTAATTTTTTTCTCCTTGAATAAGCTACATGAAATAATCAAATGTCAACATTATTTCTTGACAGAAGACTTATTAAAGCAGAAAGACAATGTATTTCAACCAAAAAAGTTTACTCAACACAACTAAATTACCTGTTTCATAAGATAAAGTAGGTGATCTATTCTTACCTTCTCTGTAGAAATGAAAACAAGTTACATGATTGGAGTGTGGTTTTCTTTCAACTTTTTGGTTATCCTAGGCTTTAAAAAAAAAAAAAAGATGAGAAGAAAAAGAAAATGGTCTCACATACAATAAACGCAAAACAAACAACTCCTGTTACTTTCCTGCTTTGTCCAAAGGACTCTTTCATCAAATTCATAGTGGTTGGGTAAATGGAATGCCCTTGTATCTTTTTTGATTTATGGGATACCTTCTATATGAAGGCCTTGCAGAGGTATGTTGGTGGAACTAAGCTATATTTTGTTATGTATTTGTCAAGTGGTGTGTAATGCAGCTCTAGGGATGTAGAGTCTTTCTGAGACATGTGGCAGCTTTTTGATAATTGTGTTAACTCTTGCCTGTTGACTAAGTCAAGCCTGAGGAATGGGTGCATTAGCAAGACCTGTTTGGGTGTGACGTATTGTTGCTGGAGCTTTACCCTTCCAAAAGGCCAGTTATGCTTTAACTATCCATTCATTTTTTCCTATTGTCAATGGTTGCTTTAAGCACATCTGTGGAATTTTGTTGAAAATTGTATATGCACAAAAGATTCCCCCAAAACATTATAGCCACTGAACTGTTCCAATAAATCTTATAAGAATGTTATGAATCTTTTAAAAAGACCAAGTGATTGAATGATTGTTAAACCTGCATGAGAGCCTTAAAAGTAAAGAGAAATAAAGAAGGAAGCTATAGCATGGAAATCCAGTACTTGTTAGTGAACAGAATTTTAAAGTAGAACAGTTGTTTTTTTATGTATGAAAAAAATGTTTCTATATGTCATGCGCTATTGCATTTAAAAGTTATCTGCCTGCTGGCCCTAAGTAGCTATTGCCACTAGAGGTATGTAAGATTTCTAACTGCTTACAGCCTTTGAATACTACAGGTTAATCAGTCAATGGATCATTTGGTGAGGGAATAACTGTAAGGCATGTATCCCTCCTAACTATATCATGCTACATTGCTTTTGAAAGTACCAGGCTAAACAGAGACATTTTTGTTGTGGCATCAGATGTGTGCCATTCCCAGGGCACACAGGATTGGACCCTTTAAGTGCTTGGATTTCCTGCCCTGGGGTGGGTGGAAAGTGCAGGCAGATCCAGGGTGCCTGTGCTTTTCCACCCTGAAGCAAACAGACTTCCACCACAAAAAAGTGGTACAAATTTATACCACTTATTGTTATGGCCATGATGTTGAGCATTTGTGGTGTGACTAGGAGCATAGTAGTCCATTTGCTTGGCCTTTGTGCCGCCATATTTTGTTATTTATGGTGGCACAAAGGTGACATCTATTTCCAATGACAACAAGATTCACTGATAGCTGTAATGAAAAGTAAAGTGGGGGGGTATAGAATTTTCCTTATCTTTTAATATTCTTACTTTGAGCTTCTTGTGCCAGTTCAGAATTTGGAGACAAATCCTTTCTTTTACAAAGTTTCATTCAAGCAATGTCCCCAAAATCAGTGAATGGGATATCTATGTATATAGCTTTGTGTTATTTAAAAGATAACATCCTGTGACTACACAGTGGAGACCAAGTTCTGCTTATCAAAATATTATATTAATCAAGAATGTTTGATTCATATTGAAGAGGCAATGGTATAACAGCATGGTACAGAACAGAGGATTCAGAATCTCTATTCCAATTTCTCTAACACAATGACTCTAAGAAAAAGAAATTTGGTATTTATAGAAATATTTGAATGCATTTAAAAGGGCTTATCTTTTTTGTCTAAAAAGTCTAGCAATAGAATGGAGGAGACCTTGATGTTTCTTGCTCTCAGAATTGAACTTAAAATGGTATGGTATCTATACGGCTCATGGACTATTTGCACCTGTTCTTCCTGAGCTGCCCATCTGACAGCTTTCAGATGTTTATAATTACTTCTCTACTTTTTTTGTACTGAATCTTCTATTGGGATTCTTACACAAAAAACAATGGATTTTTCTGGGTAACTTATGGCTAGTACCTGGCTTTTACCTTTTAAAAGCTACCTAATGTTTTTCTTATAATCATTATGTGTGTTATATCAAATTTATCTAACTAGTATCATAGTATTGCATGCGAGTTAGAAGTGAGGCAGTCTAAAAAAAAAGTATTTCTGGAATTATACAGCAACTCTTTTCCCCATTCTTTGTTTTTCCTGAACATTTTTACGTAGGATAAAGAAAAAATGAAAAACTTGCCTTTGTCTTTTCATATTCTAAATGATTTTAGTTGTCAGTTCTGTTTTATTTTATTCTAGTTTGTTTTTTTACTGCTCTGAATTAGGCAGTTTTGCATGATCCTGCAACTTCCTGGATTCAGGAATTACTGCTTTATCAATTTTTTTCTCCTTTTTGTACTTGCATCATTTGTTCACCAGACACGAGATGCCCAAGTGTGAAGCAGCTGGCATATTTCACATGATAACCAATTATAATACTCACAGTTAAAAAGTCACACTTTAGACTGTGCCATCTAAAATACCATTTTTGTTTGCTTAAATATAAAGGAAAACTTACAGCAGCTCATATTAAACAGGGTGGTGATTTTGGGCAAATGACAGTTTTCTAATGTTGATCTCTCGGTGTTATATCCATGATTGAGCCTTTTTGCCCTTGCTTTTTCAATCACATGCAAAAGCAAGGACTGATCTTAAGTCTGTTACCACTTGGTTTCTGAAGTGATAGTTGAAACTGCACACGATGCTGAAATGAACATGTATTGTGGGTCTGGCTTCTTTTATTGCAGTTTCTCTGCCTCCTTTTCCTTATATGTTGACCCATGAGCTTTACCCGTATTTCAAAGGCTTCATATGAAAAACACCGTTTCAAAGGAAGAAATCTGACCAAGCTAGAATATTTGTAAGTGAGAAGCCTGGGAACGGACCAGCTTATGAAATAAGAGGAGCTCAATGATGTCTTCACAGGTTTCTGCCACAGTCTTTGAGAGAAATATTTTCTGGTTCTCGAATGACAGAACTAGGAAGCTCCAATGATGACCTTGTACCTAAGTAACTTCTACCAAAGACTATTCTAAAACAATTTGTAAAAAATGTTGCTGTACAGTAGAGAATGACTGTATTTGCATCACATACAATATATTATTCAGACAATAAATATATACATGTTGTTGCTATATAAATGTAGAATAAGAAACATTTTCCCCCAAATAACTTACATCCTAAGACTAATTAAGTTGTAAGTCTGGTTTTGAAATAAATTATTTTTTTTATCAATCTCTTTAGTCTTAGAATTTTAAATACCACACACAGGGCTGTGTACGATTATGTATTAGGCTGTAATGACCCACCTTTTAGTAGATATTTTCTAAAAATGTTGCTGTCAAAAATCCACCTTGAGAATTGATTTTTCTTGAATTGTTTTATCTGAAAAATCTTTGGTAAAGGCATTCATTTTTTAAATTGTTATCTAAATATCAGAACAACTTTTGTCTCAGATTTTGTTGCAATAGTTCTCTTCCTATATTTCTTACCATTATGTCGTGAGGTAATTGTCATTTGAGGGTCCATTTGGAGTTCATTCAACCAGCAGTACCGTACGACAGCAAGAACTAGTGTTGGGTTAGTGTTGGCTCTTGAATGCTGTATGCTGTTCTTTATATATCTCTAATAAATATTACTGCCTCATTTCAGTTCAGAAGGGTTTTTAATTAATTCTGGCTGTGTTGAAGATACTATTTCTGTTCTGAGTGCTTAACTTTCCTCACCTGCTTGTTTGCTAGTATCAAATACCCATTATCATTGCTCCTGATCTCAAATGTGGTTTTGTGATGGCACTTTTTTGTATTTTATTGATTATGTGAACAGGTCAGAAATCACTTGCCTATCAAGGAAGCTTTTTCTTATAAACAAGACCTGAGAGGAGGCACTAACGTGCTGTCATGTTGTCTAAATGTGAAAACCTTGTTAAGCTAATGGACCATATTCCAATTGCTCATGCTTACTAATCTAATAAAAGACTCAACAGCTGTATAATACAAAGATGTTGACTTGACTGAAAAATATAATTAAGTTTATGATGATCTCCATTGTTTTGTTTTTAGCATAATTAGGCTAATCAATTCAGTTTGCCCCAAAGATTTAAATCTTTCACAGTTATCCAATTAATGTGCCAATTACACTTAACCAGCTTAACTCTCTATTTTAGGGGTCAAACATAGCTTATTAAATACTTTAATTACTACTTCTTACCCATGACAATAACTGAGCAGTCCTTTGATACTATCAGTGTCTTTTCTTTGTCTGTCCTTCAACTGAAGAAGTTCCTTTTCTGGGAGAGAGCATTTTTAACAAAAGTTTGACTAATTGTATTATATTAACTTGTGTAAAGATAGCTATGCTGCCCTGTCAGATTTTGAAACATCCTTTCCAAAGTCTGTAATGTAAGCTGCTTCTTGCCTGTTCCTTGCCTGTAAATTTGTGGAAATGGTTGTTGAATGTAAAACAAACAAAAAAGCCCTTTTTTTCTAGAGAAATAACTAAATGCTATGGCAAAATGTCTCTTACGTTGTTCAAACTTTAGGTATGCAAATATATTTTATACACATAGGTATATTAAATCCAGAGGTGTAACTAACTACTAGTCTGAGACCTGGCCAGTGGCCAGCAGCATGGGCTGGGCTGAACTGGCTTTCCCCTCTAAGTGGGTTCCTGGGCCTGGAGCACCGGTTGCTTATTCCTCATTATGTTAGTGATCAAACTCCTGAAGAGTTAATCACTTTGTTGTAATCCACAGAAAAGACACTTGTCTGCCAAGGAATTAATGTCAACAGACTTATATTATGAAGATAAGCATAAAGGAAAATGAAGGCCTAGAATGGACAGGCACAGAAGAGTCATAATACTTCTACTTGGACTGGTAAACTTCTTGAGCGAGCATATATACTCTTGTGTATTCTGTTCTCATAATTTACTAGAACAGACAGTAAGATAAAGGACACTTTTAGTTATATGCAATCAGTGGGGGGTACTATTTAACATTTTTGTAGCGCTTTCCAAATGCCTTCATTAACTGCTTTGCTATATGTATACAGCTTTTGGAATGATACACCTATGCTGTACCTTTGTGGGAAGGTTGACTATGCCAGTAGTTTTGGCAGAAGGTAGGGCAGATGCATACCATACTGACTTCAGAGATTTAGGTTCAAGTCCCTATTCAAAATAGATTTCTTGTGTGATCTTGGGCACATTAGTTTCTTTGTGCCTCAATTCTCTCCCCATAAGACTGGGATAAGAGCATTTCTTATCTCACAGGAATATTATGAGGGTAAATACATTTAAATGATCATGAGATACTTGGATGCTTTGATAATGGTGGCTGTATAAATCCTTAAGATAGGCATATAAATAGATTAATGAAAAAGCTTTTTCAGACATGCCAACAATTATTTGAGTTCTTCATACAGTCAGCAACCAGTATGAACCAGAGAAATGGATTTTCCCCAGTTGCCTATTTCCACTTATTTATCTTTTTTCTGCAGTTTGATAGTTTTGTATTTTTTGTATTTCAAAAAAATCTAAATTAACTTTTCAAGATCTTAAGTCTTTTCAAGAGAACCCCTCCCAGAAGGATGCAATAAGTAGGATTTTTAATTTAATATAACAGTCATTATTTTGTGCTGATGTCTCAAACATACACAACTCAGTTTATGCTTTTAGTTTCTGTCTTGTTAAAAAATAACATGATTATCTAATTACAGGCTGTATTGTAATACATACAGATATGGGGAGTACTGTATGGGCAGTCTTAATTTTGAGATTGAGTTTAAGATTGAGTTGCCTACTGGCCATAGCAGGGAATGGGACTACTTGTGGGTAAGGCATCTTTTAGGTATTTTTCCTTACAAACTGTTCAGGAAAAAAATGTATTTAGTAATTGCTGCTTTATTCCATGGGAAATTTCATGAGGGGTTTTATCCTCTTTCTTCTTCTTTAATGTGTAAATAGGGCCTAAACAAAGATAAATGAATGAGGAGTCATGGGTTTCAGTACTTCTAACATGTTAATGATTTGTGGTTTTACCTTTCCATTTCATCTGAATTAGAGTATGTCTATATGGCACTGTGCAGTGCTGTGTAAACATTATTTGAATATATTGGTTCCTTTATATTTTTTTTAGCTCTGTTTGAGGAAAGGGTGAAAACTAAGGGCCAGGGTCCTATTCAACCTGTTAAGCATGTAAGTGGACTTAAGTATTGTATTTAAATTCAAGACAACCTTGAATTTAAGACAACTCCCTAATAATTAGATTCTATACATGAACAAGTTATACATTTGTTATAAATTTCCATATGTAGAATCTAATTATTGGAGGGTCACTTTAAATTTGTGCACCCACTGCTGCAGCAGGGCAAATAACAAGGGAGCAGGCAGTAGGGAATCAAGTGGCCTGACCCCCCACCCCTTGCTCTCTGTTGCCTGTCCTCCCCACCACTACCCCCGGTTGCCTGTTCTCTCACGCCTGCATACTCTAGTCCCTGCCCCCCTGTTGCTTGCATCCCCATGCTTGTATGCCCTAATCCATGCCCCCCACCCACCACTATTTCTCTATTTCTCCTCTGCTGCCTGCCCCTTCCCATGATGCCTGCACACCCTAGTACTTGCTTCATTTGCCACCTGCCTTGTGCCTATGCTCCCCCTGTGGTGCCTAGCCCCTCGACACCTGCCTCCACAGTTGACTCCCTGGCACTTACCCACTTCACAGTGGTTGTGATGGTGGTAGATCAGGCCCCAGTGCTAGAGCTGGAGCCAGTGCTGCTGCTGTCACTGCTCCACACCTGGGTTGGGGCTGGAGTGACTATGTGCTCTTTGCCCTGGGCTAGAATGAGTGCTGTGATGGAGGGTAAGTGGTGGCAGAGTGGGGGGCAGGGGAAGGGGAAGCCCTCCAACTCCAACCCCAAGCCTGGGTCCTGGCCAGAGTTGGAGTTTTACCAGCCACCTGCCTTCCTCCTTGTACTCAAATCCAAGATGAGAGTCCTGCACCCCCACC
Organism: Caiman crocodilus; assembly: GCA_030014935.1. NCBI lineage: Eukaryota > Metazoa > Chordata > Crocodylia > Alligatoridae > Caiman > Caiman crocodilus. The sequence continues at coordinate 32,964,991 of JAGPOW010000261.1, read as the reverse complement.
ATGTTAAATGAGCAAAATCCCTCTCTTGGATTCCAGTAAATATGGTGTATAAGCCTGGCCTTGTTCCATTTTGTTCTAGTTCCTGAACGTCCATTAACATAAAAGGTGGATAGATCTTCCTTTTTCTTGATATATCTTGTGCCTTAAAGCTAACAGAATGCGTTACAAAAGGAGATGTGCTGATGATTTTTCAGGGACTTGAGCAGGGTAGAATAGAGTTGCACTTAGATACTTAAGTTAACTCGGGTGCCTAAGAGGTGGAATAGGATCTGGCCTTAACTGGCTGAGACCTAGTCCCAATAAAATTGGAGTGGAGGATCCTGAGTCAGAGACTGCAAGGATAATTAACTTTCCTTATGTTTGAGTATTTCTGTATACCACTATTCTCTCAGATTTGTTTATAGTGGTCAGGTTCACCAGCAGAACAAGGATATTGAAAAGGTGGATTGCAAAGCAAGGTCAAGCAGGGCATGGTACTGCTGCAGGGGCAGGTGCTGCTACCAAAAACCAAATTAATCCTGCCCTGGCTCTGTGCTGCTGCAGTTTTAGATATCAGGTAAAGATTAAAAGCCTTACATTTTGACAGCTGCTGCTGAACCAGCAAAGGGTTAACCTGGTTTTGCTGGCAGTACCTCCTCTTGCAGCAGTGTCCTCCTGGTCCTGCTCCACTTTGCCACTAGGAGGAGGGATTGAAGTGGGGTGCAACTGCACCATCCTAAACCTATACCGGTCTAGTTATACTCCCCAACTGATACTAAAAATATGAGGAAGTGGCAAACCGAAGTACTGTGAGGAGAGGGTAGATGTTTATAGTGAAGAAGGATATAGCCAATGTTTCTTTCCATTGTAGGCTGTCTGACTGTTTTCCATGCCAGCACTCCAAAACTAACCCTAAAATAAACAGGTGCTATTTAGAAGTGCTTCAAAATGCAATGCTTCTTTTTATAGATGCTTGACAGGGAACCCCTGTGTCCTCCAGGAAGTCCACAGGGCTCTACTTTCCTCCACCTCCCTGCACTGGGAGAGAGGAATGTGATGTTGGTGAGTTTTCTCCTGTCTACTTTGCTTCTGCTCTCCTGGGGTATCTCCCTACCCTTCTACTCCCCTGGAACTGACAGACTGGAGGCCCAGTGATGCCCTTACCCAACACCAGAACCAGGATTCCTGCTCTCCAGTTCCTCATTCCTACATACATCTCTGCATTCAGTCTTCTGGTTCTGCTGGGGCATGGAGGAGGCATGGGGCTTTCAGTCTCTTGGTTCTGGCAGAAGGGCACTGCAGGAGAGCGTGTGTGGAGTGGACAGGAGAGTGCTCAATGACACCAGGTGCCCTCCCTCCTACCTCTCCTTTGAGGAAGAATGGAGTTGCAGATCCTGGAAGACTGGGGACTGACACTGTCCTCCAACTTCCACATGGCCCTCCCTTCCATGTTTGGGGGCTGGAGGGGGGGGAAATGAAGAGAGTTGCAGGTTGCCAGTCTTCTATCATGTCCCCCAATTGCAGCCCCAATTTTGAAATGCTTCACCTGGTGGACACAGTAGGGGCTATTCTTCAGTCTGCAGCTGAAAGACTCCTTTTCTGAAGCGCTTCAAAGTGTGCCTCGTCCTGAGTATAACACCATACATTCTCCAGTCAGAATTGGCTGAAGGTTTCAATGTTGATCTTAGGGTTTTGACCTAGATAGATGTAAGTGAGTTGCAACCTCTGCATCTGAAAGAGTGCCTCTCTTTCTGTGCCATGTTGCCATAATTGGGACCAGCAAAGCTGCTGAAGCAGAAATCTGCTAGATAAAGAATTTAGTGGTAGAGTGCCTTGTATTGGAGCTCATTCATTTTATTTTCATTTCCCCCAGACAGAAGTGTGAATCCAGTTTCTTTTTAGATCATACTGTAAGTCTCATCTCTGTTTCCTGACTTTTGGAGAGCTTGGGTAATGGTAGAATCGTAACATGACTGCAAATGTAGTTTTAAAAATATTTCTTATGGCCAGGCTTTTGTTACCAGTAGTGTTGTTATAGGAGTTGTATTCCTTATATAATGAAGATTTAAGAAGATTGTTGCTAGAACTTAGAACAAGGGGATATTCTCTTTTATCTGGTTTAGAAAATTAAGTAAGTGACAATGCTTGCACTTGCTTGCTTGCTAAGTAGTATCTGCATTTTGTACATTGGACATAGAAGCAGAGAGTTTAAATGACACCAGAGGCTATGCAAAAGATAGCAGCTTTACATTCCATTTTCTCAGTATCTTTACATTGACATTACAATCCTGATTATCAAAAGATCATTTGATAGTTGAAAACACCTGGAAATGAGGAATTTAGTTACTTAGAAGAGTCATAATAAAGTATTTCCCTTAGAGCCCACATGCTGGCATCCCTTCTTTTGAACTAACTGCTAGCTTTTTATTACCATCCGAGTTTTGGAACCTGGAGTGTAAAGAAGAGCAAAACATAAGTCCTAAGGCCAGTGCTGAGTATAATCAACTTCGTAATGTCAGATACTTGGAATACAGATAGTTGTGTTTTTGTAAATGTTACCACCTATTCAGGTACCTTGGTACACATGCATAACTGGATATTTTGTGTTTGAGATAAAATTATTTTCTCAAATTTGAAATATTTGGAGTTTACCTCTGATACTTTCCAACTGTTTTTGTGAACACACTGAGATCAGTGTCTTTATTATGCTCAGGGGGAAACTAGAAAGCAACATGCTTTCTACAGACCTAATGAAATTCCCCAATTGTTCTGTGCTTTTTCTTTACAAAAAATAAAGTACTGTGCATGCTCTGTAAACAATACTTATTCTCCTCTTTATACTTAACCAAACTATTTCAACACTAGCAAAGCATATTTTTTTTTCTTTGAGGAAAAGTTATGTAAGTGTTTCATTAAACTTGTGATCCATCAGTCTAACAAGCTTTTCAGCTTTGCACTTTCATCCAAATTATCCTATGAATGATAGAGCTCGGGAGGAAGTGTTTCCACATGTTGGAATTCATAGGAGCTTCTTCCCTTCCAGACTGGTGTTCAGAGGCTCTCAATACATTCAAAGAGGGATGAGCAACTGAATAGAAATCACAGAGTACTTAAAGCATTATAGTGGACTAAGTAGCTAGTCCATGTAATTGATAAAAATCCACGGTCTCTTTTGAGACCAAATTTAATATGGTTCAGTCTGTAGATGATTTTGTGTTCTGCCATTTTATGTTCAATTTTTTTTTTTTTAGGTTTTTTGTTGTTTTTTTGTTTTAAAGGACAGTTAATTTGAGGTTTGTGATGGAATGTCTTGGGAGGTTAAAGTTCTGCTATGGGCATTTGTGTGCCTCTGGAGCTGATGTCAAATCATTGTCCATTCATTCTTTTACATAGGGATTACCCTGCCTGACCAATATAGACAGCAGAGTTGCAGTGAAGCAAGCAATGACATATGGAACATTGGTGAAGGAGCAGGTGAATGAACCTGGGATGTTATAACGTGCATTGCTCATTCCAGTGATGTTTTGGTCTTTGTTGATGAGAATGCACAATTGGTATCTGGGTCTGTAGCCAGGTCTGATAGTTTGGTGAGAATTAGAGTTAGGTAAACTGTTGCTGGAGAAATGTTATTTGAGATTGTGGGATCGCATGTAAGCTAGGACATACCTATCCTCTATGGCAATGTTTTTCAACCAATGTGTTATGAAGAGTTCCCTGTTATGTCGCAAGAATTTCAGAACTGCTAGTAGGGGTTTAGGTTGTAGCCATGTTGGTCTAAGGACATAGGCAGACAAGGTTCCTTGGGTGAATATATATCTTTTATTAGATCAACCCAAACAATTGGAGAATAGTTATTAAGCAAGCTTTCAGCAAGCCTTCGTCAGGCTAAGGAAGTTTCAGCAGTTGGTGTGTGCTTTTTCCTGGATGAAATGAAAAGAACTGCTAGTAGTTGTTTGTGAAGGTAAAATATTTTAAGTAAGCAACCTTAGAGGCTTTGCAGCATGCTTCAGCTGGCAAGCTGCTTAGTAAACTACCAGCAGATTTTGGCTGTTACCTGTCTGGAAGTGGGTGGCTGATAGTTTTTCAAGGTTATTTTTGTTTTTATTTCCTTTGGGGAGCTCGCCCATGCCACCCACCCCCTCACCTGCTGGCGAGTCAGGATTCTACCATTTTGTTTGATGGACTTGCAGCTTTGCCCCCTCCGCCCCCTCCTCTCTCCTTTCACTGTGCCAGTAAATCTGTGGCCACCATTTTGGGGAGTACCTTCACAGTGGCTCCCAGCTTGTGAGCTGTGTAGCTGTCCACTACCAGCTGATTTTGTCTGTTTCCCATCCTGAAACAGGAGGCTGGTAGTATTTTCTATGTTTGTTTGTGGTCCTCCAGGGCAGCTTACCCTGTGCCCCCCTCCAGTGAGCCAGTTGGCCCTTCTCCCCTTGTTTGCCTCCCATCCCATGGGGGCTGAAAACTGCTCTCCTTTCTCTTTTTCTCATTCTCTGTCTCAGGCACCCTCTGCCTGTGGCCCAGGCAGGTCCAACTGCGGTTGGCTGGGCCCACAGAGGCCTGGTCTTACCTTCCCCTGAGAGGGTAGACATGATATAATAATGGGTTGTGATACTCCTAGCTACCTAGTGCCTTGCTAGTACTAGGTGGTCTTTACTGTGCAAAAACCACTTTACTGGTAATCTGCAATGGCAGCTAGCCAAAATGAGGTGGCACCGGTATCAGCCTTGGGTGCAGAGAGGCGGTATGACAACTACCAACCCAAAGAAGACTGAACCTTGTGCAATTCTGTTTGGTGAGAACCCAGGCAGGGACTCTCACAGCGCCAACAGGTAGGCTTTGCCTACTGGACAGCATCAGGCAGACAGAGAAGACTTGGCCATTTATACAAATATGACGGGAATGGTGGGGGGGAGGGGGGAGCGCTTTAATTAGAGTGGTTCTCAGAACCTCTCTAATTAGAGTGCCTGGAGCATCTCGTGTATTAGTGTTCCAGTGCTTAAAAAAGATTGTCAGACGAGTTTTAGTTAAAGCGTCCCTGCCACCATTTTTAAGCATGGGGACACTGATACACAAGATGCTGGTCTATAGCAGACCCCAACTACATCACCCTTGTTGCTCTCCCCCCAGTCTCAACCCAGAGACTTGCCACAGGCCTATCTCCAGGTTCATACTGGAGCTCTGAGCAATCATATGGCTCTTTTACATAAAATGCAACTCTTCGTCCTCTTTTCCCCTGGCTGTCCTTCCTGAACAGTTTGTACCCATCTATGACAGTGCTCCAGGCATACAAGCTCCCACTGAATCTGTTATTCCAGTCATGTCATAGTTCTGTGGTGGTGCGAGGACTTTCAATTCTTTTTTGCTTGTTCCCAGGCTCTGCACATTTGTGTACAGGCACCTGAAGCATCTAGTTGACTGCCCCGATTTCTCAGGAAGTATGAGAGCACCTCCTCTGTTGCCCCCTCCTGCTTGCTCTTTCTCCAGGTCTCCCGCTTCCCTACTTACCTTAGGGGTTTGTTCTCCATCCCCTGGTAAGACTAGTTTAAAGCCCTCCTCACTAGGTTAGTGAGCCTGTCTGTGAAGACACTGTTCCCTCTCTTTGTCAGGTAGATTCCATCTCTTCCCAGCAATCCTTCTTCTTGAAACAACATCCCATGGCCAAAGAAGCCAAAGCCCTGCTGGCAATGCCATCTGTGCAGCCAGGTGTTGATCTGCAGGATACACCTGCTCCTGCCTGGGCCTTTTCCCTTGATAGGAAGGATTGACGAGAACACAGTCTGAGCCCCAGATTTTCTCTGCCCTGTTCTCATATGCTCAGGGTCTCCTTTGACAGTATCATTGGTGCCCACATGGATGAGCAGCATGGGGTACTAGTCAGAGGGCCAGATGAGTCTTGGTAGATCCTCCGTGACATCTTGAATACAGGCCCTAGGTAAGCAGCAGACTTCCTGAGACAACAGGTCAGGTCAGCAGATGGCTCCCTCCATCCTCCACAGAAAGGAGTCTCCAATCACAACCACCCGTCATTTCTTCTTGATGGTAAATGGACAGCAGAATGGCAGATAACCAAAGCTGGTAAGTGCAAAGTGAGGCACATCAGAAAAAATAATATGATGCACATATAGGATAATGTGTTCTATGATAATTGTTACTAGTCAGGAAAGAGATCATGGAGTTATTATGGGTAGTTCTCTGGAAGCATCAGTGCAGTATTCAGGAGCAGTCAAAAAATCAAATACAACATTAGGAATTATTAAGAAGGGCTTTGAAAACAAAGAAAAAACCTTCATCTTGCCACAGTAAAGACCCATGGTACATCCACACCTTGAATACTATAGAGAAGAGTAACAGCGATAAGCAGACATGTGGAAAGGCTTTTGTATGAGGAAAGACTCAATAGGTAAGAACATTTCAGCTTACAAAAATAACAGCCAATGAGGGCTATGATAGAGTTCTATAAGATTATGAGCTTCATGGAGAAAGTAAGTAAAGATATACCATTTACTGTGTCACAGTACTGTAACTAGTGGACATACAAAGAAATTATTAGGGAGAAAGTTTTAAACAAATGAAGGTGAATTGATTTTCACACAACATGTACTATATTTACCCAAATCCAAAGCTACTTTGCATTTAAGACAACTCTCATCAGTAATTTGAATATATATATGGAAAATTATAAGTCCCTTATCTAATTATTAGAGGGTTCTCCTAAATTTATGTCTGGTCTGAGGTACCTTGTTCAGCCAATGGAGGTACCGTATATGTGTGTTTCAGGTGTCTGGTAAGATGGGATCATACTGTTGGTATCTTTGCACCCCTAATTGGGATTTTTAGATACCAAGATAGGTTAATCCTTGGAGCTGCGCTCTTATCTTTCAAACACATGGGAGATAAGGCTGTTTTTCTTCTCAGGGCTTGTTAGATACCCTCTATTCCCCACCCCAAAAATCATTTCTGTCTCTGGAATCCGTGAGAACTGCCTTGTTAAAAAGGTGCTCCCCTGCTATGCTGTGAGAACTTTAGTGTGCTAGAAAGCAAAATCATTAGTCACAGTTGTATTGAATATATTAAATGATAAGCAATAAGCACTAAAGATCTAAAACTCTGAAATTTTAGCCATCGCCCCCATGCCTGTTCCTGTCCACCCTGTCACTTGCCCCTTGCTCCCCCATTGCCTGGGCCTGACTGCTGCTGCCTGCCTTCTCATGGCACTTGCCCCTCTGTGCCTGCCCCCTCCCTTCCTGTGCTCCCCACTGCCGCCTGCCCTCCCATGCCTGTACCTGATCCCTGCCTCCTGTATCTGCTCCCCATTTCCTGTCCCTCCCCAGCTTTTCATTTCCACTTACCTTCTGCTGTAGTTCTGTTCCAGCTCTGGAGCAGTGGCAGCAGCTCTGGGCCTGACTGGATCAGTGCCAGAGGAGCTGGAGCTGGAACTGAAGCTGGAGCAGGAGGTATGTGGGAGGGGGGAGGGCTGGGGCAGATTGTGTAGCAGGCAGACCATGTGGTGTCCTTTGTGCTCCATGAAGCTGCATACTGCAAATATCCCCTGCATGCTGCTGGCCATGAACCCCCTCCCAAAAGAGCCACCCTGGCCCAGGGCAGATGGAAGCTCAGCTCCAGCTTCAGGATGGTACCAGAATCTAAGGCTGTTTGTACATGTGATGGGGGTTTAACCCCCAAGGTTTTATTTTATTCCTCCTAAATTGAAATGGTGGGGCATAGAATAAAACCCTGCAGACTAAACAGTTAAAATTTTTGTGTCACCTTACAGTGAGGAGCCTGTTGCTTTTTTTTGAGCCAGAGCCTGCCTGTGGCGAGGGGGCAAGCTGTCAGTGGTCTGAGTGGCCCTTGAGTTGTGGGGCGGCCCCAGTCCTTCCCTCCACACCAGTGGTGCCCCTTGGGAGCAGCTGGGTAGGCTGCTAGCTGGTCAGGTGCTGCCCTAGCTTGGAGGCAGCATCTACCCCAGATCCAACTCTTTCCTGAGCCTGCCGGGGCTTCCAAATCCCTGTGCCCTGTTCCTGCTGCCTGGGACTGCCTGGTAATGAATGGGCTTGCTTACTTGGGACAGTACTTGGAGGTGGCAGGAGAGTGGCTGGGTGTGCTGGCAGCAGGAAGGACTGGGGCCCCCCCACTGGTCAGGGGCCACTTGGCTTGCCAGCAGCCTGCCCCCTCTCTTGGCTGCAAGAGAAACAGGCAGCTCTGTGAAAAAAAAAAAGAAAGGATCAGGCCCCTGAATGGAGAATTAGTGAGGACCCCAATCTTTTTTTTTTTTCAGTGGGGCCTCCCCACCTCTTCCATGGCCAGGGGGCAAGCTGTCAGATTAAAAACTGCAATGTTATGAGTGACAATGTTGCAAACTAAACTACACGGGGATGTGGTATAGTTTCACAACGTTGCAAACTCATTTGAAACCCTGAAGCCTCACATATGTGTATTGTGTGACTCCATTAAGCCATACAAAGGACTTTTTTGTAATGTGTACATGGTGACAATCATCACATGTACAAGTACCCTAAAACAAGGCTTTTCTTCACCCATGTTCATTGGGAAAAAAGCTTGTCTTAGATTTGAGTAAATATGGTAATTATGAAACTCATTGCCACAGGAGGTTTTGGAAGATGATAATTTAATGCGTTCTGAAGTGGACTGGACAAATTTATTAGCTACAGCATACTGATGGGTGAGCGAGCATGGCACAAGCCCTGGGTACTTCCTAAGCAAGGTGCTAGAGCAGTGTTAGGAGTTGCTTTATCATTCTGTCCTCCATCCATATCACTCTACCCCTTCTTCAACCACATCCTGCACCTTCCGTGCAGCAGCTCTGGCACATGGTAACAAGCAGCATAGAAGTAGTGGCTGAAGGGGGGTTATGTCACTGAAAATTGGTGTTTAAATGACTGCTTGACATGTGTCAGTGGCCAAAAAAAGGAAGTGACATTTTCTTCCTACTCCCTAGCAGCAGTGAACCCCTGACTACTGCTCCTCATCAGGGTTCAGCCTTGGCCACTTATGCCTCTTTTAGTAGGTGTTAAATATGACAGCTAGTGGGGAATCAGCTTCAAAATTAGGACTTCCTAGGCCTTTAAATGCTGGAAGCTGTAGGGAGAAGGGAGCAGGGGACAGTCTGGATAGGCTGTGCATGAAAACTTTCCCCTCAATCATCTGGTATCTGCCATTCTAAGAGAGGGATAGCAAGGCAAGATGATCTGACCCAGTATAACATTTCTAATGTTCTTAAATCTCTCTCTATCACATCAGTACTGATAAAGTTTGCAGATGATGTAAAATTTGGTTTGTAATAAGGATAAGTCAGTTCTACAAGGCAAGCTGGATTAAATGGAAAATGGAACAACATATCTTTGGATTTAAAGTTGTATGAAGGTATGTTCTATGGAGGATTTCATAGATTCATAGACATTAGGGCTGGAAGGGACCTTGGAAGATCATCAAGTCCAGCCCCTAGCCCCATGGGGAGGAAGTCACCATGGATCATAGGATCCCAGCAAGATAAACATCTAAATCTCTCTTGAAGGTGTTCTAAGTAGGTGCTTGAACCACCTCCGGCGGCAGACTATTCCAGACCTTGGGGGCTCGGACAGTAAAGAAATTCTTCCTTATGTCCACTCTGAAATGGTCACGGAGAAGTATGTGACCGTTCGACCTTGTCATTTCTTGGGGTACTCTGGTGAACAGATGTTCCCAGATCCTGGTGAGCACCCCTGATAAACTTATAGGCAGCCATCAGATCACCTCTGAGCCTGCTCTTTTCCAGGCTGAAGTGTCCCATGGCTCTCAGCCTCTCTTCATAAGGTTTGTTTTCCTGACCTCTGATCATGCACATGGCTCTCTGCACCCTCTCAAGCTTCTCCACATCTTTTTTGAATTGTGGAGCCCAAAACTGGATGCAGTACTCCAGCTGCAGCCTCACCAAGGCCGACTACAGCGGGAGAATGATGTCCCAGAATTTGCTTGAGAAGCATCTATGGATGCAAGCCAGCATTTTGCTCACTTCACTAGCAGCAGCGTCACGTTGAAGGCTTATGTTTATCTTGTGGTCAATGATGACCCCCAAATCCCTTTCATCCATAGTGCTGACTAGTGTAGCCCTGCTGAGCCTGTAAAGATGCTGCAAGTTTTTCTTTCCAAGGTGGAGAACCTTACATTTTTCAGTGTTAAATACCATCAGGTTCTTGTCCACCTATTTCCTGAGTCTGTCAAAGTCTGCCTGGATCACCCTCCTGTCCTCAGGTGTGGACGCTTTACCCCAGAGTTTGGTGTCGTAGGCAAACTTGGCCAGTCCACTTCTGATACCAATGTCCACATCATTAATGAAGATGTTGAGCAATATAGGCCCAAGGACAGAGCCTTGAGTGACCCCACTGGTCACAATTGACTTCCATCAACCACCACCCTCTGGGTCCTACAACAGAGCTAATTCCCTAGCCAGTGAATTGTGGTGAGGCCGGGGCCTCAGTCTTTCAAAATCTGGCTTTGTTATCCTTTGGAATGAAACCTCTGCATTTTGAAATTTTTAGCAAAAGGTAATGGAATCCAGCTGTTTGGTTGTGCATCTAGTGGCCTATCCTGGAGCAGTGAATTAGGGTCCCTAATTCTGAGGCAGTCTGGCTGGTAGACTGCCCCAGGCTAATCACTGACCCTGGAAATCCAGACTTTGAGGCAGTCCCCTTGGAAGGCTGTCATAGATCCTGAGGCCTAGGGGCACAGGATTTTTAAGCATTTGGCTCTCTGGCAGTCTAGTAGCTGAGCAGTTTAGGAGCTGGATGATTGATCTGGCAATACATTTAGGCAGGCCTCCAAAGGAATCCTGAGTTCTGAGTCTGAGTTCTGTCAAAGTGTGTTGAAACTGAACTTCTCCACTAAAAACAAATCTTTTCTAGAATTGGTTTGACCAGGTCTAATTTTAGTACAGCTAACTGCAGACCTCAGAAGATCAAGACCTTCATTATGGAAAATACTTAGTCTGAAAAGGACTTGAAATTGTGGTGGAAAACCAACAGATTATGAGCTTGCAATATAATGTTGAGAATGAGAGAGCAAATGCTATCCTTGGATATGTAATTAGGGAAATAGTAGGTAGAAATAGAGTCATATTTATTGCAGCTATATATGGGATTAGTGAGACTATTAAAGGAATAGTGTGTTAAGGTTTTAAAAAGGATGTTGACAAATTAGAAATGGGTCAATAAAAGTGAAATGTATAAGATTCAAGGTCTGGAAAACCTGACTTGCTGTCGGAAACTGAAAAGACCCAGTTTATTTAGTTTATTCAGGAGATAGTTAAGAAATTGGAGTATGTAGGAGAAATGGTGCAATCTTCTCTGAATTTGAGGAATACTCTATTTTTGGGCACATAGCACATTTTTATTGGTTGGCTTTTAGATGTTAGATTTATGAGACACTCAGACAGAATGCTGCCCAGTTGAGAGATGATTCTCTTGAAGGCTGTATGGGACACTGTGATGATCTTTATTCCTTAACTATAATGAAACGATCCATAAATACATTTTCCTTCTTTATCATCATAGATCTTTGTGTGAAGCAGTGACTATTAGAAGTAAAGTAGAAAAAGTGATGGTTGGGGTACTTATGGCTTAACATTCAGTCTGAATCTTACAAACTGTGGCAGAAAACATTTTTGAAGATTAATGCCATAGCACTATAGGAGGTAAACAAGGTTGTCTTTGACACCATTGACTCTACCACGTCATTCTGAAAATCTCAGTCATCTAAATTAATTGGATTGTGGTGATTTGTTGGTTTTTTGGTTATCTCCTTTTAATTGAATTATTGTTATCATTGTAACTGCTGTATGTACTGTTGTACTGTACCCATCCACATGAAAGTGTATTATTACATTTGAATTTTTATGGGCAGGATTACTTGGGTTTTGAATGCATTTTTTGGCTTTTGTGCTAAGAAAAGAATATATGGGAAGGATAATTGCCCATTTCCTCCACTTATTTTGGCTAGTGTTGTTCAGCAAAATTCCTTGGAATCATGTTTTCATCTTGTGATCTAGATTCCTGTTTTTCCTATCATGATGGTATTCAACCTTTTTGGATGGCAGTCCGGATGGGCAGTGGCCAGGCTGTCTGGGCTGGATATAGCTTGTCATAGTTAAATAGTATCATAATATATAGAGTCAGAAGGGGCCTAGAGCAGGCCATCTAGTCTGACACCCCGCCAATGGCAGGAACGAGTGCCAGGGTCACAGGACCCCAGCCAAGTACCTATCTAATC
>JAGPOW010000261.1:32892058-32952645 GCA_030014935.1 Caiman crocodilus | reverse complement strand
TCCAAGAGCCTTGAAGTCTTCAATGATGTCCTCCGGCCGGCCTCTCGAAGCGTCGTTGGTCCCCACGTGGACTACCACTAACGGATGGTAATCTGTGGGTCTAACAATCTTCCGAACGCACTCTGTGACGTCCTGAACTCGCGCTCCAGGGAGGCAGCAGACCTCTTGGCCCAAGGGATCAGGACGGCAGATGAGACCCTCCATGCCTCTCAGGATGGAGTCCCCGATGACCAGGACTCGATGCTTGTTCTTTCTTTGGGACTGCTGCTTCTTCTCCGCTCGTGATGAAGGTGCACGATCCACACCTTGAGGGGGGTGCTCCTCGGCAGTCTCCTCCAGGGTGGCCAGGGCCGCATACCTGTTCCCAAGTGATACCTCAGGTACAGGCTCTGCAGGAGCATGGGCTACCCTGAGTCCAAGGGGAACTTGCTGCCACCGAGTCGGTGCCACCTGCCGGCAGCCTCGGGCTCTGAAACTCCCAGGTTGGGGAAGGCGGGGGAGTCACAGGTCTCTAGCCCAGCAACCCGCCTCAGCAAGCTGGTATCTCTCTCCGGACCTTCCTCCGGGGATGCTCCTAGCCCCCTCCTGTCCCCTTGCCAGCTCCCTGTTTGCGCGCGGCTCGGGAGCACGACTCCCTGCTGGCTCAGCTATAAGCGATCCGGGAGGCTCCCCTCCGGATCAGCTTCAGCTGCCGGCACAACCCCACTCACTGCTTCTCCGCCGCCGCTGCTGCTGCTGCTGCTGCTCCGCTGCTGCTGTTGCTCCTGAGCTGCGAGGGCTCACGTGTGGCTGAGACCACACCTGAACCCTATCAGGGGTCTTCTTGTCTCCCTGCTCCGCTCCTAACTGCCGAGCAGTGAGTCAGACCCCTCTTGTAAGTTTCAGTTTTGTCCTGATCTGGCACGGGGTGGTTGTGGAAGGGCCCAATTCAGCCTCATAGAGGGGGACAGGGGGCATCCCAGATCCAACCTGGCCCCATTGGGGAGGGAAGGGGTATGGCCTGGCCCCACGGGGGAAGAGGCTGTAGCCCCAACCCAACCTTGCTCCACCAAGTGGAGGGGGTATGACTCAGTCACACAGAGGAAAGGGGATTGGCCCAGCCCCAACCTTGTCTTACAGGGGAAAGGCATCATGGTCTGCCCCATCCAGCTGCTGGGGTGGGAGAAGGGGGCATGACCTGGTTTCAACCGGCTGCGTGGGGCTTAGGGTTTGGGAATTTAGCAGTGGGGGAGGGTGCCTGAGCAAACAGTCCATTTCTTTGTTCTCAGTTTAAATGCAAGAGGGTTGAGGTAGGATGTATTCATTGAAGGATCATTGACTTTGTAAGTCATTTTCCCGTACTTCCTTTGGTAGTGACAGAATCGCCTTGTATCTTGCAGGGTATGTGTTTTTGGTTTTAAAAGATTTACAATTGACATCTATGGTGGAAGTATTTTGTTCAAAAAGTATTTGCATGAGTCTATGAAGTTCAGGATAGGCACATTTCTAGATTCCAGTGATCTAAATTAAAAAAATGAAGTGGTTGCTCAGTGTTCATATTCACTTCACACATGGTCTGTAAAATCACCTGAGGAAGGAGCAGGTGGCACGATGAACTGAAACAGAGCTAAGAGGCTGAAAGCTACATCGATCAAAAGCATTTAATAGAAAAGTACGCTGATTCTTAGCAACCATAATTCTATTTTACATTTTTTTATCTCAAATTCTTTGCTATATACTTTTTTTATATGTAAGTGCTGTTTCTGTCTCTAGGCTTCTTGTTTATTTGTTTTCTCATCAACAAAGCTAACCTTACTTTATCATGCATCAGCAGACTCATGACAAATAGATCCAAGGAGGAGGTGATACTTCCCCTCTACGCGGCATTGGTCAGACTGGAGTTGGAGTGCTGTGTCCAGTTTTGGGTGTCGTCTTTCAAGAAGGATGTTGATAGGCTCAAGGGTTCAGAGGAGGGCCACTCGTATGGTTAGAGGCTTACGGGACAAGCCCTATGAGGAGAGAGTGAAGAACCTGGACCACTTCAGGTTCCACAAGAGAAGACTGAGAGATGATCTTGTGGCTGCCTACAAATTCATTAGCGAGATGCAGCAAGGGATCGGAGATGCTCTGTTCACCAGGGCGCCTCTTGGGGTACCAAGGAGCAATGGTTACAAACTCAGAAAGCAGATTTAGACTAGATATCGGGAAAAACTTCTTCTTGGTATGAGTGGCCAAAATTTGGAATGGGCTTCCAAGGAAGGTGGTGCTTTCCCTTGCCTTGTGGGTCTTTAAGAGAAGACTGGATAGGCATCTGGCTGGGGTCATCAGACCCCAGCACTCTTTCCTGCCTGGGCAGGGGGTTGGACTCGATCTGTTGAGGTCCGTTACAACCCTAGCATCTATAAATCTATTGATCTTTCTATTTGTTCATTGTTTAGAGGGTGAATAAAAGGTGGGCTCTTAATGCATGCACATCAGGGTTTTATCATGGAAGACAACTGTTTGGCCATCCTAACTTCTCTATTTATAACTATAGAACTATAACTATATTTAGACATTTCAGTTAGTTAGAGGTTCCAAGCTAGAATTTGTGCTGTATACCAGAGAAGCAATGCTGTTAGTAGAGAAGCAGAGGTTTGAGAGTTGGGTCTAATAAGTTAATTTCTTTCATGTTACTTATTTGATGTGGAACCTTGCCCATTAATACCCCCCCTAAAATAAGGCATTACATTATGTAAGGATGACAGAATTTGGCTACTTTAGACCACCAAACTGGCAGGAGGTTGATAAAGTTTTTTTTCTGAAACAACTAACCAAAATATTTAAATCACAGGACTTGGTACTTATAAGGGACTTTAGGTACTGTGACATGCTGGGAAGGTAACAGTAGTACATAGAGTCTCTTGATTTGCTCTTCTGTATAGCAAGGACTTGGCTGAGAGAGCCAGGTGAAAGGCAGCTTTGCTGACAGTGATCACAAGATGATAGAGTTCATG
Organism: Caiman crocodilus; assembly: GCA_030014935.1. Taxonomy (NCBI): domain Eukaryota; kingdom Metazoa; phylum Chordata; order Crocodylia; family Alligatoridae; genus Caiman; species Caiman crocodilus. Next base: position 32,949,670 of record JAGPOW010000261.1, on the reverse strand, counting down.
ATTGTAAGGAAAAAAAGGAAGGACAGCAGCAAACTAAAAATATTGGTCTTCAGTAAAGCAGACCTTTACAGACTGTTAATCCTATGGGGAAAAGAAGTCCAGGAGAGATCTGTGTACCTTAGAGGCAATACTAAGGTCACAAGAACATGCTATCTTGATGTGAAGGAAAGATATCAGCAAGAGACCAGCTTGGCTGTACAGTGAACTGATCAGTGACTTGAAACTGAAAAGAGAGTCTCAGAAGAAGTGGTAAGTGTTAGTAATATATTACTAAGAACAAATACAACAGTTTAATATTGGCATGTGGAAATAAGCAGGAAGTCCAAGGCACAAATTTAGATTCAGCAATGAAGAAACAAAAGGCAACAAAAATGGATTTCATGAATGTGTTAGAAATAAGGGAAGTAGGTGAAGAACAAGAAAAGTATGAGTCCTGTACTTAATGAGAAGCTGAGGCAGCTAATAATGGAGGATGTAGAGAATATTGAAGTATTATTATTTTTTATTTCAGTCTTTAAAAAATAATATCAGCTCTCAGATGACAGGCACATTTAGTAGGAGGTAATCAGTTAAGAAGTGGAAAAAGAATATGTCAGAGATTACTTAAATTGGATGTTTTCAGTTCAGTAGGAACAGATAATTTCATGCTAGAGTACACAAGGATTTGGCTAAGGTAATTGTAGAGCCATCGTCTGAAAGAGCCATCTTTCATGGAGATCAGGTGACATACTAAATGACTGGAAAAGGTAAAATATAGTGCAAATCTTTTAATTAAAAAAAATTGTGGGTGGGTTGGTAGGTAGATGGGTGGGAGGGAGGGAGTAGATATGGGGACAAGGAAAATTCAGGGAATTACACACCAGTCACTCTAATCTCAGTACATGGAAAGATGCTAGAACATGACAGCAATGAATCTATTTCTAAGCATTTGGAGGACATCAAGGTGATAAAGAATAGCCAAGATGGATTTGTCAAGAACAAGTCATGCTTAATATAGCTGATTTCCTTCTATGACAAGTAAAAGAGGGTTTTTTGGATTGGGAGGAGAGGACTGGATACAGTATACCCTGAATTTAGCAAGGGTTTTGACTGTTTCCCTTATAAAAGTATCAGTAAGCTAAGGAAACATGGTCTAAATGAAAGTACTGTTAGACGGCTACAAAACTGGTTGGATGTACTTGAAATGTAGTCCTCAATGGCTTGATGTCTGACTGGGAAGAGGAATCAAGTGGGTTCCCTAGGGCTCTGTCCTGGGTCGGATATTGTTTCATTAGTGACTTGGGCTAAGTACAGACAGTCAAAAAGCCTGATGTTGGATCAACTCAATCTTTACAGGTGAGTTTAAATTGCAGAGGTTAGACTGAGAAACGAGTGAACAGACATTCACCTTTGATTCAGGGAATGCAGCCACATGCCTACAGTGGCTCAGACCAGAAGCCATGGGGCACTAGAGCATGGCTCCCAGCCTGCCAGCCACTGTCAAAGGGAAGGGACTAAAGCTCCAAGGCTTTTCCACTCTCTCTGTTTGAGTGGGTTGGGGGAGTGGGGGTGCATGGGCATAGCCATGCCCTCTGTTCTCTGCTTGAGTTGGGGTGGAGGACAACAGCCGGAGAAGGGGACTACCCCCCCACTAAATCCTGGCTGAGATCCAGGGTCAGGGAGGGGGTTTAAACCCACCTTCCCTGGCTTCTTGCACAGGTTCTTGGCTGGGGTGTGACCATACCCCCTGATCTCAGCTGTGTGCTTGTGCTATGATAGATTTTATGCTGCTGAAGGGCTGGAGCCTTTGCAATGTGCCTGTCCCTTTAAAGAATGGGAAAGTTGCCATCTGATAACCCCCAGTAACCTGCTTGCATTTTACTACCTACATTCTATTCCCAGTTCAACACCTCTGTCCCTCCCCCCAGCCCCAATCTACCTGCCTCACACCTATTGTCTTTCATTCCCTCTGGTCCTCACTGCTACGCATGTGTATGTTCACAACCTGCATTTTGTATATTGGCTTCTATTCTACCCAGGAGAACACACAAACACCAAAAAACACTCCGTATGCCGGAAGAAGGGTGTTTGTCCCCAAAAGCTTGCAAAAAACAAAATTTCCAACTATTTAGTTGGTCTAACAAAAGATATCCTATCTACCCAAAGAATCAAAGCTGCTTCTCCCACTCTGCCTCTGTGAGTGGACACAAGGCACTGGGATCTGATTGCCTGATGCCAGTTCAAGTGAGTGTGGAGACAGATTGCTGAGACAGAACATGAAAGAGGAAACCTACTGCAAAAGAGGTGAATGAGGGCCTAGAAAAGAATAAGTAACACTGTAGAAAGGAATAGTTTTGAGGGGGGGATGTTTGAAAGGAAGACCTTTGCCTGGATGGATCAAAAAATATAGTGAATTATTTTCTCTGAATCTGAGTAATTAATGTAGCTTGCTACTGTAGGTAGCAGGAGAGTTCAGGATTTGCCACTTGAGTGGAGACTCTGGTTTCCCAATCCCACCCCTTTGTCAGCCAGCCCTCTCTGCTCTAGCTAGGGAACAGAGGGGCAGGGCCAACCCTGATTTGCTAAAGCAAATGGCATAACACAGCCCAGGACTGCAAAGCATTCTGGGATGCTGGGGGACTATAATTTAACTTGAACCAGGAAGGGGTCTGGGACAGAAGTTTCATAAACTTGTTTGACCTAAATCTGATACTACATTCAACCTGGTTTATCTTAAACAGGTTTTGGCCATTTTGAAACTGGTTTGTATGCAATGAATTTCTGTTCTGTTACAGGTTTAAACTGGTTTCTGACCAGCTAAACTGGTTTATGTTTAACTTCTTTCCTTAGCTTTGGAGGATGAAACTGAATGCATATTTAGTAAATATGTAGATGACAACAGTCTAGGTGAGGTACAAACTATCAGGTTGAATCTTAACACCATCCTCCAAAGAAAGTGGACTACAAATTACTCAGTGGAAGTGCCCTGAAATTACTCAGAAGAAATTCAGTAAGAACAAGTACAAAGTACCACAAAGAGACAATCAAATGCAAAAATCATGGAATCATGGAAATGTAGGGCCAGAAGGGACCTCTGATTCCGGCACCTGCTCTGAACTCACCTGTCTGGTATGAGCAGCAGCAGTGGCAGTGCCAGGAGGAAACTGTTGCTCACACCCACCCACCCACCCACATATATATATATATATATATATATATATATATTTACAATGATTCCACTAAGAAACTCTCCATCTTTATACTCTGGAGCATGGAAATGAGGGATTCATTCTGGAGATGGGAAATTGCTTTCTATCTGCATGCAATGTTTGCCCATATTTTTCCAAGTTACAAGCATTTAAAATTCCAGAGTTTGTATGTTGTCATTTCACTTGTTGGAATTTGGGAGTTAAATTCTCAGATGAATTGAGAAATCATGAAATTGGGTGATCTCTATGAAGTCTCCAGGGGAAAAAAGTAATAAAAATAAAATGCTGACTTGCCAGTGGGAGCAAACAGTTCCCCCAGCCGTGCAGACAGACCAGGGAAAGGTGAGAGGGGGGGCTGCCACCTTGGCCTGCCCCTCTCCACCAATCAAGGCAAGGGGCATGGCCACATGATGGACAGCCCTCTTCACTAATTAGTGGTAGGGGATGGGGCCACCAGGGACCCTTTGCCAATCAGAGGTGACAGTAAACCCTTGAAAATGGCAGCCAGTCCTGGAATCTGCCCATTAAATTGGCCGGCTGCCTCCTCAAGTTAGGTAGACCCCTAATTATAAGTATTTATGGCCTTTATGAGGTGAAGGGGAATTAGATATTGGTAGAGTACTGGTCAGTTGAAATGTTTATCAGAGATATTTATAAATTGTTGTGGTAATACACAGCTATTTTCCTTTCTGTAAGTTCTAGTAAATTTTATTTAAACAGAAGTGGGCTTGTTTATTTTTCATAGGTATTTTGTAACTGATATTGATATGATTGATGTAATAAGGATTTATCTTCTAATTTAGTGTACTTCTAATATAAGCTACTGGGTCATAATAGTAGATTTTAAATAATTTGCATAAGGGCTTAAGTTAACTTTTAATTATGACAGCTGAAAATGTAACTGTTTAGTCCAACCTGAGTATTTCTATATATTAGAAAAATAAAGGTATAAAAAATTCATTTGTAATTATAATTTAAAATTTTCTTTGTGATTGTATAGTCTAGTATATTTTTAAATATGTTATGATTTAGTAAGCTATTCTGTCTAAAAAATTAGGAACCGATTATAACATATCAGGGTACCTATTTTAACAGAAAATATTTATCTTCAAAATATTGTATTACCTCACTTCAGTTTTAGTGAAAGTTAGTACAGAATACATTTATTATAAATATATGGGCATGTATTAAGTGGGTATATTTTACCACAAAATACTTTTTCTTGCCCACTTGATATAGTTTATAGATCTGTAGGTAGATATTGTTTTGCAGCACATTGCACTCAGTTGTGCAAACTTATCTTTTTAGGGTCAAAGAAGAACAAAAACCACAACCGACACAGTAAGTAACATCTCTTAAGAGTGTAGTAGGTTTGACTTTTCTACCTTTGCCATGTTCTGCTTCCTGCACCTTTGATGGTATTAGCTTTCACTAATACCTAATAGGCTGCAGCTAGTTTGTCATCTGCTTCCTGACTGGCTTGTAAGAGAGCTGCCTGCAGCTTCTTACTTCATCCACATGTTAGCTGGATGTAGTTTCTTGCTGCCTGCTTGTGAACTGGTTAAGTGTAAAAGTTTATTTCCCTTACATCCTTAATGGCTGACTTACTATTGCAGCTAACATTCCCATTGGCTGTAGCTTTTCCACCTGTATATTTCTCTTATTATTAGATAATAAAATATTTAAATTAGTGTGGTTTATTTGGTTATTCAGTCACATTATTTGCTTATTTAAACAGGTGGTTTCCCTTTAGTGGGATCACTGAGCTGGTAAATAACGTTCTTCAACCACAGCAAAAACAACAAAATGAAAAGGAGCCCCAGACGTAAGTAAGCTGCTCTCTGTAGCCTAAGTAATGTCTCTATAGCATTAGAACATACTGGAGTGTATGTTTAAAATAGTTGCCCATCAATAAAATTCTTAAAAGGGCTTTCATTATACAAGTTGACATTGCCTCTGCTATATGACCTTTGATTGGCAAGGAGATATCTGAAAACTAAGTGAGGACCCACATTAGCCATCAGGTGTATGATTAGATTAGAATAAAATTTGTGGAACTCTTTCTGCTCCATTTAAGATCTCTTCCATAGGTGATCAAAAATGCAAACCCTGCAGTGAAAGTAATGTAAGAATGATAAGAAGCATAGTATTGGGTATAATATAGCTATGCAGAGGCATAGCCAGGCAGTTCCATACCCAAGGCAACCATATGACACCTGGAACAGCACTGGCTGCCATGGTGCTGATTGCAATTGTACATTTAGCTACTGCTCTGGTCACGCTATCTTTACAGTTCCCCCTCCCCTCAACAAAGGCAGTGCCTGGGGCAGCTGTTCCAGTTGGTTTTCCTCAGTTATGCTGCAGTGTCTAAATATAGCACATATACTGTATATGTGATAAAGATCATGCATAGAACACTATACAGCTATATGTATTTTTTATAGGAACATAAACCTAATAGCATAAGGGCTTTTTGAAGATCAGGAATATTTTGAACCATTTTTTAATGCTTTTCTAAAATATGTAACATTTCTTAGGTTTTGGAGATATGAGAAGAAATCTTGGCCTGTTTGCAGTCAGTAGGAATTTTGACTTAACTGGGGCCAGTATTTCAGCCATGGTTTTTTTACAGTGCTAAAGCAGCATGATTTTTCCTTAAAGGCAGCTGTATGAAAAAATAACCATTCTTGCCATTTGAAAACAATATGGTTGAACAGAACCTGGCAAAGCTAGGAGATTCGATCTTATCATTTAATTTAAATACTGCAGTTGCGATTATACTTCTAAAAAGAGGAAAGTTGAGAATAATTTTATTTTGAATTTCCTAGTTTTTCAGAATGCTAAATTTCATTTAGGCATAAGTTCTTTACTTCTTGTATATTTGTTTTATGCAGAAAAGTATTAATGGTTAATATGAAAATTTAGGTTTTACACTTTGGGTTTAGGCAATTTTAAGACATGCAGATTATTACTTTTCTTGTAGTTTCAGAGACAGACATTTATAGTCTCAGCTAAAATACATGTATTTAAGTTGATTTACTTTTAATTAAAATCAGCTGTGACTAATGAGAACTTACCGTGAAACATAGGAACATAAGATTCTTATAGTTCATGACTTCATAATTAAGTCTTTAAGTATACGACTTTATTCCTAAACAGATATATGTAACAAATATTTATTTATAAAGATGTATATGTACTGTGTTGTTCTTATATACCTATATTTTTGCTTTGACTCACAACTTTATTTTAATATCTGAAGTAATTCTGTATTGTACTTAATTGCATTGCAATTTATGATACTCTTTAGTTTTCTTCATATCTCTGGCTGGCTGAGAAGGAGGTGGAGACTGCAGCTGGGAGATAGGAGCATCTGCCTGGCTTCCCCTGCCCTGCCCCTCTTGCAGCTTGCTGCTCAAGCAGGGATCCCCCACACTTTCCCACAGCGTGGACCTCAGTGGCATGAACCCCATCCGGCACTTGGTCATGGTCATACAGCCCCCGTGCTAGCTAATGCTGAGAGATGTCTGTGTGTTTGTCTCCAATTTCACTGCAACAAAAACAGAACACTGTCCACTTAGGGCTTTTTGGAGCTAATTAACAGGTCAGCTGATAATATCCCTCTGTTCTTCCTTAAAATCCTTTGCAAAAAGCTGTTTAAGAAAAGCTTGAACTAATGAGAGAGAGGCTTTGCTATCTTGATGGGCTGATAAGCTTTGTGTTTTTATAAGCTCCCTGCTGGCTTGTTGTCAGTGTTCAACAGGGGACAGAGAAAGGTGTGAGAAATGACCTGGTTTGCAATGAATGCAGTGCCTGTTAGTTTGCTGCAGACAGTATGAAGAAGCAGGGAGAGGGAGACTGAAGATTGAAAAGAGCAGTATCATCAACATGTGTATGTAGTCCACACAAGCAGTCCCCCCTCCCCTCCCCATGGCAATACTTGTTCCTCTTGAGCAGCAAGTGAGGGGAGAAGCCTGCCAAGAGCTGCTTCCCTCCTCCCCCTCTAGGCACACCCCAGCTGGGGACTCTGTAAGCCATGGTGGGGGCCTCCCTAATCATAGTGTCCTGCCAGGGCCTGGCCATGCAGCCCCTCAGCTCAGTATTGTGGAAGAGAAGGGAGGGCTTGCTCTAGTGCCCCCCTGGCTTCTAGCCTGAGCTACTGAAGGCATGTGCAACCAAAAGTGAATGTCTAGCCACTTACAAATCAGTTTGATCTCTATAGGTTAAACCAACCTGCAAAGATTGAATCAATTCAGGCTCAGACTTTTTAAATGTCTGTCCCTAGCCCAAATGTGCAGATCTGAACAGTTATTACATGCTAGTCCTAGACAGCAAATGAGAGAGAATGTATAGAACTTCCAGATAAATGACTATGTGGATATGATGATTTTGCTATATTGACCTACTGGAACTAGAAGTAGATTTTCTTAATGTGCATAAGTAGTAGTCTGTAATATGAATTAGTAAACCTGGAGGAGAAAAACCCAATTGATAGTTTTTTTCATTTATTATTTGGAACATTAATAGATTTAAGCATACCTGTTTTTATGTGTGATTTTTTTGTTGCAAGAGAGAGAGAGAGAGAGAGAGAAAGTGACAAGTTTTCTTTTATTTGGTTTGGGTGATACCTCTGTTTTAACAAGGCAAGTTTAAGGAGAAGCTCAAATCCTCTAAAATCATTCATTTGGATTGCTCACTGTATGGGTGAAGGTTCTGTACTGTCCTCTCCCTAAGCCTGCTCTGTCATGCCAGCAGGGAGAGGAGGAAGGAAATGGGTAATTGTTGCACAGTTGTACCAGTTCTAAACAAAGGGTAAAAGTGGATGGAAATGTCATGTAAAATAGAAGTAAACAGAATCTGGCAATGTCCCACAAGTAGAACTGTGATAGAACAGGTGACATACTGATTTTCCAGGTGGGGACTCAAGTCAGTAGCACCACAAATTCTCATTGTGAAGCAGCTTGCCCTGCACTGTGAAGTTCTGGACCTTTAGAAGTAACACTAGCATTTCAATCCTTTTGGGTTCAGTTACTAGTATAATTTAGCTTTGGCTTGCTAGCTATTTTTCTGCCTGGTACTGGTCTCTGAGAGGTTTATACAATTGGGGATTGATATGCGAGACTTGGGAGCTGTGGGGACTGAGAAACGCCGGCGAAATGTGGCCGCTAATAGAGTGGAATTAGTTGTACGAGAGGCAGCAGCAGTTTTAACAAAAAACTTTACTTACAATCTATATACACAAGGTATGCAGTGTAGGCACGATTCGTAGACAGACACAAATGAAAACCGTAGACAGGCACACTGACGTTCACACTCACACAGGGTATGGGGTATGTTGTGGTAACTGCAACGGGGAGTTGTTGGTGGTTGATCATGCCCCTCCATGGCTCCAAAGCACATGCGGGGATCTCTCCCTATGCACATCTGAGCTCTCCTCCAATTTGGGCAGGTACCACCCAAGCCTTTTGTATGGCCAGCGAGCCAATTGCTGACCACCACGTTTGCATAATTTACACTGAGCCAGTTGTGAGCATGCACTCGATGGTGCAGCTGCAAGCTTTTGGCGGGCTCTAACTGTTCAGCTCTGACAGGAGCAGCTCACTACACTAGTTCTCTCTGTCATAAAGTTTTGTACTATCGCCTGTTGCCATAGAGTCTTGGCGCCTTCTGCCTGAAGTTGAGATAACAGTTTGCGCTAAATTTTGCATCATCTCTTGCTTTACTTTGAGGTAGAAACCCTGTTTGTACTGTTTTGAGGCTGGTGGGGGATGAAATGTATTGTTGCATCAATGTTGCTAATTTCACTCTTGCTACAGCATAAAAACTTGCTTGGGGGGAAAGTTTTAGCACATTACCCAATCCTGGTCAGATACAGGATTTATCTGATGTTCTGTGGAAATTTATTCTGTAACTAGTGTCTCTTGACTGAGACTGTTTTGATCCTAGTTTTCATATACTTCATCCTGGGCTTGTGGTATGCATGATCCAGATGTTTGTGTGTCAGTCACCTCCAGTGGCAAAATCCTCAGCTGCCCACGTAAGGCAGCTATATGGATTCTTTTCACTTCCAGCATTTGATCCAATATTTTGATTACTGCAAATAGCCAAAGCATATATTTTTACAAAAAGTAGATTCATATGATTATTTCATTAGGTGTTGAAGATACTCAGCATGCCTCAGGATATGGCTTTGAATGTATATATGATTACGTTTTGTTTTGTAAATGACTTGAGACACTGCAACTGTATTATACTCCCTTCAGAAAAAGAAAGTTTTATAAAATGTACTGTTTAACAATATGTTCAGAATATCAGTATTTTATTTTTGTGCATGAATATTTGGTTTGTTGAAATGTTAGTATATATATGCATTATTGTTCTCTTAAATGATTGATTTCTTAATTTAGATTTAAGACTACTGTAACACTAACTTTAAATATAAGGGGCCAAAAGTTACATTTAGGATTAAAGAAATAAATGAAAAATAAATGTAGTCAATGGCTAAATTTATCTTTGGAAGTATGTAAACATTTTCTTTACAGCACATGTGTAACTCTCTTATACTATTAAAGGAAGTTCTGTATGCATATCAGAGGATAATGTGTTGCTCACTTCATCCATGGCTGGCAGTGTTTTAAGTTCATTGCATACAGTTCTGTCACGTGTTCTGTTCTAGTGCACTACAATGGCTGCTGGATAGAGTGGACAAATGTGGAAGTTTGAATATTTATAATACAACCAACCTGCACTGTATCTGTATCAACAAATTATGTCATTGCTCATCTCCTCACTTTGAAGATGCAGTTGCTTTGATTAGAAAAAAGGGATGAAAAATCAGGAAGAAATTATCAGAAAGAGCAGTTTTCACAATATGACCTTAGTGCACTCATTAACCCTGAGAGCTTAACAAAAGGGCATTTTTAGATACGTTCTTTTCTTTAACAAGAATGATCTTAACCTCAAGCAGTATATGTTGGCTGTGTCTCAAAAAGTTCAGTTCTCAAAATTAAATTTTCATAATTTATAAGATTTCTCTTAGAGCAGTGGTGTTTAACATTTTATGGCCAGCAAGTCAGCTGAGCAGTGCCCAGGCTGTCCATGGGCTGGACCCGGCTGATGGTCCCAGTCCACTGTTTTAGCACGGTAGAGATCCATTCAGCCACATGGAAGAAGGCAGGAGGCTTCCCAGCTCCAACCTGGCCCCACAGGTGGAGGGAGGGGGCATGGCACAGTTTGTGAGGGAAAGTGACATGGCCCAGCCACCCAGCCCCATGGGGGGAAGGGGCTTGACCTGCAAGGGTGAGGGTTAGGTTTGAGCCCAGCCCAGCCCAATGGGGAAAAGGGGACATGGCCCAGCCCCATCCTGCCACATGGGTGTGAGGAGGAGGCATGACCTGGCCACCGCTTGCTACAGATCCATTCAGGAAGAGCACTCGCCAACTGCAGAGCCTTCCTTAGTCTGATGAAAGGTTTTTAAACCTGAAAGCTTGCTGTGACAGGCGGGCATCCCCGGGCTGTCCTCCTGGGCTCTACAGCCCGCCTGCCTGTCTCGGTGGGGCCAATCGCCCGCCTGTTCTCACCTGCCACAACTTAATCTAATGTTCACTGATGTTAATAAGCGGGAGGCTGCCCACTAGTGCCCCGATGCCAGGGGGCGATATCTGCTGCTCCTTCCATCCCCATACCGCAGCCCAAGCCTTGCTGATGGCATTTCTGCTTTATATTATCTTGGAACTGACAGTGACTGAAATTTGAAATGAATTGAGCTGAGATATCATAAGGCTTGAACTGGGAGACTTAGTTTTGATTTGTTAAAGTTCTTCAACTCCAGTTCATATTAGAGGGAGCTGTAGACATTCCCCCAAATTTTAGCTATTTATCAGCACCTCATAGGTTCAGCCTAGAGACAAGGTTTAAAAGGAAGAGAAATCATGCTGTCCTTAAAAAAATCGTACTGGGGATGAAGAAGAAATACCTCTGTCTGAGACACCAAATATAAATGTATTAGAGATTTTTGTAGAATTGGTGAATAGAATTCCTGCCTCAAGTCTCCTCCTAACAGACTCTTTTCCTCCCTGGGAGGCCTGTGGGCACTAATGCTATTCTGGTGTAAACATATGATGAATGTGTAATAAACACTTGCATAAAAAACAAAGACAGTGTTGAGTGAACATACAAGTGTCTACTTTCACTGCAGAGTTACCCTGGGCTGACGTAATTCAGTGTTGCTTGAGTCCCCACTCCCATCTACTCAGAAAAACTCTGGGGGGTTGTGATACCTTTGTATGAGCTTAGTTGGCTTATGTGGGGCAGACTAAAGCTTAGGTGCAATTTTAGCTTGAGTTGTCAACTTATCTACTTCTCAGGGAGGCTGCAGGTTAAATCACTCAAGTGCTGATAGATTTTCTCATAATTTTTCTCATGTGCCAGAAGGACAGATGCATTCTCCCATAGCTCACTAGGAAAGACACTTAAAGTATCTTAGCTTGCTTTGAGACAAAGGGCTATTAAAGTTGAATAGAAACCAGCTTTAGTTTTTTGTAGGCTCTTTTTATAACTGGATAGTTATTTTTATGGTATTTTTTATGTTATTAATTTGCATGTGTGGCTCATCTAAATTTACTGTGCAGTTAACCAGTTAATTGCATGATGATTATTTTGTATTTGTGGCTAGCCTTACTTTGCATGTGTTGTGAGTCTAAATTTATCATGTGATTAACCAGTAAATTGCGTAATAAATGTAAAGTGTAGCAGGGGCCAACAAAACATGAGAGAACCCCCCCTCCCGTTTCCCCTCAAAATAAAAATGAAACAATTCTACCAACACGTAATAGGTGAGTGCAGCTTCAGTGAGAATACAATAACTTTAGAATTGTTTTTCTGTGCAGTAGCTTACAGCTGGGACAATATTCATTCTATCTTATTTTGGTACCTGTTTATAACAAGAAAATACAAACAAAATGCTGGTAAATTTCCTTTGTTGTGTGTTCAAATGGTTGAGAAAAGCTTTTTGTTATGTGTGCAAACAATTGAGTAAAGGATTACATTTCTTGTGTTTTTAAAAATAATTTGAATAAAATTTGGGGAAAGTTTTTAGATTACTAGGAACAATTTTTAATTTAAATCAGATTGTTTTGGAAATAAATTTTCTAAGCATTTGTTGACACTAATTAGGGAATGCCAATGTTAATTGGATAGTGATCAACGGGGATCTAGGTTTTCCATTTCCTGCAGAAAAATGGGGAAAAAATGGATTTCCCCTTTTAACCAAGAAAAATGCAGATTTTCCATTTCAGTGGAGAAACATGCAGCATTTCCACTTTTACAAAGAGCTCTCTGCAGGCTGGCAACATTCCATCCTGCAAGGGGCTGGGGGGAGTGGGAGGAGGGCAGTCAGTCAAGGGGTGCCATGTGCATGTGTGCAGTCACACATGTACATGGCTGCCAGGAAGCCTGAAGAGCAGCTCCTGCAGGTAAGTCTGTTGTGGGGAGGAAGGAATGAGGCCCGCATAGGGAGGGAGGGAGGGTTGGAGTTGGGCAAGCCTGGGGCTGGGACTGCTGCCCAGCTGGGATGCTGCATGGGGCTTGGAGTCTGGGAGCAGAAGGCAGCAGGGCCCCTGTGGGGAGTGGGATGGAGCCATGGGTGGCTTGTCCACTGAGGCAGTTGCAGGGTAGGGGGGGCTGGCTCCCTGCCACTGTGTACACTCCCAGTGGGGGCAGAGGCAGCATGTGCCCCCAAGATTTATGAATTGGGTGGAGGTGGGGGCAGGCTGCTCACTGTGGGCTTGGGCTCCCTGCCCTGCTGCCCTCCATCCCATAGCCGCTGCGTCCCAGCAGGCAGGACCTGGCATGTCAGGGCAGAGTGGGGCAGGCTGGGGAAGCTCCTTGCTGTTGCATGCCCTGTGCTCTCTGCCCACCCAGCAGCAGTGGGATAGTGGCATGAAGTTGTGCCCTTCATTGCCCTTCATTGGGCAGGGGGCACCTTACCATGGCAGCATGGAGCTCCCAGTGGTGGCAGTGAGTGTCCCTGCCTGGATCTGCTCTGTTCTGCTGTGCCAGGTCTTGCCCTCTGAGTCGTGGAGGCCCTAGAAGGAAGGCAGCAGGGTGGGGATCCTAAGCCCGCACCAGGCAGCCTGTCCCTACCCCCACCTCCCACAGTTTCTGCTTCATCTGTGCTGTCCATGGGGAAGAGGGAGTTAGGCCGCACGCTTCTCACTACCACAGCAGCCACCTCCCACAGGTGGCAGCTGGGGCTTGGGTGCTGCTGTGGGGGCTAGCAGGTTGTGGACTGGGGTCCGTGGCCCCATAGCCCTGGCATCTGGGGGCTTCATCTGGCAGGGATGCGGGGACAGGCAGCTGTAAATGGGGAATGAAGGGCACTGACAGGACTGGGGCGGCTGTGGGTGGGGAGTGAGGGACACTGGCAGGGCTGGAGGACTGTGGGTAGGGGGTGAGGGACACCAGTAGGGGTGGGGGGCTGTGGGTGAGGAGTCAGGGACCTGGACCTGAGTCCTGGTAAGCAAAGAGTGCAGGGGGAACTTTGATTTTCCATGATAAAAAAACCCAAACTCAAATACCAAAATGTATAGGTACCTAGAATTAATTTTATTATAATGATTGAGGCACTGGTAGGCTTCCAAATTGCTTTAAAATTGTAAATGTATCAATAAAACATTATATTCAATTGATACCTATATATATAGTGCCATTTTAATTGCAGATTTAGGGATTTTTAATCAGAGAATTTACATTTTTTTAAATTGGAGAATTTGTGGTTTCAAAACAGAGAAAACCAGGATCCTCAGTGATTAATATTAATAGTTAAGAATTGGAATCAGATTTCATGAAGTAATCTGAATGGTTAAGAATAAAAACAGTAATGAGATAATTTTTACATAACAAATAAAAGTCTTGTGACTTTGGTCTTCACAAATAAAGACTTATGAAATAGTTTTATTGACTAGTAATATTGGTAACAAGTGTTCTAATATTATGGCACTAAAAGTGATGAATGTTCTTAAGGAAATGGTAAACAATTCTGTAAAAAAAAGTGTGGGGGAGATTTTAGCTACCATAATGAGAGTTAGCTTAAATTTCCAAAATTTTCTGATAGCTCTTCTCTAATAAATTTGGTAAGTTTAAACTCCTAAAAAAAGAAATCTAGTGCCAGCAACCAATTTACAACCTGTAAGCAGTACTTTTTAAATACTCAAAAGTGTTATGAGTTTATAGATGGAACTTGTGCTGAATATCCTTTAATTCCACCTGATTTCTTCAGGATTGAGTGATGTTTGATATCTCACAAACTGGGTCTGATGTTTAAGCCTTTCACATCTATGATTTCTGCTTAAAGAGATGCAAAACTAAAGTGCTAATGATTAGTACCAATGCACTGACTGCAAATTTTTGCATCTGACTCAGTTATGTGACATGTGCTGCATATACTGGCTATTTTCTGAAGTGTTGAGCATACTCAACTCTTCATGATGGCAATGGAAATTGATATTGTTCTTCATGATAGTACCCACATGTCTATTACAACAGATACTTCAATATGCTAGTGTTTAAAGGTGGAACCAGTCCTGCCAGTCACTGGCGGTAGGGAATTATTCTGTCTCCTAGAAATTCCTCCAATTTATTTGCCACCCCAGAAGGTCAGCCAGATCCCCCTGATGCAGAGCTTTTCTGAAATGGTGCAGTCTGACATAGTCACTTTACGCTGCCTCCCCCAGGCAGAAAAGGAACCAGCCTGGATTGGAAAAGGTCTTGCTTCCTACACCCCCATTTCCACAAGAAGCAGTGAAACTGGTAGGGCAGTGCTGCAAAAAGAAAATCATGTTGAGTTTCTGCAGCACTTGCTAGCAGCCACCCTTCTGAGTTTAGAGTTACTTCTATTTCATTTCCCACCTGCCAAGTCATGACTAGAGGGCACTGGACATATTACTGAAGGTGCCAGTGGTATCTAGTGCAAGAAAAGCTTTTGGGTTCTGCTCCCCCCAGGGGAAATGCACACCTCTTTGGCCTTTGTAGATTCAATACAATAGAGGAGGGGAACTGATTCTTGAGGCCAGAACCTTCCTGGTAAGAGACAGAAAGGTCCTATGTAGAGGAAAAAAGAAAAATCGGATCAGTGGTGACTTGAAATATTTTGGATCAATCTCTGAACGCAGCTTGGCTCCCCATTCTGAATTGAGATTATGGAGACAAATTTCTAAAGGGGTAAAAATGAATGGATTAAAAATATGATCATGGTTTCTCCTACCCTCATGGGTGCATCCAGGATCATGGTGAGTGCACCCCCCACTTTTAGCTATGTGATACAAGTGCAATGACCTTTCTTCACTACGCATGCTAAGATCCTGGATGTCAGGGAGTTCTCAGAGCTCACCAGCATGTCAGTGCAGCTTGTACCCAGAGCTCCACATGTGCCATGAACTCTGAGTTCACCAGCTGCTCAGTGCAGGGTCTGGCCAATGTCTCTGCTTTTGCAGGACTCCAAAGCCCAGCAGGTGAGCAGTGATGCTATTCACCTCCTCTCCCCTCTCCACTCCTCCCAAATTCAGTAGCAGGGAGAAAGAGAGGAGGACTGGAGGCTGGGGTGCTCAGGCTCTGTTTTTATGCAGCTCAGGAGCCCAAGGGTTAAGCACTGCCACTGCCACTCATCCCTTCCTTTCCCCTGCTGTTAAGCTAGAGGGGGTGGGGGTTGGTAGGTGGGAAGGGAAGGACCAACAGCAGTCATGCTCACTCCTGAGCTCTGGAGCTGCGCAGACCTTGGCCAGACCTTGCACTGCTCAGCTAGTGAGATCAGAGCTCACAGAACATATGAAGTTCCTGGCAAGAGTTGCACTGACATGCTGGTGAGTTCACAGAGCTCTCTGTACAAGTATCGCACAGACAAAGGGTCTGACTTTGCCACCCTACCTACTCCCTTTCATGGAATGCATTAGGGTACATCTAGTTCTTTATCATCTTCATGGACTACAGCATGGCAAAGCAAGGTAAAAACGAAGAATGCAGAAGGCCACAGAAATATATTAATTCCTCTATCAATGTGCATGCTACTATTTTACCTCCTCTGATGCATGTACAGATTCCTGTATACATGTACATTGGGGCTGTGTGAAGCTTCAGGTGCTGATTCAATTCAGAGGAGATGTGGCCTGATTCACTGGCCAAATTGCCGAATCAGAATTGAATCAGGGGACCAGTTAAACGTCCAAATCAGTTTGAAGCTCTCTGAATTGATTCAGAAAAGATTCAGGGCTTCAGCAATTCAGGCAGTCCCTGCTGGCTGAAGCAAGGAGCTAGACCCAGACTCCATGCTGGTAAGTAGGGGGTGGAGGAGCAGGGGCTGGAGGAGGGTGAAGAGGACCATGGTGGGGCCCGTTCCAGGCCCCATCCCCTGCCTGCTCTCCCAGCCCCCACATGGCTGCCTTGCCTGCCTCAGCTCCCAGCCCTTTAAACAAAACAAAGCAAAACAACTCCCCCCGGACTCATTGGCTGCTGCAGTGGTCTCGGGGCTTCTGGGGGCTTGTGACAGAGCCCTCCATGTAGTGCAGGGCAATGGGGGCCAGCAGGGATCACCCCCACCCTGGTTGGCAGGAGTCAGTGAGTCAGGGCTTTTTTTAAGGGCTGGGAGCTGTGGGGGGGGGCAGCCATGGTGGGTGGGAGAGGCTGGGAAAGTGGGCAGGGGTTGGGGGCTCATGACAGGGCCCTCCACGCAGCATGGGGCAGTGGGGGCAGCGTGGATCTCCCCACTCCCTGACAGCAGCCAGTGAGTTGGGGATTTTCTTTTCAAAGAGCCAGGAGCTGGGGCCAGGCAGAGCTGGGATAGCAGGCAGGGGATGGGGCATGTGATTCTGAGATTCAGATGATTTGGCAGCAGCCAAATCTCCAAATAGTTTGTGTTGAATTGATTTGGCACAATGATTTGAATCACTGAATCGAATTACTGTCCCTCGAATTGGCCAAATCCAAATCCAAAGCGAATTCTAGCTGCTTCGTAGAGGCCTAATATACATGCACACAGGAAATTCTTCATCTTTACAAAAGGAAAGCCAGCATTCCAAAGAAGAGTTACAAAACCAGGTTGTATAGTATATTAACAAAATAAAAAAAAAAAAGAAAACAAAATACCCACAAAAGGCTTTGGTCCTTATAATCAGCTGCTTAGGCAAATCAATTCTCAAAAATACTATTGATAAAATGGAAAGTGTTGTGGAAACCTGACTCTATTGTGAGTCATTGGAAAAATCTCAAACTGTGAAACACAACAGGAAAAAAATATCTCTTTGCATGTGGTAGCTAGAGTAAGGCCAGAAAACTTGAGAATAACAGCAGGTCTTGCAAACAGCCCTAACTGGAGTAAGACTCCAGATTAGTTCTGGGGTCCCTCAATCTGGGACTAAAAAGACTATCTACAAATTTAGGGATCCACTAAAAAGTTTCAGGAATTCATTATTTAATTCTTGTCTCAACAGTCAGTAGAACATTTACAAAATGAATGAAATTATCCATTGTCTTGCTCAGATAGCATTGCAATCTGTTCCTTACCCTGTTTCTACAGCCGTAGAACCAGGGCCAAGCAAATCTACTTTCTGAGCCATCTAAAACTGCTAAAGGAAGGTTATCTTTAAATCATTTCTCTTTCCTCAAACAAGTTGGACAGCAGCCTTGCCTTTTACCATCTTCAGCCATTGTCATTTGATCTTGCATGTGTTCCCACAACCATAGAAGCAACAATATCACCTTTAGGCATGAAGGAAACCCATGAATCTTTTCCTGGACATTTTTTTTGTACTGTGGCTCTGTACATCTGCTTCAGCTTTCCCTCTCTTCAATGTTGTGGCTCCTGGAGCATCTTGGATTAAGGACAAACATAGACAGATGGCCCAGGGCAAGCCAATCAGCAGCCTGAGGTGAGAATGAATATTATCAGGTACAAAGTCTCATCTAAGGATAATGTCAAAGATGATGAAGATTATTATAATGGAAAGCAAGTGGTTTCGCAAAAGCAAAAATTCATTTCTTACTGGGATCTCATGGGAATCCTGGTGTTATAAGTAGGCATGCTTCAATGATCCAGAATTCACAATACCTATCCAATAACTTCATGTATTTACTTTGTGTAGAGCCTTACTGCTAAATGTATATTTTCTACCTCCGCAACTCATGACTGCGGAGGAATGGAGTATTCTTATAGTACTGATGTTCCCAGTTCAGTTCAAGGATGGATAACATCCAAAAACAACCCAGCATCCATCAGCCACGACATAGTGATTCAGTTCTGTCCATGGCTATCAGACTTATTATGGTCATGTGTGATAAGGTTTTCCTAACTAATAAATGATGTCTTCGGTTGCACCTCGGAGAAACTGAATAAAGCTAATTTTCCTGTCTTCAAGTACACTGCCCACTAGTTAGGTGATGAACCCTAAGACTTGCATGGTAGAAGTTTGATTATCTGTGTAGTTACTGTACTCAGAATTACCATATTTTCTCAAATACAACATGCACCTTGCTTCCCCAAATCAGTACTACAAAATTGGTGTGCATGTTTTAAGCGCGGAAGCTGTTTTATTTGCTGGAAAAGAAACAAGCTTAGAGACAGTGTACATGCCATGCAGCATCCAAGATGGTAGAGTCCTGTGTTAATCTACTCATAGCCATAGCTATTGGCTGAGCATTGTAGCTTGTGCCTGAAGTAGCAATGTTCCTGCTGGTAGTACCTTCATGAGGCTTGTGGTGTAGAAACAATAGTTTATTTATTGGATCCTATATAAAGAACTACATACAGTAGAGAATTAAGCAACTTGCTACTGCCCCTGCAAGGGTTTTCGGCATAACTTGTGTGACAGAGTAAATCCACCTGGAAACACAAAAGTGTCCAGGAAGTATTTGGGTGAGGCAGTTGGCACTAGGAACTTCCTGGTGTCACACTTCCTTGACAGTATATGTTCCTAAGACTACTTGCTCTTTGTCACACGATCGACCATAGCTCTAGCAAAATCTTTTCCCCCTTGTGCTCTGCCTTCTAAAAACAAGGTCTGTGCTTTAATTGGAAGCATGTTGTATGTAAGCAAATATGGCATCTCACTCATTGTGAGTCAATTGGTGAACTTGTGATTGACCTCTTAGCACTTGGAAACAGTAAGTAAAGTATCATTTGGGATCTGAGATGGTAAATGATGTCTTGTAAGGTTTAGGAAAACCTCTGGTATATTTTCTTACCTTATCCACTATTCCTCAGGACAATACAAAAGATACAAATGAGAGAACTGCAAAGATGTTTTTGCAGCCCTTCTGTCTAAAGAATGCATGGCCCTTAGACTTGATTAATTTAGCACCAGATCTTCAGATGATGCTAGTTAGTCTCACTGGCTAGGGACAGAATTTACACACAAAGCAGTATAAGTGAGTGGAAACTGGTTCAAATCTGTAACACAACAGAAGTTCAGTACACATAAACTGCTTTCAAAAAGGCCAGATTGCTTTAAGCTAAACCTGGATGGGTGTAGTATCAGAATTAACTGATTTAAGTTAAATTGGTGTATTGAGCTTTTGTCCCAGATGCCCTCCAAACTCAATTTAACTCACAGTCCCCCAATATCCAAGGATGCTTTGCACCTCCCCTGCAACACTGTGGGGGGGGGAGTGGGCTGGCCTTGGCCCAAGCTGTCTGCTCCAGCCAAGCAGGGAGGTGTGCTCTAGCACCCCCTGGCTTCTGGCTTCAGCCAGTGCAGTCAAGTGGCTGTATTTCCAGAATCAAAAGCGAATGTCTGTTCACTTGCTTATCAGTTCAATCTATGCATCTTAGACTAACCTGCGAAGATTGAATTGATTCAGCCATGGACTTTTTGACTGTCTGTACTTAGCCACTGAGATTGCAAGATTTATCATCTATCTGGGAAATAGTAGATTTACAAGGCACATCTGACTGGGGTAATTATTGCTGTCAGGATACCTCAAAAGAAAACATGACAATCAGAATTTACGTTACTGGTGAAAAGTAAAATAAATCCATAGTTTTGCAAAGTTCTTTGCATAGTTTAATATCTTTGTAAACCAGTAAAAGTGTCTTGCATTTTCTGGGGAGGTGTTTGGAAAGTTTCCAAGCAAACGTCAGATTTCAGTACCATCACATTCATAGAACGTTCCTTAAGAAAAGGAGATTTTGTATCAATCTCAATTGCAGAAATTGTGTTATGGCATCATCTTTATTTTAACCCTGCCAGGTCAGTATACACCATCTCATTCCTTTTTTACAGCATTTCTGAGATGATCCCCTGAAGAGTGAGGTTTTCTTATTTGAAGTTTTGGATTCTTCCTTAGGAGATCCAGACTATGAATTTAGACAATAGGACCTAAAAACTCTCATAGTAATCATTCCCTAGGTAAACTCAAGAAATATTCCTCCTTTGTTACGTACCAGAGATCAAGCCCATGGGTCAGGAGGAGAATAATCATGTCTCCTATGGTAAGATTTGTTAAACAACCATTAACCAAATTGTGTCGTCTAGTCTTGGCTAATGCAATTTCCTTTCTTTTGGTTTCTTATTCCTTTTCTCTCCAATGGGAAGATGAAGAGAGATTTGTATATAATAATCTACCTTGTTTTGGACCCACAATCTTAATTCAAGTTTTGTGATTTGCTTTTGAACTGCAGAAGTACTTCAGACTGAATAGTGAGTATAAAATCGCCAAACAGATTAATCAGAATTCTAACATTATAAAAGACTTAGAGTCTGTCTGTCCAAAATGCTTCGTTTGCACTATGATTAGTTGTCTGAAACAACCAATCAGAGTGCTTCAAGAGCATTCTGGACAGGAGGTGGTGGTAGAGCACTACTATGATGGTGGGGACAGAGTTGGGGGGGGCGAGGTCAGCACTGCTTGCCTCACCTATCCTTGGCCCTGCTCCCTGAAGGTGGTGGTGACGGCATGGGAGGGCAAGGCCAGAGGTGCTGCCCTTACCCCACCCCAGCTCCTTGCAGGCAGCAGTGGCAGTGATTCTCTGAATCAGTATTGGATCTTCAGATTCAGCTGAATTCAATCAGGAACAGCAATCCAAATCAACTAATTGAATCATTGTCCTTGATTTGGGCCAAATCCAAATCCAGATCCAATAGGCCCCATTTCATATACCTGTGATGCTTACCACTGCTGTGCAGGCATGAAATTTGGCAAATGTACAGAAAGTACATCTCCTAACTAGAGACATTCCACTAGAGCCATGTTTTGTGCCATACTGTGAATGAGGTACAACAAAGTAACCAATAAGAATGCCCTGTGGTGTGTTGGCCTCATCCACCGAGGCATTGATAAAGAATTTCCAGCTGCAGTGGGTGGAACACATGGCTCAGATGAATGAATCATCAACTGGAGTGTGCAGGAAGCAGAAGCACAGCTGCCTAGGGAAATGCTTTAAGGACCTTTTAAAAATGAATTGACTGAGTGCAACCTATTAAATTTTTTGAACTCTTACTCCTAAATAGTCAGGAATGCATTGTCAATGTGAGAAAAAGTGAGATTCTGAACAGCAACTATGTCTCTGGGCAGGAAAAATGTGGAAAGTGAAGGATGTATCAGCATACTAAGTGATGCTGTGAATTTTTTTTACAAGGTGGTTATCCAGGGGCAACATGTGGGAGGTGCATGCGGGTGCATGTGCACCCCCTGAGCATGGTGGTGCACCCCCTACTGCAGATGCTGTCAGGGGCACCTGTGGGTGGTTGCCACTTGCCCCCCTGCCACCGACATCACCGGTGGCATCTGTGGGTGGTCCGTGATTGCCGCTGGCTGTTGACAACAGTGATGGAGGCATCTGTGTATGGTTGCTGACTCCTGGTGGGCACTCGCCACCCTCCCCACCACAGTGCCAACGGCATCTGCGTGTGCTCCTGCCATGCTCCCACCACTGCTGTGCCCCACCAGCCACTGGGGGCACATGTCGTTCATGTGCTTATCACATGTTGGCCTGTACAGTTCTCAGCGCACCTAGCACACTTGACTCAAATACCCCCTGTAGTGGCACTGTCATACTTAACTACAAGGGACTTGGGACAATTACTTTGTTTTGGGTGTCGTTGTTTTTTAAATCTGTTTTAATCTGGAAGCAAAAGAATAATCTAGATTAGAGATTAGAATTAATGTACAAGGATTTGGATTTCTTATTGTTAGATGGGATTTACTTGCTTTGCAGTAGAAAACGTTGTGGGGTTTCTCCTCCACCAGGTATATTTTAATTCAGTGTGTAGTTTAGGAAAGTAAATTTGAATTATCTTAGTGGTGAAAAGTATCTCAACTGGAGGGAACTGCAGAGAGTGAGCAAAGGTGTAACAGGGCAGTGGCTCCACACAGGGCACCACCATCTGCTGCATTGCTGGTGGTGGTTATTTTGGCACTTCCTCTGCCCCTAAAGGCAGCAACTCAGGCTTCTGCCCCAGCCACTTCCCCTTCCTCCCTCACCCTGGTTGCACAAGGTGGGGAGTTCCTGCTGCAAGTGACTGCCAGGTCTGGTTTTGATCCAAAACTGCAAACAGGCTGAGGTACCCGTTGTAATGGTTCTGTGGATTTCCTTACTGAGGAAGACATTTTTCAGATAGATTTTCCTATTTGAGAATTTATACATAAAATATACAGAGACACGAGCACTGTTCAACAATGTGAAGACATGTCAATTATATATTGAAGTGAGGATTGTTAAGCAAGAAAAAAATGGATTAAACAGCAGGCAAAGATAGAACATGGCCTTACTGTAGTGTTTTGAAAGCAACCTACACAATGAAAATTGTAAGTTATCCTCTGCTTTTAGAATTGTCAGTTACCTCTGTTTCCAAATAGAAAATGCTTCAGTAGAGAGTGTTGAAAAGATGCATTCAGAATAACAGGATGTCAAGCTTCTGAGGTAAAAAAGTTTCTAAATGTTATAAATAAACAGAATTTCACACAGTTGTCTAAGTGGCTCATAACATTTGCTCCATACAATGTTCTTTATCATCCAATAGCAGATAAATGCCTCCTACTAGCTGCTTATTTCACCTTAATGGAATATGGGTAACAAAGCAGGTTCAGCAGTCCTGCTTGTGCACTCTCCTGCAGCCCTCACTTACACCCAGGTAGGACTGAGCCTTTAATGATTAATTGATAAGCTTTAATTGAGAGGTTAGTGAATTAAGTATAGGACTGAATTCTAATCCTATCTCTGCCATTGACTTTGTGTTTGTGGCTTTGAACAAAACATTTAACCTCTATGTCTAAATATCTCCATTTGAAAAATGCAAGTGATACCTCTTAGGGATATTTTGTGATTAATTTGTATTTATACTGTGCTATAAAGATACTAAGCAATAGTCACATTTTATTATCTAATTTTTCAATTACTATGATAAAATTGGGAAGTACTTTCATGCTTTTTCAACTGACATATTTTCATTGTATTGCATAAAGTTATGAGTTCCTTTTGAGGAAACTGTAAAGGACCAGCGTTATCTATAAATGACACAGTTCCAGTTGCTTTCCACCTTACCCAGGCAAATAGTCCCTGAACACTGAAAGTGAACAAGATTTGTCCAGTCTGTTAATCTCTTACTAAAATAAAATTGAAACTCCTTTCATTTTAGATGGTGAAAGGCAAGTTTTTTATTTCTTTCAAGGTCAGTTACTAATTTTTTTCTTGATGATATATGTTAAATGTAATGAAGAATACTGAGTTTCTGAACCCACTTTCTATTATTTTAAATATATGAAAATTGTCAGTTTCTTGGACACTCAAAAACTTTGTCTGTACTTAAATGTTTCATGAGATTTCTTATCAGTATAGCTCCAATGTGCAGCTGTGGGAATGCTGAGGCAAAACTCAGACCTTTTTTACTAGTAAAGTCAAGTAGGACTGCAGAGTTAGACAGCCAAGTAGTAAATACAATTGAACCTTGTCTACACTAACTTTTCGAATGTTGCCCACCTGTTCGTTAAAAAAGAAAACCAGAAAGATAAGAACAGCACTGTCACAGCAGTAAAAAGATAGGGGTTAGTTAATAATTTAAAATGCTCATGAATGCTGTAAGTGATGTGGAATGAACCCATTCTGATCATGATACTGTAATGTCAAGGGGTGTTAAGTTTCAGAGCTAAGGCTGATTGACCTGTTATTTCGTGCATATTTATTTTGAACATGATGTAATGAAGTCTTATAGAAAGTAACATCCCAAGGAAAGATAAAGTCCTTTAGCATAGCAGCTTAGTAGTATTTTGGGTTCTTTCAAGCTACAGAGTAAAATTGATGGTTATCTATTTGTACATCAAGTGATGATGCAAATAAGGTAACTTGAGAGACTTTTAAGAAATATTATCTCTGGTAGTGATGCTCTTCATAAATGTAATAATGTTTCAAGGTACTTAACAGCCAGTGACTTAGTAATTCTGAAAGGTACATTTTGTAAATATTGTATGCCTCTCAACAGGAAGTGTTAACTTAACCATGGTGTAAAGTAAATAAAAATACATTTTACTGAAACAAGTGAAATGGAAAGTTAACTGAAGTCCTTTTACTTTGGGAAACTTACTCTGATAAAGCAGTAAACTGTGTAATTGTTAATGAACAGGTTGAAGTTTATTTTAAAGATTTGTTTTCTTAATTTGCCAGGGAGAAAAATTCTGTATGGTATTTAGTTTCCTCACTTGAAATAATGTTTGATTGTTAAAAATGAGATCAGGGTCAAATTCATTGATTGACATAAATTATGTCTAGGTTAGCCTCAGCTTTCTTGATTTCCAAAATTCAAATGGATATGGAATTTATCCAGCATCAAATATAAAAATATATTTCTGCCACTTTGATTACCATAATATGTTTATGGAAAATTACTTAAATGTATGCCTAAAAGTAACAATAATCTAATACTGAAAATCTGTATCTGTGTTCAGTTCTGGTCATCCTATCTCAAAAAAGATGTAATCCTCTGAAAGAGAACCTTTGGAAAGGGGATGAGATGTAATGTTGATATGGGCTAGTAACATGGATTCCACCCAGCTTGTAGTAGGTCTTGTTTTACCTTAACAAAACCATCAGCAACATAAAAATATCACATTGCTTAGTGTAGGAGCTGCTTCTTGCTGAAGAATATATGGCTCACAGTACATCCAAGCAATACTAAGCTAAAATCGAGTGGAAGAGGAAAATGCTATATTTAACTAGACAAATTCTGTACTCCACTTCTGCTGAAGACATTGAATCTCTATTCATGGTTAATTAAAGCACTGTTAAGGCTTGGAATTCTTTTCAACTTTATTTCTACCTAAAGGCAGTCCCATATGTTTGAGGTGTAAAATAAGCTGTCATGTTTTTTTAAATCTTATTTACAGTTTGCTAAGAAAATCTGACCCTTGAAAAGGATGTAGCTATACTGACCTGTGTGTGTTTTGTCACCTTTAGTCTAGATTATTTTAATTCTTTGTATCTGGGACAAATTGAAGATAATGACAGTAAAGACACTCAACTCAGTGAAGCAGGCTATCATAAGCATAGCATTTGTCATAAGGATCAGTTAATAGAAATGAAAAGTAGCACATGTAAAGATATGCAATATTTTTACACAATACAGAATTGACTTGTGGAGCCTTTGGCTAAAGAATAGGTTTAAAAATATTTAGAGAGGAATATGGATAATGAGTATGTGTTTCAAAGTTACATTAGAGTAGAACATTTAAGAGATATAAAACCCATATAACTTTGCATACCCAGATCACTGCCTGGGGTTAGTAGTAGTTCTAAGTGTGTTTGATTGCTTATTTTATTTTGAAAAAACAAGTCTGCAACATTTAAAAAATGATTTCTTATTCATTATGACATTCTGCTTTTTTTTAAACTTGAATCTAGTCTCAGGTTTTTTTGTATATAATATAATGTAAAAATGCTATGTACAATCCATTTAATAAAATACTAATTTAAAAATAGGAGGAAATTATTTGTCATTAAGCTATTATCTTGCAAACAGTTATGATAGTTTTAAAATTAGATTAAGCAGAGTACCAAATAAATCAATAAAAATACATAGTTACATGCTTTTCTGAACAAGACTGAAAACAGTGGGTTCAGTGAAGAGTTAATTTTTTCTTTGCTTACATGTAGTCTAACTTAACTCCAGTAAATCAACAGAGAAGTGCCATAGGATTAATTGGGCCAATCTTTAAGTGGCCATATGGTCCTAGCCTTTGCATTTACTTTTTCCTCTAGCCTTACACACACAGACCATTGTACTGGCAAACAACTACTGAGTGGCACTGCCAGCAAAGGTGGACATGGTTGATTAGTAAACAAAGGCCCCAGCTTTATTCAATACTAAATATTGTAACTAGAAAGGACAGGTAAAGTAACCTTGCCAATTCTAATTCAACTTTTTTTCTTTTCCCCATTAGCCAGCAGCCCATTAATTCAGGCACTACAGCGACTGCATACACCTATTTAGGGGGGCAATCCCAGTGTCCTAAGATTTTTCAACTGTATCATTTATCTTTACTCTCTAGCATTGAAGTTTAGTAAATGTGGAGCCCTGTGATCCAGCCTATAGGTCTTGAACCGACCTTGCGCCTGGATCCTGTCTGGCACCTAAGCTGGACTGAGCACTGTTGGCACTGCACACAGCACAGGGGGGCAGTCTAGGGCATGGGCTGTATGCAGTGCCCATGCCAGACTAGCCTTGAGTACTGGCTCCTGGGCTAGGCTGTGCAGGGCCAGTGTAGTTCAGCATATGTGCCAGCTCTGCTGTGAGGCTTGAACTTTAGTGGTACATTGGGTATGTACTGCCTGGGATGCGCCACTGGACTGGCCCTACATGTTGGGTCTGGCACGTACAGACAGCCTGAGGCATCCAACCCTAGAGTTACTTTGTAGGGCTAGTCCAGCAGGACACCCAGTTCAGTGTGCAACCCAGACACCACATGCAGAGTGAACATTGGAGTGGGGCTGGTGTGTGTTGCACATGGTACAGGGGGCTGGCACAGGGTACATGCTGCATGAGGTGCTGCACTGGTCAGGTCTGGTGTGATCTGATGCAACCCTCAGACCAGCTCAGTGATCCTCATCTTGCCCAACGGCCCAATGAGTTTGATACCCCTGGACTATATAATACAATATCTTTCCTAGTCCTGTCCTTTTCCATATGCTCTCCAATGGTTTTTGCCCTTGTCTGGAAGCACAAGGATGTAAAATGCACTTGTGCCTCCAGCTCACATACCTTAGATGGTATATGGATATGGGCTATCTTTTGCAGAATAACAAAAACTTAATGAGATCATGTTAAGACAAGTAGGAGAGGTACCACTTCAACCAAGAAGAGGATTTGAGATTTTCTCATTCCAAGAATAAAGGGCATTTGACACAGTGAGCTTAATGTTCTATTGGAAAGATCAAGTTTGGAATGGTCTTGCTTTTACCACATCCCTGAGATCCCCAAGATCCAAAGGACTAGTCAGCTGCCCCAACCTTAATGTTCCATCTCTTCACATTGCTGTTCATCTGGCACACACATACTTCCCTAGGTTTATTACAGGCAGTGGCATCACTAACGACCCCGTTGTATCCCTCTGGACTCTTTAATTGCACCAAGAGTGTTAACAAAGTACCTAGACATCAGTGTAGACTAACTGAAGCACCACGTATAGGAAGAATTCAGTACATTTTTAATCATCAACATAAAAAAAATTGTGGCCCAATGGTGTTTTGTATTTTTGTCATCCAACATGGAAGACTTAATTTCTGTCAACTCCAAAGGTGGATTGCATCAGTTTATTTGCCTAAACAAGTCTGTACGCATGACCATGAGGATTCCAAAGAAAGTTCTTCAATCTCTAACTTGGTGGAAATATGTAAGAGGTGTTTATGAAGGCATTTCCATCAACCTAATTCCTCCTTGAAGATTATTTTAATAGATACTTCCACACAAGTCTGAGGGGCTTGTACGAACAATCTAATAGTTCAAGAACATCAAGCCCTGCACATCAATATACTGGAAGTGAGGGCCATCCACAATATCTGCAAGGCATTTTAAGAAATATAGGAAAATATTGTAGATGTCAGGTGATGTGAAACAGTGCAAGAATAGTATTCTAACTAAACAGACAAGTGGAGAGGTAAACCCAATTATACTGGAAAGCTTCATAATAAAACATGAACTTGAGCTGATGATTCACGACCAATCACAAATGGTCAAAACAAGGCTGCATCTCGCAATGTATTCAAGAAGAGGCTTCCGTCACTTAAGTCTATTACAACACTAGAAAATAAAAAATGTCTTCAGATCTACTTAATATCTGATCTAAGCCATCTATCACTGTACCGTGTGTTTCTCATTCTTTGTACACCTGGCCTATTTTATGCATTTCCTCCGGATTCCCAACTTCCAATCACGATTCAGAACATCAAACACAGCATGGTCAATTTTGTTTTACTATCCACTTCTCGGCCATAACAAAGGATGTATTTAAACCTTCAGTCTTTGATTTCAGAGTTCAATTCTCAAGGCTATGGACAAATTCCACCTTTGAATCTATAGTCACTGCATCTAAAAGTATGGATATTTAGTGTTGATAGAGGCATGAGAGACAACTTAATACAGACTTGACACAATCCACTTACCTTTCAAATTAAAGAGGATCCTTCATCTGATCGCATCAATGTCATGTTCCTGTTACTTTCCAAAATAGATTAGATGTTTAAACTGTTTGTTGTATCTCAGCCTGATTGGGTTATCTCTAAATTCTCTGAGAATACATTTTACTGCAATATCTGATGTGCATCTCCTGTTTCAAGTTTTCTCAGTATTCTTTTATCCAATAGTGAGAAGATTTTTAAAGTGTCTTCATAGTTTATCTTTGTGTTAGGTAACCTACATCTGTATAGGACTTAAATCTAGTTCTGTCCAATTTAATGGATGCCCCTTTGATCCTATAGCTTTGTGTCCTCTTCCATAAGTCTCTGTAAAGAACTTAATTTCATAGTATCTGATGAAGTAGGCTGTAGCCTATGAAAGTTCATGCTGCTCTGAATGAGCTAGTCTGTAAAACGCTATGCTACCCTACCCTACCCTACCCTGAAGGAGCTGTGCTAACTTCAGACTAACATGGCTAACTACCTCTCTTTCTCTTCAATATTTAGCAAGAAGACTAGGTGAACTTCATGCTCTGATTGTACAGAGCTTTCTGATACTGTCATTGATATAGAAAAAATCTCTGAGACTGCAAAAACAGATTTCTTCCTAATATAGTCTTGAAATTTCAGTTCACTTGGATACAATCTTTCCAAAGCCACACATTGGAAAAACAGAACAGGCTCTTTGTACTTGGGATGATCATAGGGCTCCATAATGTTGTCATATCTGGACACTTCAGGAGTTCCCAAGATTCTCTGTGACACATGTGAATGGTATCACAGGTGAACTGGTATCAGCTTTAGTTTCTTGAGCTGTGTCACTAACTGGCTGGGAAGTCATTTGATGGGAAGATAGTTTATTAATTCAATATGGGTATGTTTCAGTCTGAGTACATCAACACAAGATGCTGTTGCACAGTGGTTATTGCACATTTATTTAGTACATATATAAGCAAGTACTTGTATAAACAAGTATTAAATAAATGTGCAGTAACCAGAGTTACTGCACAGTAGTGTTGGTGAACGTCTTTTAAGTGATGCTACTGCACAGCAGCCTAATATTACTACACAGTAACGTATTAGCACTGTCTGCACTGTGGCGCACTGCTATGCATTATTATTAGGCTACTGTGCAATCAGTGTCTCATGTAGACATACCCTCTATGTACTTTTTCCAAAACTAGCAGCTTGTGCAAGCTTCAAAAAATGTTGTGAAATTTTGCTGTTCTGTGCTGTATTTGCTGTTTACTTAGACTCTGCTTGGGAGTCACCAGTACTAGAATTAGAATACAGAAAGTGACTCAAAGAAGGAAAAGGGATCTAGAATGTTCTTTGTATTGCCTATATGTATATTGCATAACCCACCTTTATTCCAAATACTTTGAAATCTTTGAACCACTAGCTCTTGAGATAGAGAGGGAACTCAAACTTGGCTGGAGGTATGAGGATGTAAAAGGCACATCTACCCTGATAACAGATGCTGCTGATGAAAAACATCTCTGGTCTAGGTGCTTTCCTCTTCCTCTTCCTTGCCAAAAAAGTGGAGTATGTAGATGGACTACACATTTCAAAGAGTATGTTACTTTTTAACTTAAGCAAATGGGACCATGAAATTATTAATAAAGTTAGCATAAAGAAATGTAGTGCCCATTCCTTGTACACTAAAACCTGCTGTGGAAGTTGATATGAGTTCTGAACATATAAGATATGTAGGGTCAGGTCAATATTGTTAAGTTTTATTAGCTACAGAAGGCTTGCACTTGCATATTGGCATTTTAACTATTACCTTCATAACTGCATAATAGCAATGTGATAATTTGTTAGGAACAGTTTCTGCTGCAGCTTCAAGACCTGTATGAAATCCTGGTTCCATTTTAGGCTGAGTACTTGTAGTTTCTATCAAAATAAATGAGACCCTGGAAGTGCTTAGCACCTCTGAAAATTAGGTTATAGGCTGGTATTTCTAGAACCCTTGTAAATAATTTCTGTTTGGACTCATGTTGTTGGGGTGCAGAAAGAGGAAGACTGCTGCTTGTACTAGACTGAAAAATTGATGCATTTACTTGACATCAATGTCTAAGCCATAAGGAGAGTCTTTCAGAAATGCTAAGGAAATAATACTAAAATCTAGGGTTGTTGATTTTGCATCTGTCTGCTATTTGAGTTTTCCATTTCTTTTAAAATTATTTGAAGCCTGCATTTTTGTACAATTTCTGTATGTGTTGAAAAAGTACTTGAATTAAATATAAACAACTGAAACAGTACAGTAGAACATTTATTTTGTAAGGAGCTGGAACATTTCAGTTCCAAGTATTTTTATCAGTTATTTATATTTAGGGTCTACAAAAAATATTAAGGAAATTGGTCTCCCAAATGTAATTTCCTCCTGAAGATTAGTTATATTGAACTACGTTAGGTTTCATGGACAATTTTTAATACTTTCATCTAAAAAAATATCTGGCAAAGATAAAGCATCATAAAGAAAAATGAAGTTCCCTTTCACCTTTCATTTTGCTCTAAGCATACTAGTTTAATACTGTTTCTGATATTTCATAGCTTTTATTCCTTAGACTTTAAGGCCCTACCATATGTTCAGATTAAAACTGGATAGATTAATGTTGTAACAGCTATAAAGCTGCTACACATTTTTAAGCACTAACTTTGTAGCTAATTGACTCTTTTATATAGTGGAACAGACATTTTTATGGTGCGATAATTACTTTGTATGTGTGGCTAGCTTACATTTATTGTATGTTTAAACACTTAATTGCACAAACATTACTTTGCACATGTGACTAGTCTAAATGTATTGTGCAGTTGACCAGTTAATTGTGTAATATATGTAATGTGTGGCAGGGTCCTTAGATCCATATTGTTCATATAGGGCTAGATTAAACTAATTTTCTTAGCGTGTGTCTACATTGCCTATGGTAATGTTGTTACTGCACTGTGCTTTAGCACTTTGTCTTGGAAGCACTAAAGCATGACACAGTAACTACCCATACTGCTCCATACATGTGTTGCATGGTTATAGTTAGCAACTATTTTACCACACTGGCATGCTATAACAGGGGAGCGTGCCGCTATTGCACAGTAGCTATCTGTCATGCTTGGACACCTGTGAATGTTACGTAGTTGTAGTATGTCACTACAGTGATATAGTGTCACATGTAGACATGCCCTTTATCTTTGAAACATGGAAGATGTTGTAATTAGCCATTTTGAAATGAAAACTTTTTAATTTTACAAGAAAGCAGCAAAATTCAACACTCTGAGACCTGGAAGCAAATGCCCCTGCTCTAGCCCTTTGTTTCAAGCAAATTTACATTTACATGAATACTTTTCATTACCAGTCCTCCTGTGAAATATGAACCATCTTAACAAGAAAAAGGAAAAAATTCAACATCCTGCTTGCCATCAAGACACTTTTGAGGTAAACAGACTGCTCAAACTTTTATCCAAGCCTAATTTTCCTAAAATGAACTTTTCCACCCATGAGAACTTATACCTCCTTTCAGTTCTCCTATGCAATATGAAGTTTCTTTTTTACCTGGAAGAAAATTTACAATCTTTGCATTCTCCTTCACCTGAGGAGGGACATGTGAGCCTGAAAACTTGCAAATAAGGAATATTTTTTGCAACTATCTAGTTGGTCTAATAACAGACATCTGTACCACACTGATGCATCCTTAGGCACCTAAATAGACCTGGGAAGAATTTAGGCACCTAAGTGCCAAAAAGTGATATAGATTAACTCCACTCCAGAACCTGCAAAACTACTAAGGGTCATAGACTCCTAAGGAGTCTCCATTTTGGCTGGAAAAGTTGCAGCCATAATTTGCCTTAATTTTTTAAATATATTTTCTCAAAAGCAGTCTAGATGAGCCACCTGGATAACTGCTGCCTGAGTTTATTGGAATATAGCCTGGGGTTGGGAGGGATGTAAAGTTAGTGATTTCATAGACACATGCCTATCTGCTGTTTGGTGCCAAGAGCACCATTTGTTTAAAACACATAGCTGGTGGTGATTGACTGTACTTTTTACATTAGATAGTAATTGGATAACAAACTGGGGCGGCAGGAGCCGGAACCCAGGATTCCACCCCACCTTTTCAAGGGAGTAGCCTCAGCAGTGAGGCAGTGTCAGGTTCCTACTTCTTTTCTCTTTTTCTTGCCTTATGAGTCTTATAAGTCTTTAAGATGTGATTAACAAGGGAGTGGTAGATTTGCTTTGTGTCTTCTCAGACTGAGGATTCCTAGAACTAAGGTGTTCTATTTCTTGGTTGAGTGCTCTTATCAGGCAGTTTTGCAAAAGGTGAGCACTGCCACTGTGACTATGATGCTTGTGAGTGAGTATGAGGTGCTGTTCCCTATGCTGAACTCAGTGCTGCTATGAGTCATCTAAGTAGTCTGGCTCAGGTTTGCGCTCCCCTCCCACCCCCATTCTAAGTACTCTGAATTCTGAGGTGATATAGGTGCTTAATGTGCAGCTCTGAGTCAATGAGATGTTAAGGACCTTTGGTATTACTCCACTGGAGCATTCCCATTATTGCATAGCATGTATTACCTAGCACAATTTGGATATGCTCCTTGCCCAAAAGCTTCGAACTTTACTACTATACAATAGTACTTAGCCTGTGTTTTCCTACTTGAATGCACAAACTTAGTATTTTAAGTGCAGTTAAAGCACTACACATCCTAAATGTAATGTACGACAAAGCTATGAGAATGGGAATCGCCAACCCCACTGTATGGAGAAAGAATTGCCTAGTCTTGGCAGTAAGGAATGCTAAGGAGCACTTCAAGCCTTGCAGGGCTGGCCTGTCCTATCCTGCAGAGCCTGTGGCTGCAGGGAGTCCTGCAGCCAAGGGGCCACGTCCTGCTTGCCTCCTGCTGCCTGTGCCATGTTTAAAGGGCTCAATGCAGGCAGGGAGGCCCTTCTCGACCAAGTGGTGGAGGAGTTCCTGGCTCCACTCCTGCCCTGGCCCTGGCCTCAGGGAGGAAACCCAGGCATCCCCAACACATGCTGCCTCCACCCCTTGCCCCCTGCAATGTATCTCACATGTGTGCAGCCCGACCCCAACTATTTTATTTCAGTGAGTTTATACAACAGCTAACTGCAATTTTGGTTTTTTTGATGGATCATGGGCCCCAAAACTACATGTTTCAGGGGGCTCAAAAAATTGTGGGCTGGCCCTGAAGCCTTGCCCCTCTCAGTGGGTTAGGAACCTAATTTGGCTGAGATGAGGAACCTCCTTTCCCTTGAATTTACAACTAGGAAGCCTCTCCTAGAGATAGGCAACTAAGATAGGTGAGACCTTTGTCATACAAAATCAAGAAACAGAAGTTACCTATGTTGTCTTTTTTATCCAGTAACCTAATGTCCAGAGCATGTATCTGGTATGTGGGAGATTCAAATCTGCTTCTGCCCAAGGCAGGTATCCCACCTCTTGGAAAAATACCCTAATCTTAAGGCCTTTGGGTATTCTGGGATGTCTCTCTCTCTCAATCTCTCCTACTGAAGGTGCTGTACTTTGTGTAACTAGTGAAATATTGACTGGGCCAGGGATGGACTGAGGATTACTCTTATAACCAAGTAGTTACCATTCGTAGGGAACACCTGGGTTGTGGTTCCTGCTACAATAAATAATTCTGCACAAATGTAGATGATGAGGGGGTAATATCAGTAGACACTTAGGCACTGAGGGATTGTAAGTGTCTTCAGTGTTAGGGAGCAGCTTAGTGGGAGTTTTGAGGATTCCAGTACATAAATGTTGAACTTGAAGACATAACTGCTCCTTTTGTATCTATCTTTTAAATGAATTTGAAAACTCTCCAGGGGTGGTGCTTGGGGGGATTTGGGGGCCTATAGCCACCCCAAAAGTCACCATAGCCCCTCAGTAGCTACCCCTTCCAGTGCCACCCCTGTCCAAGCTCCCTGCCTCCCCACCTGGGCTGCTGCTAACCTTCAACATGCAGCTGAGCCTGCCTCACTCCTGCCTGCCGTGAGGATTGCCCCATGATCCAGCTCACCCGGGGCCCCATTTACATTCATTACCCTGCCCCCAGCTCCCCTGCACCATGCTCCTGAATGAGTTGCTGGGCTCTGATGCCTCATCACTCGGCCCAGTTGAGACCCCCTCCACAATGAATGGGGACCCGGCCAGGTCTTGGGACAGTTGTAGCCCATGATTTCTCCAGAGCTGCGGTGTGGGTAGTCAAGGGGAGGGGGTGCACATGGCACTCGATTTTTGCATAAGGTAAGGGCAGACTGCAGCTGTGTTCTGCCTGCTTCCTGCCTCTCTGCCTTGCTGCAGCCTTTGAAAGTGGTGTTTTGTGCCTTGCTGCCTGTCCTGCTCAGTGGCAGGATGCACAAGGCATCATGCCACTCTGAAAGGCTGAAGTGAGGGAGCAGGGAGCAGGCAGAGTGCAACTGCAGCCCGCCCTTACCCCGTGTAAAGATCAGCCCGCTCCTACGCCCTCCTGGACTGGCGGCGTGCAGTGGCAGGAACCCCAATCCCTGAATCCTACAACCCTTGTTCCAGCTGGCCAGCTTGCCCCAGCCCCAACCCCTCCCTCACTGTGGGGCATTGATCTGCCCCTCACCACACCCCTTCCCTCTCCCCTCTGTCCACTCATGCCCCTTCCCTCCCCCCTCTGCCCAAACTTATCAGCTGGAGGCAGCTGTGTCCAGTGTGGTAAGGACTGTTGCCTGTTTAGTCCATGGCTGAATCTCTAAATCAGCGCCAAATCTTTTCCAAATCGATTCAGAGGCTTCCAATTTGATTTGGGGATTCAGAGATTCAGCCACTGAATCGGGCCAAATCTCCTCCATATCTAATCAGCTATTGAAGCTTCGCACAGCCCTTATAGACAGACAGACAGACAGACAGATCTATATAGATGCTGCTGCAGTAATATGTATACCCAGGAGGAATGCAATTTTGTATTGATATGAACATGAAGATAGTAAGATGCATTGTCATACCTCCCTATGCTGGACCGCATCAGGCTGCTGTTTGTGTCCCATCATAATAGACTGTGTAGGCTTTTGTTAGGATATAATCTAGCACTGTATCTTTCATTTGCTTCCCTGTCTCATTGTGTCTTTCATTGGCCACCCCATCACACTTTAATGGGCACGGACTGTTTGTCTATTACCCCTTCAGAGAAGTGGGAATTTACAACTCAGCTGCCCTAGGACTCTAGGACTAGTGTGGACCCCCCAAAATATCCCAAAGTCTTGGGCATGTCTTTTCCCAGAGTCTTGTGGGCAGTGTACATTACAACTTATGTCTTTGAGGATGTATGTAATAGCTGAAGCACACAATATACAGATTTTGTAAACATTTCCACCAGAATTGCTCTTTATTTTTGTTATTAGATAGCACAAGAAATTAACAGATTTAAGTAAAAATCATTAAACATCTATTGCCAGGCTACAGGGATGTGTGCAGTCAGTCCCGGTGTCTAGGGCAAAGGCTAAGAGCCGGAGTCAGGTGTTAAGCTGCGGTCAAGAGCCAGAGTCTGAAAACTACAGAACAAGTCAGGTCAGGAGCTGGAGTCTAGAAGTCACAGGACAAGGCAGGATCAAGATCCAGTATTGTAATCAGGAACAAGCCTGATTTACAAGTTCTCCAGGAGGCCTGTGCAGAGTGTCACTGTTTGGTTTTTAGGCTCTGTTTGGGTTAAGGTCAAGTTTTGGCCAGCATGGCTGCCAATGGCTAGCCGCTACAAGGATAAAGGGTGTGACAGAAGGATGACTCCTTCCCAGCTTGAACAATAATTCCTTTGCACCATCCCCTGTCTCAGCTACTTCTCCAAATAATGGATTCTCTCTGTATGTCTCCCCCTCCTCCTACAGCAGTTTCTTCTTCCTGAGCTGGTCCTGTAATTCTAGACTTTTAAATCAGAATAGATCAGCAGATCCTCCTGTCCCAGCATCTTGTATATCGCAGGTCATTGCATTTCACCATCTTGCTACTTTACCAAGTCCAATAACTTGTGTTTAGTTAAAATACATCTTCCAGTAAGCCACCCCCTTGAATTGGAAAGATCAAGATGGCGAATCCCCTACTTCAATTTTTTTACTGAGTCTCTGTGGTTTTCAAGACTCATTTCTTTTTTTTTTTCCCTTTCTTGGAAAAGTCTCATGCATCAAAGCCCAACTGTTTATCAAGACATTTGAGAAAGTTGGTTTAACTAAGAATAGGGTCCTTTCCTTGTCCTGAGATACTCCCATGGGAGCTATTCATATTTATGAGTCTCCATTTTTCCTTTGTCTAAGAAAGACATTACATCAGCCCTGAGAGCATACAGATGACTTACATCCATTGAAGCAGTTTTAAAATCAGAACATGTAAATCCTTCATAAACAGATTCCATAAATTATCACAACTTGAATTTGGTGAAATATGGAGGCCACAGCTTTCTTACCCAGCTAGGGTATCCACTCCCAAGTACCTGCCAGGATTGTCCTATTGCTCAGCTGGCATCAATGACCCAATATGTTACAAACATGAGTTATGTCAGTATGTTCTCTGTGAAGGGTCCTTGACTCCAGGACACCTTTGTGCTTAAGTATCATGTTGAACTGGGCTCTAAATGAAAGTGATAATAGCATGCATAAACATCTAGATATTTTCTTATAAGTGCAATATACAAATCAAGTCAATAGAGTAAATTTCTTGCATTTCTTATTTTTGTCATATTGTCATCCCCTTCTGGGGTTTGGTACTTTACAATCACATAATAGAAAAGGGACATAGTTTCAAACCACTGTTAAAGGACTGACTTATGAATCCATACATTAGTTAAAATGTGACTTTCTGTGTCACTGAGAATACTATCTTCAATGAGACCTGTTCTGGTGTAACAGGGCAATATTTGGCCTTTAGTTCAGTCAAATTTGAAGTAGAGTAAAGAAGAGCGAAGAGATGGCACTATGTGGAGTGTGTTGGGCAGAGGAAATGTGAGCCAGGGTGCAAATAGGAGTGAAGCTGTGCAGGACCTGGAAGGCGAGGACAAGGAGTTTAGCCTAATATGAAAACAAGCAGAGATCTTGAAGGGACTCCAGGAAATGGAGGATTAATAGCATGTCTGGAGAGTAAAAATTGATCCAGACTATAGGTATTATACATATGCATATGCTGACCAGTATTTGCTCCTCTTGTTACATGTTTCCTTCTGTACCCTTCCCGCAGTTCAAGGAGAAGGAAGAAACGAGAGATAGTACTCGGAAAGAGAGAAAAAGTGACAGTATTGCCCAGACCACTCATTCAAAAGTCACGATTTAGATTCTCTGAAATCATG
The DNA here is from genome assembly GCA_030014935.1 of Caiman crocodilus. NCBI lineage: Eukaryota > Metazoa > Chordata > Crocodylia > Alligatoridae > Caiman > Caiman crocodilus. Next base: position 32,911,525 of record JAGPOW010000261.1, on the reverse strand, counting down.
AGATTTAAAGAAATATAATGTGTAGTTTTTTTATTTGCCTTCTGGTTTTGGAGCCTTTAGGACGTACTTCCGTGAAATTTTCAAGCCTTTTTTTTTCAAAAACTGCAAGGACTAGAAACTTAACTCTTTAACATTATAGGCAGGATTATCATTTAATACTTTGATGCCAGGACCTGTATCTTTAACAAAAATACCTATTGCAAGACTTGTGCTAAAATTGTTGGAGTTGGCAATATTGAGAGAACTTTCCTCTGATGAAGAGGGAGCTACATAAAATTTGACTCTAATATTGGTAAAACATGATTTTGATAAGAAGTTTAAGAATAATTCATCTGTCCCATACTAGAATGAAAAAAGCAATACAAATAGTCTAGGTATATTTAGTACTGAATAATAGAAATAGGTAAATTTGCACTCTGAAAGAATCGGTCAATCAATCAGACTTCCTTTAGCATAATAATGACAAGTTTATTATTTTGCAGTCTTGTATCTCAGCCAGGGTATTATGTTTACCAGTAGTTGGTCTCACAGTAGAGTGAAGTTTCTGTATTTACTTGAATACAAGATGACCTCCCCAAAATTAGATTCTGTATATGGAAAATATATAAATGTGTTATAATTTTCCAGGTGTAGAATCTAATTATCAAAATATTATTTTGAATTAATCCCCCTCCCACTCCTACAGCAAGGAAAATAGTGGCTGGAAGGGTAAGGTGGCTCCCTTGCCTTCTGCTCTTGCAACTTCTTTCCTTCTTCCCCCTGTGGCCTTCTTGCCCCCTCACATTGCTGTCAGGCTCTGTTTCCTGGCCACCCCAAGCAAAATGTGGAAGTGAGCTACGTGTCACAATATGGTGGTGGGGGGAAGAGGGGGCAGGGGAAGGGCCAGCCAGGAGGGAAGAAACTGCAGGGGGAACAAGAGACTGCTGTGGGTCTGATTGGTTGCTGCAAATTTTAACACCGATACTCCATAACACAACTTTTGGTATCACTTTTGTACCAACTTATAAATCATAAAAACTGTGCTTGGTATTAGCTCAGAACCAAAAGGATCATGACTTATGATATAGTTCATTGAGCTGGGCTCCAGCAGAGTCAACAGCATTTCAAGCCATTGTGATCCCACAGTTAGCACTGCTCAGTATGTGTGTGTACTCCAGATACTCCCCAGAAGAAACTGTGTGCTAATTAGCCCACTGCTCATAACTGGAACCTGATCTTGTAACACAGGGGTGGGCAAAATATGAGCCGTGATTTGGATCCAGCCTGCCAGGTCATTCTATTCAGCCCATGGGACCCCTAAAAAGATTAGTAAACGATTATTTTTTTTGCTCCTGGCTGCCTGTCAAAGTTGACAGGATCCAGGAGCAGTAGGATACAGGGGGAACCCCCAACAGAACTGAGCAGCCCAGCCCTGCCCACCCCCAGCCATTTCACTCTTTCTGCCCCTGCCCTGCTGTGCCACCACTTGGCTCCCAGCTTCATCACTAGACCAGGGAGCATGGGGCCCCACTGGTAAGTGTGTGTGTGTGTGTGGGGGGGGGACAGGGGCTGTGTGTATGTGGGGGGGCAAGGGCAGTGTGTGGGGGGGCAGGGGTCATACACCCACACCCCCCTCACACTGCCTTACATGCAGACCCCCACACCCACACCCCTTCATATACCTCAGCCACCCTCTCCCCACACACAAGCCCCCACAAACCCCATACCCACCCAGATTCCACATACCCACAGCCCCCCCCCCAAACTTATATGTATCCTTTCACAATATACAAGAGTAAGATTTGAATTTAAGGTATTGTGCAATCACCTCTGTGTACGCTACGCAAACACATGTAAATTGGGACACAAATATTTTTTGAAATCAAATTAATGAATGCTGTAGATGTTTGTTTTTTAAAATATAGTTTGGTATTTTTCTGGTTCCGAGATTGCAAAACCCCTTCTTCTGGGGGCAAGGGGCGGGACTTTGGTGACAAAGGTCAGGAGTTAGGGGGCAGGACTTCTGATTACAAGATGGCAACCAGGGGGTGAGGCACTTGTCAAGGGGCAGGGCTATCCATGCAGCCCTCCATAGTGTGCTGAAACTCAGTAAGTGGCCCTCTGCCCAAAATAATTGCCTGCCCCTGGAGTAAGAAGTCCTGGGACCCTCTGTATATGCAGATGAGGCTCAGGGCTGTCTGGTCTGTCTCTACCCCATAGAGGGTTAGGCCACACTAAGCACATGTGATAGTCTGAGACAGGGGGCAACAGAAGTTTGGTGATGTTTGCCAGACATTTAAGATTCATGAGGAAACAGGAATAATTGGAAATGGCAAAGAAGGGCACAGCTCAGCTGTGGGAGTGAAGATGAAGTTGAAATGTATTTGATGTAGTGGCTCACTATGATTGGAATAAGAGCTGGTGGTGATGGGGGCTGAGCATACTGGGAACTATGTTATTCAGATGGGCTGTACTAACCCACCCTTTTGGCTAAGATTGAGCATTTTTGATCAAGTGCACCAAGGTAGTCCTATGGAAAGTACGTTCCTTGTTGGCTCTAAAGGAGTCATGCTTTTCCACGACAGTGTTTGCAGTTAGCAGTGCACGAGCTGCACTTCTGTAGAGTCAGAGAAAGGAATATGAAAGAAGGAGGGGATGAAAAGTTCTGGCAAGGGCTGGACTTCAGGGGGTTGTTTCAGTCCTGCATAGGTATAGGCTAAGGTAAGAGTCAGCATTTGTGGATAGAAAAGGTGGGCAAGGGTTGCATATGGGATAGGGACAACAGAGGGGACCTGTATTGCATGCAGTGGGTTTTTTTTTCTCCTGACAAAGTACAGGATGACTGACATGACAAGTGTAATATGTGCTTGATAGACAATACTAAAGGATGTTTGTATATACCATGTATAAATGAGATGACGGGCAATATGATATCAATTACGATGTGTATCTTCTGTAATTTTTGAAATTTTATGTTGTACTACCTCCTGTGAGGCCTCTGTTGGGGGTTGTTTTGAGACTGTTTGCTATGATCTGTTTTCTAATAAAATGTAAAAAACCCCAAAAAACATTTTTGGGACCTAAGGGAAGGGTGTTAGGATGGGTTCTGTTCCTCTCGGTGCCAGCCTGGTATTTCAGTTCCTTCAGACCTGGTGCCAGTTTTCTGGGGAGGGACTATTTACCCCCTTTTTTTAGAACCAAAAAATGAAAAAGTTTGCCATCAGCATTTTTGGCACCAGGGGAGGGTATTTGAGCTTCCTCTGATCTCTCTGAGTGCCTGCTTGGTATAGTAGTACCTCAAGGCTTGGTGCTTATTCCCTCCTGCTTGGTTTTTTTTTAAGGGACATACAAAAAGAGAAAGAAAGAAAGAATGTATTTTTTATGCTCACCTCAGCATGGGCTGCATTCAGTCAACTCAGTCAACTTTATAGTTGGTTTCCATGTTTGAGCACATGTTGCTTCTAGCAACAGTTTAATGATACCTAATGTATTTAATGTGGCTGGCGGAGGTGTTAGTGGTACATGACTAAGATGAAGATGGGGGGAAATCTCATCTTATATTTGAGTCAATATGGTATTTATCCTTTTTAACAGTTGACTTACAGTAAATTGTATGTTGTCAGTGCTGAGACCCTTAACTCCTTTGTTTTTAGCTATATTTCTATATGAAATAAATCTCTTCATTTTGTTTACTCTGGTATTTTTTATTTATTTTGAAAAACGTGTTGTGTCAGTGTATACACAGATAAAAAAGCTTTTTATTCATGTTTTCTTTTGTAGGAAATTGCATCAACAATTTGAGATGTATAAGGAGCAGGTGAAGAAGATGGGAGAGGAATCACAGCAGCAGCAAGAGCAGAAGGGTGATGCCCCAACGTGTGGTATCTGCCACAAAACAAAATTTGCTGATGGCTGTGGCCATAACTGTTCATATTGCCAAACTAAATTCTGTGCACGATGTGGAGGAAGAGTGTCTTTACGCTCAAATAAGGTAGGGATTGATTTTCTCTGTTGATGTTGATTCCTTTAAAGTGTGATGTTACTTGATACTGAAGTGTTTTGAAAATTATTATAATAATTAGTCCACAATTATGATGCTTTTCTTACTGGAAAAACATAGCTGCTGAAAAATGGCAGTTGTCTGTACCTGCCAAAAAGGTTTGTATCTGTTGTTCAGAGTCTCTTAAAATGCCTTGCCTTCATTATTTAAACAGCTTTCCTTTCAAGAAGTAAACTACATTTATTTTATAATCTATGAGTTTTTTCCCCCTTTGCCAAAAAAAAGTCCATTAAAATCTGGTTCCCTTGTGGACCAATAAGTGTGGCTTTCATTTTTAAATATGCTTCAGTTTTGCTATTGAATCCATAAAAGTGCATCCTTGGGCCTGTGTGGATCTGTTCTTATATCTGTGTAAAGGTGCTGAAGGGTTTCCTCAGAGCTTGCAACTCAAACAGGGTGTTTGCACTCTTGGGACAAGGTTCTGCAGCAGGCTGTGCACACTGAATGCATGCATGTGACTGGACAGCTGGAGCTCCAGGGCGGGAACCCTGGGAAAAACAGGGGAAACTAGCTGGGGAGAGGGGAGCTGAAGCTTTGCGGGGAAGGGCTGCTTCCAGGGCGAGTGCTTCTGCGGGGCGATGGGCAGAAGAATTGTGACTGTGTGAGCTGCTACTGAGGGGAGAGGAGCCACAAGCTAATCCTGGGAGTACCCAGGATTGCCTGATATCCTTTACTAAAGGAGCAGGGGTTGTGCAAAGAGGTTCCCCTCCCCACCCTTAAGATCCCTGGGTGCAGGGAGTCACTGGGAGGGAGTCAGGGACAGGGATAGCAAGAGGAGGTTTTCTGGGAGAGCTAGAGAAAGGAGCAGGGAATCGTGGCAGTGTGGGAGCCCCAGCAGAGAGCCCTATAACGTACAGCGGAGAAGGGGCAGTGCAGGTGCCAAACACAGGGGAGCTGCTTTGGGAAGTGTCTAGGGAATGTTATGGTAGATTGCAGGTGGCCAGGAAAGACTGGAAAAGGAAAGAAACCCTGGTCTTCGGAGCAGCCACACCTAAGGTCCTGACAGGCACCCCCATCTTCTGTTCAGATGATGGCATTGCCATCCTTCTGAGGCAGAGCAAGTAGCGCTCCTCACTGCAGCCACTGCACAGTGGGCTACTTTGATGCAGGCAGAGTGATTTTGTAGAGACCTGGCTGACTTAAGTGTATATATACCTGTTATAAGTTGCCTGAGTATTAAAGTTGATAACATAATTGTTTTTGTTATATGATAAGTATTTATTTTATCTGCTGGTATAGATTATTATTGAGCTAATTGAAAATATTTTGTTTTTTATTTATGGGATGTTGAATTTGTCAACCTCTCAGTTACTACTATGGTAAATAATAAATTATTGTAAATAGTTATTTAGTGGTGTGGGGAGGACCACAGGAGAGTGCTTCAAGAGTGGTGCTCCCAGCCTGTAGATGGAGTGGGAGTAGACCCAGACCTATTGGCACCCCAGAATCCCAAAAATTTGGACATGGCTTCAGGTAGTGCTGCTGCCAGGGTCATGTATGTAATAAAAAGGAATTTACTTTTTGATAACTATGTTAGGACAAAGCAGACAGCAGTGATTCTCAACCAGGGTGCTGTGGCATTTTGGGGTTCCTTGAGATCCTTTCCAGTGTGCCATGGGGTGCTGTGTAATGTTAGCAGTATTAGGTGTGCAAACATGATTCACAGGGTAAACCAGAGATTTCAAATAGAAATGAATGGTATTAAAAACATCCTGACCTCTTCTGGGCTTTCCGAATTCTTTGCAACAGAAAAATCTCTGTATTATTTTTCTGTAGTTAAAAACACAACTGAAAACTAAGCTGGCATTTTCTGAGGGGTCCCTTGAATCTAATGAAGGGTGCCTTGAGTCTGAAAAGGTTGAGAGCCACTGGAATAAGGAGAGTGATTGTGTACCCAGTGTGAGCACAGGTTCCCCAGGTCCCACACCGAATGGATGCCACTCCCTGCTTACCGTGTGCACGTGTGCCCCAGCCCCACACTCAGTCCCAGCTCTTTGATCGTGGGATCCCCTGCTGCACCACACTCTGGGCTCCCCTAGCCCTGTGGGCAGCACTGCACCACTCCACCCTCTGGGATGGAGGCAAGAAATAGAGGCCAGCAGAGTGAGGGGGAACCTGGAGACCCCAGCTACTGCTTCAGCTACAGCAATGTAGGGAGCCACAAATTTACCCCTCAGAGGCTGCCTGCAGAATGCTAGTTGGACAGCTCTGGATTACCCATTCAGAGAGGCCTGAATTTTCGTAGGCCAAAGCCAACCTGTCCTGTCTTACGTTAGGATAGTTAGAGGATAGAACAAGGATTTGTTTCTGGTTCTGCCTGTCCCAGATTCATTTGAACAAGTCTTTTAGCATTGTAGCCTTAAGTTAGGCATTTGTGAAATTTTATTATTTATCTACTTCCTTGTGTTGGTGGAGGTAGTTAATTGAGCTTTGTAAACTTTTATTTTCACTTAAGTAGTACAAAATGCAGCATATTTACAGAATGTCACTAGAAATGATACTGAGAATAATATTCTTAATTTTTGAGTGTTTTTCAAAAAATTTATTTTTTGTTTTGGCAGGACAATTGCCAGACATGCATATAGCAGTGCTCCTAATCTGACTAATTGTAAGAGAAACTTGATAGGAAATTGTTTTCTTTCTATCATTAAACTAAAGAACACAGACAGTTGAGATTTAATATGCAAATTGTAAAACAGAAAGTATACAGAAAGTAACAGAAATTATATATTGTCTATATCTATCAACCTGCCTTGAATGTAATGAAAGTTGTAATATATATTTCTAAAATTCATGAAGTGCCTTTTATGCTGAAGGATTTCGCATGCAATTACTGCTTTTGATAAGTAATTAATGTTACTGCAGTAGTTAATGTAAAGAAAACAGTCATTGATGTGATAAGTTATCAAAACGAGCTGGAATTTTCCAGTCAAGTACAGTGTGGAGAAACATTAATGAAAGGAAGTTACTTCTAAGGTCAGAAACTGTCAGTCATTTGGCACACAGAAAATGCCCAAAAGTGGGTAGTAAGAGAAGAAAAATCAGTCAGGTGGTATGAACCACTTCCCTATTCTTAAAGAAGTTTTGTGAGAACTTTGATCATGCAGATCAGATAGCATTTAAAGTCATTCATGAAAGACCTATGGATAGCAAACTGCATGATACTTATGGAGCTAAGTACAACTCCTACATGCTTCTGCCACAGTTGGCTCTTTCCTGATTGTATCTTCAAGGCTTTCACATTGATTATTAAAGGTATTAGAGGATGGAAGCTGTATTTACAGTTAAGGAATGGTTGACAAATGATTGATATCCAGCCATACAGGAGTTTTACCATGGAACTGGATTATTTTATTCATTCTGTCTGAAGAAATAAAAGTCCTTCAATGGTTGTGGTTTGAGGTCTTTGTTATCTATTTAGTAATTCCAGGCTATGGGCCAAATTCTTACATTCCAGGGCAGATTCTTGAAGGTAACATGTATATCTTAAGGGGAGGCTGCAGGAGTGTGAAACAAACACAACCTCCATTCTCTTGGAGTGTCCCCAGAGAGACAATACAGCTTAAAAAGAGTGTGCTCGTGGCTAGAAATGGAGGATGGCAACAAACCTGAAGAGTGTGATGAAATTGTTCTGGAAACTAAAATCTTTCAGTAAATTCAGGGCAGGTATAGATATTATACTTTTACCAGTACAAGTGATTGGAAACCGGCCTATCCCCATAACAGAACAGAAGTTTGGCACTCTAAGCCAGTTTATATCTGTAACAGAACAAAAGTTCAGCACACACAGAGACTGGTTTAAAAATGGCAGAACCCAGTCTGAAGTTTGCCCCCTTCTCCACTCCCACAAAAGACAAATGTAGTCTGTTTGCTGCCAATTTAAACTATGCTGCTGACAGAAAACTGTGTAACTTAGAATGATTTTGCCTCTGGCTTTTTGAATGTGTGTACTTGACCTCTGTGACTACAGCTGGTATAACTTTTCCAGAACCCCAGTGAATTTAAAGTTGTTCCTGACTTTGAGTTGTTTAAAAATTCCAGGGTGCAGACAGAAGTGCAGCACCCTGCCTATAATTGAAAACACTTTGCAGGAAGTGTTCTGTGTTACAGTGACCCCCTGGAACAAACAAAAGTTTACTGTTGGTTCTGGGGAGGAGGGGAATCTATCTGTTAGCAGGCTGGCTGCCTACAGTTGCTTTCTCTTAGCAATGGCCTCTCTTCCCCATGAGGCTGCAAAGTTTTCAGAATGAGAGGGGGGAAAGGGAGCAGAGGGAGCTGGTTCCAGGTGTTCCCCAGCTAGGGCTGGAGGGTGGGGTGAGTGAATTGGAGTCCCCCTCCAGTAGGGGCTGCAAACCCCCCAGACTGAACTCCCTCCCCTCCCATTCCCACCTCTCATTCTGAAAACAGCGGTAGGCTGGTAGGCAGACAAATTACAGAAGTTGCTCTGTTCTAAAACATATATGAGAACATATCTCCCTGGCACAGTATTGCAGGGAATCAGTTAGACAGGCCAAGATGGGGCCTGAGCTCAGGTTGGCTTCAACAGTCAAGAACAATAACAAGTCCTTCTTCAGGTATATAGTGGGCAAAAGGAAAGCTCAGAGCGACATAGGGCCCCTGCAGGACAAATCAGGAAAGTTGGTGGTTGACTCAGGGGCGGAGGAAAAAAGCAGAGGACATTTGATGTCCAAAAGCTTGTCCAACAGCTCTCTTGACTATATAGTTGGTTCAGTACAAGATATCATAAAAAATCCTTGTCCCTCATTTCCTAGACCATTTCCTGGTTCCAATAATACTCTATACATTTGTATAAGGATGCCTCTAAATACTGGAGTTATCTCATGGATATTTGAATCACCAGTACTAGTTTACTATATTGCCTTTTGGTTTAAATTCCACACATGTTCACAAAATGCAAAGCAAATGTTGTGGCCATACTTGCCTTGGAAGCATTTCTGTTTCCTTTCCTAAACAATTGGCTGAATAAGTCATCACTGTGGGAAGTACCCAAGAATCCTGTGTCACCACTAGGATTCAGAAATCATTAGGGTTCAAGTTAGAATTAACCCTTGTTTCTCATCTGCAGACAAATGAATCCTGGTAAGATGTAACTCTATTATTTTTTTTCTGACCAGGACAGGATCTGGGCTACTACAAGCTTATAGAAAAGGATTTGTCCAATCCAGCAGGTTTCTTTTCCTCAGACCATGCAGTGATTATAAGGTCTCACAACCACAAATGTATTCATCGTGTCTATAGCACTTGTACTCTTTAAAGAACCTCAGTTTAATGAACTGAGGTATTTTAATGAGTACTTGTGGATTCACTGGAAACCTGAGACCCAGTGAAAGCAAGCAGCAGGTTGATGTTCTCCAGCTGATGGGTATTTCTAGTGACAATCTCCAATTATCAGTGGGCTTTTTGAGTTCACACATTCCAGTAACTTTCAGTGGTATCATCCTGATTTGATTAGTGCACAAAGCTAAATTTTATACCTTGGCCTCTTCAGGAACTAGAGATGGTTGATAGTAATAAATATGTATTAAGTCTCAGTATCTAAAATATAGTCCTGATTCATAGAACAACCAAAATAATATGATAAGGAAGACCAGCAGTCTGGTCACTATATTTAGTTTTAGAAAGGAAAAAGGCATTATATTGGAAAGCTTCAAAGTTATAAGAATGGTTGAATAAAACCTTTCTGGTCACTATCTACATAGTGGGAAAGAGCAATAATACAGGTGAAACAAATCATGTGGTTGATCAAGTAATTCTGCTTAATAGGCACACTAGAACTGATGTTCTTTTCCAAATCCAAGAACAGGAAACAATCTTATGTTCTGGTTCTGGCTACAGATTAAGACATCTATAAAGTGATCAGTTCATTATGTTTCCCAATGTTATAACTAAACTAAGGAGAAACAAAGTGTATGCTGTCATAAAAGCAATGTGCTACTAGCCCACTGGGCAGTGAAGGTGTTGTATAGTTCTCAAAAGACCTAGGAGTTAAGTTTGTAGAATGATAAAGCTTGTATATTGAGCAAGCAGTATTCTTTCTACTGTTCTACTATACCCTCCTGCAATCTCCGGGCAAATGTAATAATGTATACATAACACTCTTAAAGGTATCCACACATCTCTCCCCTTTACATGTAACATATCCCCATGTAATACTAACATTGGAAGTTTAGTTCAACCCATAGTTAAAGCACATTCTAACATGTCTCTGTTAGTCTTTTTGTTTGGTTTTTAGTTCACGGATCCATCTTTTTTTTCTATTATGACCAGTGAATGAACTCAAAGCAGTTGGTTGTTCTACTTTTTCTTATGTCCATCCATGTTGACTAATCTAATTCCTATTTCAGTTTCTCTGTTAGCACAAGGGGAACATTTCTTGGAGCATGGGTGGTAGTTAGTGCTCTTAATTCTATTTTATGCTCAGTTGACAGTTTCCCCATGCCTTGAAACATTATAAACTCTCATTCTGTGTTCTTGCTTTATAGTCCCTCAGTGGCATCCATTCTCTTAATCAAAGCTAGAATTTTATACATCTACAACCCAATAATTGGTACTAGCTTTCTTGGGAGTGCTACAAACTGAATTTGTACTATATTACAATACAGTACACAAAATCCTTGGTTGCAATCTAAGTCTCACTTTCTTATTCTCATAGTACACAGCTTTAGTTTTTATTTTTTGAATAATGTATTCTGGTAGTACAGTGACCTGGGCTTCTGTGTATCGTTTAAAAGTTACCATTAGTCCATTGGTGTCCAGGGTGACTGTTCAACCCTCAGAAGAATTAACTTCTTGTATTGTGCCAATGGGGAATTTTTCCTTGTCTTCATTGCATAGAGCATGCATCTGCTGTTTTTCTGTGGTACATCCTGCCTTTTTATGCAAACTCTTGCAAAAAGATTACATCTTTTGCATTTCTTGCAGTGCTTATCAAATGCAGGGCATTGGATGGGTTTGTGGTATCTCCCATGACGTGGGTTTGTTATAACCCCCACAGCATCTGCAGCTGACCAGTGTTTCTTCAAGAAATTTTCTTTGGGCTCTGCTTGCCTGCTTCATAGTGATGTCCTCCTTTCTTTACTGTGTGTGTGGTGCATTAGGTTTTTGCAGTCTTGTAATCCTGTCTAGTTCGCCTTGTTCTGTATTTTCCTCCAGCTTCTGCAGCCTGGCACTTGTTATCTCAGCTGTTTGACACATTCTAACTGCCTTTTCCAAATTAAGCTCAGAATTCTCTAGCAGTCTTTTCCTGAGGCTTGTATAACTTATACTCAATACTATTTGGTCTCTGATCATGGACTCCAAAGTTGCACATCTGGCTCAACAGTCTGACATCTTTGACAAACTCCTCTATTGTCTCACATTCTTTCTGCTGTCTTGTGTGGAAATTATATTGTTCAAGTGTTTCATTTTGTTTGGGTATACAATATTCCTCAAGCTTTTTTATTACTGTGCCATAGCTTTTCTGTTCTGCTTCTGACAGTTGCAGGCTATTATAAAGAGATAGAGTTTCTGGGCCAGCTATATTTAAAAAAAGTAGTTATCTTGATTGAATCACTCTTTGTAGCTCCACGGATCATAATATATATGGTGAAGCGCTGCTTAAATTTTATCCAGTTTTCTGGTGTGTTATTGGGCAGCTTTAACTCCTCTGGAATGCTGGAATTTTTTTGTCTTTTCTCATACCTTACTCCTGGTATCGTGTGTAGTTGTCGGAAGACTCAAGAATTTAAGTTTATAAAATGATAAAGTTTGCGTATTCAGAGAGCAGTACTCTGCCTACTGTTCTGCTGTTCCCCTGCAATTCCTAGGCAAATGTAACAATTATACATAATACTCTGAAAGGTATCCACGCAGGCATTATCTACAACTGTCTGTCTGTCTGTTCATTGTCATGGCTTTTGATAGGCATCTGTGTCTGTCTGAAGTCCCATTGACTTCTATTACACGGTTTGTAGAGTGACTTACTGGATGTGGGGCATTTGGGAGCCTCAGTACTTCTAGTTCCTTGTTTCATTAAGGATGTTCATATCTGAGTTGGCCCAATTTAAAGATCTTTGAGGTTCTTTTCAGTTTTGCTTAATCTTATTTAGAGGTATTTTCTATCTCCTTTTAATATATGATGCATTTGCCCTTTTAATTTATATTACAAATACGAGTAAGTGCTTTTTTGTTTGTTCCCATTGTCTGTTTCAGTGTTCGTTGCTTTGGGATATCAGTCAAACTATGAAAGAGTGACATTCCTTTAGAGCTGTTATCTTTAATTCAGGGAAACTTACTTTCCTATGATTCTCTTCCACAGAATATTTTCAATAATTTACTAAACTGTGCATTTGGAGGGATGTTTATGAGATGGAGCATTCTTAGATTCTATATGCTTGTACTTTACTGTGCTTATTTTGTTTAGTTATTTAAAATAAGACTTAACTGTCCCACATTTAGCTTTCTAACACAGTTCAGGCTGTATAGCAAAGGAAAACTGGCTAACATTATTAACCAAAAGGGTAGAATTTTTTAACCAGTGGAGTTTCTCATTAGATGCTGTGCCCATCTGGCCTCAAACATCCAGTCCCGTGCTGCTCTGGCCCTGATGTTCGGTGGTGTTTGCCTTTCCGTCACAGGTGTTCCGTTGAATGGATATTTGCCTCTGGTGTAGTCTTTCCCAATCTTGTCTGCCATGACTTTGAATCTTCCTTCAGTGGAGGGTCTGACCACTGAGAGTCTCTCGACGGCGGGATGTTTGTCTGGCTGTCTTCTGCAAGGCTCTGCCTCCCCTCTACTTCGCTCTTACACCCAGCCTTGACAGGTCAACGATGTTCTCTTGCCCTGATCCCCGACTGTTGAGTCCCTGAATATGTTTGTCAGGGTGGTCCTCTTTGCCTGCAGGTAAACAGCCCGCGATCTTCTACCTGCGGCCCAAGGCCGTCCCCTTTTCCCTGAGGCTACCCACTACCTAAAGGCTCAACTAACAATCAGACTCCACGAGCTTTATTCCTCAACCCCCTCCAACAGTGGGAAACGTAAAATACGTTTTTATTTTATGCCTCTTATTTCTGCCTGCCCTGGCCTAGTCACCAATATCTGCCCTCAAATACTAGTGGATCTAAGTTCAGTCCTATATGTATCTGAGGTAGGCTTCAGGCCACTCCCCCTTATTGTTCCTCGTCGCTCAGCCTTCAGTTACACTGGACCTGCCGTGATCCTCCGGCAGACATTTGTTCCCATGTTGCCCGCTGGGTCGACTCTGTGCCCGTGAGGGCTGTGTTCTGCAGCCCCACATGCTGCTCTCGCCTCCCGTCTCCGACCTGGTGCTCCTCTTTGGTTCTCCCAGTGCCCTCAGTGGTCCCACCTGGTTGGGCATCTCGCAATGTGTGGACCTCTCCAGCTCCTCTGCTGTGGCTACCAGCATTGGGATCTTGTTCTCCTCTACCCCTCTGTCCGGGTTCCTGGTCTTAGGAAGCTGCCTCCCGCTCCTGGCTCCTCTCACTGCAACCAGCAGCATCTATCCCGCAGTGTGTCTCGCAGTGACTTTCCCCGCTGGGAGAAGCAGCTTCTGGCTCCTTTTGCCCTCACAGGGCTTTGGGAGGTCCTGTCCTGCCGCTGTGTCTGCCAGCGTTGCTCCTCTCCCCACGTGCTTGCCGGTGGCCCATTTTATTTCTGTGGGCTGGTGATTGCAGCTGACATCATCAGCTGGCCATAATTGTATAAAGGTGTGGCTAATGAGCCATGTGGGTCCCTCCTCCGGCTCCATTACGGGTCCTGCTGCAGATATTTTTCTTTTTCCTTTCTTTTCCTTTCGGTTCCCTGCGAGGGTTCCTGCCCCTGGGGTTCCTCCCTGACCTCTTCCCTGTGACAGACGCTAGAAGCATAAGAGGAGTTTGAGTACTGGGTTATCACACCCAGTAACTTAAACTTTACACAGATATTATTTTTTGTGCATATCTTACATCTTTAATGTATTTTATTTCTGATTAAATCAGATTTATGGTGAAAAATTGTTTCTTAATTATTTAAAAAATTTAAAATTTTACTGCATATTAAAAATGCTTTTTTATCACTATTTCTTTGTTGAAAAGTTACTCAGATTCTATTCCTTTTTGTGTATTGTAAGTTTTTCCTTCTGAGTTTAAAAGATTTTTAAAACACCTTTCTCTACAGAGAAAGTTACTAAATATGATAAATCTGGTTGTAAACCAGAGGATTATTGAAATATTTCAAGGTTAAAGGCTAGAAAGCACAGTATATAAATTTTCTCAAAAGACATCTGTCCATAAATGTATTCCAGTAACTGGATGTAAATTATATCATTTGCAACCTTTGGAGTAAACTCTAATAGAAGTGGGAAAAAAATCCTGATGCGTGGAAACGAAGCCTTCATAAATAGAGGTATATACATATTTATAGGGGATTAGATTTGGAAAATAATAACAAAAATTGATAATCTAAGAGCTAATTTGTAATAACTAAGAGCATAGGATCAGTTTATTTCAACAAGTATTCTTATACAAATTATAGCTTCCATGTCATCTTAATTCTTTTGAAATAGTATAATTTTCAGTGTATTTCTTGAAATATTATTTACGCTAGTTATGATGAAGTCTCCTGCTTTTCAGGATGTTGTTCATAGTACTAGTGTGTAAAGAAAGATAATCAGAAATTAAGTTATTTTTTAGTAACATTAAGAATGAATGTACTGGGAATAAACATTTTCCCCTCAGTGTTCACAGCTTGAATAGATAGGAAAAAAAAATAACAGTATATTTGAAATGGGCAAGTTAACGCATGTGCCAATGATCACATGTTGTATTAGATATTTTATAATCTCCTGCTTCTTTACTAGTATGGCTTAAGTTTTATACCCTGTTCATTTGCATTTTTAAAATTTTCTGGTGGTCTCCGTTTCAAAACCATTGCCTAGTTTTCATTTTAAATATTACTTTTATCTATTTTCAGTTCTGTTTATTACCTTTTAAATTCCTTCCTCAGCCCTATTTCTGGTCTGTTGCTTTATTTCTGTATACACTTTTCCGTATCTGTTTTTTTTTTTTTTTAAATTAACTTGCTTGCTCTGCCATGCAGGTAACTTTTTAATCATGCCAAGTTTCTGTGATTTTAAAATGAAACCTACCACTCTCACTCCTCTGTTCCCAATTAGTTTGGGACCTTAATCTATTTCCATCCCATTGTCTATCTTCATTATTACATACTCAACCAGAATTCTTTGTTTGTGGCTGAGACAATCACAGAGGAGGCAGCTAAATGGTCAGGCACTTCTAGGTTTCAAAGGTATGTGTTGCCTGTCTTAGACACTGTGTCTTTTTACTAGAGGCTTCTGTTATTGCTTGTGCTCCCATAGTAGGGGAAGTATTTTGTTGGGCTCAGTATGGTAATGAGAGGCATAGAACTAAACATGGCTTCTGCTTTTCTTTGTCTAAATTTCTCCAGTAGTTGTCCTTGATGCTTGAGACAGAGTCCCCCTCTCAGGCCAGATAAAATGACAAAGAATCTGCTGCGGTATAGTTAATTTAGGCATCTGCATGCCAAGTGGTGACTTTTTAAAAATTTCATGATTTAAAATCCTTTGTCATTTTCAGCTACACTCCATATCTATATAATGAAGATATACTACTAGAAATGACACCCTTTTGAAAATGCTTCAGATCACTAACTCCCACTGATATTTTCAATAGCTAGTGTCAAACACAATGCTGTACCTGTATCTGAATGAGAGCACTAGAACAAAAAGAAAGTAGTCTGTCTAGGCATTCAGTTGTATGTTCAACCCAAATACTAATTAATCTGTATATTGATGTGTGGAAACCGTTGACTAATTGAAGATCTTTTCATTTTAAAAGTTTTATTTTCCACTCAAAGCAGATGGATTGGTTGAGAATTTTGATTTAAATAATTTTTTATTTTCTCCTATACTGTTCTTTGTGTTGCAGTTTTAGAAAGCTAAAAGGTAATCTTTTTTCCCAAGAAAAATAGTGACCAGTGGAAATATTCAGAACTCCAAATGAAGTACTAATGAGTAGCTAAAGAAAAAAAAAGACAATAAAAATAATGGAACATCTATACAATGCATAATAAAGGCCCGAGAAAATTGTCTTTTTTTACACCTATATTTTAAAAATCTAATATTTTATGAGCTACTGAATGATTCACATACAGTTATATCATTAATAGTTTCTTATTCCATTTGCCTTACAACTATAAACCTTCAAATCAATCTCTTCCCCCTCCTCCAGGCCCCCCAAATCGTATTGACTTCAAGTCATTGAGTCCTGTGCAAGATAGTACAATGTCCAACCTTGCCGATCCATTAAAATATTGGGACTCAAGGCAGTTAGGCCCAAATGTTTGTACTCATTATTAATATAAGGCAAACTGACTCTGTTTTATTAAGGGATATAGGATTTGATACCTAAATTGTTTTTTCTAACAGTAGTTTTCTTTGTGCATGTGATACTTTCTTTAAAAATTTAATCCATAAACAACTTAAAGCCAATCATCCTTTTCCTCATATACCCTTCACAATTAGAAGAAACAAAGCCTGTATGTTAGTCAATTTTGTAATATTTGTTTGCTCATTTTACTAATAAATACTACTGCTTGCTTTCAGAATGACAGTAACTGTCTCCCCTTCTTTGTCTTTTCTGTCCTTTCTCTCTTGCTTTCGTGGATATGACCTCCAGGAGGATAAAGTGGTTAGAGTTTTTTTTTTCTGTCTGAATTCATTTCTTATGAGTAGTCTTAATGCTGAAGGCTGGATCTACCTTCACTTATAGTGGTGCAACTCCCATTGAAGTCAAGAGGAGTTGCTCTCATTTAAGTGAGAGTAGAAATAGACCCAATAGTTATTAATATATCATTTTAAAAACATATAAACTTAAATGTGTTGTAGATCATATGCATGAACAACTCTGTGTATTAATAGTCTTATGAGCATGCACCTATTTTTTCTCCTTTAATTTTGCAATATGATGTGTGCACAGTTGAAAAAGAAGAAAAAAGAAAGAAAATGAATAATTGGAATAGTACTCATGGCTTTTTTAAATCCAGAAGTATAAATGTTCACTTATATGGCATAAATTTGGTAATATCAGCTTTGTTCACAGTGGTAGCCATGATTGCATAATTAACTACATGTTGTTAAAATTGTAGGGTTTTTTTATTCTTCTGGTTTGTTTGGAATTACAGTTCAGTCATTTAATTTTTTTTAAAGCAGTAATATAAAACATTAATCATTTATCAATAAAGTCAAGAAAACATCTGTTCTAAAAATATCTGAATAAACAATTTACTTGATGCTTTCTATACCTATAATTTTATAGTCAAGTTAGCAATTGCCATTTAACTTATTTTGGTTTTAATTAAACTAAGCGCTAAACATTAATTTGCCATCCACAAATCCTAGTGCACATATTATATTGAGCCTAATGCTGAAATAATGTTAAAAGTTGTGCATGCTAAAAATATTTTTTTGGTTTGTTTTGTTAATACTAAACTGAAAATGTCCTCTTAGAACCCAAATTTATTAATCAATGTTTAGGAGAGGATGTGTTAGAGAGAATATGAATATGCCTGGACAGATTTAAAGATTTTATCAAAAGGAATGACATTTTATTACAAACTGGAACCAAATAAAAATGCCCTGTGTAGAATAAATCTGTTCTATGAAGATGACTGTCACATGTTATAAAACCATCTGCAAATATGGGAGCAAGAACTCTTTAGTTCTTGGCAATTAAATTTTTGCCATTGGTCAGATTAAAGAGTTTTTTTGTAGTTTGCACATATTCATGTAGGGGCATACAGAGCAAAGTCTTCAGTTGAATTTAGTCTTCTTCGTTATGCTTCCAGTCCAATCTTTCAATATGGTCTACTCCCAGTATTCTGCACAGGCCACTGCTTGTGGTGTTGGCATTGTCAGATCTTGTAGGGTGTATCATGGTGCTACAGGGCAACTCAGGAGATGATCCATGATTTGCTTCTCCTGTCAAACACATTGATCACTTGCATTGCAGCCGCTTGGTTTCATGGGAAAGTTGTATCTACTGAGATCCACCCTCAATCTGTTCAGGCTTTGCCATGTGTGCCATATGTAGTTGGAGCCCGATGCTAATTCCTCACTGGGGGTAATTCCTTGCCAGCTCCATTCAACAGCTGTGTTGCCTAGTTTCTCCCATTCTTTTTTTGCCAGAGGGTAGCTGTGGCTGATTCTGGTGATGTGGTAAATGGTATGGTGCAGGACAAAAAGCGATTTCTCAGTGAGAGATGGTGGTGTTCTGGTTGATGTCTATCTAACAGGTGGTAGTCATCTGACTCTTGTACCTGCTGGTAAATGTTGCGTGCTGCTTTCCTTCTGAAGTAAGGAGGTGCTATGCCAGATAGTGCATAGAGGCAGGGAACAGGGATGGGTTTTAGGCAGCCAGTTATAATTCTGCATGTATCGTTTAGTGCAGTATCAGTATGTTTACTGTGACATGAGAGTCCCCAGGTGCTGCAGGCATATTCAGCCACAGAGAAACAAAGTGCTGAGGCTGTAGTGCATGGTGTGGGGGGAGGCGGGCAGGGGTGGGGAGGATGGATGGATGTATCATAGAATCATTGAAAATCAGGGTTGGAAGGGGCCTCAGGAGATCATTTAGTCCAACCTCCTGCTCAAAGCAGGACTATCCCCAACTAGATTATCCCAGCCAAAATTTTGTCTAAATGGGGTTTAAAAAACTTCTAAGGATAGAGAGTCCACAAGCTCTCTGGGTAACCTGTTCCAGTGTTTTACTACCTTCCTAGTGAGAAAATGTTTCCTAATATCTAACCTAAGCTTCCCTTGCTGCAACTTGAGACCATTCTGTCAGCTGCCATCACTAAGAACAGTTTAGCTGTGTCCCCTTTGAAAACCCCCTTCAGGAAGTTGAAGGCTGCTATCAAGTCCCCTCTCAGTCTTCTCTTCTGCAGACTAACTGCAGACTGACACCAAACTGTGGGCTGAGGTGGGGACACCAGCGGAGAGGGAGAGGCTGCAGCGAGATCTGGGCCGACTGCATGAGTGGGCGGACAAGAACAGGATGGGACTCAACGTGGACAACTGCAGGGTGATACATCTGGGAAGAAGCAACCCCCAGCACACATACCGGCTGGGAAGCTCCCTTCTTGCTAGCACAAGGAACGGGATCTTGGCGTCATTGTTGATGCCAAGATGAACATTAGCCGCCAATGTCAGACGGTGGTTGGGAAGGCCAACCGAACCCTAGCGTGCATTCAAAGATGCATTTCGAGCCGGTCCAAGGCGGTGATTCTCCCCCTTTATGCAGCGTTGGTCAGGCCACAGATGGAGTACTGTGTCCAGTTCTGGGTGCCGCACTTCAAGAGGGATGTGGATGGCCTCGAGAGGGTCCAGAGGAGGGCCA
>JAGPOW010000261.1:32860722-32891958 GCA_030014935.1 Caiman crocodilus | reverse complement strand
CTACCTTGGGCATCTTTAAGAGTAGATTAGATAGGTACTTGGCTGGAGTCCTGTGACCCTGGCACTCGTTCCTGCCATTGGCGGGGGGTCAGACTAGATAGCCTGTTCTAGGCCCCTTCTGACCCTAGATACTGTGATACTATGATGATACTATGACTAAATAAGCCTAGTTCCCTCAGCCAGTCTTCATAAGTCATGTGTCCTAGCCCCAAATCGTTTTTGTTGCTGGACTCCGCTGGACTCTCTCTAATTTCTCCACATCATTTCTCTAGTCAGGGGGCCTAAAGCTGAACACAGTATTCCAGATGTGGCCTCACCAGTGCAGAATAGAGGGGAATAATCACTAAGGCTATGCAAAATGGCACCGTTATGTTTCAACAGAACATTTCATTTCAGATTTTGTTT
The DNA here is from genome assembly GCA_030014935.1 of Caiman crocodilus. Lineage (NCBI taxonomy): Eukaryota > Metazoa > Chordata > Crocodylia > Alligatoridae > Caiman > Caiman crocodilus. Next base: position 32,891,553 of record JAGPOW010000261.1, on the reverse strand, counting down.
TGATCTGAAACGGCTGTTCTGTTTCATTTCATTGAAACAGTTTAGCTGTTTCGAGACTGTTTTGATGTTTTGCCCATAAGCTGTAATGGGGAAGCTTGAAACAGCCTATAACTTTGTCATTTCTAGCCTGATTTGGATGAAACTTGCAGGATTGGTAGCCCCTTCTGACAACACGAAGACTGCCAAGTGTTAAGGAGATAGGTGCAGGGGTTTCAGGGAAACTGCATCCCAAAGTCTTGAAAGCAAAAACACATCACGTGTATGTGTTAAGCCACTGCAGGGTCAAAACTGCAGGCCTTCTAGGCCCTGCTGCAGTCACAAAGCCAGCCATCTGTCAAGGAGATAGGTGCAGGGAGAGCCTGGGTTCTGGGGCCATGCACCTCTAGCTGCTGACAGGCAGCACTTATGACATGAGTGGGTGACAGTGTGTGTGTTAAGGTATGCCCTCACTCAACTGACACCAACGCAGAAAGCAGGGCAGTTCTAATAATGCTGCCTTTTATGCAGTTTTTCCATCCCTCCCCCAGAACACTGGGATTGGAAGGGATCTTGGGAGAGGGTGACAGTCACTGGTTAGCTACACAGTCAATAAGGAGAGCACTTCTTCCTTGCCCTTCTACCTACTTTAATTTCTGTTTCCCTGCAGGCAAGCCCAGCTTGAGCTTCGAAACATTTAAAAAATTTCAAAACATTTCAGCTTGCCTTGTTTTGAGGCTGTTTTGAAACTTTCTGTTTCGTTTCGATTTCGCTGTTTCCAGCTCAAAATGGGTTGAAACAGTGTCAAAATGAAACTGCCGGTGAAATTTCGCACAGCCCTAATAAGCACTGGTTTTGATCTCTTGGCAACACACCTACCAATGCAGCCCAGTATGCTGTTAGCTTTCTTTGCAACAAGGGCACACTGGTGGCTCATATTCAGTTTATTGTCCCCTGTAATCCCCAGGTCCTTTTCTGCAGAGCTGTTGCCTATCTAGTGAGCTCCCAGCCTGTACTGATGCATGGGATTGTTTTGTCTTAAGTGCAGGCCTTTGCAATTGTCCTAGTTGAACCTCATGAGATTTGTTTTGGCTCAATCCTCCCATTTCTCCAAATCACTCTGAATCCTAGCCCTACCCTCCAGCATATCTACTACACCCTAGCTTGGTGTCATCTGCAAACTTCCTGAGGGTGCACTCTATGCCATTTTCCAGATCACTGATGAGGACATTGAACAAAACTGGCCCCAGGACCAACACCTGGGGCACTCCACTTGATACTGGTTGCCAACTAGACATCAAGCCATTGATTGCTACTCTCTAAGCCTGATGCTCCAGCCAGTTTTCTGTTTACCTTATAGTTCATTCATCCAGCCTATACTCCCATAGCTTGCCTGTAAGAATGTGGTGGGAGACTATTAAAAGTCTTGCTGAAATCAAGGTATACCACATCCACTTTTCTCCACCTCCTGTGTCCACAGAGCCAGTCATCTCATCATAGAGGCAGTCAGGTTGGTCAGGCATGACTTGCTGTTGGTGATTGCATGCTGACCGTTCGTAATCACCTTCTCCGAGTGCTTAGAAATGGATTCCTTGAGGGCTTGCTTCGTGATTTTTCCAGGGACTGAGGTGAGGCTGATTGGTCTGTGGTTCTCTGGATCTCCTTTTTCCCTTTCTTAAACATGTGCCCTACGTTTGCCCTTTTCCAGTTATCTAGGACTTCCCTTGATTGCCATGAGTTTTCAAAGATGATGGCCAGTGGCTGCAGTTTCATCAGCCAACTCCATTAGCACCCTTGGGTGCATTCCATCTGGGCTAAAGGACTTCTGTATGTGCAGCTTTTCTAAATAGTCCATAACCTATTCATTTGCCACTGTTAGTTGCTGACTTTCTCCCCAAACTGTGCTGTCAGGTGCAGTAGTTTGGGAGCTGACCTTGCCTATGAAGACTGAGGCAAAAAAAGCATTGAGTGCTTAAGCCTTTTCTGCATCCCTTGTTACAAGGTTGCACCCCCTATTCAGTAAGGAACCCACAGAATCCCTGATCCTCCTCTTGCTACTGACATACTTGTAGAAACCCTTCTTGTTACCCTTCACATCCCTTGCTAGCTACAACTCCAGTTATATTCTGGCCTTCCTGGCTTCATCCCTACATGCCCAAGCAATGCTCTTATACTCCTCCCTAGGTATTTGGCCAAATTTTTACTTAGAAGCTTACTTTTGGTGATTTAGTTTACTCAAGAGTTCCCTGCTAAGCCAAGCTGGTCTTCTGCCATATTTTCTGGTCTTCCTCCACATCAGGGTGGTTTATTCCTGCACTTTCAGTAAGGCTTCTTTAATGTACAGCCAGCTATTCTGTATTTCTTTCCTTCTCAGGCTGGCTTCCCAGGGGATCTGCCCATGACTTCTGTGAATGAGACAAAGTCTGCTTTTCTGAAGTCTGGGTCCTTACTCTGCTGCTCTCCATCCTTCTTTTCCTCAGGATCCTGAGCTCAGTCATCTTGTGGTCACTGCTGCCCAAGTTGCCATCCACTACTACATTCCCCACCAATTCGTATCTGTTTATGAACAGCAGATCAAGAAGAGCATGGCCCCTAGTTGGCTGCTCCAGCACTTGCACCCAAAAGTTGGTCCTAACACAGTTCAGAAACTTTCTGGATTACCTGCACACTGCTGTATTGCTCACCTAGCAGATGTTAGGGTGATTTAAGTCCCCCCTGAGGACCAGGGCTTGTGACCAGGAAACTTCCACCTGCTGTTTGAAGAAAGCCTTCTCCATCGCTTCCTCCTGGTTGGTGGTCTATGGCAGATATTCACTACAAGATCATAACTAGTTGCTCTCCCCTCTAGCTTTAACTAAGAGACTTTCAACAGGCCTATCCAGTTTCAAACTGGATCTCTGAACAATCAAATGACTCTTTTACTTAGGGCGTGTGTAGACAAAATGGGTGCCCTAAATTGAAGCGGTGGGTTTTAAAAAACACTGCTTCAATTTAGGGCTGATTAAACCCCTGTGTTGTACACACACCCTGCTGACTTACCTGCCTCTCTGGCAGGGAAGGGAAGGTGAGCTGCTGACAGGTGGTATGGTCTCTGGACTGTGGAGGGGATGGGGTAGGTGGCTGCTGCTTCCCTCCACAGCATTGGTTTCCCCCCGACCCCAAGTGGCCCCCGACCATAGGGATCTGGCTCAGGCAGTACCGGGGCACCGCAGCCAAGGAGGGAAGTACCGGCCCCCTCACAGCTCAGGCAGTCAGGCTCTGGGGCAGGGAGAGAGGGGAAAGATCAGGCTTTTCGCATTTGTTGAATAGAGCCTGCTTTCCCACGCTGCTGCCAGTCTGCCTGCAGGGCTTCTTGCAGACCCATGGAGCTGCATGGAGCCTGGTGCTTTGCTCTGTGACTGTAGGGGCAGCAAACTAAAACTCCTTGAAGGCGTTTTAGTTTGCTGCGCCCCAAGTCATTTAAGGTGCATTATGTCGCTGAATTTCCTACAGCAGCTGGAATTAATGTGCAATACACCAATGAGGCATGCAAACATCAACAGCATTAAAGCAGCATAAAAGCATTTAGCCCACTTTAAAGTGTCATGCACACGTCTCTCATTTCATCTACAAATGGCCTTAACGTGCAACTCCTCCTCTTCTCCCCTGCCTGTCCTTCCTGAACAGTTTGTACCCATCCATGACAGTGCTCCAGGCATGCGAGCTCCCACCAAGTCTCTGTTATTCCAGTCATGACATAGTTCCATGACTGTGCAAGGATTTCCAGTTCTTCCTGCTTGTTTCCTGGGCTATCTGCATTTGTGTACAGGCACCTGAGGTAACTAGTTGATTGCTCTGATTTTTCAGGAAGTATGAGAACACCTCCCAGTTGTCCCCTCCTGGATGCTCTTCCTCTAGGTTTCCTGCTTCCCCACTTACCTCAGGGCTTTGGCCTTCATCCCCCAGCAAACCTAATTTAAAGCCCCAGTGGAGTTCTTGTACTTTCACTTGGAATTTGTGAGCAGAATATTGTTTTGTATGTTGACTTTGGCTTTGGGATTTAATATACGATTTTTGTAAATAAGTGTATGGTCCAGTGTTATAACCGCCTAAATAGACTGGGTGTTTCTGATGTTTGAGACTCTGGTCACCCCAAGTGACATTCAGGGGTCATTCCACATCTCAATTTCTCAGATGGAAAGCACAGATTTGGGTTTTGCTAGGGTTGGGTTTGAGATAATTAATTATTTAGGTAATAACTTGACATCTTGTTCAGTGCTGTCCCCAGGATCTTCTCTGTGTCCTCAAAATTCTGCTTTGTTTTAATGCAGAGATAATCAGCATAGATGAAATGCTGATATGTGGCAGGAAGTGGCTGATCATTAATGTAGATGTTGAATAAAATTGGGGTAAGCACACTGTTTTGTGATAAGTAAAGCAGTGTGCTTTTTGGGAGATCCATCTACTTTACTGGCCATTTAGCTCCATGTAGAAGTTCCTTTTTTTCAAGAGGTTATGAATGGTCTGGCTTAGAGCTAAGTGATCAGTCATAAATTACAATTTGTGAATCATGATGCAGTGTTGGACAGTGTAGTATGAAGCAGGTAGATCAACAAATGCTGCTCCAGTGATCAACTTATGTTGGAAACCATCTTTGATATGCTGTGTGAAGTTTAGTAGTTGGCCTGGACAGGACCTGGTCTAAAACCTGCTTGGTCTTGTGTATGCTTAGAATCTGCCAAGGATGAAATTCATTGCAGGGTAAGATATTTTAAGAGTTTGTAGGTGATGCTGAGGAGGGAGATCAGTCCAGTACTTTTTGGTGGTGAAATGTCTTTCCCTGGTTTGGGCAGAGCTATGACTCTTGCCTTCCTCCATACCAGTGGTATTTGTTTACTTATGCATGTGTTGAATAGATCAAGGGGTCCTAGTTGTTGTATCATCTCAGCGCATATGATGTGTGCTCCTGCTGCCTTCCCATGTTTCAATAGGACTATGCCAACTCAGTTTCTCCATAGTAAATGGATGGGTTAGGTCTTTAGGTGGTTGCTTGTCAGATGGTATAATGCAGTGATGGTATTCTCTGGTATTTCTTTTGTGTGAGTGCTTTCCATTGTTGAGCAGTTGTTGTGCAACCTTGGTGGCAGGAACATTTTGATATAAACAGAGGTGTGATGTTGTCGCCTCCTAGTTTTCTTACAGTTATCCAATCTTTCTTGCTATTATAATGTGTCAGATTGGTGTTCTCAATCATCTATTTCCAGGCATTACATCTCTTTACTACTGTATTGGCTATTAGGATTTCTCCCAGTATAATGGTGGATACTGAGAAGGTGTTGAGATGGTATTCTTTCTTATAGTGTGTGTACAGGTCAGATGTTGAGCTTGATATGCCTGGGATATATCTTGTACAGCAGCCTCTTAGGATACAGTGGCAGGAACTTCTCTTCACAGCCCTTGCAAAATTGTTATAATTCTCATGGGTAGGTGTAATATCCCTGACTTACTCTTCCATTGCCTCTGTGAAGGCTTCCCAATTGGCTTTCTTCAGGTTGAAGTGACATTTTGCACTGTTATTGGGTACCCTAGCTTGGTACTTATATAGCTATAGTGGATGTGAGGTATGGGCTCCAGCACCCCTTTCTTGCAAAACTGGCTGATTCCACTGCTCACGAAGCTGATATCTGGGTTGTATCCTCTTCTCCAGTGACTGCTGTTAAATGACTTGGGTTGTTTAGCATCATGTACCAGCATCAGGTTACTGGTCTCTGCCCATTGTTCAACTAGGATGTCATTGTTGTTGTTATCATATTCTCGTGCTGTATTTTAGATGTTGCAGTTGCTGATCACAAGGCTATATTTGAAGTTAGTGGGAGCTTGCTACTTGTATTTGTTGGGAACAGATTAAGGTTTTACATAATGTATTTTCTATAGTTTAGAAATATGTTTCTTCAAACAAAATTATTATCAGAGCACCCAAGTCATGGGTGACAGATTGATCAAAGGAAATATCCTCAACTCTGAAGACCTTAATAAAATAGTGATTACTAAGATAGCAACAAGCATATAGTGAAGGAAATTACAGTGGTAAGATTATTTGAGTTCCTGGTTTTATAATAAACATATTGTGAGGCTTCTTTTTGAAGGAGAACTTAGAAGTTTTAAAGTTTCTGAAGTTATGACGATTGACAGCAGAATGCATATTTTGCACCAGATTCTTGTTGGGCATGAGATGATGGTATGGGATAACCTCTTTTGTATATCTGAGAAGGGGACAGCAGGTGTTCTGGTCTTGGTTTCTGTAGTGGCACTAGGGTTGCCGTAGCTCCTTAGCACCTTGTACTCAAGCATCCTAAAAAATGGATATTCTACACTGGGGGTGTCAAATTTGATCAGCTCCTTATGGGCCAGATCTGGACCTGGTGGTGGAGTGAACACTGGCAGTGGTAGTAGCATAGGCATTAAGGGAGCTGTTGCTTTTTTCTGTCCATCATCGTTCCCTTCCTCCCCACCCACCACCAGTATGCATTCCCAATGGTTCTTTGTACCTTGAAATTCAGTGGCAGTCCCTATCCCTGCTTGGTCTCTTCCACCCCTCCCCCTCCTCCCCAAGTTTCCACACCCTCAAGGAGACCCATGGACCAGGTAAAATGGCTCTGTGGGCTGTATCTTTGGCACCCCTACCCCACATCATATTGACTTTTTAAATAATATGGCATATTTACTTGCATATTACATGCACCTTTCTTCTAAAAATCAGTCATTACCCAAAACTGAGGCAGGTAAGTTGATTTCCACTTTAGGCAGGTAAGTTGATTTTCTTTGCTAGAACTTCACTGCATAGAGGCACAGAAGAATAGACGGTGTTGTACAAGATGGCAGCCGACTTCTCTGTCCCTTCCAGAAAGCAGGAGGAGTGGGCTGCAGTCCAGTGTTAACCTTTCATAGCTGATTTTTAGGTTGCATCAGGTTTTGGCAAGTTTTATCTCATAACAAAGGGTTGGGAGACACGGAGCATTGTGGTAGATGTGACCTCAGTAGTACATTTCTCCCAAAACCTTGTTATGGTATAAAACTTGCCAAAAACTGGTACCCATTTGAGAGTGGCTGTGATAGGGCTAACACTGGACTGTGCCTCCTCCTGTGTCTTGGAAGGGACAGAGAAGCTGGAAGCTGTCTTGTAGCAGTCTTCATGAAACACCACTCTAGGTAGAAGTGCCTAGATAAATCAGTCCAATATTGGATAGGTACCAATATAAAGAAAATCAGCTGTATTAGAAATTGGCCTGATATGACTGATAATTTGGCTAATAAATGCTTGTGTATGCGCAGCTGCAGGGTAGCATGCAGGCAGCAAGGAGCAGACCCTGGCAGCATGTGGAGAGCTGCATGCAGCTGGTAACTCTGATGTGGTGGAAGAGGAAGGGGAAACAAGGGGTATGGGGGGCAGATCAGTTCCCCCCCGTGGTGACGGAGGGGGCAGGGTGTGAGATGAAGCTGCAGTTCATCAGGGGGGTGGCTCCCACTGCTGTGTACACCCTGGGAGGGCACAGGGTGGGGTATGTGGCCCCAGATCTGCATGGGGTGGGTGGGATGCAGTTGTGGGCTAGAGCCAGGGCTGTGCTAGGCTCTTCTCAGTGGGAGCTGGGCTCAGGCAGGGGGCTATGGAGGGGGCTGCATAGCCTCCCTCCCAGTGCTGCTGCACACCTGGTACAGCCCTGGCTCTTCCCAGCACGTGGGTGGAGGTGGAACATTGAGCTGGGGCTGTCCCGGGTGCACGGCACAGGGAGCAGGGCTATGGCAAAATTTGGGGTGGCTGTAGCCCCTCTGTAGCCTGTCCTGAGCCCAACCCCCGCTAAGAAGAGCCCGGTGCAGCCCCAGCTCCAGCTCACAGCTGCAGATTGCCCACCCTGCTGGTGCCACACACCCTGCCCACCCATGCCCTCCTGGGATGCATGCTGCAGCAGGAGCTGCCCCCACTGATGAGCCACAGCTCCATTTTGTGCCCCGCTCTGCTCATATCCAGCATCTGCCCTTGCCCCTGCCCCCTCCGTCCCTTTGGGGGGGCATTGATCTGTCTCCCAACGCCCCTGCCATCCCCCCCTCCCCTTCCACCACAAGGACTTACCAGCTGCACACAGCTGTATTAGAAGTTGGATCAGTATTGACCAATATGCCTCCTTAAAAACTGCCTATTTGTATCAGTTCCCAAAATATCTATCAGTGCAACCCTAACTCTAGGCCATGATTGGAAAAATCAATGTTTCTATATTCTGCCTTCCAAAAACATGGTGTGTATGTTTTTTGGAATATATGTTATGTGAGAATATATGGTAAAAAATTGGTTAAAACTTATGGTAGCTCCTTGGGGGATTGGCATTTCATATTTTTTGTTCTTCATTTTTCTTGATTGATGTTAAGGATTTGAAGACTATGTCAATCCAATATTTAAGGACCATGTTCCATTTTTGGTAACTCCAGTATGGCAGACTGAACCTAGAAAAAATTAAGTATAGCTATAGAAATCTGGCTAAGTATTGGTTGTACGCTGAACAACATGGATGAGAAAACTCGTCCCATTGATTTATCTGCCCCATTCAGATCCATGCTGAGGTGGACAGCAGATGGGTAGTACAGTATGCCCACTGTAGTAGAGAGCCTTATGTTAAGGATTTCTAGAGAAGGGTAGGCCATTGCTCAGAGTTGAATGTGTGTAGCGTTTATCTGCAGATCATTGTATTGATGGAAATTATGGGAGACAGACATAGCCTTGGACAGGAAGAGTGTCCCTGTTATTTTTAGATAGACAGGTGGCTGGTGGGTTATTTGGATGCATCTACCAGGACACTTACATGTTAAAAGGGTTCTTTCTTTGCTGTTTATGTGTAATAAAGAGACTTCCTTTGCACTTATCTCTGTTATTAGCTCTTCCTCCTGCATAAAATGACTTTTCCCAGATATTGTAGTCGATGTACAGACGTCTGATGAATATCATTGATGATGCTGGTATAGTAAGGCCAAGCTAAAAAGCAAAAACTAATCCAAGACGCAGTAGCCCTTGTCAGAGAGTATAGAAAAATGTTTACTAAATGGAGGACCAAATATGTAGAGAATGAAAAGCCATATTTTTTCTTATATGGAGAATGCCGCAAAATTGGATATACTCTTTGTTTTGAAAAGCAGAATGAAAAAAGAAAAAGATCTTCCCTTGTAGTAAGTAACTGAGTAGCAGCAGTAGCTGGGGAGCTGAGCCTTTGTTCTATTCCTTGTGGATCATGTGCAGAGTTACTTTTGCTTTTTCCCAGCTTTGCTTTTGGAAACTACTGCCACCATAATTCCTAACGTTTAACATACATCCCGATTTCCAGCAGCTAATTTTTGGAAAAGGTACATGTTGTATGTGAAAATTGTGGTAATTTATTCCGTGTTCTAAAAGTGTGGAGTCATCATTGATGAGTACAACAGCTAAGATTGATGGATAGACTGCTCTAATTAAAAATAACCTATTTAATTAAAGGTTTTCAAACTTATTAGTTCTTTTAAAATAATTCAAGTACTATACAGAATTTTGTGGTCTTGTGTTAACACGACCATACTTCATCATTAGTGTTATAATTGATGAATGTTCCCAGGGAATCAAAATCAGACTTGGGTCTGATGGGAACAAAATTATTTAAATAAATCAATATTCAAGATATTACTTTTTCTTGCTTAGATTTTTAATATTATTTCCTTAATTACATTGATTAAAAGCAGTGCACACACTAAAAGCATAGTGAAAATATACCTAAATATTTGAAAATACATGACAGGCCCAAAGGTCAAAGTATGAGAAAGAAATTGCTGTAAAATTTGTTGAAGATGCAACTTTGCTGCAAGCATTAGAGAATGAATAAAGTACCAGGAATATAGCTGTAGATTTGAGCCTTTGGACTGAACATTTTTTTTAAATTTAAGTCAGTATTTCTTCTTACTTGCAATAGCTTTAAAGTAACTATCAAGGCTTCTAGAAAAAGTCAAGTGAGTAAGCAATCCTACCTAAGAAATCTCCAAAAACAACTGAAAGAGTTTGGGAGTATATGGTCCATTGGAACTAAATGATACTCTCCTGACTATAACATACCATTAGTGTTTTAGCAAGGTATCCCTATAAAAGAGACAGGTCTGGACATAAGCAGCATTTTTACACCATGAAAAGACTGCATGAATGCTGCAGTGAAATACAGTGGGTACCAGTAGCTGTGTAGTATAGTTCCTGCTCTGACATACTGTAATTACAGTGCATCAAAGCAGACTCAATTAACTGAGTCTGCTAGAGCGTGCTAATTAGCCTCAGCATCTTGTGCATTCAACATCTCTGTGCTTAAAAATGGTGGTGGGTGTGCTTTAACTAAAGCTCATCAAATTAAGTGTGTAACAGCTTGTCTGACAGATGTTTAACAGCCAGTTTGATGAGCTTCAGTTGAAATGCCCACCAGTTAAAGCATGGGACACTGATACCCATGATGCTGCAGGTGTTTAATTAAAGCGGCTCCCAAGAGCTGCTCTAATTAAAGAGCCCCTTGCCTTGCGTGTTTTGTGCACATTGCACCCTTATATGTAGCTGCCTTCATGTGGTGCCAGGCACTGCCAATAAGCTTGCTGTCTTGGGCATGTTTATGATACCCATCTGGTGACATATTAAGGAGGCTACATTATATCTATTTTAGTGTGTAATGTCCATAGACCATGTGTTCCATGCTTTGCTGTGGTGCCTCAAAGCATGGTCATTTAACAGTGTAGATCTTTATCAGTGTAGATTTAGGTGGATCAGTTCAAGTTTTGTAAAGGCTCATTTTCATTTACTTTCTTTCATAGATTTGCCAGACATACAAGAAGAAAGATGAGATGCAAGGATGTGGTTTAATTTTGCTGACACTTTGTTAGTTCATCTAGGAAAATTGCCAAGCAATACATTGGATGGTACAGTTCATCATTCTTTCCCTGATAATTTCTATCTATTTTGAAAATGTTGTCACCAACCCTAACCTATCCCAAACCAAAGATGGGTGCTGGGACCACATTGTCTTCCACTTATACTAGAGTTATTAAAAAAGCACTGGTAAAAGGGTGTTGTCTTAGTATTGCATCAATTTTAAGAACCCAGTGCCTAAGAGGATGCCTTTTCTGAGCTCCTAACTTGCTTGGGGAAAGAGGGGAAAAAAATGCTACGTTGACTGGTGGAGCAGTGAGAGAAAAAGTCCTTTCCGGTCCCAAAAAAAAGGGGATTAGATAATGCCCACAGCAGATCACAAAACATGTCTTCATCTGTTGGTAAAGTTTAAGTATAATTGCATGCTAGTCCATTTTTCCTGTTACAGTGCACCCTGTGCCACTTTTGATTAGTTCTAGCATTGGAGATGCATACTTCCTATATTGCATAACGTGAAGGAAAAAGGCCCCTAAAGGAGCCATAAACCTCTCCCATTTTTTTTGTTTGGCAAGATAAGAACCCCCTATTCAGATCATGAGCACTGTCTCTTGAAGAAGTTAATTTAAAACGTGCAATCTAATTGGAAGCCCATAAAAAAAATGGAAGACTCAGAGCTGCATACACACATTCAAATAATTTGGAGAATTCTCCCAGGTTTGTTCTTCTGGTGGAGAAATTTATCCAGAGGTGTGTGTACAGATATTTGAATGTTGAGGCCTTAAAGAGTGGAGTGCTGACACTGTGAAACCAGGGGACGGAGTTGGGGAGGGGTGGGTGGGCAGTGTGCTATTTACAAATCTCAGTATGCTCTACAGGCTCCCTTCTTCTGCCTAGCAATGGATGGTAGCAGTGCATAGGGCAGCCCTTATTGGCTAACAGCTATTCATAAATTCATAGATTATAAGACTGGAAGGGATCTCGGAACATCATCGCGTCCAGCCCCCTGCACCAAGCAGGAAAGATGATAGGGGGTCAGGTGGCCCCAGCAAGGTAACTGTACAGTCTCCTCTTGGGGTAGGTGATTCTGTCACCCCTGGAGGGAGCTTATTCCATAGTCTGGACACCCTGACTGTGAAGGATTTTTTCCTAATGTTGAGCCTGACTCGATTGTCCAGGAGTTTGTGATCATTAATCCTGGTTTTCCCCTCGGGTGCCCTGGTGAACAGTTGCTCACTGAGCCCTTGATGTACTCCCCTAGTGTAGCTTTAAGCTGCTACCAGGTTCCTGCTCAGTCTTCTTTTCCTCAGGCTGAAGAGCCCCAGATCCCTCAGCCTTTCCTCATATGCTGTGCCTTTTAAGACTGAAATCATATAGGACAGTTTCCCGGATACTGAGTTTCTTTTTCCATGTCATTCTCTTGAACTGTCCCTGTCTCCGCTCAAGGACTGATGGGCCAATGAAGTGCCCTCCAGGAGACCTAAGACACCAGAGGATTTAGCTATGGTGATAACTGATTTTTTTCCCCAGGACCATTTTCTTTCTGTCCAATTTTTAGACAATAGGTAGCCAAACTTCTAAATTGTTTTTAATTGGGCAATTACTTTGGTATACGCTTTAAAAATACAGTAACTTCTCTTTAGGGAGAGATAAGGCTCTGTTTTCACCAGCTTCAGTATTCTTATAACTGGCACATGACTATACATGAATGTGTTCTGGACATAGAAAACACATGCATTTCTATGCATGCATTTCTGGCTTGAGTGTGAGGCTAGCTGGAGTTTGAAAACTGACCAGGAGGTGAAGTAGTATGCAGATGTGAAAACACTTTCTCAGTCAGGTATACATACTAGCATGCTTTTATAATAAGGATAAAATTAGTAGTGGTTTGCCTGATGCTAATTTCTAGAGATCCAAAAAACATCAGGTATTAATGCAAAGGCTCCTAGAATCGAAAAGGATGGCTTTAGTATTTACAACTGTGCCTATTACCTTGACAGGAAAAGAAGATCTAGGCACTGGTAGATTTTTCTTTAATTAAGCAGTTGCAATAGTTAAATGTGTTTGCCTCTTCAGGATTTAGCAAGTTTATATATTGCTTACTAGCTAGTTTACATTGTTGCCATTTATTTAAAAGTATTTTATCAACAGAATGTGACATATCATGTAGCCACATCAGTAAGGCTGCATTTTGTCCTTATTTTAACAAAGCCAGAAGTATAAATAGTTCTTGAACATTAAGTTATATTTTGCTGCCTGTTTCAGTATCCAGAAGCTATATCAAGTGCTGTTAAGTTCCAGGTGTAGACCTTTATCAAAGTTAGCTCAGCAAATCCCTTGTTTCAGTCACAGGTGTGTAACAGCACACCTAGGATTCTTTGAGCACAGTTGGGCATTATGGCACAGCGGGGGACTCTATGAATATTTAATCAGTTAGATTCGACTTCAGTGGCTGGAAACCAGTGCCTATATATATAAATAATGAAGACATCACTAGTAATAGAGTAAAGCAGAAAACATACCCAGGTTTTCTTTTTTTCCTGAGCAGTTTGCTTAGAGCTCTATTTGGATAGTGTCTACAAGAAGTACTTTACTGATAGCCTGAGGATTTAAACGAAAAAGAGTTTATACCTGGAATAAGACTCCTAATTTAATATTGAGTTAATGTGCTTGCCTGCTGTTTCTATCTGCTGTGTGAGAATAGGAATTCATGTGTCAAGCATCTGTTTTACATTAAATGCATCGCATTTTTGGATGTTCAAGCGTGACAGTTGTTACCAAGCTAACACAAGTGACTTTATGCAGGCATCTTTAGCAGATCTTGGACTTTAATGTGTTTATTGTGAGAGATGTATACAGGGAAAATACTGTGTTTTAACAAGGTTTTTGCACCTAAATATAATTAATTAGGATTTGGAAATTACAAATTCCGTGGTTTGAATAATTATAAAGATGCCTTCATTCAGGAAAAAGGAGATCAACGGAGAAGCCTGGATTTCAGGTAGTTAATTCAATTTCAGTTGATTCACTTGTGATAATGTTTACAGGTTCCTGTAAACACATTTCTGCATAGTTAAGAACATATTTTTGTGACTGTAGGTCTTTAATGAATAAATTTATAGCATGTTTAAAGCCATATATATAGGAAAATTAATAAAAGTCTGAGTTAGGCTGGGAGTGATATACCTTATCATGTAGTTGCAAACATTGTCATGATGGAAGAGTTCTAAATGTCAGTTTATTAACTGAAATGAAAATATTATCTATAAATTTGATGAATTTTCTATCTAAACAGACATATCGACCACACATTTTTCAGTGTTTGTGAACATGTTGGGTATTATTCATCAACATCCTCCTTTAATCTGCTCATCTTTCAGTTTCTCCACAGTTCCTATATAACTTTAGAGTCATGACCCAGTTAAAGGTGTTCCTGTTACCAGATATTTCAGTCATGAGATTACCAAAGACTATCTTGGATGTCATTACCATTTTTTAAATAGATTTCCTATACCTTTTACATTGGGAAAATATAACAAATAGCTGTAGTGTCTTCTCCCAAAGTTATGCAGCTATGACTGTGGTTTTTGTTTTGGAGGTGGGTTAAAATGATTTTATTCAGGATTTGTGTAATAGTTTATTGATATTGAGTTTGTAGCTCATTTTTACAATTGGAAACCATGGGAGGAAATTATATATTCATTAATAAATTGTTTTATGTTCCCTACATTAATATATTTCCCTTTTTATATATTGATTTGTTCTCTTAATGTGCTTCACCTAGTTTTCCTCTTGTAATTGTAATTCTGGATTATTTAATAGAAAAAAAATGGTGTATTGATTGTTCTGGCTTTCTTTGAAGTAAAGAAATTTTGTTGCACCGTGGATTAGTTAAACACATGTTTTTATGGGAATGGATAACAACAGCTTGCCATTTTTTCTCTAGGAACAACTATTATATTACTTATTTAAACCCAATATACAGTACTTATTTAAAAAGAACTACAAAACACAGTTAATTTATTTTATCTCCATATGTCGAAGTGCACTGTTATTGAACAGGATGCATTTGATTTGGTTTCGGTGATAATTTGAGTTTGCAGATTCTTTCTAAATTAATGGTTGCCATTGTTGTGTAATTTCCTTACTGATTCGTCGTGATGGAGTCAACATAGCTCATTAGTCAAATGAAACTCTATCATAAAAATCTATGTCCCCGTAATGTTAGTCTTATTGTAATTTAATTATGCCAAAGGCCAATTTTATACAGTGTATATAAAAGCCACTCTGTACTTTAAACAGTATTATGGTACTTGTATTATAGCAGCAGTAGGAATTTAATATTATCTTACATCATAACAATTTAAAACTATTTAGTCCTTTCCTTTGATTATGTTTCTTATTATTTCTTAAATGCAAAAATCTAGAACTCTTGGTCAACTGAGATTTCATATGCATTAATGATTTTTAGTGCATCCACAATTGTGGTATCCGTGCGCCTTACATATTTAAGGGACCCCCCCACAGGTTTCTTTTTTAAAAAGACTTGGCTATCCCACTCAGTGCAACACTGTCAACATAAATTATCAAGAGGTTATTGGGAAACACCCACATGGTAAAAGTGAGAAGACTTGGGTTCAGGCTTATCTTTCATGGTATGAAATGTAGAGGTGTGTTCTTTCTTCAGTTGGCTTGCATGCAGATCAACATGGGTTCTTGCACTTGGGCATCCAAGTTGAGCACAGCTGACTAGAAGAGCAGAAGGTAGTCACTGAGGTAACTGTGTTCTGACTTGGTTAAAACTTTAAGGCTAAATGAAAGGACTTTGTAGTAGATGTTTTTGGGTCCATACATTAAATGTTTAGCACTGATGTGAAGAGCTCCTCTTGTGCTTCATTCAAGAGACACATCAGCTGTAGTTTTTAGGGAATCTTCATGATAATTCTGTGTAGAGATCTAGACAGTATCCTTGTATGGAAATAAACGGAAAGTGGGTAACTGATTATATTTGCATCAGACATGAAGTTTGTAGACCAGTTGAAAATACACAATAGTATTGGTGGCCCTCACTATAGTGATGGATTTATTAGCCTCAGTAATTTATTATGCCTCCTGTATGAAACTGTATGCTCATAGTTTCATAGTTGCATAGTTGGTAGGGTCAGAAGGGACCTGAGCAGATGATCAAGTCCGACCCCCTGCCATGGCAGGAAAAAGTACTGGGGTCAAATGACCCCGGCAAGGTGTTCGTCTAGCCTCCTCTTAAAGACCCCCAGCGTAGAAGCCAGCACCACTTCTCTTGGAAGTCGGTTCCAGATGCCTTGACAGTGAATGAAGTAGCACCTCCTGATATCTAGTCTGCATTTACCCTCTGACAGATTGTGACCATTATTTCAAGTCACACCTGGTAGTGCTTGGGGGAACAGGGACTCCCCCAATGCCTGCTGGTTCCCTCTGACTAGTTTGTAACAGGCCACTAGATCCCACCTCAGCCTTCTCTTGTTGTGGCTGAACAGGTTTAGGTCCCTTAGCCTCTCCTTATAGGGCCTGCCCTGATGCCTCCCGATCATGCGAGTGGCCCTCCTCTGGACCCTCTCCATGTTGTCCACATCCCTCCTGAAGTGCGGTGCCCAGAACTGGATGCAGTACTCCAACTGTGGCCTTGATATACATCTGTGGATGCACGACAAGGTATGGTTGACCTTCCTGACCATGTCCCCACTTTGTCGGCCCATGTTCATTGTGGCATCAGTGATGACTCCAAGGTCCTTTTCTGTCTGGACACTGGCAAGAAGAGAGTTCCCCAGCCTGTAGGTATGCTGCTGGTTCTTCCTCCCCGGGTGCAGTACCTCGCACTTGGCAGTGTTGAAACCCATTCTGTTCTTATCCGCCCACTCCTGTAACCTGTCTAGGTCTGATTGCAGCCTATTCCTCACTTCTAGCATGCCCACTTCCCGCCACATCTTAGTGTCATCTGCAAATTTGAACAGGGTACTTTTTACCCCCTTGTCCAAGTCACTGATATTGAACAGTGCAGGCCCGAGGACTGAACCCTGTAGAACCCCACTGCCCACATCCCTCCAGGTCAAATTGGACCAGTCCACCATCATTCTCTGGGTGTGACCCTTCAGCCAGTTAGTGACCCAATTGACTAAGTGTCAGCGCCATAGTACCCTAGTTTTTTAATGAGAATGTGGTGAGAGACAGTGTTGAAGGCCTTCCTAAAGTCCAGAAATACTATGTCCATTGCTACATCTGCATCTAAGGATTTTGTGACCTGGTCATAGAAGGCCACCAGGTTCATCTCACAGGACCTGCCTCTAATAAACCCATGTTGGTTGCCCCTAAGCATAATCTCCCCTGCTGGCCCCTTGCAGACATGTGCCAGGATAATACTCTCAAAAAACTTACCCAAGATCGAGGTAAGACTAACTGGCCCCTAGTTTCCTGGGTCCTCCTTCCTCCCTTTTTTGAAAATGGGAACCACATTGGCCCTTTCCCAGTCCTCTGGCACCACACCAGAGCGCCATGAGTGCTTGTAAAGCTGTCTCACAGTGACCTCTGGTAATTCCCTCAGCACTCTGGGGTGGAGATCATCAGGACCAGCTGATTTAAATATATCCAGTCCATCCAGAAGTTCCCTGACTAGATCCTCACTGACCCTAGACCTGGGTGCACCTCCCCTGGGGCCTGCTGGGGTTCTGTTGTGGGGAGGGTGCCCCGCTCCTTGCTCAGAAAAATGGAGGCAAATAAATTGTTAAATAGGTTAGCTTTGTCATCTGGTAGATGACCAGATTGCCTAGCATTTCTTGCAGAGGACCCATATTACCTGTTACCTTCTTTTTACCCACTATGTATTTAAAAAAGGACTTTTTGTTGTCCTTGATCTGGATAGCTGGTCCCAGTTCCATCTCCACCTTGGCCTTCCTGACCGCCGCCCTACAGCCCCGAGCAACCAAGGTATAGTCCTCCCTGGTGATGGTCCCTCCCTTCCATTGGGTGTACACCTTCTTTTTAGCTAGGAGACGTTCCTGTATGCTTTTGGTGAGCCATAGGGACTTTTGTGCCCTCTTGCCCCCTTTGATCTGTGTTGGGATTACCTCCCTTTGGGCTTGAAGGATCATCTCCTTAAGGAATGACCACTCTTCTTGGACACCTAACTTTAATTTCCTCTTCCCTTTGGGATCTCAGTGCCTCCCCGACTATTCTCCTTACTTCATTGAAGTCCGCCCTTCTGAAGTCCAGGGCTGCTGCCTTGCTTCAGGCTTTTGCCACCTTGCGCTGGATAGTAAATTCCAGCAGGCAACGATTGCTGCCACCCAGGTGGTCAAGCACCCGCAGACCCCTCACCAGGTCGTTGCCTGTGGCCAGAACTAGATCCAACAAGGCGTCTCCCCTGGTGGGGCTGTGTATCTCCTGGGTTAGATGGAGGTCCTGTATCTCGGCTAGGAACCCATGTGAGCAGTCAGACCTTGCTGACTGCTCTTCCCAGCAAATGTCTGGAAAGTTCAGATCAACCATGATGACAACATCCTTTGACCTAACTACCTCCGTGAGCTGACTGAAGAATTCCCAGTCTAGTTCTTCCCCTTGGTTGGGTGGTCTGTAGTAGACCCCCACTGTTATGTCCCTTTCCCCTCGACTTCCTTGTATTCTAACCCACACTTCAGTGTGCTCCTCGTCTGACCTTGTGCTACTTGTTGAGGATGTGTATTTCTCCTTGACGTAGAGTGCCACGCCACCACCTTTCCTCCCTGTCCTATCCCTTCTGTGCAGCCTATAGCCCTTGATATTCACTTCCCAGTCATGCATTGGATCCCACCACGTTTCTGTGAACCCCACTATGTCTGGCTTGGTGCCAGCTAGCAGGAGGGTAAGTTCCTCCTGCTTGTTCCCCATACTACGAGCATTTGTGTAGAGGCATTTGAGGCCTCCTGAAGATGTGTGCCCTGGCCCCCTAAGCGCAGTACTGCCCAGACCCCTGTTGCTTACCTGGGTATTTGTTCTGCTCGTTGTCAGTCTAGGCTGGGCTGTTCTTGTGGGTGACACTTGATTTAGTGGTCCAAGGCTTCCTCCGCCCTTGTCTTCCCCTTCCCACGACGAGCCTAGTTTAAAGCCTGTCGGAAGAGATCTGCCAACATAGAAAAGAACACACTACTCTTCGAATCTGCTCTTTTCTTCCAGTCAACAAAAAATCATTTTTTTTTTTTTGATCAAATGTATTTGCTCACTTTTTTCAGGTATTTTATTTACTCAGGACAGTGTTTCCTAAACATTTGCTGACATGGACAAGAAGAGCTGGATATTATCTACCTACCAATAGTGGATAACGCATAGCATTATATAACATCCACAGTCAAGTTCATTTCAGTCATGTAATATGAGTAATTGTCACAGCACAAGCTGAATTCATAAGAGTAAATTTCTGTGCTAGAGGAAAATGACATACATAATTCTGTCTTTTTCCTCTGACTTCCCTCTCCAAACCCATCATTTCTTACCTTGACTAACAGTAGTAATTAGACCTGAGAGGTATTGGCACTGGATTTATGACCCAGGTACCTTGTTCTTGGCACAACGCAAACCCTCAGACTGACAACAGCTTCTTCCATTCAATAATAGGCAAACGTTATTGGTATACAGTGATGACAAGTAAGAATAATGCAGGCAAGGCAAGAAAAATAGCTACCCATGATTCTGTATCTACTAGTTCTAGGGTTGTCACCGAGAGAAGGTACATCTGGTCAGTATGCAAGCTTCACCCTGTGGCTCTTTCTTGAATGTCAGATGTCAGCAGCCTGGAGGTCAAGGGGTGAGGCACACTCCCCCCTAGAGGGGTGGGTGAGAATTGGGTTGGTGGTGTGCTGTCTGTCCATGGTGGCTTTGGGTTCTCCCCTCGTGGACTCTTTGTTGCTCTGAAATCCCTCGTTTTGTATTCTTTTCCCCTCCTGATGACTCTTCATCTCTGGGTACCATTGATTGGTTTCCCTGTGGTCACTGTACTGTCCATGTTCTGTTCTGTCAGCATATTCCTTTGTTTCCCACGTGCACACATCTTAATTTGGTCATTTACCGGTCTTAATTCGGGCATGTCCCAGCCTCCTAATTGACTCCATTCACCAAAACTGGAAATCCCAAGGGCTCTGCACTGGGCACTGTGACCTAATACCACCTTATTTCAGGTACACTGTTCAAATTTCCCAGCCTGTTTATGGCCGCTTATCTGTTGACCTCAGTCATGGTGTCTGCCTTGAAGGAAACTTTGTTGCAAACAGGCTTTTAGAAACCAGTTAACCCTTGCCATTCCCTCAGACCATTGTTCTAATGCAATGACTACTTTACCTTCCAGCCAGTTCCTAAAAGTAAACTTCTAAATATCATTTTCTAGCCACCAAGAGGGAGCTATGAAGCTCCTTCTGTAATGCAGGATCTGGACTTTGGGGGTGAGAAAACTCTAAGCACTCCTTCTAGCAGGGTAGCAACAATGGGTATCTTTATACATACTCCAGGGTAGGGGAAGGGGTGCTTTAATTAGAGTGACTCTTGGAAGCCACTTTAATAATTAAAGTGCCCATGATGTCTTATGTATTCAGCATCCTGAGTTTCAAAATGGTGGTGGGGACACTTTAACTAAACCTTGTTTGATGAGCTTTAGTTAAAGTTCCCCCATTGCCATTTTGAAGTGTGGGGGCATTGAATATACTAGATGTCAAGGCTGCTGAAGTATGCTAATAGCATACTCCAACAAACTCAGTTAATCAAGTTTGTTTCCATATGTGCTAATTTGCATGTGTCAGTGCAGGCACCAGGCATGTGTGTCGGTGTTTAATGTTTGGATGGATCTTTTAAGCAGTGTTAAATTTTATATCTTATACAGCTTTGCATTATTGGCTATCCCACATGTACCAGGACCTCTGTGCCCGTATTTCAGTCATTACTTCTCACCAGATAGAACAAAAACATTTATACAAAAATGAATAAAATTATTACCACTGCATTAAAAATAACACAGCAAAGCAGGTTCTCCCATTGTATAAAATACATGGAGTGGGTAGGATTCTTGTTGTGTTTCTGACAGGAACAGCACAAAACTTAAAGTCTGGGGAGAGATTTTTAAGTTATCTCTGGTACTTTGATCCTGTGCTGCAGCAGTCTCCAGTATAATTCAAACAGCTTCTAAGTCTGAAATGGGCAATTATTTCAGCTGCTGGGGTACGTAGTGAGTTTTGGTGAGCTGTCAAGGGCTGCACACACAATCTTTCAGAAAATATTGTTTTAACAAATTAGATGAAAAATCATATACTAAATATCAAACATCTACTGTACTTATTGTACTGTATTTTAATTTTAATTCAAGACATTTTTTGTTGTGGTTTATTTTTCAGTAGTGTATATAAAGGCAAACACATAATAGCTCAAAATAAAGTTTTCTTATATATTGTATGTGTGTGGGAGTGTCTGGGGAAATGGGTGTTTGGTGGGGTTGGGGTGTGTTTGTGTGGGGTGCTGCCAATGTACTAGGTCTTGGGAGCTGGCCAGGGGTGAAGGGAAGCGAGGGAAGGGGGTACATAAAGCAGAGCTCTCCCAGGCAGTGTGACACAAGTGCAGGTGTGGTCTGCTCCCCCTGTCTGGCCCACAGCTGCCCCCATGGCACTCTGCATAGGGCTGAACCCAGCCTGCTATTGCCCACACCATGCTCCTGCCCCATGCCTGCTGGTGGCACTGCCTTGGCTCCAGCTCCAGCCAGTGTTAACGGGCACTTTTCAGATTTCTCCACCACCCAGGTACTGCTCAGCTGCCGAGGCACTACTTGGTACCCCCCACCTCCAGAAGTTTATTCTCCTCCTCCTCCCCTGTTGTGCAGCTCTGGCTGCCTTCCACTTACTTATCATGCTGGGCAGGCAGAGCTGGTGGAAGATAGCCATGAGCTAGAGCTGGAGCCCTGTGCATTGGAGCAGGAGCCACCCAGCTACAGCTTCCTCCCTGCTTGGCTGGGTGTGTGGGGCCCAGCACATACCCCCATAGCTGCTGCTGCTTCCTCATGCTATCTGCTGCTTGGGGTGTGTAGCAGGGGCTGAATGAGGCAGAAGAATTGCTGGAGGCAGGGGGGGGGCAGGTGTGGGCGTGGGCTGCCCAGGTGGGAGCGAGTGCGCCTCAGCTTCATGCAGAGCACCATGGGGTCAGCCGCAGACCAGATACAGTCAGTTGTTGGGCCAGATCTGCACTGTGGGCAATATTTTGCCCACCCTTGTTCTAAGTGCTGCCTTATTGGGCACAGTAATCCATAGGCCAGAATTTCCATAGTGGTGTACATTGAAGGTCCACCCCAAAAGATCACATACTACAGCTTTGGATGGATTCCTTGGAGCAGGATGATTAAAAATTGAAGTTCTAAAAGAAACAAATTTCTTCCCATTTTACCATTCTATTTTCCTCTTAAAGCTCAGCCTTCCATCTCCCATATTTTTTTCTTTTTGCTTATCATATCTGTCATTCTCATCCTGGCCCATACACTTCTGCTTCACTGGCTCAGCTCTAATGTCTAGCATACTTTTCCACTCCACTTACCACTTTCTTTTTAAGGGTTACATTTTCCCTGCCACTCTTCTCTTGCTGGTTTTTTTTTTCAACATTCCAGTTCACATGCTGTGTTCTTTGTATTCCTGTATGTCTTCCTTAATTCCTTTTTTCTCCAATGTCCATCTTTCACCTTTTGTCATGAGAAAGATTCAATATATTTTGCCTTCATCAGCGATTCCTTTTCCATTATCCATTTCTCTTTACCCATTATTTCAGCTGTTTACTTTCAAATCTTACAGTAACATCTGTCTGTCTGCAGGTGCACATACCTTTTGTCTGTTTCTTTTATACTGACTCACTTAAGAAACACTACGTTGCTGGGTTTTTTTTAGGGATACCTTACTTGCCTAGTATCTGGGAAACAGGTCAACTAATTGCCTGATCAAACTACAGGGTTTTAGGAGCCTAGTTAGAGAGCCCAGTAGGATAAAATATCAGTTGAGTATTGGCAACTCTTGCAGTTTTATTCCAAGTAAGGCAGTTTCTCCCAAGGCTGGGGTCTGTCACATGGTGATGAAGAAGTAGCAGCGCTCATGAACTTCACGCCTGGAGGACCACCCTCTCTGATTGTTTTTTCCACTTGCTTGTGTCTTGGTAAAACAATCAGCAGCAACACTGGAGTTTTCACCCTTGGTTAGTTGGGAGGAAAAGCCTTCCATATACCTCTTAAAACTAAGATAAGGGTATGTACCAATGCAGTTGGGGGCTGAACAAACATACATTTTTGTGTTTTTAGTGGTGTTAGGGGCTTCTTGCATTCATTGATGGTGAAGATAGGTGTTTGGTGGCATAGGGTGAAGCTAAAGAAAGTGGTTGCAGGGTGGGACACAGCTTTCTGGTGGCAAAGAGGAGGTTGAATTGTTCACTTTGAGGTGATAGCTTTGCCATATTAGGAAGTTTGGGTTATTTTCTTCAGGAACATGCTTTAAGTTTAAATTCCTATGGTTTAGATGAGCCTATAAGAAGGGCTGACCTGGGTACTAGGGACTGGGTCCTTTCTAGATTAGGTTTCCTTTTTATTGGCATATCCTTCTTCCTTTTGAGCTTTTAATATGCTTGTATTACTTTTTACACCATATTAGATTGCATGTAATTACATTGTATTTAGATATACTGTAGTTAATTAATTACATGCTTCAGGGTTTCTGCTTGTTGCCTGTAGGGACTAGAATGAAATTTCTCATTTTGCAAATGTAATTTGGCTTTTGCCTGCCTCTGAAGCCTTGGAAACTGGCCATATCTACATATGGGAAACTAAGGTGAGGTGGGGTAGTGATAATGTAGATGTGCTGCAAGGGATTAAATTGATCACCAGATTGAGCATCACAAAATTATTTTCTCCTAGGTCATTCTGGCAAGGACCATTGTAATTTTTTTAATGTCTGTGGGGCACTGTCCTCTTCCTAAAATAATCTGGGCATATTTTACCAAATTCCTTGTCATTTCAGGCAGGGTCTTAAGGCAGCAATAGTGTTCTTCTTCTCTTCTGCTCTTTTCCTAAGGCACATTGCTATTTTTGAAGGGGCTGCTTTTTGGAACAAAAGGGTACCTATATGTGTGCTTTGACATGTTCTAATTAATTGAGTCTGCTCCATGTTCTAATCAGAATGCTCTAGCATTTCTGTAGTATCACATGTATAAGCCCCTGTTCATTTAAAAATGGCCACTGGGGCACTTTAACTAAAACTTGTCAAATAAGCTTTATTTAAAACATCCCAAAGCCACTTTTAAATGTGCAGGAGCTTAATACATGTGATGCTGCAGCATTTTAATTAGAGTGGCTCTCCAGGAACTGCTCTCATTAAAATGCCACCTCCCACACCCTAAGCATTTATATAGGCACCCAAAGATTGTGATAGTGTATTAGGAGCTTTGTGGTTTGTTTGTGCTGAAGTGGTCTGATTCGATTTTCTTGTGGATCCTTTTGGATTTAATGTGTATTATATAATTATATGTGAGTATAGGGGACTGAATTCAATGGCTCAAGTATTTCCATCCAGTCTGATCAGGAACAGAGTCTGGGTGCACAGACTGCTCCTAAATAAGCACTCTTATTAAAGACTGCCTGCAGCAGTAGATCCTTTCTGAAAAGGACTTATTAATTATCAGCTTGATAAGGCATATGATCTTCACTAAGACAAAATCTACATCTTGTGCACCCATCACTTACTGACATAATGGCATTGCAGACTGAGCAATGCCTCCGGATGCATAACATTTACATAGGTGACTGGTAGGGAGGGTATGGGGGGCATGTGCCCCCCTGAGATTGCCCACTGCTGCCACTGTCACTGGTTTATGCGGGTGGCTTCCATTCCCCACCCCCCTGCTGCCACCACCACTGCCAGCTTCTGTGGGTGGTCATCCCATCCCTACTTGCCTCCCAGTCGCCAATGCTGGCGCCCACAAACTGTGCCTGCCCAGTCTCAGGCGGCACCCCATAGTATCACATTTAACTCTGCATCAGTACTGGTATCTTTTCAATCATCAGTGGCCAAGATATCTGGTTTGATCTTCAGCTTTGGAAAAAAGTCCTTGAAAGACTTATAAGCCCCAAGAACTTACCGTGCTATCAGAAACCACTTCATTATTTTGATATGACATTCACCACACATTCCTCAAGGATGGTTAGAAGTGACTCAGTTTTCTATATCAATGCCAGCCTCTTGATGACAGTTCAGTCTTCACTGGACTCTTTGATGGTACTACCAATTCCTTATCATCCTCTGGTGTTAAGAAGAGAGCATTTGCCAGTTGTGAGATCACACAGATCCGTTGTCACATCTGATCCCAACTTCAGGTTCAATATAAATTATAGAAAATTCATATAGCTTTTGAGATTCCTGGTATTATTCACCATGGCTGCTAGTATCTTATTATTTTCAATGCCTGTGTAAATTTTGTTGGAGCCATTCCTATTATAGAAGATAGACCCAATCGGCTTATTTTTGATGGAGATCAATATCCTGTATCAGCTGAGAATGGAGATATCTCCCTTTTGCAGACAAGAATTGGGTCATGATCTTTTCACCCACAGAGAAATTTCAGAAACTGTGACAACCAGCACCTGCTAATGTTTCTTATTTATCTTCAGACAAAGCTGTGGTACATGATCAGATAAGCTCTATTTAAGATTACAAAATCTTCCAAGACATGATAAAGAGAATGACTACAGCTACAATCCTTTTGAGGACATAGCAGACAGACATGCAGGCAGACAGCACCAGGTATCAGCCACTGATTTTGATCAGTTTTAATCTTGTCTGATATTAAGATCCTTATGAGTTGCAACATCCCATGAGAAGTCTTGGCAAAGCCAGTAAAGGTTATCTTCTGAGGAAAAAAAGCCGAACTCTTGCACCCTCTTTGCCAGGAAATCCTTTTCAACTTCCAGCCTACAGATGAGGTGAGACTAGCAAAATATAGTCATTTTGTTGTCTTGTAGGGCCAAGTCAATTCTCAGGATCTCAAAATTACGCTGCTAGATGGGAGGGTGTGACACAATTGCACATATACACATGCAAAAATCAGTTAGGCACATACACACACTACCAACTCAGGCACATGCACATCCAAGATTACCAGTCTAAGCACATGCACATCCATCACCAGTTCAAGCATCTACACGTTATACACACCAAATGTTAGCCACAAATCAATTGTCAATACCCACACATTCCATACACATATACAGATTACTAATTCATATACCATGCACATGATGAGATATATATATATTTGCCCCTTCACACACACACACACACACACACACACACACACACACACACACACACACACACACACACACACACAGGTCAGTTCCTGACTTGGGTGATGTGGTGTGTGTGTGCGTGTGCTTGGGGTACCTAGGGTGCTTGGTGAGTGTGGGAGGGGGAATCAAGGGTCAAAGATTTCCAGGAGGAGAAGGAGGGAGATAGATGGAGGTTAAGATGAGAGAGGGAAAAAATAAGAGAGTGAAAGTGCCAGGATTGGAACCGGCAGACTGGAGGGGATCTGCGATTACTTAAGGTCAAGTGGCCCCGGAGTTACTTGGGGTCACCTGGTGCCAGGGTGGAAGTGAGGGAAAAAGGCTGGTAGCAAGGAGGAGACAGCCAGGAAACAGAGAGGCAGAAAGCTGGGAGATCAGAGGGCTGGAAACTGAGAGGCAGAAAGCTGGGAGATCAGGGGGCAGATAAGTGGTGGCAAGGAGGAAACAGGAAACACAGGCAGAAAGCTGGGAGATGGAGCTGGGAACTTAGAGGCAAAAAGCTGGGAGATAGCTGGGAAATCAGAGGCAAAAAGCTGGGAGATAGCTGGGAAATCAAAGAGGGTCGGGAGGTCAATAAGACAAAAACCCAACTTGGGTTGTCAAAATAACAGGTTTATTAATTAGACAACACATGACACAGCCCCTTGAAATTATTGGTGTGTACACACACACACACATTCTCTCACTCTCTCTCTCTTTTGTTGCATGAGAGAAAAAGGGTTGGTGAAGGGATTGAAGTTAAAGTGTGTAGAGACAGAGTCCAGGTCCTTTGCTTGGAGAACAAAGGTAGGTGATAGGTACCCATCCTGGGCTGTGAGTTGATCCTTGATGGCCAGTCAGGGTCTTTTTCAGCGAGCTGTTGTCCAGAGGGGGTCGCCAGCAGGGGCTCTGGATGGATAGGTAGCATGGTGCAGAGCTGGTCCAGGTGGAGAGGGCATCCCACTGGGTCTGTCTTCACTACCCCTTTTTATAAGAGCAGACCTTCTATTACCTTAGTGGCAGGGTCATGCCCATGCAAGGGTCAGCCCTGGTGTACTGAGCATGTGTACTACATGTAAGTACATGCAGTTCCAGGTGTCTGTGTTGTAATAATGGTTTGGCTGATTTCTGTAGGGTCTTTGTCTTTCAAATGCTGGGTCCTTGGTTCCTGGGTGAATCAGTGGAAAGCAGTGGTTTGGTCATTGAGCTGATGGTCCAGTCGTTGAGATGATTATTCAGTAGAGGCCTGCTACCACTGTATCTCAAGCACCCTCATTCATCCCCATTCATTCAGGAACCAATTTACATGAGACTGATTAGACATGAGTTGTAGGTTACACTGGGCAGAGGACATAAGATGGATGCTTGACATACAAAATGGAAACTTGACGTAACTTGACATTACTTATGCTAACTTACACGTGTAGGCCTAAATCATATAGTATCAATGGAAAAAAAAGACGTAAAAATCAGTAAAACAGGGTAAGCATGATAATTATACAGTATAAAACAGTGGATCAAAGGAGAAAGAAAAAAAACTTGCTACAAAAATGCTAACGCTTATCATATGTCTTAGCATACCCATACTTATCTGTAGGGAATAGAGGGGGAGAGAAGAAAAAAGCAGAAATAGTTGAGGAAGGGAGGGAATGCATTTAAAAAAAGAAAAGAAAAACTGGGGGTTTTGCTACAACTTAATTTGGTGTGTTATGAAACAGCTGATTTAAAGAGAAGAATTTAGATCAGACATATAAGGGGATCAGCTGGTTAAAGAGACTTCCCTTCCAGTTGCTTTTGATATGGCTGTTAAAACTTCTAGAACTGGGACAACAGATAACAGTGTGTCTTTCTTTCCTAGTTATCCTGTTTTATTTTTTTTTCCTCAAGGAATTTTGTTTCTTGATAAAAGCAGATGATACATTAAGAATTCTAAAAGATGCAAGGGCAACTGTAATCCTTAGGTGTCTATACAGTAGCACAGAACCACAAACATTATATGGCCTAGATATACCAGGTTGACTGTATACTGTTCATGCTGTCTTCCCACAGCTTGCAAAGTCTGTCAGAGACAACATTCTCTATGGCTGCCACATTGTCTCAGAAGCCTCCTTTCTATACCACATACCAGATTGGATCTCCTGCTTGAGGCTAACCTACTTTATACTTTAGACTGTCCCAACCCCTTTCATGCTTGTTTTCCTCAAGTGTCATCTACCATAACTATTGGGTGTTTAGAGATAGTAGTCATGATTTGTGTGATATAAATCCCCTTCCCTCCCATTGCACCTCTTTAACCCTCCTTTCCTGCCCATATTTAGGGAACACTTTTATGAGACTGCATTAGAACGGAGGTGTCAAACACATGGCCAGCAGGCTGTATTTGGCCCATAAAGCTGTCATTTGGCCCACAGGACTCTTAGAGGAATTGAAAATTCAGGAGTCATGTGAGTGGTGTGGGGCCACTGCTGAAATATGGGGTATGAAGCCCTGTTGGAGGTGTGCTGACGGTGGGGGCCAGTAACAGCTGCATCAACCCTCCATAGCTCCCTGACACTGCTTGCCAAATCACTAGCCACATGGTCCAGATTCAGCTCCCAGGTCTGGATCTGTTCTCCTTCCTCCAGGAAGGAGACCTTCCATTCTGTCTAGCCCAGGGCTTGGACCAAGGTGGCCAAGGGCCCCAAGGCCCACCGCACCAAAGTCCCTGTCCCACTGGAGCTCTGCAACAGGTATGAACCTCTTGCAGCCCCAGCAGAGCCTGCTGAGGTGCCAGCTCCTGCAGGCGACACAGGCTTTACTGTAGCTACGACCCCTGCTCTCCCCAAGACAGAATGCAAAGTGTTTGTCTAGGGGGACTGAGGGGACAATCTGCTGCCCTGACCCCTTAACCTGGGAAGTCTGTTGTTTCCGGGAGCCTGAATCCAAGACATTGCAGAGAAGATCCTTAAACTCCTCCAGCCCACTGACCACTACCCTATGCTCCTTATTCACGTGGGCACCAATGACATGGCTTGGAGTGCTCCTAGCCGGGTCATGAAGCACTACTGGGATTTGGGAGCAGGTCTTAAGGGTCTGGGGGCACAAGTGGCATTTTCTTTGATCCTCCCAGTCTCAGGTTATGGGCCAAGGAGGGAGAGGAGGATCCAGGTAGTGAACCAAAGACTGTGGTGCTGGTGTCCCATGGGGACACTTGCCTGCCTGTACACAAATGCCAAGAGCTTGGGGAATAAACAGGAGAAACTTGTCCTCCTGCTTAACATGAAGGAATACAATGTCATAGGGATAACGGAGACCTGGTGGGACTCCACCCATGACTGGACTGTGGGTATAGAGTGGTATACCCAGTACAGGAGAGATTGAAGGGACAAAAGGTGCGGGGATGTAGCTCTCTATCTTAAGGAGAGCTATGCGTCCCTGAAAGACGATATTGGCAACCAGGGTGGACAACTGGAGACCCTCTTGGTTAAAATCCATGGGGAACATGGCACAGGGGACACAATGGTAGGAGTCTACTACAGACCTCCCACTCAAGGTCAAGAACTTGACCAGGAATTTGCCAGGGAATTGGCTGAGGCTGCATGCTCCCAGTCCATGGTTGTCTTGGGAGGCTTCAACTACCCAGACATCTCGTGGGAAGAGTGCTCAGCCAAATCTGAGCAGTCGCAAAGCTTCTTCCCATGTGTGGATGATCTCTATCTGACACAAGAAGTCTGTGGGGCAACGAGAGGTAAAGCGCTGCTTGACCTGGTACTGGCAACCGGGGATGACCTAATCAGCAACCTAATGATTGAAGGGAAGCTGAGTGACAGTGACCACGAGCTGATCACCTTCACCATCTGCCATAACGCTGGCAAATCAGTCAGCAATACAGAAGTCCTTGACTTCAGGAAAGCTGACTTTGATAAGCTTAGAAGGCTTGTCGGTGAGGCCCTAAGGGACCATGACCCCAAAGGGGATGGAGTTCAGGAAGACTGGTTGCTCCTCAAAGGTTGCGATCCTAGATGAACAAGCTAAGGCTCTTCCATCTCAGAGGAAAGGCAGCAAAAGGGCACAGTAGCCCCGCTTGGATCAGCAAGGAACTAGTGAACCTCCTGCATCTAAAAAGAAAGACCTACAAAGGATGGAGGATGGGATTCACCTCCAAGGAGGAATATTCTGCACTGGTCCAGACCTGCAGGGAGTCAACCAGGAAAGCCAAAGCTGCAAGAGAACTCCAACTGGCTACTAGGATCAAGGATAATAAAAAGTCCTTTTTTAGATATGTGGGGAGCTGGAGGAAAAGCAAGAGCAATGTTGGACCCCTGCTAAACCAGATGGAACAACTGATGACCAATGCCCAGGAAAAAGCCAACTTACTAAATGGGTACTTTGAGTCGGTTTTTCACCAGTCTCATGGGATGCCTCTGCCCATCATGGAACAGGGAGGCCTGAGTGAGGAAGATTCCTTGCTCGCTACCAGTGCTGACCTTGTGAAGGAACACCTTGAGATGCTGGACGCGTTCAGGTCAGCAAGCCCTGACAATCTGCATTCCAGAGTACTCAAGGAGCTGGCTAGCATCACACCTCAGCCCCTGGCATGGCTCTTCAAGAGCTCCTGGCGCTCTGGTGAAGTGCCCAAAGACTGGAAGAAGGCCAGTGT
>JAGPOW010000261.1:32840066-32860622 GCA_030014935.1 Caiman crocodilus | reverse complement strand
TCCATCAGCCTGACTTCTGTCCCAGGAAAGGACTTGGAAAAGATTATCAAAGAGGCCATTCTTAATAGACTGGCTGATGGCAACATCCTGAAGGATAGCCAGCATGGGCTTGTTGCGGGTAGGTCTTGCTTGACCAATCTTATTTCCCTTTACG
Organism: Caiman crocodilus; assembly: GCA_030014935.1. Taxonomy (NCBI): domain Eukaryota; kingdom Metazoa; phylum Chordata; order Crocodylia; family Alligatoridae; genus Caiman; species Caiman crocodilus. The sequence continues at coordinate 32,860,468 of JAGPOW010000261.1, read as the reverse complement.
ACCAGGTGACCTATCACCTGAGCAAGGGAGAGGAGATTGATGTCATATATCTTGACTTTAAAAAAGCCTTTGATGTGGTATCCCATGATCACCTCTTGGCAAAACTGGCCAGCCGTGGCCTCGGGTCCACCACAGTCCACTAGCTGGGGAATTGACTATGTGGTTGGACCCAGAGCGTGGTGGTTGATGGAAGTCAATCGTCATGGTGCCCTGTGACCAGTGGGGTCTCTCAAGGCTCTATCCTTGGACCTGTATTGTTCAACATCTTCATTAACGATGTGGACAGTAGAGTCAGAAGCAGATTGGCCAAGTTCACTGGTGATATCAAACTTTGGGGTAAAGCCAGACCTGAGGACAGGAGGGCGATCCAGGCTGACCTTGACAGGCTCAGAAAATGGACGTATGAGAACCTGATGGTGTTTAACATTGAAAAATGCAAGGTTCTCCACCTTGGGAGGAAAAACCTGCAGCATGCTTACAGGCTCAGCAGTGCTATGCTGGCTAGCACTATGGATGAAAGGGACTTGGGTGGTCATAGATTCATAGAAGTAGGATCGGAAGGGACCTTGTAGATCTTCTAGTCCAACCCCCTGCTCTGGCCAGGAGAGAACTGGACTCAAATGACCCCAGCCAGGTAAACATCAAGCCTCCTCTTAAAGACCCCCATAGTAGGAGCCATCACCACTTCCCTTGGAAGTTCCTAGCCACCCTGACTGAATTAGTGCCTTCTAATGTCTAGTCTAAACCTACTCTCTAGCAACTTATGGTCATTGTTCCTTGTTAGTCTGGGAGGTGCTCGAGGGAACAAAGTTTCTCCCATTCCCTGCTGGTTCCCCCTAGTAAGTTTATAGACAGCCACCAGGTCCCCTCTCAGTCTTCTTTTGCGAAGGCCAAACAGGTTAAGGTCCTGTAGCCTCTCGTCATAGGGTCTGCCCTGCTGTCCCTGGATCATGCGGGTGGCCCTCCTTTGCACCCTCTCAATGCTGGCCACATCCCTCCTGAAATGTGGCTCCCAGAACTGGACACTACTCCAGCTGTGGCCTGACTAGTGTTGCATAGAGGGGGAGGATCACCTCCTTGGCCCTGCTTGTGATGCATCTGTGGATGCACGACAAGGTACAGTTAGCCCTACTTACTGTGTTCTCGCATTGTTAGCCCATGTTCATCTTGGAGTCTATAATGACTCGAAGATCTCTTTCTGCCACTGTGCTTTCAAGAAGGGTGTTCCCCAGCCTATAGGTATGCTGAGGATTCCTACTGCCCAAGTGCAGCACCCTGCACTTGTCAATATTGAATCCCATCCTATTTTCATATGCCCACCCCTGTAACCTGTCCAGGTCCTGCTGTAATTTGTCCTTCCCTTCTAGTGTGTTCACCTCACCCCAAATCTTGGTGTCATCTGTGAATTTTAGCAAGCTGCTCTTCACCCTGTCGTCCAAGTCGCTAATAAAGAAATTGAACAGTGTGAGTCCAGGGACTGAGCCCTGGGAGACTCCACTGCTCACTTCCCTCCAGGTTGGAAATGAACCGTCCACCACCACTCTCAGTACGACCCCTTAGCCAATTTGCAATCCATCTGACTGTAGGCATCAATGCCACAGTCACCTAGTTTTTTTACTGAGAATGGGGTGAAAGACGGTGTCAAAGGCCTTGCTGAAGCCCAGAAAGACTACATCCACTGAGACACCTGCATCCAATTATTTTATGACCTGATTGTAGAAGGCAATCAGGTTGGTTTGACAGGACCTGCCCCTAATGAAACCATGCTGGTTGCCCTTGAGCATCATCCCTGCTGCTGGCCCATCACAGATGTGCTCCTTGATAATCTCAAAGAGCTTCCCCAGGACTGAAGTAAGACTAATGGGCCTATAGTTGCCTGGGTCTTCCCTCTTCCCTTTTTTAAAGGTGGGGACCACATTGGCCCTCTTCCACTCTTCTAGCACCCGGCCAAAGCACCACAAGTGCTTGTAAAGTTGTGCCAGGAGCCCTGCGATTAACCCCTGCCAGCTCCCTCAATACCCTGATGTGGAAAGCATCTGGACCTGATGATTTGAACACGTGCAGCCCCTCCAGAAGTTCTCTAACCCGGTCCTCCCTGACCCGAGGCTTGGTGGAGTTTCTCCCAAGTCTGTCCTGAATCTCGGTAGGGGAGTTCTGGTCCGTGCACAAAAAAATAGAGCTGAAGAAATTGTTAAAGAGGTCTGCTTTCTCTGGTGCAACCACCAGATTCCCAAGTGTATCCTGTAGGGGCCCCACATTGTGGTCTACATTGTGATTGACCACAAGATGAACAAACGCTGGCTTGCATCCATAGATGCTTCTCAAGCAAATCCCAGGATGTCATTCTCCCACTGTATTTTGCCTTCGTGAGACTGCAGCTGGAGTACTGCATCCAGTTTTGAGCTCCACAATTCAAAAAGGATGTGGAGAAGCTTGAGAGAGTCCAGTGAAGAGCCACGCACATGATCAGAGGTCAGGAAAACAGACTTTATGACGACAGGCTGAGAGTTATGGGACTCTTCAGCCTGGAAAAGTGCAGGCTCAGGGGCAATTTGATGGCCACCTATAAGTTTATAACGGGTGTCCACCAGGATCTGGGGGAACGTTTGTTCACCAGAGTGCCCCAAGGGACAAGAAGGTTGAACAGTTATAAACTGTTGCATGACCATTTCAGGTTGCTCATAAGGAAGAATTTCTTTACTGGCCAAGCCCCCAGGATCTGGAATAGCCTGACATCAGAGGTGGTTCAAGCACTTTAAACTCCTTCAAGAGAAAGTTGGATGCTTATCTTGCTGGGATCCTGTGACCCCAGCTGACTTCCTGCCCCTGGGGCAGGGGGCTGGACTCTGATCCTCCAAGGTCCCTTCCAGCCCTAATGTCTATGAAATCTGTGGTCTGGGGAATTCATGTGAATTTGACACACTTGTATGAGAACAAAAAGTATAGAAGTTTTCATTAGCTTGCCCCACAGGTCTATGTGTTGTCTGAGTTGGAGTTCCAGTTTACAGCATGTTGCTTTCTTCTTTCTCACTTTGCCAGCATCCTCTGGATAAAGGCGCTTTGTGTTGATCCAGAGCAGTGCCAGATATTCCCTCCAGATCAGACAGGATTGTGTGTGCTCCACCCAGCTTTCTTCATTGATGTTGAACGACTTCCTATAACTTTGCATATATGGTACTGCTGTAGAAGATAACCCCACTTTCTAGAGCTGCCTCAAATCCCACTATACAAAATATTCTTGGGGATATAGCCTTCTCCCATTTTCCCGACATGGCCAATCCATTGTAACCTTTTCTTCTTGACAGTGGTTTCTAAGTGTGTCAGTCTGGTGTACTTCAGTACCTCTGTGTTTGTTATTCTGTCTTTCCACTTTATATGCACGTGTAGATGCTGACCAGGGATGGCTGGGGCATGAGGGTTCTACAGTATGGGGCCAGTCCCTCTGCAGCATGTTGAGCTGTGTCAGAGTAGTCCCGGGCTAGCATGGTGACCCCTGGGGCTCTTTGCCAGCTGGGGCTGCTCTGCTCTGGCTAAACATGCTGCAGTCCTGGGTACACATGTAAATGCTGCACCCAGGAGCAATAACCTCTAGCATGAACTGTGCCTGAGTTTATTGTGTCCAATTAATTTAATGTGTAGACATGCATAGTAATGACATTTCTGTTTAAGTTTTTCAGCTGAGATTTTTTTCTTCTTGATTGGACCACTTCCTCATTTGATGCTGCCTTATATTCCATGACTATCACTAGGCAGCTGCTTTCTGAATATCACCATAGATTTTCTGCCAAAAAATCTTGGGCCTACCAGTTAGCCTCCTTTTGCATATCTCTTTGAGCCTTTCTCAGATTTTCTAGGATTATGGTATTGGGAGATTTTCTTATAGTTGATTAGTGCTGTCCTTTTGTTCTCATCTGGTGGTAGAAAGGTTTCAGAATGCTCTTCAAACCATTCTACATTTTTCTTGCATTATTTGCCAAACATTGTAAGTATGATGGACCAGAAATTATGTGAGAAATTTGTGTCGATTCTTACACAAAGAATAGATTTTATTAGAGTTATTTTGGACTATGCAATCAAAGTATGTGCACCATCAGAAAGGGTTCAGACAATCTTAAACACCTAACTCTCCTTCACTGTTGGCCATTTTATTTTCATTTTCTTCTGTTTGCCATCCCAGTAAGGATTGCCTGGACAGGGTAATGTGTTCTCCCACCCAAATTTCTTTACTCTCTAACCTCCTGGAAGGAGCCCTGGAATGTATGCTAAGGTTTTATCCCCATTCCTCTTTCAAAAATAATGGTTACAGGTTTCTCCATACTGGTCTGGGACATACTCCAACAACTCAGTCTGTGGTTTGCACATGGAGAAACTACAAATAAGACCCATAGACAATGCATACGAGACCTTTGTAATGGACATAAAATATTGCAAGGTTCAAATGATATCTGACAGTATAAATGTTGCTTCCTGCCTGAACAAAGAGGAAGATATAGCAGGCACCCTGGCAGATATAGTACATCAGGCTTCATTGTATAAATCAGAGCAGTAATCACCTGATCTTTAATTCCAGATCTTCTTTCTCAGAACAGAAGAACCTTCACCCTCTATCAAAACTTGTAGTCACTTCATAAAGACACCTGGGTGCTCAGTGGCTGTCATCTGAAGAAACAGAATGTTTTAAGGAGATTAAAAAATCTCATGAGTAGGAGGAAAGACTATCAGATCCATATGGCTCTCAAAGTAGAACAGAATTTCTATTTAATCTGTAATTCTTTGTATCTTAGACTGATTTGGGTATTGTTAATTTTTTTAAAAATATTTTTAGCTGCCAGGTTAGGCATATGTTTGGTGATCAGTGGGTGTATCTACATATATACTAACGTGCAGCAGCCAGTTTTACTGTGCATTAGAACATCATGTCAAAAACCATGCTAATATGCTAATGTGCAGTAAAATTAAATTACTGTGCATGAAGCACCACTAAAAAAGTGCGTGCTTTTGCTACTGCGCATTAGGGCAGCCTAATGCACATTTTTGTAGTACCTCACATTAGAGCTACTAAATTTAATGAACATCAGGAAAAGCACATTAATGAATGTGTACATGTGCCAAGGGATCATCCAATGATAAGATTCTCTGAAAGGTATCTTGAGAGTTTACTGTCCAACTAGGCTGAAGGCCTCTATAAGTCATTGAAATCTATTTTTGTCCAAACTTACGCACATCCCATTTGAATTTAGGCTGTGTCCCCTTCTATATTTCTCTGTGACAATGGCTTTTTTTCTGGTAACTCTGTCAGTTAGAAAGGTGCCAGTCATTGATAGCAAAGGCTTCTTGTATAGTCATTAATAAAGGCTATGGGATCCAAACCAAGGTTTCTTCCTAAAGTTGTAAATCAGAATTTTATCATAAGAAAGTTATCCACTTGCCTGTTTTTTTTCCAGTCTTATGCAGGCAAATCAGAACATATATAGAACTTCTTTGACAGAACCAGCTAGCTTGGGAAGACATCAAGATTCTTGGTAGCGCATGCTGAAAGAATGAAGGAAGAAGCAGTACCATATATATATACTCTTAAACTAGCGAGGGCCAGCCTTTTTGGTAGGCATAGCACAAAGTAGACCCAGACCCCCCCTGACTGCCATTCTGACCCTCTCTGCCTGTACTGGTTCTGTTGGTCTGCTTTCTGCCCTGTCTGCTGCTGTGTTCCTGTCCCCTCCCTAATCTGCCATGTGCTACACACAGTGTGCCCATGTCACTTGTGGTCTACATATCTTAGGTTGGGCCCCCCTTACCTTATAACTGGATTAAGTAATTCCGGGATGATGGTTAGTGGGGTCAGTATCTATAGACATCTTTTATACGTTTAGCTGGAACACATGTAAAGGGTACATGTTATTGCTGACTAGTTACGGTTGACTAGAAAGTTTTACCTGACTTGACCACACCAGTTGACCACACCATATTGTGGTCTGACTTGACCACACCATATTACACTTGAAATATGTAAGCAGAATAGACATCACAAAACATCAGTAATTGTACAGGTTAATAAACTTTTTTTTAATTAAAAGAAAACATGGGCACAAGTATTGTCAGCATACAGATGATATTTCAGCCTAGAATGTCTGGCAATCTTTCCTATGCCTACCACAAAGCTTTTTTTTAAACCTAAATGCAGTGATTATCCTGCCAATTTTCATAGGAAAAATATCACACCGAAAGGATTGGACCAAAAATAGACATACTCACATCTAGTCAAATATACACTTTCATCAAACACACAAGGTATTAAAAATAAAGGAAGAAAAAATGAGGCATACAGTAGCATTTTGGAAAGTTCTTAATTTCTTCAGTTCATTATTAATTTGCCAGTAAAGCTTTATATGTCCATCAAAACTTATGGCATACCCATTGATTCAAATATTGCTCATTAGTTCCATGTATGTTTCATTGTTTCATAGTTGGTAGGGTCAGAAGGGTCCTGAGCAGATCATCAAGTCCAACACCCTGCCATGGGCAGGAAAGAATATCTTCTTACAGCATACCAAAGTATGCTTTTAATAATTACTGAGAGCCACATCTAATATCTGTAGATATTGACCAGTAAGTGTAATAACATTAAAAAAACCCCACAAGTTTTCTTTCACTTTTTCCACTAAAAAATCACTGACATCCTAGGAATGATAACTTTTCAGGTTACCATAATCACAACATGATCATCTGTTGGATAGCAGCTGTGGTTTTATAAGAAAAGTCCCTTTTCTTTTTCGTTCCTTTTCATTGTCTTTTTAACCTCTCATTTTTACTTCCTCTCTTTTCATCCACTTCTAATCTCCTTGTGCACTTTTACTCAATCACACTTTTCATTGTTCCATCTTTTTCCAACTCGATATGCCTTATCCCATTTTAGTCTCTCACTTTACTCTGATCTTACTGTTCACACTCTTGTGTACAAAAAATAATTCTTGGTTACTACTATCCATGCTTATTTGGGTTCTAGTTTTTATTCTCTTTTGATCAATCTCTCCAGGTTTTCTCATTAATCCTGTACTGTTTTCTTGAATCTGTTTTTGTTTACCATCTTCCATTACTCTCCTTCACAAACGCCTCCTTTGTTTCGATCAGTTCTCCCAAGTGGAAGGTCATTTACTAGGGGTGTGTGAAACAGGTTGTATTCGATTCGGATTTGGCCCAAATCGAGGACAACAATTCAATTTGTTGATTCGGATCACTGCCCCCGATTTGATTTAGCTGAATCTGAATCTGAAGATTCAGTGCTGGTTCAGAGAATCAGCTATTCGGCCATAGACACAGCTTTAAATGTTTGTTCTACATACCTTGAGGTACCAGGTGTGGCTTGTGAATGCTGTAATGGTGGAGCAGATGGAACGTTCCACAAGAGCATGGGGTGGTCCCCTGTGTACTTGGTGGCAAACCCAGAAGTGGACCAGAAGTACTTCTGGTCTATTTCCAGGACCACTGTGGGGGGAGCGTGCAGGCCACCCCCCACCAGCTCAGCAATCAGCCACTCCCTGGCAGACTGGAAGTGCTGGGGACCACTCCTCCCGTGCTTCTGTGGGATGCTCCATCTGCCCCACCTTCTCAGCCTTCACAGGCTGTGTGGTACCTTGAGGTACGTAGAAAAAACATTTAAAGCTGTGTCTATGTCTGAGTCACTGAATCTTTCTGAATCTCTCTGAATTGATTTGGAAGGTTTCAATTCCATTTGGAGAGATTAAAGGGTCTCCTGATTTGATCTGGATTCAGAGATTTGGCCACTGAATTGGGTCAGATCTCTGCTGAATCATATCAAGGCCTGAAGCTTTGCACAGCCCTATCATTTACCTCTATCTCCCACTATCAAGTCAGCCTTTCTCTGCACATTCATCTCTATTGCTTCATTGAGAGAATCTACTTTTACACCATTTACTTTTCCAACATAATGACCAAAGACTGAATTTAGGAGCAAGAAATTAGAGATCTGACCTCATCTGTCACATGATCAAACTAGGGGCATCACAACTGATTACAGATCTCATGGCCTTAAAATTGGACCAGCTTAAAAGCAATTTGGTTCACCCAATTTATATTTCTCAAAGAAGTTGCAGTCACTTCATGATTAACTATGCTGAAAGCTGCTGACATATTTAATTAAGCTAACGTGGATAACTAATATCTTCTTACAGCATACCAAAGACATATTGAGCATTGGTGACATGGTAGCTGCTAAAGATCCAAGAAATGAGACACTTGGGTGTGTGGCCATTTAAATGAATGGCAAAGCTGCCTTTAACTTTGGCTGTGCAGAAGTGCTATTGATAACCTAGCTGCAGCTGTATTTACCTTGCCGCTACCTTCTAGATAACTCTTCTTTCAAAAGAGAGAGGTTGAATTGGGATAAAAATGGATGTATTGTTAATTTCAAGATACATTTTCTTGAACTGAGTTCCTAGAACCACTTGTTTTAGGAGAAGCAAACTGAAACAAATAATTCCCATTAATAGTATGCCCCAGTCTTTTGCTGCCCACTGATTTATTCTGATCATATGGGGGAAGTATTTCTTTAGATTACTTAAAATTCTGTTTCTGACTGGAAATAATCCAACTCCAGTAGGCTTTGTGTATATCAGAAAAATTCTGAAGGCTTAGACTTCCAAATATTAAAGAAGAGGAAGTGTTGGGTCTGTTTAAGACTGATAAAACTGTGGAATATTTACCACACCTACTTCTCAAGACAGCTACTACTTTAGAATGAAAAAGGCAAATTAACTTTACTCTGGATGCTGGCTCCCTTTCAGTTTCCCAAATATGAGGATGTATTTTCTATTTAATGTTCCTATAATTAATAAATGCATTTATTTTTAAATGCTCTCTACAGTGTATCCATATCTTTTTTAAATCATGCTTTTCTGCAAACATTTTACAAAGCGTTCTTTTAAGTATCAGCTTAAGCATATATCTACCCTGCAGTCACAGTATGACTGAAGCTTATGTAGACATTTCTATGGTAGCTTTAAATTGACCAGCTCAGGTGCTGTCAGCAGGATAGTTGTGCTAGCAGACAGCATAGTGTGTGCTAACTGAATAAGGATTTTACTTCAAGATTTTACTCCTGTAGAATTAGACTACTATGCATTAGTGTCACTTAAAAAGTGTGTGCTGGTGCTACTTGGAAATAATAACAGTGACTATAGAGTATACATGCTCTTTGTTTGGTTGGTTTAATTCTTTTACATTTTGTTTTAGTTGGATCTTGTATTTGTTCACATTTGTAAGTCAGTGTAATTAAGGGCCAAATGCACATCTGGTCTATTGTTCCATTCATTTCTGTGTAGTGGTATCTCCATTCATTTCAATGTAGCCCAGTCAGAAACAAAAAAATATCCTCCTGGTGTGGTGGTCTCTTGCTGCTATTTATGACAGAACTCATAATGGTAAAGGGTAAATAAACACTTATATAGTGCTTTCCATCTTTAAACATGTTTATAAACAAACAATTTAATATATTCAGCACCTCTATGATGTAGATAGTTCATCATTTTTAGTAGTCAGCTCCATAATGAAACAATGCTGTAAGTATGTCACTTTTAACCCACAGTGCAATAAATAACATCTCATTTAATTTATTAACATTTCCAGGTAATCACATAGTCTGTCAAAATCAGATAACTCTAAAACACTGGAACATACTATGAAGGCACTTAGGAGACCTGCAGATCTTTCCAAGTTAGAACAACACAATACTGTGGTTTTGATTATTTAAAAAGTAGCACCAGAAATGAAGATAGTAATTAGTTTTATCTGAAGCACCTGACATAAAATGCACTGAATGAACACAAAATATAAAACTATACATGATATGGCGCCTTCTTTGTTCTATAGTGTTCTAATGCTGCATGATAGTTTTTGAAGTCACTGCAAGAAAAGAAAAGTTATCCAGGCAACTACAGGTCCACTATGCTGACTTCAGTAGTATATAAGACTTAGGGAAAAAAGAAAAGAATAATTAAGGACATAAAGGTAAATGAAACTAACTATACGCAACATAGATATACCCAAAGGTTCATAGTGCCAGTTTAATCTAATCTCTTTCTTTAATGAAAACTTATTTTTTAGCTGAAGGGAATATGGTAAATGTAATGTGTGTGGACTTCCCTAAAGCATTAATGTTCCCCACATAGGGAATTGAATTATTAAAGAGAGAAAATAGGAATTAGTACAAGAATTGTAAGGTGGGAAAGGAACTGGCTGTAAAGGAAGACGGCAATGAATGGAGGTTATTGGTGGAGTTCCTCAAGAGATGGTCTTTCAGTAATTTAATATTTATATTAATTACTTTGGTGCAAGACAGAATATGCAAATGAAATATTCTGATGATGCTTTTAAGACTTCAATTGGACAGAGCCAGAGGGGGTGCATCTGGAGTAGTGGAAGCATTAACTGGGGGCTTGTTTCAAGTCCCCAGATGGAGTTAGAATTCTTCCCACACACACCTGTCCATGCTTAGCACCACTTCCTTCCTCTACCTCTCACCTACTGCTGCCACTGTCCCTGCCTGCTGCAGGGGCAGGGGAGGGTCCAGAGCTGCTCCTGACCATCAGCTGAGTTCCAGGGGGAGGTGGGCTCAGTCAGGGACAGTGGCAGCAGTGGGTGGGTTTCTCCTTCCTGCTTGGTCACCTTTGATGTTCCCTGCCAGCCTGGGAGCAGAAGCACAGGAAGGGAACCTGTGATAAGCTGGGAAACTTAAATCACTGCTGGGAATTCTGTGAGCTTATTCAGTAAAAGCACACTATTCTTCTGTGGCTTTCTTAGGACTTTTACTGATTTGAGACATTTGTAAAGCAGATACAGTACCACACGGTAAATTACTGATTAAGCTAGAGAGGATGGGAATTGGTACGTGCATGAGGAATTGCCTGAATGGTAGACAGTAGGGCTGTGCGAAGCTTCAGGTGCTAATTCAATTCGGAGGAGATTCAGCCTGATTCAGTGGTTGAATATCTGAATCGGAATCAAATCAGGAGACCAATTAAAAAGTCTGAATTGATTCGAAGCTTTTCAAATTGATTTGGAAAAGATAGGCAGGGAGCTGGACCTGAACTCCATGGTGGTAAGTAGAGGGCAGGGGAGAAGAGGCTGAAGGAGAGGGGAGGGGACCATGATGGGACCCTTGACAGGCCCCATCCCCTGCCCACTCCACCATCTGCTCTCCCAACTCCCCCCATTGCTGGCTTGCCTGGCCCCAGGCTCCTGGCTTTTTAAAAAAAAGCCCCTACTCACTGGTTGCTGTCAGGCAGGAGGGCAATCCCTGTTGCCCTGCACTGCTCTACATGGCATAGAGGGCTCTGGCACGAGCCCCCCTGGCTGCCCCAGGTCACAACCCTTAAAAAAAAAAAAATCCCCACTCATGGGTGGCTGCAATGGCCTCAGGGCTTCTGGGGGCTCATGTCAGAGCCACCCACACAGCGTGAAGCAATTAAGGGCAGCAGGGGTCTCCCCCACCCCGCCTGGCAGTATCTGGTGAATGGGGGCTTTTTTTTTCCCCAAGGGCCAGGACCTGGGGTGGGCAGGGCAGCCATGGGGATGGGAGGGCTGAGAGAGTGGGTAGGGGTTGGGAGGCTTGTGGCAGAGCCCCCCCACATGGCTTGTGGCAGTGGGGATTACTACCCTGCTTGGCAGGAGCCTGTGAGTGTGGGCTTTTATTTTTTTTAAAGAGCCAGGAGCTGGCAGAGCAGGCAGGGCAGCCATTGAGAATGGGTGGGGGACGGGGCCAATTCAGAAATTTAGACAGGCTGTGATCGAATCTCTGAATCAGAGTTGGCTGAATGGATTCGGGACAGTGATTCAAATCACCGAATCGAATCACTGTACCCTGAGTCAGCCAAATCCGAAGCAAATACTAGCCCCTTCACGCAGGCCTAGTAGTCAGTAATGGATAGTATTGAAAGTGTCAGGTTGGAGGGAGATCACTAGTGGTCATCACCACCTAGCTTTTCAAAACATTCCACATCTGTGCAAGCTTTAAGGGTCAATGAAAAAAATTGGCAAGACTGTTATACTTCTGCCATTCCATGAACCTATAATCCATCCAGTTTTAATGCACATGTATCTCAGAAAAACTTTCATTCTCACATAATGCCCATATAAGAGAGAAAACGTGTATTTATAAAATTTCCTACTTTGCACACCTACGTATTGATAAAGATAGAGAAGCTGTATAATTATAGAATGTGATGCAATTGGTTTGCTTCATAGTTTATGTTGAGTGGATTACATGTATATGACAGGGACAAGAAAAAGCTTGTTCAGGTCATTCCAAGTAAGTCAGCAAACATTATATAATACACACACACACACACACACACACACACACACTCTGTTATGTGAGAAGGAAATTACAGTGTCTGTCTGTCTTCCTACACATGTATACACATATATGGGCACTTTGTGAGAATGAAATTGGTCTCCCTCATATATATATTTGTTCTCTCTCTCTCTTACATATATGTGTGAGAGAGAGAATGAATATGTGTATATATGTGTGTGTGTATGAGAGAGAGTGATTCATTCTCACAAAGTGCCCATATATATGTGTGTGCATGTGTATGGAGAGAGAGAGAGAGAGATGCTATATATAACAGCATCTCGCACATGCACATATGTGTGTGTGTGAGGGAGAGGAGAGACTAATATCATTTTCACATATGTGTCTGTGCCCATATATATATGTGTGTGTGTGTGCGCACGTGTGTATGGAGAGAGAGACCGTGTATAATTTCATTCTTACATGATGCCCTTTCTTATCGTTTGCTTAATAGTCACTGGAATCCTTGTGACACTTAACAGAGTTGTTTTTTCCCCTAATTTTTACTGGGGCAAGGATAAACAGCTAAATGGTTCCATATGATTATGGGACAAGTGAGGAAGAATTTTTGGCACTTGGCCAAAATCATTGTCTCTTCACTGCTGCATAAAGAGGTCTATAGCACAGACTAGTGGTATAATACAGTACTTGGAAAAGAATAGCTATAATTTTAAGAGCCAGTTCTTCTTTAAAGGACTTCATGGATCAAATCCATCCTGGTGTAGCATCTCTGAAGTAAATTGTGTCATACTGGGGATGGATTTAGCTTACTGGTGTGTTAAGATATGGTTGAATGGATGCAAGATAAAATATAACCTCTCTTTGCTGTGGTACAGTAGCAGGACACATGGTTATTCAGTATCAATATAATTATCATTTTTTTCAAAATTCAAAATGATGCACATAGTGTAATACTTTCCAGATCCAATGTTTACATGTGTGAGTGTAAGCAGTGTTTAGTTATTCAAAATAAATTATTCTTAATGAACTGATTGAATTTAAAATAGTATGTGATTTATTAGTTGTTCATAATTGTCACCATATATTCTGGTAATTTGGGGTTTAAGACAGTGCACTTAAATCATGAATCTTGGCATAGCAATGCTTGGGACTGCTGAAAATGTGCTGCTGTCATTGTATAGACAGTGAATGACTAGATGGGCATTTCTGTTTGGAAGCAACTTGCTTGTTGTCTCAAGTATATGGGGGTAGTTTTTGTCAAATTAGGGAATATGATTAATTGAGGAAAAGCAACATTGCAAATGTAGAAGTAGATGTAGTCAGACATGTATGACATTATGTCCTGCCATATTGAAGAAGTTAAGGAGAATCTGTGCTAAAATGTTTGCAACTCCTTTGTTCCTTGTTGTACAGGTTCAACCTATAAAGAATCAAAATGGGGTGGAAATTTGGAATAGATTTCTAGTCCTGTTTTGGAACACTACCTACCTGAAAAAACAATTGGGTAAAACCAAAAGAAAATGTGTTTTTAACAAATATACTCAATTCAAAGTTAGAATGGAAATATACTCTCTGTTATATACAGTTTTTAGTTCCTTGTTACATGTTCCCTTGCAAGCATTTCAAATCATTGGAGTGTAGTGACCTATTAGTACATGTTAGGAAATAACCCTCCCTGAAAAGGAACAATTTTGGAATGCTGTGAGGGCACTTAACACACGCTAAATTGCTTGAACATGCATCTGTTGTATTTAACTGTACTTGGTAAGTGTTAAGTTGAAAATGACACCACCATTGTGATGCATTACTTAACATTTTTTTTTTAAATATCAACAATTCTTAAAATAGGCACTAGGTGGTGTGTTAACCTTTACTGTGAATTGATGTCTTTCCGTGGAACCCATCAGTATCTTTAGGATGCAGGGTTTCTTTTTTTAAACTCATTTCAGAAATAACAAGTTTTTTAAAGCATTAGATAGCAGAATTTTGCCAGGTTTTCTTTTAACCCAAACATTACTTCTGATTTTAAAGCAATTCACTTCTGTACTTTGCACTGTTGATATGGTAGGTAAAATATTTCTTAAGTATATCTTTGGCCATTACTTGGTTGTCAATAGCTAGATAAAATACAATACCATTTCAGTTTGCAAATAATTTTTAGTGATTTCCTCAGGCCTATGCTTCTACTGAAACATATTACAGTATATTGTGGGTGTTGTCATAAATATTTTTTTAAAGAATAGGAGCTAGCAGAGATTTTAAAAATAAGAAACCGAAGGCAATTCTGTACTCTAATACATGAGTTTTAATTTCTTTTTCTACATTGTGTCAGATATCCAGGCTGTAGCTGTATTGGTCTAAAGGCAAAACGAATCAAAACTCATGGAGTAGGCGATATTTTTAAAAATTTGTTAATCATAAATAAATATTTCCAAAACTCATAGGAGAGGTGATTATTTTTTATTGTTTACAGATATCTAGTTGGTCAGATAAAATATATCATCCCTTCCATGAGTTTTGATTTCTTTTTGTATGTTGGCATACATATGTGTATGTATGCAAAAGCATCATTTTGTTCGCTCTTTAATTTTACTTTTAAAGACAATTGTTCCACTTAACACTTAGTGATCTGAAAGTCTAATTGTAAAAAACATTTTTTCTCATGAATTACCTTTGAAGTCTTTTTGAAAATAAGTTCTTTTTTTAAAAAAAAGTCGTTTCTGACTATAGGAAATGACAAAAAGTACCTGAAAAGCAAAGTGCTCTCTTTCCATTTCTGCATGTGAGAGGCAAGGATATTTTTGGAGTTATATCTTTTATTGGAACAACTGCACAGTTGGGAGAGATATTAGACAAACTTCTGAGCAAAAGTTACCCTTCACCCCAGACCTGAAGAATATGGGATACGATTATAATTGCTTTGCTGAAATGTGATAAGAATCAAAGGATTTGATCCAATCACAGTGGCAGTTGAGAAAAAATAAACTGTACTTTAGAACTGGAAATAAAATGGCAAGGTATGATACAGTGCGTGTCTCCCACTAAGATAGGGATATATCTTGAAACATAAGGACAAACAGATGATCAAAATGTTATCATCAAATATCTGTTTTCTCAGTTATGCTTTCCTGTGCTGAGCAAAGTCCTTAGCTACCCAGCTCTGCAGCACCTTTGGATTTTTGTAGAAGCCAGTCACTAGCACAAGGGGGGTTAAAGTAAAAAAAAATTCTGCACATTTCTCTTTGGCAAACCACAATGGCTGAACTAGGAAGATAACATGGACACATCAAAATATCTTCTGTAGGAAGGGCCAAGTATTATAGCACATGCTTGGGGGAAAACTAAAAAGGTTGATTGGTTTGAAGTGTTGTCCTCTGAGGCAAAATATAGGACTTCAGGATTTGTATGCAGAGTGATTTGACTGGGGATACCACATTTACTTGCAGGTAAGATGAAATTTTTGTGCAATCAACATGTGGGAGCGATGGGGGTGGGGAGAGGAGGGGGAAGCCTCATCCTGGATTCATGTACTTTCCTGGGACAAGCAGCAGCTCAACTTTGCTTCAGCCCTGGGCTCAGGGCTAAATCTGGAACTGAGCTGCTGCCTGCCCTGATCTGGGGTGATTCGTTTTACAGGGAAGGGGGCTCACAGATAGGGGAGACCTACCTGTATGGCTTGTGGGGAATGCAGGGGACACTGTGTAGCCTGCCCTCCCTGACTGCCTCCTCCTCACTTTACTTTCTACTCTGGCTTTGGTCCCTCTAGTCTGACCTTGGTCAGCCGTAAGCTGCACCTGCTGCTTTTCTGTGGCTGGGCTGGGTTTGGGCCAGGCCAGAGTTGCTGCTGCTCTTGGCTGACCCAGAGCTGGAGCAGAGATGTAACAGAAGCTAAGCAGGAGGGGGAAGGCACAGGGGAGCAGATGGCAGCGGTCAGGCGCAGGCATGAGGGGAGGGGCAGCAAGTGGAGGGGGCAGGCACAAGCACAGGGGGCAAGGTACAGGGGCAGGCGGCAGGGGAGGCAGGCCCCAGGGTGGGAGGAATGTGGCGGAGGGACAGGCAAGGAGTGGGGGTCTGGTACATTGGCCTCTGCCACTCTTCCCTACCACAACAGTGGGGTGGACAAATTTAAGACAGTCTTCCATGAATTAGATTCTATACATGGACAATTATAACGTATTTATAATTGTCCATGTATAGAATCTAATTATTTGGGGTTTATCTTAAATTCACAGTAATCTTGGATTTGGGTAAATGTGGTACTTGGTTTTAGTTCCTTTTTAGGTACCTAAAGACAAACTCTGCTATGTCTGTTCCTCTCCCAGAGATCTAAGGAACAGTACTGTGATACCTGAAAGCTTGTCTATGTCTATCCCAGCCATGCAGTTGGTCCAATAAAAGATATCACCCACAAGAATTATTTCCTCTTACATTTCCCAAACCATTATGGCAAAAACTTCACTTCAACACTTACTCATTCAAAGCTGTTGTACCTGAATAATGACTTTGATTGGGGTCGTTCTCTTTGTTAAGCTTGGGCAACATTTACATAATTTGTCATGTAAGTAAAATATGGTTGAATAGAGCTGAGAACTTTTCAAATGTTTCAAATTACTATTAAAAATGATTGAAAATGAAATAACTGAAGAGGTAAATTGCTATGGTGAGCTGCAAAGTAACCCTTCTTTTAATAGCAGTCTGATGGTTGATAGTCGAAATCAAATAGTCTAGATTTAGCAGATGGTCTCTGGTCTAAGCAGCCTTAAAAATGAGCCTTGTGTAGAGACATTTTTGTTAATCTTGATTAAGAAGTCTTACCTAAATTGTCCTTTGGATAATTCATTGGAGAGTAAAAGTAAAATACATTTTGTAGCTTCTCTGTAAAAGTCTTCTCATACTGGATCTTTTCTGGTAGATTAAGCCAGATGTCTTATGGAGATGAGAGCTAAATTTGCAGGATGATGTCTTTCGCTGTATTGGATCACTGTCTAGCTAAGTTGCTGAATGTTATACCTTTATGTTAGTTACAGTCATATTGTCATCTAGTTATGTTAAAAAGAATGTTCATGAGCTTTTAGTAGGCCTTGGATGGATATTTTATAGTGCAAAATGAATGATTAATTGAGCTATGGTTCATGGGGATGATTAACTGTATTCAAGGCTCAGTGTAGATATTCTGGAAATATATAATATTTTTATATGATTTATAAAAGCAGCATCAAATTGTCCATAAAGCAGTAGAAAGAAATATACAAAAAGAGAAAAGAGCTTGATTAGAGAAACTAAAGACAAGTGAAAGGAAGCGCTGCTTCACAGTCAGGATCTGGAACCAACTTCTAAGTGAAGTGGTGCTGGCTCCTACCCTGGGGGTCTTTAAGAGGATGTTAGACGAACACCTTGCCGGGGTCGTTTGCCCCCAGTACTTTTTCCTGCCATTGCAGGGGGTCGGACTTGATGATCTGCACAGTTTCCTTCCGACCCTACAAACTATGAAAAGAGGAAGGAATGAAAAGAGTGGATGAGCATGTTTTAAAACAAATCAAAACAGTTACATTGTTTTGTTAAATACTAGAACTCTTCATATGAATATGACATAAATGGGGTATTGGAATCCACCAGCTTTGTCATGTGACTAATGTAACTAATTACAATGCCCAGATCCTATAGGCATATGTTTTATAATAATAACTAATAACTACATTCAAGATATCTAACAGGTGGGAACTGTCATTAAATATTTGAATAATCTGCTATTAATGTAACACCAATAGGATTAGTCACTAGTTTCCACAAATATTGAAATTTTATTTCTTTATTTACAAATCAGATTGATTTACAGTGGTTTTAAAATCAAGCCCATGATCTCCTACAATTAATTAGATACTGATCCTAGCACTATTGCAGTCAATATATATTTATTCACACTACCTGAAACTCTTTTCCAAAGTTCCAAACCTGACTTTAATCCATTTTCTTGCTTCCATTCCATTTCTGTATTTATCTTAATAACAAACCTTACTCCTCTTCTTACACAGTATGCAAATACATTTATGTCCATTTTTTTAGAGTACTCTAAATGAAGAGATTAGAGAGGAAGCAAAATTATTTTTATCTATAGGAAACTTTTCTTCCTATATATGTCCAGGCATATTTTTTTGTTTATAAATAACTTGTTTGTAATCTTTATTTAAAGAGATAATGTTTTATTTCTCTTTCTACCTCTGCATATAACAGTGGTCAAAAGCATATGCTTAGCTAAAATGTTTTAACATTGTTTTCTTTGACAAAACTAATGCATTTTCCATTTAAATCTCTGTACAGGTAATGTGGGTATGTAACTTGTGCCGAAAACAACAAGAAATCCTCACAAAATCAGGAGCCTGGTTTTATAACAGTGGTTCAAACACACCACAGCAGCCTGACCAAGAAGGTATTAGAGGGCTGCGAAACGAGGAAGCACCTCAAGAGAAAAAAGCAAAGCTTCAGGATCAATCCCAATACCAAGGACCCTCAGGTGACATATCCACAGCAGCTTTGGACAGAAACAGATCTCAAGGGCTCACGAGACAAGAATCAGTCAAAAATGGTTCAGAAGTAAAGCACCAGGTTGCGAGTGACACGACTTTAGACAGGTAAGAAACTGTTTTCTCTGTTTTTTGTTAAGAGTTTGTAGAATTTAACTTTATGCTATATATCTTACATCAGTTGCTTGCATTTACAAACTATGCATTGTAGGGCTTTATAATGATTCTACTTTAATTAGTAACCAACTGAGGAGCCTTTCATCATGTTCAGAAGGGGAAAAGGGGGCTTTTTTTTTATATCCTTTCTTTCTCTGAAAAAGTATTTTAGTCAAGAAATGACAATGACACTACAATATTAAAATGGGATGCCAACAGTGTACTCATAATCCCTTTGCTTAGCTTATCATTCCTTTACAATTCCCCACCCACATGCCGTGTGAAAGGAATAATCCTCAATACTCTGTGACAGTGGCATAACAGGCAGGGTTTGCACCTTGGACAAACATGGAGGGGGGTGGAAGGGGATGGGTTTCAAGGGTCTTACCCAAAATAGTCCTTGGTGTGCAGATGCTGCTGCTGTTGCTACTGCATGTGCTGCTCACCCAAGCTCTTGCTCTTAAAGCAGCAGCAGTGCAGTGCCTGTGCATCAGCTGCTACTGAAAAATATGTGCTGTGGGGCTGTTCTTGCTTCTGGGGTGCAGATTCCATGGGAGTGGAGGATGATTTTGGTGCTCTTCCTAAATCTTCCTGAGAGCTGATGCCACTGTGGTCCACCCCTAATTACATTACTGCTGTGTGATATTATTTTATGGCATAATTATTGTGATTTTTTCCAATGTGTAAAAATAAGGCTATGGAAAGTGTTTTGCTGGTGGAAGGAAGGTGACAGTCAAGCAAACTGTTGGATCATAACTTATGTAGTGCTTTTGTATTTTGAATGGGAGATTGCAGTGTCTTTGAGTGATGGTGTCAGCATAGAATCTTCTTGAGTGTTTCCAATTTCTTGAACCTTAGTTCCCTTTATTAAAGAAACCAGTTATTCACACCCTTTTCATCTTAATACCATCTGTCAATTATTGTAAATTCACATGTTTTTACATTAATATAATTAACATTTTCTTTCAACTCAACAGGTATTCATTCTTTTTTCATAGCCTGGTTTAGAAATACATTTAATATAATTGGTCTAATCTCTTTTTGCTTCCCTTATTTTGCCTGCTGCCCTTTGCTCCAATCTCTGTTGACAGGTTCAGCACTGAGTGTCTCTGAGTGTTCCTTAATTATATTCACGATCTCTGAGCTGCACACTACTGAAGCTAGCAGCTCAGCTCATTGCTAAGGAGTGTTGGTCACAATAGGAGAAAGAAAGAAAGAAAGACTCATCATTTCACATTTTTTCTTAATAATTTTCTAGAAAATGGAATCGTGTATTCCCTTTAGTATAATATTGATAATAAAACAGGTTCTTTGTTCTTAACTGCAATTCAATTCTCTCTTAAAGGCTCTTTCTTCTCTCTCTTTCTTTTACACACACACACACACACACACACACA
>JAGPOW010000261.1:32816862-32839966 GCA_030014935.1 Caiman crocodilus | reverse complement strand
ACACACACACACACACACACACACACATATTTGAGTGAAAGAAAGAAGTTTTCTAGATTCTTTAAATCTAAAAATCTATAGTTATATAGATTTTTAAAATGCTGTTATCTTAACTCTTAAGTGCAATATAAATGTATACAGTAAAAAGTTTAAATAGGCCAATGGGAAAAATGTAGATTCTACCTCTAAAATTATTATTCCTTCCACCCACTGAGATCAGAAGTGTTCAGCAGAGTGATATCAGTTCATGATTGCTGTGCATCCCCCTCAGTTTTAGTCTTCCTTAATAGACACACAAAATCAAACTTGGAATTGTGCCCATAAGTTTGACATACCCTCTTGAAGTTGAGAGGTAATGTCCATCAAACTAACCCTCCTTTCACTGAAGGAGATCCTGAATTGAACTCCCAATGCTTGATCACCTCTCCCTTGATTACAAAGTTGTTGGTAGAGAGGGTTAGAATTAGAAATAGAGAGGGTTGTACAGTCTTGACAGTCCCTTTGTCAGAGTCTCCGAGGCATGTTAACCTAGGATTCAGTAGCTGAGCAAAGTCTTAGATTTGGATCTTAGTGTGACAAAACCACTTTTGAAAGAGATTTTTACTTATAAGTATTTTTCTTTTTGTTTGTTAAAGATCTCTTTCCATTTT
Source organism: Caiman crocodilus (assembly GCA_030014935.1). Lineage (NCBI taxonomy): Eukaryota > Metazoa > Chordata > Crocodylia > Alligatoridae > Caiman > Caiman crocodilus. The sequence continues at coordinate 32,839,316 of JAGPOW010000261.1, read as the reverse complement.
TACGTTGAACGTCCACAGTTTCTGTTGGCACTGTGATAATCATTGCTTAGCACTTCTGCATATGAAGTGCCATATGTCTTAATTTAGGTGGTCAGAAACCAAGTTTTCCTGGGAACCAATTTTTGGTTATAGGAGCCATATGGTATATGTTTCTGTGGCACTTAACACATTTTGCAAAGCAATTTAATAGTAATAATGTTGATTAATACACTATTCAATATTAGCTATATTAGCATTTTGTTTTGCCTACATGTATGGCACTACACTGTGTTATGAATGTGAGTGCAATGTAGGCATGCAGGGCAAACCAGTGGAGCAATAGCATAATGTGGAGTGGTGGGTGCGCCTCTGTGGGAAGGAAGCCAGAAGGACAAGGGGAGGATTGAAGAAAATGCCATCTATGCCCCCAGACCCTTAAGCCCTGCTCCCAAATCCCTGTAGTGCTTCATGACCCTGCTGGGAGCACTCCGAGCCACGTCATTGGTGCCCACATGAATAAGGAACATAGAGTAGTGGTCAGTGGGCTGGAGGAGTTCGGGGATCTTCTCCGCAATGTCTTGAATTCGGGCTCCCGGAAACAACAAACTTCCCAGGTTAGGGGGTCAGGGCAACAGACTGTCCCATCAGCCCCCCTCAGGATGGAGTTTCCCATGACAAACACTTTGCATTTTGTCTTAGGGAGAGTAGGGGTGGTAGCTACAGTACAGCCTGTGTTGCCTGCAGGAGCTGTCATACCTGTTGCAGAGCTCCAGTGGGACAGGGACTTCAATGCGGTGGGCCTTGGGGCCCTTGGCCACCTTGGTCTAAACCTGGGCTGGACAGAATGGGAGGTCTCTGAGTCCTCCTTTGTTCTAGAGGGAGATTGTTGTCTACCCTCTGCCTCCCAGGGGAGAAGGGCCTGGCAGTAGGAATCGATCTCCTGCTCACAGTCCCTGATGGCGCGTGGTCTCTGGACTGCGGCCTGGAGCTCCTCCAGCTGGCATGCTAGAGACCCCAAAAGGGAGCAGACATCACAAGGGGAGGTGGCCATGAATCTGGACCCCAGATCCTGAAAAAGTGACAGGCATCCCCTGCAGCCAAGAACCAGAGGCTCTGTCTGCGTGGAGCCCAGAACCATGAGCTCTGCCTGGGTGGGAGCCTCTGAGGAGCCAGATGTGGGTGCCGGAGACCCCAAGGGGACCCTCAGGTTGTGGCGCATGCCTGTCCATATCATGCAGCTGGTAGGCTGGCTGCAGTTGGGACTGTCTTCTCTAGGGGGCTCACAGGTAGGGCCTCGGGCCTTGCCGCTCGCCCTCCTATGCAAACTCAGTGCTAACTCACACGCTGGGCAGACAGGTGCGCCTGTTTGCGCAGCCTCTTCGCATGGCTGCGATCACGTGGCACCCTGGGGGCTGGGCAAAGTAGGGGTTGGGGCAGGGCAGGATAAGAAGTCATGCTTCTCACCAACATCAGCACATGAAATATGACTCTAATAACATAAAAATGACTCAACTAGGCATTAGGAATGGGTTATCCAGTTCAGAGAGTAAGTATAGGCTTTTTCTTATTCATCCATTGCTTATCCACTGTCAAAGCAAAATGCGTTCTTGAAAAAGTTTGGCTGACTTTAAAAATAATTTTATTAGTAGGGACCTACTGAATTTGTGATTTTTTTGGATTCCACGGATTCTGTGAAATTTGGCATTACCTGCAAAATCTGTGAAATCTTCAGGAAAAAAAAAGCAAACTTACAGAAAATAAAATGCTGGCTCCTTAGAGCCATCTGCCCCTGCTTCACACCAGTGATTTACTTGGAGAGCTGCCTATCATGTCGCCCTTTCCTTCTCTACCAATCAGTGGTGAGGGGTGGGGCTGTATGATGGACAGTCATTACAGCCAATCAGTAATGAGCGGTGGGGCCACCAGGGCTCTTCAGGCAATCAAAGACAGGAGGAGGGGCATCATGCTCCACCTGCAGAATGGCTGCTGGGCCTTGCATTCTGCCTGTGAAATGCCTTCCCCCACTACCATCAAATTCAGAAGGTCTTTATTTAATATGACTATGTTTCCTGGTTTCAGCCAAAAATCTGACTAGAAGACTATTCTCAGGGTATGTTCTATGGGGTCTAGTGCAAAAAGTAGTAGTAAAAAACCTTAGTGTTTTATTTAGATGTCATGGGATTGCTTTGCTATTGTTGCATCTATTTAACAGCTTCCTTTGGTGGAAAAGAAAGATGTTTGTTCTCTGGATGAAGTAGGTAATTTTCAGTAAGTGCTGACAGGTGTGCGCTTCCTGCTGTAACACATGGCACTTTGCAGGAAGCACCATGAGTTGCATTGATTCCCCAGATCCAACAGATGTTTGCTCTTGGGTTCATGGGGTTGGGGGATGGAGCTCCAGTTTGTAGCTGCTGTGTGTCTGCAGCTGCTCTACCCTTGCCCTCCCCCCTTCACCTCATGGAGCTCCGGTGTTTTCTTCAGAATGGGAGGGGGACAAGGGAGGGGAGGGAGTTCCATATAGGGTTTGCCCAGCCTGTGCTGGAGAGTTGGGTGGGTTGATTAGAGCCCCCCCGCCCCCCTACCACACTGCTTTCAGAAGGGGGCTCCAATCCACCCACCCCACCCCCCAGTGTAGGTTGGACAAACCCTAAATGGAACTCCCTCCCCTTCCTTGTCCCCCTCCCATTTTGAAGATAGCAATTTAATAGATTCATAGATTGTTAGGGGCTGGCAGGGACCTTGTAGATCTTTGGGTCCAGTCCCCCTGCACTAGGCAGAAAAAGACAGCTGGGGTCAAGTGAGCCCAACAAAGTGACTTTCCGGTCTCCTTTTGAAGATTTCCAGGATAGGTGACTGCACCACAACTAGATAGAGTTTATTCCACAGTTTGGACACCCTGACTGTAAAGGAGTTTTTTCTGGAATTGAGCCTGAAGTGACCTTCCAGGAATTTGTATACATTGCTCCTGGCCTTCTGCATGGGTGCCGTGGTGAACAACTGTTCACCAAGTTCTTGATGTACTCCCCTGATGTAGTGGTAAGCCGCTACCAAGGCCCTTCTCAGCCTTCTCTTCTGTAGGCTGAAGAGACCCTATTCCCTCAGCCTCTCCTTGTATGACTTGTCTTGCAAGTCCCTGATCATATGAGTGGCTCTTCTTTGATCCTCTCAAGTTTTCCCACATCCTTGTTCAAGTGTGGCACCCATAACTGGATGCAGTACTCCAGCTACAGTCTCACCAGTACAGAGTATAGTGGGAGTATCACTTCCTTAGTTTTGCATGAGATGCAATGGTTAAGGCATGCCAGCGTGTTGTTTGTCCTATTGGCCACAGCATTGCACTGCCAGCTCATGTTCATGCTATGGTTGATCACTACCCCTCGGTCCCTTTCCGCCATGTTGCAAGTCATATTGTTGCCACCAAGGGGGTGGGGATGGCTACATCAGCCCAGCCCTGTTCCTGGTGTGCGCTAATACAAGTTAATGAAGGCACTCCACTTCAGAGTGCCTTCATCTGAACCCTCATGTAATGTAATGAGGATTTACATTGTCATGTGATCAGGTACTTTTGAAGCACTCTGCAGCCATGCACTTCTGTAAGGGCATGGATGTAGAGCACTTCAGGGGCTGATTTCATGACAAATCATCTCTTCTGTCTGCTCCCAGTATCATGTTTGAAGAAAAACTAGAGAATAGGGCTTTCAATCCTCTTTTCAGGCTAACATGGAAACAAGATTAGATCAATAAAGCAAAAGCAAAAAGTACAAAGAAAGAAAGCAGATACCAGGCAAAACATACATCTCTTCCCACCCACCCCCAAAAAGAGGTACAGATGGATTTTATGGGTATTGTTTTTCTCCCTGTTTTTTTAACAGTAAAAATGGATTGCTTATATTGTCTTCCTTTGATAGAGGTCAAGGGGCAAGTAATGCACTCTGTTCTGGCAAAGAACTGCAAACAAGGCTTTAAGTTTGTGGAACTGTAATGGCTTTTATGCAAACTTTCCTCAAATAGGTAAGTTGCTGTGAAAGGGAAATCAGTGAGGATTTCTAGTGCATCCTTCTATACCCTCCTTCACTCTACTTCCTTATCCAAGGCAGTGTTAGGAATATTTTTGTTTGATGTTGTATTACTTTTGTCAGGGCATGCCTAAGAAAGATACCATTTACTGTCAGCTTTAGGGATATTTATGTTTGACGTTAAATAATAAGAAATATAGCCAAGTTACTTTTCCCCAACCTTTCCCAACTGCTGTCTGTTTTTCTTTCTTGACTCCTAGGGGCGTGTACATACCCACACACACACCATTATTAGGGCTGCTTTTAACATATACTGAGTATAAGCTTTTTCTCTTCTTGGATAGAAAAAAATTCAGAATAGTTTATACCTTACATTCAGTGGGGCTTTGTCTTACTTATCACCACAGAGCAGAGCCTTGCAGTCCCCTCTTAGTTCTCTGTCAGCCTTTGGCTTGGTTCCAACAGTTATTTTGGCCCTTGTAACAGATCTTCTAGTTCTTTTAAATCCTTTTTTTGTGGCCTACCATACAGAGCTTCCTACCTCTCCATTTTTAGAAAAATTGTGATAGTGGACTGCACTTGAGCTGTTGATACCAGAAGCAGCAGAAAAGAAGTGAAGTACCGATTCTCAGTTACCTTGTTGCTAGTGGCATAGGGAAATGGTAGACTATATTCAGGAAGCAGGTTCAGAACTGCTGCTGCTGGATGGGCAATCTGAAGGAATGACACACCTACAGGGAAGAAGAGCCCATGCCTCTCTAACCCTCATATTTCCCTGCAATCCAAGGGTCATGTTGCCAATAACACAGGGATTTTTGTCCTGCATGAAAAAAGTATTGCAAGGAGATCGGATCTGAAGGAGAATGGGAAACTTCCTCCTCAATTTTAGCAGGGCCTGAGAAATAAAGTCAAGAGCAGAGTTTTACTGCCCTTTGCTGTGTATCTACCTAATCTCTGTAGGGAGCAGAGCAGTGGAGTCAAGGAGAGGGGAAATGGAAGTGGTCAAAGTTCTTGTGCTTGCTAGCCCAGGGCACCATTTTGAAGCAGCAGTCCAAGATTATTAAGGAAGGTTATTTTTCCTCCTTTACAGTGTCTGGGGCTTTGGGAGGAATTCAGTTTAAAACACTCAAGACTCTTTTCTTTAGCCTGGGGAATTTCTAGTAAATGGAATGTTTGGTCAATATATACATGTGCTTTCTACAGATGAAGTTATTTCTACACCATCAGCACAGGCAACGGAATGAAACTGATACACTATCCTTAACACTTTCACTCAATTCTTCTGAAGGAAGGCAGACAACATAGACACAGTATTTTGAAATTGCAATTGGGGATGTTAAGAGAGGGATTAGAGAAAGAGAAAGGTTAGGGATGTGGAGAAAAGAAGCCAAAAATTAAAGGAGATAGAGGGGAAGGACAATAGAGAAAAAACAGGCACAAACTAAGGGGAGTTGAGAGACAGAAGGAAGCACTATGAATTATATTGATTAAAACACATGTCCTTGTCTCTTATATTATATCATTCTCAAGTTTCCTTTGTCTGGAAACTAAATGATAAGCAGTAATGGGCAAGTGGGTCATATTTTTTCTTCAGTAACAGAAGGAACCTTAGTCAGAAACAGATGTAAGAACACCTCCATGAGTGAGCTGACTTTAAAGACAAATATAGATATTTCTTCTAAATGGGATTTTTCTACTCCAAATTGTTTGCCACAGATTCACAATATGCTTCCTTCTTGTCCAAAACGCAGAGGATCTATCTCTTGTTCTCAGAACTTTGAATATTCTCACGATGCTCAAGGGTGATTATTCTTGTACTGAAAAAACTAATTCAGAAAAAATAACTAGGATTCAAAACTAAAGCTATACAAACCTTGAAACAGATTTTTTCTCTGCATATAAACATTTAGTATTGTCTGAAATCTTGGCTATGATAGCAACATTCTGAAAATCAAAGGAAAAAACACTTCTACCTGAAATCAAAGATTCTTCTTTTTTCAAATAACCTTTTTACCATGCATGAGTCTCAGCAGGTATGTCAGACTGTGTTGAGCTCACTGCTATTTAAAAATTTTGTGTTTTCTGAGATTTCCATGGAGACAGAGGGATGCAATAAATTCTTGATCATCTTTGACTCAAGAAAAATACAAAGAAAGCAAGATATGGAGACTGCTATAGCACAGTGGTTATACAATCTGCTGAACTGCTACAATGATCATATTGGGTAAAAGGAGGGGACAGAAAATAGTAGTGTAACACTAATAGAATAGAGAATGACAGTAACTTTGTACTGAAAGAGTATTAGGAAATAAGCTGATAGGGAGAGAGAGAAATGTATTTTGAAGTGGGATATTAGTCTCCTAAATTAGTGTCCTACGTTTTGGAGCAGTCTGAATCCCAAATTTCACAAAGCAGCATTACAACCAGAACCAATATTTGCAAGATTTTTTGCCTATTTTCTGTAAGGATGTAATTAGTCACAAGAGTTCATGAGTTCAGTGTTTTTGTATTCTCTGTTGTTCAGCTATTCTGTTTTGAGTTCATACTGTATGTGTAAAGAGATGTGAGTACATAGCAACATAAATGTGTGCTGCCAAGTCTTCTATTTTCATACAGAAGAAAGACTTCCAGAGTAAGTGGTGGCATTTCTAACATTATGCAGGTGATTTATTCAAAGTCCTTGTTGCCTAGCTTCTGTATCTTCAAGACAAACCTCATTAAATTGTTGAACCTATAAAGAGTCATCATAAAAATGGAGATGAAAGTTGGGAATCTGAATCTATATCTATGTAGAGAAAGTAGATTCTGGAGGCAGAGTTTCCATGTTGAAATGTTTGCTTGCTTTGAGATGAAAGGACTATAAGGGGGCATGCCATTGTTAATTCAGCTTTATTTATATTGATCTAAATAAAGAAAAAATATCTCATTCCTGTGATCTGTACAAAAATAATCCTGATTTATATATAGCCCAAATATAATTAGTGTTAATGGAGTTGCAAGAGGAATTCTAATATAGTATTAGCTCTAGTTTATAGCTCAGTGAGAAATCTCTTTGTCTGGGCCAAAACAAACATTAGCTGGACTGACCTCCAACTCAAAATTGACAAGATGCAGAAATGTTTTCTAGTAGTATTAGAAACATGTAACATCACATTGGAGTAGAATGAGTGATATGAAGAGCAAAACAATATCAGCATGTATCTGCTAAGGAAGGACAGGAACACTAATTAATAGGATGCAAAATATGGATGAATTTAAATTTCTTTGTCCAGAATAATTAATTATATAAAAAGAAAAACTGCCAAACGGAAGGTGTCAATATACAAATGACATGAAAACACAAACTGCCAAATGCAAGTTGTTTAGTGTTTCAAGGAATTAATGAACCTCTAGGTGCTGTTTTGTTTTCCTTTGTCTTTTATTCTGAGAAGTGGATTTGATAAAAGAGAAGAGCAGTTGATTTTATTTTGAGAAGAACAGCTGATAAAGGAGTATCAAAATTCTATTTATTAAGCATATTTTGATGTGTTTAGTGCCTTATTTACACAACTGCACAGAACATGACAACTTTTATGATTTTGAGTTTACGTAAATTAGTTCAAATGGCAGGCAGTAACATAGTTTTTCAGATAGTTCAGGCCAGTAGTTCTCAACCTTTTTAGACTCAAAGCACCCCTAAAGGGTACCATTCATAAAGTATTAGGTCGTAGGCTAAGAACAGTCAGTCGAAAGACCCAAGGTGAAATTCATTCAATCTTTGCAGGTTTCTCTAAGATGCTAAGATTGGACTTATAACAAACTGAACTGTCGTTCACTTTTCAGGTGGGAAAGGCAGCCAGGTCAGAAGGTGGGGAGCACTAGAGTATACCTCCCAGGCTGCCAGCCATTGCCAAGTAAATCTGAGCCTATCTGAGTGTGGGTCACCCCTGATTGGCTGCCCAGAACATGCCCTGCAACACCTTGCCGCCCTCTCCCCACTGGAGGGGGAAAGGAGCCCCCCCCATTCAGGAGCAGGCTCCCACAGCCAGGCATTTGCTCATGTGGGGGGAGCCTCATGCTTCAGGGTTTTTTTCCCACCCCAGCCCAGGCTCCCTCAAGCCCTAGTCTGCCCTGCATGGGAAGTGGGAGCAGAGAGGGATCCCCCACCCACTTCCCTGCATGGTCAGGACATGGTTCAGCCCTGCCTCTGCAGGTAGGAGGGGGAAGTAGTCCCCCGGGTTGGTGCTGGTCCTTACCTACAAGCCAGATGTCTGCCCTTGTAGGGCCAGCCTCATGCCTCAGTGGGTTTCTTTTCCCCTGGCCTGGGGTCCCCTGAGCCCTGGTCTGCCCTGTTGTGGGAGCAGAGGGAGATTCTCCTCAGAGTGGTTGTGCAGATTAGGGCTCAGGGGACACTGGGCCAGGACAGGAGAAACGACTGAGGCATGCGGCTTTCCCCATGTGGACAGATGCTTGGCTGCTGGGATAGGCACTGGCTTTGAGGGATTGCTCCCCCAACATCCACCTCTGGTGGTGGTGTTAGGGTAGCTTGTCACATTTAGCTTTAGTTGCACCTACCTGAGTAGTGAATTACAGTATTATCTGAACTTTTCTTCTGCATTTTGGATTTGCACTGTCAGCTTTTAAGCTCACTTTCACATTGTTTTTTTTTATCAGTGTGAGAAGTCAGCTTATGTTCTAGCATTACCAGTGTAGAATGTGAGCCTTGTTACTAGCTCAGATTAACTGAACTTGGCACTAACCAATTCAATCAGAGGAATGAAGTGACTGGATATGTTAATGAAAGGTGATAAGAGGAGACCAACTGGACAGTGCCCAGCTGCAGAGATCTTGGAATTTCTGGTGTTGTGGACAGACCAAATTAAGATGTGTGCATGTGATAGGTTTGTTGGAGCAAAGGAATATGCTGATAGGATAAACACATGAACAGTATGATGATCACAAGGGAAACCAATCAGTAGTACCTGTAATCAGTAAAAATGAAGTCATCAGAGGAGCAAAGTTAAAGAAAAAGCATAAAAGGAGTCAGCAAGGAAAGAAAACAATATTTGTCTTGACTGTGCCAGCCAAAAAGACTTCCCATAGCATATCACCCTTCACTTGTTATAATCAATTGGCCATCTTTTCTGTGAATGGAGTAACATCTGGGATTGTGTGAGATCACTAGACTAAATCCTTCTCTCTCTATTTATATATAATGTATTTATATGTATAAAATTACCAAGATAACACTTAACATATTAATAAAGTTAGTTTTTAGCTAAGTTGAATGGTGGACCACACTCATATAGGCTCAGATGGGCTCAGCAATGGCCGGCAGGCTGGGAGGCATGCACTAACACTCCCCACCTTCTGGTCTGGGCCAGTGCAGTCGTCTGGCTGCCTTTCCCAACTGAAAAGTAAATAAGAGTTCAGTTTGTTATAAGTGTTGCATAATCCGTGTTGACTCTGGGTTGATTATACTTTAGTGATCCTTTAGTGTCATCTGATGGATAGTTGGTACAGAAACGATGGGCCTGAGCTGCAGCCTGACTGTATGGGGGAGGAGGTGGGGAGAATTCCTGTTTGTTCCCAGGGCAGGGTGCACCAGGTTGGGGGATCCTGGGCTGAGGCAGGGGAAACCCACTGAGGCATGGGCCTCCCCCCCGACATGGGCAGTCAGGCTGTGGGGTCTGGTACCAGGCTGTGGGAGTGCTCGACCACCCTCACCTGTTGAGGGGGTGCTGAGCAGTGGCCTGACCATGTAGAAGGGGTGAGAGGGGAATCACTATCAGCACAGGGCTCCCTGCATCTGTACAGATAAAGGTTCTGGCACTGGATCTGTGGGTAGAGGCTCTGTTCCCTGTTCTTCCCCGCCCCTACTGTCTTCTCCTCCCCTCCAAACTGACAGGTGCAGGCAGGACGCAGGCTGGGGGACAAGGGCTTTGCTGCTCAGGGGTGGGGCCAGCCTGCTCTGCTGGAGCAGACAGCATTGTGGAGGCTAGCCTGCCCACCCTGTGATGCACAAAACATCCTGCAGTTCTTGGCAGCTGTGAGAATTTGAGGCAGGAGGGAATCTGGGACAGAAGTTTGATAGGCTGGTTTAAGCTAAATCAGTTTAAGCTAAATCATACATGTAGTATGAATCTGATACTACATCCATCCAGGTGTATCTTAAACTGGGTCTGGCCATTTTGAAACCCATCTGTGTGCATTGAACTTCTGTCCTGTTACAGGTTTAGACTGGTGTCTGATCTCTCATACCGCTTTATGTGTAATTTCTGTCCCTAGCCCCAGTTTTCATTTGTTTTTTGACTACAGAAAAATAATAGACCAATTGTTCTGTTACCAAAATGTGAATCATTTTTTGCGTGTCTAACAGCATTAACATTGCATGGCATCCTAGAAAAGATCTAAAGGCATCCCAGGATGCTGCAGCACCCTCGTTAAGAATCACTGGTCCAGGAAGTTCTTGTATGAATCTTAAGGAAATTTACTAAATATTATTGCATCTCCTCGTACTTAGAAATGAGGGATCCTGAAATTCTAACTGGAGTTTATCAGTAACATTTCTCCCTGAGTTTAGGCAAATGATTACAAAAGTATTGTGCAAGAATTAAACTGAAAGATGATTATTTATGAAGGTTATCAGTGTTAGTTTATTGTAACCAAAACATTTGCTCCAAAATACTGTAATGTGGCCTTTGTTTTCTGTGAGCCTGATTTGAGATAGTCTTCAGTGACATCAGTTAGAGTTGTGGGTGCTAAACACACTTGAAAATCAAGATCTAAGTATCTCATGCTGAGTAAACCTAGACAGATATGCTTCAACATTTTTAGTATAATGTTTCTTGAAATAACAACTGAAATATTTTAGGTTCCTGATTTTAGGATGACTTTCATTATTATAGACACATTATTATAGAAATACTATGCAAGAATCAGTTTGATAATGCATCATGTATTTCTAATATTTATAGACATTAGCAATCAATGAGCGGTATTAGATGAGGAAAATGGTGCATCTATAAACCTTCTTCAGTCTGTAGGGCTAAGTACAGACATTTAAAAAGCCCAAGGCTGAATCAAATCAGTCTTCTTAGGTTAGTTTAAGCTTCATAGATTGAACCAGTAAGCGACTGAACAGACATTCACTTTTGGTTCTGGAAATACAGCCACATACCTGCAGTGGCTCAGGCTAGATGTTGGGTTGGGGGGGGCAGGGGGTATACTAGAGCCTGCCTCCCTGCTCAGCTAGAGCAGACAGCTTGAACGTGGAAGGGATCTGAGATAGAAGTTCAATAAGCTAATTTAACCTAAATCAATTAAGTCTGATACTACATCCATCCAGGTTTATCTTAAATTGAGTTTGATCATTTTGAAAGCAGTTTATGTGCATTGAACTTGTGTTGTGTTACAGATTTGAACCTGTGTCCAATCATTTATACCGGTTTATGTGTAATCTCTGTCCTGAGCCCAGGTGTGTAATTTGCATATGCAAGACTATTTCATTATTAACTTTTTTTTTACTATATAACTGAATAAGAAATTAATTACTGAGAAAAAGAAATATATTATTTAATTTATTCCCGAAGTGTGCATTTTTTATTTTCATAGGTGAGTATGAAACTGAGTCTTGGGCCTCAATTCTGGCCTTGGATGACTACCACTAACTTTTGTGGGTGCTAGATAGAGCAAGTCTAAAATTGGGAAATCTCAGAGGAACGTTGCCAGTAATTTCACAAGTAGTTAGGAACTAATTTGGGATTTAATTTTGTCGGGCTTCCGTGCAGGTATTTGCAGATAGCATTTTGCCCCGTGCTTCTATTGTATTCTTCTATTCCATCAGGTTCCATCGATTGTTGTCTCTCTTGCTTATCCTCAGTCTGCCCTTTTTCAGAATTCTGAAATAAAATTTACATCTATAAGCAAACTGCTGTTTCAGTACTTCTTTGTCTTCTTCCTGTACTCTTTGCCTCTCCATGCCAGGGTGCCATATACTTCTGAAGATAATAATGTCAGAACAGCTTCGTTTAATACAACCTCAGCCCTTCCTTCAAATACAAAGTAATAAAGGTCTTTTGGGGAGCATATACATGTGCAATTAATGCATCAAATAAACTCTGGAGCTTATTGCTCCAGAGATTTTTGCTCCCAGGTGCCCTGTTTAAATGTGCTCCAAGCAGCAAAAATCTCTGCCGTATATTGCTCTGGATTGTATTTGTACACAGCACATTGTGCCCAGTTGGAGCAACCCTGGCTGGAAGCAGGCCAGGGCTGCTCCATCCAGGCTCAATATGCTGCAGAGGGGCTAGCTGGGGCATGAGGGTGCTCCAGTGCAGGCAGCCCCACCCTGATGCACCCTCATACCCCAGCCAGTTGGGCAGCATCTACATGTGTGCTGATGCACCTGAACAAAACTCCAGTCCTTGTATTTACAAGTACTAGCCTGCTCTCAATTTTATTAGTATAGTAATAGGGGTGCATGTGTAGAACACAGAGACATTTACTGTGGAAATAACGATGCAGCTCTGCAGTAATTGTGTCATGGAGATGCACCCTTTCTCCACTATCCTATGACTACTCCCACAGCTTTTAGTCTCTGTCAGTGCCTTACTTTCTTCCTGCTCTTACTCATTGTACTGAAGATAGAAGTGTCAATGCTGTGACTGTCACGATTCTTGACAATAGCATTGCTACCCACACAGTCAGTTCTGCTGTAGTGCATCTAAAAGGGCTTCTTAATTCTATTTCTGTGCTGAATAGTTCATAGGAAAATGACCACTATCCCTAAAAGAAAACAAATTTGTAAGATGGTAGTTCAGAGTAAATGCAGTGTTTAAGTTCCATTGACTAAAAACAATGCTGTGTTTATAAGCTTATTATTGCTCTTCAGGAACACAGCTTAATGACCTGTAGGCTAAAGCATAGGTTTTACTGTGTTGTGATAAAGATACTGATTTACTTTGGATATTATCTTAAAGATGGAATATATGATGAGACAACCTCCTGGCTCGGCAATTGGCCACAGGGGGAACTCAGGTGCCCCCCTCTTAGACCCAGAAGGCACCAGTTGCTGAGCTAGGGTGGGATGAGGAATCCCCCATGTGCTCCCTGGCGGACCCAGAACTGGACCAGAAGTACTTCTGGTCCACTTCCAGGTCCGCTGCTGGGCACACTGGGGACTGACCCCCCCATGCTTCTGTGGGATGCTCCATCCGCCCCAGCATCTCAGCATTCATGAGCCACCTGGTACCTTGAGGTATGTAGAAAAAACATTTAAAGCTGTGTCTATGTCCGAATTGTCGAATCTCTGCAAATAGATTTGAGCGTTCCAATTTGATTCGGCGAGATTAAAGGACCTCCTGATTCGATTCGGATTTGGAGATTTTGCTGCCGAATTGAGCTGCCTCTCCACCGGATCGAATCAGAGACCAAAGCTTTGCACAGCCCTGCCTAGTATCTATCTTGTTTGTTATAACCCTTCATATGTTCGAAGATGGTTCTCAAATTCCCCATCAGTCTTCTCTTCTCCATACCAAATATACTCATTTCCTCCAATCTTATAAAAAAAAGTCAGGTTTCCAAGACTTTTAATCAAGTTTGTTGCTCTTTACTAGACTCTCTTCAATATGTCTGTTTCTTTCTTGAAGTTCACTGCCTCAGACTAGACATGTTATTCAAGGTGAGACCTCTCCAATGCAGAAGAGTCAGTTCTCATGATTTGTGTATAACACTCACGTTAATATATTTCATTATATTATTGGCCTGTTTTGCAACAATAACTCTGTTGATTCATCTGCATTTTGTGATCCACTGTAACTCGCAAGCCCTTTTCTGTAACACTGCAGCTTAGCAAGTTGCCCCCTAATTTATATTTGCATTTGTAAGGTCAGAGAAAGAGAAAATTGAAGAGAAAGAGAGAGCCACAGAGCCATCACCACCACCAGGGCATCTTTTCAAACTGATGTTTAGTTGACCTGCTTAAATGCTAGAGCTCACTGGGTGGTCACAATCCTTTGTTGTGCCATACTTTCACTGGTTAATCTCTTTTTTTAGCAGAATAATTAAAAAGGTTTATCTGAGGCGTGTGTGTGTGTTTTAAAAATTGATGAAGAAAGAAACAAGTAGCTTCTACAGACTGCAGCACAGTGAGGTAACTGACACAGTTTTCTGCTGTCTCATGGTTTGTGGCTGTTGGCAGCAAAGTGGTTCTAGAACTTGTGGTAGGCCTTTCAGAATACCCTCCTCTATTTTCATGTTTCTATCCATTAACTGTATTTACCATAATGGAAAAAACAAATTAAAAACCAATGTTATGAGCCTGAATAATTGTTACTGATACTACTACTTTTTCTTTGGTCTGTAGACAGAAGCTACAAAACAATTGATTCTGTAGTGTAATTTAAATGTCATTAATCTTTACATTGCAAGATTGGTTGGTTTTACTAGATTTAAATCTATTCCATCTAGTCAGTAGTGTTTAAGGAAAAAAACTGGAAAATGCGTATAAAATATATTCATGAGTTTAGGATGGCCATATTTTTATAATCAAAAAATGCCATATATCAGATTGACATTTTCTTCTTAACTCCTTACCTTTAACAGATTTATTCAATTCAGTTTCTTCTGCCCTTGTATCTTTTGATATATTTATGTCCTCAACACTGCTGTTTTTTTCTTTTAAATCTTCTTTCAGCACCAACTCTTTCCATGTATTTGTCTCACTATCCTTTGTTAATCTTGGTCTTTTTTCTAGCCCCACATTTACTTTCTCTTTTTCTTCTCACTTGTTTCTGACTTCTGGCAACCAAACTCTGACCAAATGCAAAAATGGTTTTCAAAGGCAGGGCAGGTCCTCTGCATCTTTGAAGATTGTTTCTAATTTATTCTCCATCTCCAGGTTTTTTTCTTCCCATTTCATTCTCTTTCCCCAGTGCTCCTCTTTTCTATTTTGCATCAATTCTGTGGTACCATGCAACACTCCTGCCAGAGTTGCAGAAGATCTGCAACTGTTCTCCTGGGTGTTTATGCAGATCTTTTTGTACCTTTTAGCTAAAAGCAGCCCCCAGTTTGCTAGTGAGGAGACAACAGTTTTGGGGGAGTTGCTGCTTGTCTCTGATAAAACGTACAGCACAGACAAGTCTTTCAGCAGAGGTGGGAATCACAGTTCACCTGTTGTCCTATAGCTTCTGTAGTAACTGGCTAGAAGTTTTTGTGAAACCCACAATGGTCTAGTGTCTGATTGCGCTTCAGTTAAATTAATGGCAATGTTACCCTGTCATTCCAATGGATGCAGGCTCAGTACTTGGAGAAACACATTTTTATGTTGCCCTCAGTATTGTACCCTAATTTCTGCTCCAGTGGTATGTCTCCTAATATTTCAAGAGTAGATTGGTCATCCATTGCAGAATACCAGAGGAAAATAACTTTAGCACTCAGGCTGCCATTGAAGTCAGTTCAATTCCACAGAAGAAGTCTTGTCACCTTTGGCAGAGGCAACAATGGGCACAGCAGACCTGCTTTTTATTTCAGGTTCAGATCCTGTACAGCAAGGTTTACCTGTCAAATATTCATTCTGGAATGTTTTGTTACTTCTAATAAAAAAAATACATGTTGGCCAGTAAGGTAGAAGATCCTAAGCAGTTGTTAAAGGTAACTGCAATAGTGACCTGTGTTCTAAGTTAACATGAGCTTCATTGAATAGATCATCATCAGAAATGCTATCTTTCTAGGTTACAAACCTCAAATGGCATAAAATTTGACCTCTCTTGGGCATTTGTTAAAATATCTTAGAACTTGCTTAATTTGGGAGATGTAGAAGGATCAATGCCAACATTCTCTAAAGTATGTCTAGGTCAGGCTTGTCAAAGATGCAGCCCGTAGGCCGCCAGGCAGCCTGCCAAGCCATTTTCTGTGGCCCGTGGTGCTACGACGGGAAATGAAAGTAAACACTGTTTACTTTCGTTCCCACCCCTTGTCCCTCCCTCGGCCCCTCAGCAGCTTCCTAATGGCTGCTGAAGGGCTGGGGAAGGGACGAGGTTCCCACATGCACCATGTCAGCTTGACGTTGCCGATGCGGTGCGGTTCCTCCCCTCCCCCTTCATTTCACTGTCCCATCCTAACCCTGCCCTTCCCTTCCTCATTTGCATGCTGGCCCCGCCCTGTGTTGGTCCCGCCGGCCACGTGGGCCAGAGCAGGTCATGGTGCAGCAGATGGTGGGTGCAGGGGGTGCAGATGCCAGCGCGGAAGGATGTTGCAGCCGGGCCCGCGGGAGATGCTGCTGCCGTTGCTGCTGTGGCTGTTGGGGCAGGAAGCTGGCATCACTTCCGCCTGCCCACATTCCCTTGCACCCACAGACATCGCACTGGTGAGTCATGGGCTGTGGGGAGGGAGGGAGCCCTGCCACTCAGGCTCAGGCTGCCCCAGGGGAGAGGGAGTAGGGGGGGTGTCCTTGCACGTCCTGCACTTCCCTGTAGGGTTCTGGCATGTCCCCCTGGCTGCTGAGCCCAAGCGCGCAGGTGTGGAAGCGCAGGTCAGAGGGAGGACACGGCAGGGTCAGGCTGCACCCCTTGACCCCTGCCCCCCAGGCTGTGGCTGGACTGAACAGGCTGTGCAAGTGCCTGCTCCTGCTGGCGCACTAGGTGATAAAAAGTTCATGATCTGGCCCCACATTCAAAAAGGTTGGACACCCCTCGTATAGGTAATCAATTACGGTGCTAGACATGGTATATGTGAATATAAATTTTTTTTTAAAAGCATTCAGTCCAGTGGCTAGACAAGATTTTTATCATGTCAGTGGTGCTTGCACTATTAAGACCAGTGCTAGTAGTTTCAAACACTGCTCTTCAACAAAGATGCCCTGGAAAATGAAGGGCTAGAGTATCTTACTGATTGCTAAAGTACTACTGACCTGGACTGATTAAATATGATATGCTTATCTTCTGACTTCTATAATTCTTCAAGTCATGGGTGTCAGAGATCCAGCTTGTTGGATAGATCCAGGGTTTCTGAGCAAACCTGTATGACAAATGTAGCAAACATAAGCCCTGGTCCTGTGTGCTGGCTCTGCAGCTGGATCATGCCCACAGAGTGTCCCTATGAGCTAGAGCCCAAGCATTAGGGCCAGTCTGGCACAAGCACCACATGCAGTGCATACCCTAAGTATGAGCCCTAGACTTGTACAAATGAATACTGCATACAATACACAAAGCTGGTTTGGGACCAACACTACATGAGCTGCTGATGACAGATTGTTCCTCCACACTTGCTCTGACACATGGGGCCAGCCTGCAGGTGCGATCCAGACCTGACAGCAGCCCTGTTCTGCTCATCTGGCTCTCAGGGCTGTTCGAGTTCAACACCCCTACTTCAACTAATTAAAAAAAAAGGAACTCTGTTATATTAGTAGTTGTACACTGGTCTAGAAGGCCACGATTCTCAGACGTAGTCTTGATGAAAGTGACAAATCTGCTCAAATTTCCCTTTAGACCGGATTTGTTGAAATAAGACGTAGTGGATATGGATATATTTTCCCTGAGCTTAATTTTTTTTTCCTGAAAGGAAGATAATTTATTTTGAAATTGAGATTGTCATCCATTAGCAAGTACCTTAGAACCTTACGTAAATAAAATCAATCAATTATAAAATAACAAAATATGAACCTTTTAGCTTAAAGGCCAGCAATAAAACAACCATTATTTCTATTTAAAAAACGCTAGAGTAAAGCAGAAATCTTTCAAAAAGAGAGTGCTTTCAATATTGTTTCAAGCTTGTAAAACTCAGGCTCTGGGGGTCTGCCCAGTTTGTTCAAGAAATGTGCCCTTTTCAGTAAAATGTCACCCTATTATCAGTTAATTGTTTTTGTCTCAGAAACTGAAGGCAAAAGAAACCCCAAGAAACATAATTTCTGTAATGTGATAGAAAGAATGTAAAACAGTATCTCAAAACTGTTTCATAGAGAATATAAGATTTTAGAATGTAGCCAATGCCTCAAATATCAATAGGAGTGCATAGAGCCTAGAGACAGCTTACAGCATCTCCTCTGCCCTCTGCAATGTCAAAAATGCCCCAACCAAGTAATTATTTCTCTCATTCAGCAAAGGTCCAGTGGTTGTTTGCTAAATTATTTGTTTATGAAAGCAATATTGTAGTGCAAAATATACCTGTGGCACAATAAACACTAAGGCCGCATCTAGACAAGCGTGGCTGTGCAGTGTGTGGTGCCACAAACACATCTACGATGCCACATACTGCACATTTAGATGTTCTCCATGCTGCCCATGCATGCACTGCTCCGCTTTTTCCACCCTGAAGGTTTTTTTGACCCCTGGATATCCCGATGCCATTAACTTGAAGCCATTAACTTGAAGCAGCCCATTATAAGCTCAGAAGTATTTGCAGTTTTTTAAGTAATGTAATACAGCTTCATAAACCTATTGCCACATATTTTTATGAAACTGTTTACTGCTATGATATATATTCATTGTAAAAGGAACTAACTAATGTTATATCAATTCTGAAATTTTAAAATCATAGAAAAAAAATCCCTATGACAAAATATACTGTATCAGTGTGTATGCATCTTGATGAAATCTTTCAATTTATATTTAAAATATGGTTTGCTATGGATTCAAACTTATGTTCTTTACTTTAGCAAGGTTTCTACTAATGGTACGTGATAGATTGCCTGATTAAACAATGGCAGGAGTAGGAGCTAATTTTGGTAGTTAGATGGGGCACATATTATGAAATAAATATAGCAGTAGTAATATTTTTAACTCGGAGACGATGTTGCTAGCCTTCCAAGAACAATTCAAAACTGCTGCTAATTATATGCTATTTGTGAAGGACTGGTAGCCTTATTGGAGCAAGAGAAATACAAATTTTTCCTTGTATATTTTCTTTCCACAAAATAACATCTGTGTCTCATGCACCATTCAATGTAATATATGTGTTTCCTCAAATTCTCTTGAAAAGCATCTGTCAAATTGCTTGCATGGCTTTGCAAAATTTATTAATATAAATGCATATATTCCATATTTTTATGATGTATAGTATGCATCTGTATATATACAAACATATATAACTGGATTATATATATCAGTATATGTGATTACAGGACATGTATAGTAAAGTATACAAAAACTTTAAAAATAAAGTTATTAAGATTGCAAAATCAAGCACTCAAAAGTTAGGGTGTCAGATGTAAGAAATGTTGTCTTACACAGGCTTGTGCCATCTCACCTGGAGAAATAACTGTATTAGCTGTCTGAAAGAGCAAACTTTATCTTTTATGGATAAACAACCAGAGGAAGCTATGAAAGACAGAAGTGATAGGTTACACATGAAAGAATTGGCATATCCTGCAAATGGAATGATCTAATTAATAGATTTTTCTGATTCTAAGAGACTGTGTGTCTAAGTTTATGAGACGTGCCTCTGTCATATTCAAAGTTTGTTTTTGTCTCCAAGTATATTAGAAGGACTTGCTGAATAAGTAAGGGGCAGAGAATTATTAACGCAATGCTCTGCGAGAGCTTAGAATTTATGACCTCCTAGAGCACTATCCTAGAGACCAAAAATTATTTTGATAAGAAAAGCAAGATGATCTATTTTATCTATATCCCCTCTGAAGGTCTGGTAGTATGAACAGCTGCAAGCACATTAAAACAACAGAGGATTTTGTTCAATATTTAAAAATGAAACTAAATCAGAGAAAAGCAAGGTGGCCACCTGTGGGTAA
Source organism: Caiman crocodilus (assembly GCA_030014935.1). Classification (NCBI taxonomy): domain Eukaryota; kingdom Metazoa; phylum Chordata; order Crocodylia; family Alligatoridae; genus Caiman; species Caiman crocodilus. Next base: position 32,819,600 of record JAGPOW010000261.1, on the reverse strand, counting down.
TCATAATTAGGGGTCTACCTAATCAAGGAAGTGGCAGGCAAATTTCACGGGCAGATCATGGGGCCAGTCACCATTTTCATCGGCTTATCATGGCAAGCCACCCATACCTCTGATTGGCTGAGGGGCCACGGTGGCCTGCTCCCCACTGCTGATTGGTGGAAAGAGGTGTCTGTCATACAGCCCTACTCCTTGCCACAGATTGGTGGGAAGGGGCAGAACTGCAGTACAGACAGCCCTCTCAGCTAATCAGCAGTGAGGGATGGGGTCAGCAGCCATCTTGCTTGCTCCCTTTCATGCCAGCAGTCTGCACCCTCCTTCCCCCTGGCAGGCTATGTGGCCAGGAGGACTGCTGGCTCCCACTGGGGCATCAGCATTTTATTTTTAGTAAGCTTTTTTTCCCCTCACAGATTTTGCGGAGATTACCCAATTTTTCAATTTTTATGAAATTGAGATTTGAATAGGTCCTTAATCATAGTGGATCTAAGGAGTATCGGTCCCGGGGTAAGCAGTTATTTCAGCTGACGGGCCACTTAATGAGTTTTAATGAGGTGTTGGGGGCTGAGCACATAAAATATTTCAGAAGATATCATTTTAACAAATTGTAGATAAAAAACAAATCATGTGCTAAAAATCTAACATCTACTACAACATACTTTAAATTTTTCCAAAAAATGATATGTGTTCTGATTTATGTTTTTTGAGTAGTGTATATAGAAGTGATTACATAGTAGCTCAAAATAAAGTCTTACTCTTGCATATGGCGGATGTGGGGGAGTGTGGTAGGGGATGGGGGGGTATGGAGTGGGTGTGTATGTGGGGTTCATGAGGGGGTGGGTATTTGTGTCTGGGAGTGTCATGTGATAGATGTGTGTCTGGGAGTGTGTCTGTGTGTCATGATAGATCCTGGGAGCCAGTCAGGGGTGGGAAGAGTGGAGGGGAGGGGACATGTGCAACAGAGTTTGCCTGGGTGGTGTGGTGCAGTGCAGATGCAGTTTGCCCCTCACCCCATCCAGCCTGTGGCTGCCCCCACAGTGCTTCACATGGGGTTGAGGCCCACTCACTCTCACCTGTGCTGTGCTTCCTCCTGCATCCACTGATGGCAACACCCCTGGCACCACCCCAGCCTCAGCCCCAGTCAGCATGCACAGCACTGCTGCTGCATGTATAGTTATTAAACATAACAGGTATATTATTAAGATGATACCCTTTAATGTTGTGTAGGCTCAGCCTCAAATTCACACCTTTATTTTGAAATTCCCTAATGAAGATACATGTAATAGAACATATAAATAAAGAATCATTGGAGTTCAAATTATATTATTAATATACATAATATTAATTAATTCATAGCCTTTCAGAGTATTTTTGATTCACTAGATAAAATTATTTTGTACAATCAATCAAAAAGAAAAATGAAAACATGAAGAAAAGATATATAATTATTTTTAAACTCTTCATACACTTTTATAAGGGGTTTCTCTTGTTTTGTATTAACTTTTTCTGCCGTTACTGAGCCTTATGCCCCTCTGAATTTTGGTTGAGTGAACATGAGCTCCAATATAGATGTTTTGGAAATCTGCTGCTTTGGGTTTGTGGAAGGAGAATGTCACAGTTCCTGAATTATGGGACATCTGTAGACTTCCATTCACAGACAAATGCTACAGAGCTGCTATGGGTGGGTATACATTTTACACTTAATGCACTTTAAGCACGCAGAAAGCACTTTAAAGCAATAACAGAACAGAAGTTCATGGCACATAAAGGGCTTTAAAAATGGTGGATCCCACTGTAAGTTAATCCTTGATGGATGTATATTAACCTAAAGCACTTTCTGTTAGACCACTTTATTGAACGTCTGTACCAGATCCCATTGAAGGTTAACTTAGAAGTTAATCACCACCATCTCAGGCAGTGTTGTACAGGCCTGTGCTCTAGCCTCAGGCACGGCTTGTGTTCTGTCCAAGGACTAGGCCAGCCCTGCCCTAACTGTCACTGACCCAAGTCAAAGACATCCTCTGATCCCAGCTGTGCACACAGCGTAGCAGCAGGGAGATAAGGGGCTGCAGGGGAAGGAGTCTGGTGTCTGTCTCCCAGCAGTTGCTGTGGCTAGGGTGCAGTGCACCACTGCTTGGTTGTAGGAAGGGGCTGTGGGAGAAGGCTCTGGAGTTTGTGTCCCTGCAGCAGCTCAGGTCTGACAGAAGAGCTACTGGCTGGCTGAGGCTGCTGGGGTTTTCTCCTCACTCCTCCCTGCCCACCCCCACCTCCCTCTGCAGCAGTGGTGCATGGCTGCCTAGTCAGGGCTCCTTCAGAGAAAGGGCTCTGGGGGAGTCTTTCCCCCCTGCAGCAGCAGTGCCTGGCTGAGGCTGCTGCAGGGTAAGGGCTCTGTGGTGTCCCCCTCTGTAGCAGCAGCTTGCCACTGCCTGGCTGGGGCTGCTGTGGGGACACAGACTCCCCCATGTGGACCTAGCCTGCCTCCCTAGATTCCAGCCAGTGAATTGTGGGAGAGGGTTCTCACATGGGGGGACTCCTTTTCTCCCTGCTTTCCCCCAGCCACTGCTGACAGCAGCTGGCAGGGCAAGGGGCTGGGGAGAGGAGCTTCTCTGGAAGCTTCCTGGGAAGCTTGCAGAAGTGCCCCCTTTGGCCATTGTGGGCAGGCTGTGAGCCCTTCCCCCCCCACAACTGAACAGCAAATGTCTGTTTGGTTTGTTCCTGCTCTAACTTATCGCACTTTAAGTAAA
>JAGPOW010000261.1:32787776-32816762 GCA_030014935.1 Caiman crocodilus | reverse complement strand
TCAGGAACTGTCTGAACATCTGTACTTAGCCTATATCCACCCCAGGACCTTAGTCTTCGGGCATTTTTACACATGCTTCAGGGGTGGGGCAGGGGCGCTTTAATTAGCGCAGCTTTAAGAGCGGCTCTGCAGCATCTTGTGTACCAATGTCCCCGCACTTCAAAATGGCAGCAGGGATGCTTTAACTAAAGGTTATCTGTACCCAGTGGGTCTCAAGAAGCCACTCTCATGCAGCTTGGAATCAATTGCTCCTGTCCCACCCATGATTTTCTTTGGGTACTTCTGCTGTTCAGGTGCCACCTCCCCCGGGAGACCACTTATACTTGCTCATCATGACTAGATGTTATCTTTGAAGGTGGGAGGTTCCTTTGTTGTTGGAATGTCAGTGGGAGATGTCACCAGTGGATGTTCCTGGGGCTCCACCTTCCCTACACCCCTTCCATACACCAGCCAACAGTGTTTGGCTGGACTGTGGTCAGCCTGGGTACAATGGTTGCCGTTCCTATTGACTTGGCCCCAACCCATTCTTCTTATATGACAGGCTACCATCAGCACTCCCCTCTTGGTATGGGTTGTGTGCTTCCACCCCTTCTATAGTGGGCCTGGGAGACTCCTGTTCTGTCCATCCTCTGTAGGCCATGATACGGCCTGTTAGAACTTCTTTATGTCTGGGCCTGGAGTCTCCAAGGGCCCTGCTTTCCTCAGCTTCAGGGACAACCTGGGAGTTCACCTACTGCCCCAGGAGCAACTTAACACACAACTAAGAAGAAACAAAACAGGATTGGGGAGGTATAATATCCTCCCCACTCACATGTCTCACATGCGTTGCAGGGGCCTATCCCTCAATGTTACTCTTGGTCTGGGCTTGGACCGCAGTCAGAGTGCTGGGTGACACTCCTCCTCCAAAGCCCTTTCCAGGTCCCAGTGTTGGGCTGTTCTGGCCATGCTGGGAGGAGCACATAGCAGCTGCCTGGCTGTTGCTGTCCCAGCATTTCCCCCACCACTGGCTCTTTTCAGTGCAGCCTCACATTCTTCAATGACATCATCACTGCACACCAGTCCCAGCTGCATTGAAAAGTGGCTGATGAACTGCTCAGGCAATTTGCTTTTTGGCGGTGTGTTCCCTGATAAAGGTAAGTTATCAGGCCACCATGCCTGATGAAGGTAAGCTTTGTCCTGTTTTGGGGCTGTTTTGTTGCTGCCATGGTGGGGTTTCCCTGCTGCAATCCTGAGGGGGGGAGAGGAAGCGCCTTCCAGCCCTCTCAACTTGCCCTCCTGGGGCATTGTCAAACAAGCTTTGGTTAAAGTGCCCCCCGCTGCCATTTTGAAGCATGGAGACACTGATATACGAGACTTGAAGGCATGCTAATTAGCATGTCAGAGGCACCCTTTATTATCATGTTCTTTCTTTTTCCCAACAGCATATGTCAGCAGTAATTTTAACACAGTGGAGTTTTGTCAGTTTATAAGTAGGATTAGAACACTGAAAACAAAAAGAAAGAAAATCATAAATGCTCTGGCTTTTGTTATTGAGGTTATTAACTTTTAAAGTTTAAAAAAGATATATTTTGCAGTTTCCTATGTTTGGTGTCTGTTTGTTTATTTCTTGTATCGCCCTCATTTTGGACAGTGACACTGGAATGGTATGGTTAGTTTTTTTTTCATGCAAGGCCAGTCTGGCATGTTTTCCTGTTTGAGCTGACAGCAGGTTTCCTGTTGATTTCAGTGGGAGCAACATCTGATTCTCAGTTCTGTTGCTTGTTTTAAAAAATTGAATTCATTTACATTAAAAAAACCCTCACTCAAACATGTCTCTTCAATTATATGGTACAAGTCCTCTCTTTTTTAACAAAATTTTACTCTGGGCAGAAAAGAACTAGACAGGGAACCTTTTCAAAAGAGAGCTTTTCCCCCCATATTGTAATAAATAGGTAAATAATTAATTAAAGCTTGTACTTAAAAAGCATTCTGTCACCTTTTATATGGTTAAAACCCCAGAGTGATTGGTGTTTAATAGCTAATCCTTTTATTTTTTTAACTTCTGAGACTGGAACCGGACACTTGGAAGTGAATTGTTTGGTTTCATCACACAAAGGTAGCTAATATAATTAGGCACAATTTACACTCTCTGTTTAGACATCGAAGACGGATCTGGACTATCTCCTCCAAAGTTGGCCTTTGGGACTTGTGAAGTCTATATTCACTGACTTCCTTAGGAATCTATAAATGTCAGGGTTAGTTTTGGCTTTAATTTAAAAAAGAAGGCAAATGGTTGCCTTTTCCCAGTGAAGATGGCATGTGTTACATTCAGATACCTCAATGACAGTCATGTTAAAAAAATCGAAGTTAACTTAAAGATACAAATGACTACTAAGTGGAAAGTTTGTCCTTTTTCCCTCTTACAATAAGTAGTGTTTTTACATTAATTCATGGATGGTTTGGGGGCAATGCACCAAGAACCTTGGAATCTTTTGTGCTGATTCTTAGGCCCATTCATGGCCAAGCATTGTTACTCATATTGCATCTGCTACCTCTAGGTTCATTTCAGTGTCCTTCCAGAAGCCTGCTGTCAGCATGTAGGTGTGTTGCTTTCCCGAGGGCTACTATAAAACTCACTGATGTTAATGGCATGATTCACACTGATTTCAAAAGCTTTGGATTAGACCACTAGTCAAAGGGAGGGTAATCTTAGTAGATTCAAGACTTGCATAATCCAGCAGACTAGTATATACATTTGAAAAGAAGTGACTTGGATTCTTGAATCTTAATTTGCACTCTGACAGTACTCTCACTAGTAGCTTTAATTAAATAATTTAAGATTTCCATCCTAATTTCTCTAATTATATATTGAACAATTAAAATACTTTTTAGGGCTTTGTGGTGATTGATCAGTTCATTTATAAAATTCAACAAGGATAGAAACAAGGAAAGAACATACTTTTAGGTAGACTGATCAAATATATTTATTTTATTATACTTTCCAGACTAGTGTCCTGTATCTTTGTATGTTTGGAGGTAAGGGATATCTACTTTAGGTTAGATTCACAAAGCGTGATTTAGGTCCCTAAATACGTCTGTGGGTGCTTAAATCTAACATTTTATATCTTTTATTACATCAATTCAAATAGTTGGAAAAGTTATTTGCAAGCTTTCAGATACAAATATTGAGGAAGCATCTGAAGATGGTCTGTGCTCTTCCTGGATGGAGTAGTAAAGCAGTCAGAGGCCAGTACCTATGCAAGAAAGCCAATCAATTAAAATGTAAATTGAGGTTGTCAGTAGAGATAAGTGGGGGTGGGGAGGGGAATGAATGTAGCAGTAGTCAATGGATGAGAGATGTGAGCGGGACTGGGGGGAGGGAATGAGAATACATGGTAAAAAGTGCAGGGTTTACTTGGGGAGTCAAATGTTAGGTTATAATGTGTTATAAATCCAATGTCTATATTTAGTTGATGATTTTTTGTATCCAGTAAATTGATGAAGGGGAGTTCATAGGCTCGTCTGTGAAAGGTATTTTGTAAATTCCCTTTGAGATTTAGAACTGAAAGATTAGAGAGAGAGCGGTTTTCTTGTGAGAAATGTGTCTCCACAGGTAACTGGGTATTCTTGTCTTTGATAGATGTTCAGTGTGCATTTATTCTGCTATGTAGTCGTTATTTGGTTTTTCCTACATATTTTCCATCAGGGCATTTGGTGCACTGAATGAGATATATAGCATTTATGGAGGTGCAGGTGTAAGATCTAGGAATGCTGATGGAGCTATTATGGAGTGTAGTAATTGTAGGTGTGGTGGTGATGTTTTGACAGGTTTTCCATTACTTGTCATGGCATGGTCTGGATCCATTCAGTGTGTTTTGGGCTTTAGGAAGTTTGCTTCTGGTGATGAGGTTGGCAGGGTTTGGTGCTTGTTTAAAAGCTAGGATGGGTGGTTCTGGGAAGGTCTCTTTAAGAATTGGGTCTCGTTCTAGTACGGATTCCAATTATATGAGGATTTTTCATATAGGTTCCAGAGAGGGTTGATATGTCATGATAGTGGTGTGCAAATCATGGGGTAGGGGGTGGGGGGTTCTTCTGTACTGCAGCAGTTCTTCACATGGTATGTGGGTGGCTCTTTCAAAAGTGTGAACTCTCTCTGGAGAAGTGTCCTTGTTGAGTGAAGGCCCTTTTGAAATTTGTGAGGTGACAATCATGGGCGATCTCCTCAGTACAAATTTGGTAATATTGGAGGGCTTGGATGTATATTCGATCAAAAAGTGATCAGGAACAGGTAGCATGGATTCCCCAAGAGCAAGTTATGTTTGACCAGCCTGATTTCTTACTTTGATAAGGTGACAGGGTCTCTGGATTGGGGGAGGTGTAGTGGATGTAATATACCTTTACAGGAATGTCCAGACAAGTATGGACATGCAGTATACAGCACTGCAGACCCATCTGCAGTGCTGCAGATGCAGGTGTTCCCCATGCTGCCAGAAAAGGTGGGGCAGTGCATGTGAAAGCTGTGTGAGCTGGCCCTAGCCTCCTGTACTCCACCCAGGGCAATGTGCTGCATGCCAGAGTGTGAGTGACATGGACTTTCTCTGTGGACAAGTAGCAGCTGCATGCATTGTGTCACTGTTGTTTGTCTTTGAGGAAACAGATACTCCTGCTCATGGGGATGCACCCTACCTTAGCAAGGCTTTTGATACAGTTTCCCAAGACGTTCTCACTAACAAGCTAAGAAAATACAAACTAAATGAAAGTACAATAACAATGATATATAACTGCATGGATTATGCAGTTCAACACCTGCTTGAGAGGAGTTAAGTGGGGTTCCTCAAGGATGTGTCCTGGGTCTGGTATTATTCATCTTCATTAATGATTTTGATGATAGGGTTAAGTGGTCACTTAGTAAATTTGTAGACAACACCAAGTTGGGTGCAGTTGCAGACACTCCAGTGGGCAGGGCTAGGATCCAGAATGACCTGGATAGATTGCAGAAATTTTCTGCAACCAATATGAGACGATTCAACAAGGGTAAGTACAAACTCCTGCATTTGGCATAACCACATGTGCAAATACAGACTGGGGAATGACTGGCTAGGTTACAGTACTACAGAAAAAGACCTGGTGGTTAGAGTGGACCATAAGATGAATACAAGCTAACATTGTGCTCTTGTTGCAAAAATAGCTAATAACACACTGGGTTGTAATAACAGGTGTGTCACTTGCAAATCAAGAGAAGTGATTCTTCTGCTCTGTTTAGCACTTGTGTTGAGACCAGGTTTTTGGAAGGGATTAGACCCCAATTTTATTGGGCTTGGGAAACAGCTGACCAAAGGGTTAGTAACTAGCCAAGGTGACCAGCCATGCCACCTAACAGTGCTGACGCAGAAGCCCACCTTGGTTTACTTGGTCTATATGGCACAACAATCACAATGAGAACCCAGAAAGATTTATTAGTGGGAAAGGAAGTCAATAACAATAGGCTTCATTACAGCTTGGAATGAACAGGGACAGTGAGATAATAGAAGTCAGTATGCTACTGGAAATAACCAGGATTCAAGAACAGAAGCTGACAGGAGGTGAAGCTACTCATTACTGAGATCACCATTCTCCAGAGGCAAAGCCAAAAGATGAATAAGGAAATCATCACTCTCCTTCTTTTAAACCCAGCAAGATCACCACTCTCCTTCTGAGAACATGAGCAAGCATACAGATCCACAGATTCACCACACATGGACCCAAACTTGTTCTCACACAGATTCAGTTCTGAAATGGTCTAACCACTTGCACAGAGCACCCAGGTGTGCCCAAAGACACCTCTGCAGTGTATTTTTATAGGAATAATACCCTCCAACTTAACTGCCTTGTTGTCAGCCATTTATGGGCTGACAATGCCCATCAGTCGTTATAATCTTTCGTCTTTTCTTTCTGAACCAATTACAGCTCATACTTTGATACTTCTTGCTTTCAATCAAAAGCTGTTGTTTACATGTACCTCAGGATTTTCCCAGCACTCTTACAGACCCATCTGTGCAGGCTCACCCCTTCTAAATGGGTTAGTAGTTCCTGTTTGAGTTTGTAACTTCAAGGAACGTGCCTACAGCCTGTGGACCGTAAGTAAAGTTTTTTTTGGCTTCCAACAACCTGCGTGTCTAGCGCCTCAATTCTGCTCCATCAGTGGCCCATTCCGCCAGCGTTTTTCAGCCCTCACATAATGAATTACAAAGATCAATGAATATTGAATTATTCCCTGCAAGGTTATAGGAAGGCACTTCCACAAATCTTTTGAAAGACAAGATTGAAAAAAAGGGCTTAGTCATTTGACTGGAGGGAAGGCTTCATGGTTGTGAATTGTGAACAGAAACAATCACCTTTCTGCAGCCTTGAGTTAAGCACCTAAGTGTTTGAGACAAGTGCATTTAAGTTATGTCCCTCTCTTTGGCAGGGAGAGAATATGTGCTCCACTCTTTCCTTTCTTAAGAATTAGTTTAAGCAGCTATCCAGTCTCCTTGTTAGCTTCACTGAACTCACTTTCATAATTTCATAATTTTCTCTATGCATTGCATATGAAGCATAGATGCCTAACTTGGGGCTGTGAATTCTTTTAGCCTGCAAGGCAGCCAGAAATAAATGCCCCTCTTGAGTGTTGATGTTAAACTGTCAGCAAATGTGCACATTTCCCCGACACAGGCAGTTGAATTGCTGTATTCTTGTAGCATAAGTGGGAAAACCTGCTTTAGAAATTCAGCATGTCTACATAGAAAAAAAAAGGAGCTGGGGCATTTCTTATAATATTTAATATCTATCCATTAATGAATTCAATAAAGGAAAGTTTATTTAAAGGTGCCCAATTTTATCTAGACTACAGATAAAATGGGATAAAATATTTAATTTTCCTTACCTAAAGAACTCACACTTCTTTGGCAATCCCTCCCAATCAAGGATGATTATCTTCCATGATTGTCATATCTGTTAGTCCAAAGATGGCTGACAAGGCCAATCTGAGATCAACAGACTTGCTGCAACTCAGGCATGCGTGTCCATGTGGGGTGGGATAGCTCCGGATCCTTGATTTGGTTTGTGACATACAGTTTCTGCCACTCCCACTTCTCCAAAACTTGTTGTTGTAAGGTTTCAAAGTATAACCCATGATAGAAAACAATCAACAAGAAATCCTTCTCTACCATCTCCCACCTCCTAACAAAAAACCAAAAATATACTTTATGTCATACTGGATAAATAAGAAGTAAAATTTAATTGTAAATTGTACCTGATATGGCTTTCCAGCAAAGGAAACAATCTTAAATACCATGTGAGTTGCAATTCATAGAGGTAATGAGGTTTCCAACTTTAGTGTTCTTAAGCACAGCTTTCTTCTGGCATGCTCTGTGTATGGCATTAATATGTAAGTGATGGTTCTAAGTAATATTTGAGATAGTGTATTTGTAGATATTATCAGCTTTCCTTGTATAGTTTTAATATTGTATAGTTATAGTAGTTTTATCTTAAGAGTTTTCTGAATACCAGTATCAAAGTTGAAATATAGGTTTAATCTCACCTTTCAAACATAAATATATGTTTTCTGTAAATTGAAAAAATCCAGAAGTATTGAGGAATAGAGTCAACTAATTTTTATTCTAAATTATTTGAAACAAGAAGGTATTTTCTAGGATTAAGACCCAAGTACAAATTTATAACTGTTGGAAAGTGGTACAACTTTCCTGAGGTCTTTACTACTTTATCTACATATACCAGCAGTGCTCTCTCTGCAGGTTCTTCTATTTATTTGGAATGGCTGAATGAATTGCCACCTGTAATAATGTTTTTTTTATTGTTGTTAACGTCTTGATCTACAGATACAATTATATTTAAATTCAAGTTATAACTCCTTATCTTCAGAAATAACATGTGCATTTATAAACATTTGTATTTGTATATGTGTATGCTATATAAGCCCACAAAATATTACTTTAGAAGAACATTATTAAGATAGTAAAGTCAATGAGCATATGTACACATGGTTGCACTGCAGCGCCTGGTTCTTTTCAAAATTGCCTGGTGCTGTGTCACATGCATTTGTTTAAATGTCGAAATGTGCATTGCACTGAGAAAATGGTGGTGACACATTTTTTAACTAAAACACAAATGCGGTGCACATTTCACTGTTTATACAAATGCATGTGATGTAGCACTGGACGTATCAGCTTGCATGTGGAGCAGACTCACTCAAGTCTGCTCTGGCACGTCAGAGCAGAAGAATGTATGTGTATAAATACCCAATCATTCCAATGGTTGGTGTTGTGTTTGCTTAAAAACATTCATAAATAAATCAAGGCCCAGGTGTGAGTAAGAGTGCTAGCATGCTGGTCAGCACTGAATATATAAAGTAATGCTATGCATTAATTGCCATCAGTAGATTCAGAAAACAAAAAATTTCCTGATATTTTAATGAGCACATTCAGTACATTCACATGTCTTACAGTAGGAAATGCCAGAAGTAAATTTTTTTTACTTACTACTAATCTACTTTCTTGAGCAAATGCATTATGATACAATCTTAAATTCCATGAGCACATATTGTTTCTTCTACATGACCTTTGCTTCCTTCAGTGCACAGAATGGGCTTGGTTAGAGGATGAATCATGGTTGTGTAGAAAAGGAGGCTATAGAATCCTTATCTCATTTGTAATAGATTTTGATGGATGTGCAGTGACTGAGGCTGTTTTTCCTGAGCATGTGGCCCAAACTGGGCAAACGTGCTGAAGGGAACTTTAAACAAAAAATTAAACTCAACATTTTATTTAAAAAAACAAAACCTCTTATTTACAAACATCAAACATTTATATCATCAAACAAAACCAGGGATCCTCTCTTACTCTCATCTTCTTCCTCATCATCTCTTTGCATGTAATATTTGAGCTCTAAACATTCTGTTGTAGTACAGTCCATTCTCTTCACGATCAGCAAGTTCTTCATTGTCCACAGTGCGGCATTAATACCAACCACCCATGCCCATATCTTCCCTTCTTCCCATCCTTTTTTAACCAATCCATATATCACTGTCTCAAAAGTTATCTTATCACTTACTTCAAAAATTTGTAAAAATCTCTGTCCTGTTCTCCAAACCTCCTGTGCAAAGTTGCATTCCCAAAATACATGTGCAGTAAAAGCTGTGCTATCTGGCACTTTACTAACAGGCATGCTCTATTAACCAGCATGCTAATTGATGAGGTAGAGATGAAACCAGAAGTCCCACTGTGGCACTTCCGGTTTTGCCAAGTCCCATGGCATGGGGCAAAGCAGCCTGCACAGGGTGCCCCTCCATGTCTCCCGGCATACATTGATATGGGAATAGTAAACTTTTCATTAAAATTCTGTCCTTGCTACTCATCATTTCTGTTCAGGCCCCTCTCCCTGTCCCCCAGCACACTGACACACTGGACGTGGTGGGAGGAGCAGCAGCCTGAACAGGTGAAGGCCCAAACAGATGCCTCTCAGATAACCACTGTCATTTTTAATTAACTGGCACTCCACATTTCCCCTGGATGCTGGGTAACACAGCTTTTGCTATACCACTTATTCTTAACCCCTCGTGCTTCCCCCACTTTTCCCATGGGCATTTTGCTGTTCTTCCCAAACTCTACCTATATTGAACCTGAACCTCTCATACTGTTAAACCCCTCCTCACCAGTCTCCACATCTGGTTTGCATATTCCTCTTTTAAATCTTCCCCTGTTACCTCTTTCTGCACTTGCCTTGCTTGTTGCTCTGACAGATCACCCACCTCATTTACTTTGTCTTTCCATCTGATTTCCTTCAAAATCCTTCTTTTGTCTTTCAGACCTTGTATTCCTAGCCCTTCCACACCTCATACTTTAATAGATTTTCCTGCTGTCCCATAATATATTGACAATTTCCAAGCCTACTGCCCCTACATCCTGTCCCATATAGTCCCATCCTCTGCAGCCATTTTCCTGCTTGAAATCTGCAGAAAATTCCCACTTTCCCACTTCCTTCCAATGCTTCCCTCATCACCATTCTAACAGTGTGTGTGTAGATAAATGTCTCTGTGTCCAGTGGTTCCCACCCGCTACTTTTTTGTCTCTTATATCATTCCTTCCTGACAATCCATTCTGTTTTAGAACCCCAGAAGAACATGCCCATCAGTCTCTGGAGTTTCCTGGTTTGAATCCATGACAGAGGACCCTGGGCTTCAGAAAAGCAGACTTTGACTTACTCAGGGAACTCATGGGAAGAATCCCCTGGGACGGCAGATGAGGGGGAGAGAAGTGTAGGAGAGCTGGCTGTATTTTAAAGATGCCTTACTGAGAGTGCAGGAACAAACCATCCCAGTGTACAGGAAGATTAGCAACTGTGGCAGAAGACCAGCTTGGCTTAGCAGGGAACTCTTCAGTAAACTAAATCGCAAAACGGAAGTTTGTAAGAAGTGGACACTTGGACAAAGAAGAGCATTCTTTGGGTATGTAGGTATGAAGTCAGGAAGGCCAAAGTGCACTTGGAGTTGCAGCTAATAAGGGATGTGAAGGATAACAAGAAGGGTTTCTACAAGTATGTTGGTAGCAAGAGTAAGATCGAGGAAAGTGTAGGTCCCTTACTGAATTGGGGAGGCAATCTTGTGACAGAGGATGTAGAAAAGGCTGACGCATTCGATGCCTTTTTTGCCTCAGTCTTCATAAACAAGGTCAGCTCCAAGACTACTGCACCAGGCAGTACAGTTTGGGGAGGTGAGCAACCCTCAGTGGTGAAAGAACAGGTTAGGGACTGCTTAGAAAATCTAGACATAAGTTCATGGGGCTGGATGAAATGCAGTCAAGGGAGCTGAGGGAGTTGGTTGATGTGATTGCAGAGCCATTGGCCATCATCCTTGAAAACTCATGGCACTCAGGAGAGGTCCTGGATGATTGCAAAAGGGCCCATATTTAAGAAAGAGAAAGGGAAGATCCAGGGAACTACAGACCAGTCAGCCTTACCTCAGCTCCTGGAAAAATCATGAAGCAGGTCCTCAAGGAATCCATTTCTAAGCACTTGGCAGGTTGTCAGCAATTCAAGGGAAGTAATTATTCCCCTCTATTCAGCACAGGTGAGGCCACATCTGGAATACTGTGTAGCCCCCAACTATGGAAAGGATCTGGATAAATTGGAGAGAGTCCAGTGGAGGGTGACAAAAATGGTGAGGAAGCTGGGGGACATGACTTATGAGAAAAGACAGAAGGAACTGGGCTTATTAGTCTAGAGAAGAATAGACTGAGAGGGGATTTAATAGCAGCTTTCAACCTCCTGAAGTGGGGTTTGAAAGAGGATGGAGCTAGATTGTTCTTGGTGGTGGCAGGTGACAGAAAAAGGAGTAATGGTCTCAAATTGCAGCAAGGGAAATTTAGGTTAGATATTAGGAAGAATTTTCTTATGAGGAGGGTTGTAAAGTACTGGAATAGGTTGCCCAGAGAGGTGGTGGAAGCTCCATCCTTCAAGGTTTTCAAAACCTGGCTAGATGAAGCTTAGGCTGGATGATCTATTTGGGGATGGTCCTGCTTTGAGCAGAGGGTTGGACTAGATGACCTTGTGAGTTCCTTTCCAACCCCAATTGTCTATGATTCTATGATACGCTACATCCTCAAAAAACATAATGCGTAGTAACATCTTTTTCACGAGCTTTACCTTTCCTGCAAATGACAAACATCTTGTGCTCCAAACCACTAAAACTTTCCTAACCTGGGACCCTATCTCTTCCCATGCTTTTGTGCCTTTCCCTTCTATATCAAGAACCACCCCTAAGATTTTTATCTGATTCTTAACCATCCTTATGCCAAGCTTCCCTAATTCTCCCCAATTTCCAATCCCCAACACCTTGCCCTTAGCTTTGTTTACTTTTGCTCCTGAAGCTTCCTCATAGTCTTCCATATGTTTCAGGATTCTCTCTAATGAGACTGTATCTCGTACCATCACATTGTCATCCATATACAGTGAGCATTTCACTTCCCCCACCCTTGGGAATATTAACGCCACTGATTATTTTGTCCAGAGGTTCCATTGCACATATAAAGATCCCAGGTGACAAGGGGCACCCTTGCCTCAGACCTATTTGTATCCGAAAGGCTTGATTCAAGTTCTCAAACATTTTTCTACCTCTGTTATCCTTATCCTCCCTCCCCACAAGTAATCATTCCTTTCATCCTCCATTGTCTCCTTGATGTCCACCAAAACCCCGCTCTGCTACTTGCTATCAATCTTGAACTTTCTGTACAAATCCTTATAGGAATCTGCCACAGTGTTCAGTACCTTCTCCTGGCCTTTCAGATAGTCTCCATTCTCCTTTTTCATTCTTTCCACCTCTCCCTTTGCTTTCCTGACTTGTATGGCAAAGTGTGAGTCACATTCTTCCCCTTGCACCACCCAAGGTGCTTTCACTAGGAATATCTTTTCAGATGCTGTCTCTTTAAACCATTCCTCTACCTCCAACTTTGCCTCTTCCAGTTTATCTTTCAATTCTCTCCCCCTTCCTGCTTCCACAGTCAAGCACTGTACTCTCTCCTGGCTCCTTTTCAGCTCCTCATCTTGTCCCTCACCCTTCTCTTCTCAACGTTTATGAAAATGTGCTTTTTCTTCTCTTAGTCATACACCACCATTCCCAACTGTTTTTATAACACTTCTTTAAAGTTTTCCATTCCTCGCACTCCTTTGTAAACTCCTTACACACTTTTTCATCGTGAAGCAGCTTAACGTTCAATTTAGGAGGCCTTTCCTTTTTCTGTTCTGTCCCCCCATTCCCATTTCCACCCATAGCACTTGATAGTCACTAAAACCCACATCTCGTATCTTTCTTGTGCACCACCACTCCTTCTGAGACTAAAACAAAATTGATTCTCAAAATTTTTCTTTCTCCTGGCTCCACTTTTGTATGTACTTTCCCTGTTACCCACATATTCTCGAAAACGTCTTCCTTGATAATTTTCATTAACATTTTGAGGAAACATCTAACTCTCCCTCCCCCTGTCTTCTTTCTCAATTATGCAGCTGAAGTCACCAGCTACGACTCTGTGCCTCCCCCCACCATTGTGTACAATAAAGCCACCCCCCTGGCTTTCCATGACTGCATATACATTGAACAACTCTACCTCCATCTATTTTGTTTCCAACAACACTCTCTGCATTCTTCCTTCTACTAAGACTTGAACTTGCTTGACTTTAACTCCCAGCTTTTTAATTTTTAACCCCCAGCTTTTTAATTAACCACCCCTGTTGCCTTGTACGTGTTTGTTCCTATGCAGATATTTGTATTTGTCTCTCCATGGTATTCCACACTTCTGTAGATATATTACATCCATATGAATGGACCTTAGAGTTACTGCCATTTTGTCCCGCTTCTTCCTTGTTAATAAACTTCTCACATTTAAAATTGCAACACATAACACCATGATAAAGAAAAGGTGGAAGCCACTGGTCCTCATCTTTCTTGTTTTACAGGTCATCCACATCACTTCTGATGATCAGTGACTCTGTCTCTCATCCCTGTCACTCTCACTAGATTTTCCAGGGCTTCTATATTGAGAGAGGCTGCTGCTGTCCTTTCTGCTCTACTACTTTCTTGCAACTCCATGTCTGACATACCGTTCTCTGCTAGTGTTGCTTCTCTCTTCTACCCCTTTTTGTCTTCCCATTTTCTTCTTCTGCAGCCGTGACAGCCTTTGTTTCTTCCTTGTTCTTACCCATGGCTCTGCCCCCTTTCTCTTTCTCCAAAGTAGAACTTTCTTCTCAGTAAATCTCTGGGATTTCTTTCTCTACTTTTGTTTCCATGCTCGTGCTTCTACATTCTTCTTCCTCTTCCCTCTCCTCCTCTAGTTGTTGAGTTGCTGCCACAACACTCATTCTTCCCCTTTCCACCCCCAGTGTTTCTTCCACCATTTTTTCCTCTAAAACCACCCTAACCTCCCCCACCTTTTCCTCCACCACACTCATCAGATCGAAGTCACCCCCCTTCTAGGTTGTTCTCTGTTAGAGAGAGAATCTCACCATCTGTTCTGCATGTACCCTTCCTTCTGACATATTCCACATTTCGGCACTTTCTGGCATGCATGGGTTCTGTGTCCTCTCCCACCACACTAGTAGAAAATTGTTAGGCTACCAAATGCCTTTTCTGCCTGCGTTTGCTACATGGATGGGGCTGCCTGTGGTATATGATGTAGCCCCGGTGCCCTCCTACACAAATAACTGATGACAGGTGCCACACCTCTCCCCTCCTTCCTTAGACTTACCTGCACCTGAAACACCCCAGTCCACACATTAGATTTGTCTCTCACTTTTTCCACAAACAGCACTCTCTGGACTCTCCCCTCAAACTATCTCTCCACATCTATTTCCTCAAGGATGTCCAAAAATAGTTTAAACACAATCACTTGCTCCCCTTGACTCCTGTTCAGTGGCAAAAATCAGTCCTTTCAGTTCTTTCTTCTCTTCCATTTCCTTGTAGTTTCTCCAGAATTGCCCCTATGCCCCTCTGTGCCAGAAGGTGAAACTCTATGACCTCCCATTTGGGTAGGCCATCATACATGTAAGTACTCAAGTTCACTTTAAAAATATCGATCAAAATCTAATTAAAGAAGTCATACCTCTCCATGGTCCATCTGTCCTATGCCTTCTCCCTAGTCATTGTCTCATGTACCCTGAGCCTCAAAGTCTCTCTGGGCTCCTTGTCCCCATTGTTCCAGCTCTGCTCGCCTCTCATGTCCAGATTTCATCACCCGGATCCTCCTCTCTGTTCTTCAGCTCTCTGGTTCTTGCTGCTTTTTTTCATGGTCTGGCTGCTCTTCGTCTTCTTCCTGTCACTCTTGTTCTGGCTTCCTTTTCCCTGTCCAGTTTCCGCTGCTTTTGCTTTCATCTTCATGCATCACTGCACCAGCTGCCAATCAGATTCCAGCTCTTGGTCTGAATCTCCATATTCGTGACTCTGCTCCATCTGGTCTCTTCTCTCCTTCTCTGATCTTTGCTTCTCTGCTCTCATCCCATCATTCATAGCCACTGCTATCTCTCAGCTCTCTACTCTTGCCTCTAGGGTCATTAACCAATGCTGCTGTGATTGATCTGAGACCACAAAAGGCCGACAAGCATCTGAATAAAATATATGGTAGCATCCATTGAGCGCAGTTCTCCTCAGCTCTGACTTTTTCAAGTCACAGTGAACAACTACATTGCAAACATTTTGACTTCCTCTTCACTTTCACAGCTGAGCTATGATTTTTTTCCCCATTTCCAATGATTCCTGTTTCTTCACTAGTCTTAAATGTCTGGCAAACATCGCTGAATATGACCCCAAAAAATTCACCCAGAATCTCTTTGTTGCCTCTTCTTTCAGCCTGGTGCATATGATGAGTGTCGCCCCACCCTCCATGAGGTGCAGAGGGACAAGGTCACCCTGATTCGCATTTGTATATAGATTTTTGGAGGATCCCCAGACCCATGACAAGAATACCCAGTTCTAATTAACACATGGATCCTTTATTGGGGTTATCTAGAGTACAAATACATACTAGGCGGGTCTACATGTGATGCTACATTGCCATAAACGCTACGGCGACTTAGCATCAGTGGGCACAAACTGTGATGCCACAGCTATGTTACCTTAGCAACATACTCCCTTGGTATAGTGTGTTGCTACAGTGATGTAGCAGCCAAAAGTAACTCTACTGCTGGCATGGTGCAGTACAGGCTGTTACTGTGCCATCATTCAGTACTTCCAAAAGGAGTACTAAATGACACCTCAGGAACAACAGTGCCATAAAGGCATGTGTATACATGTCCATAGGGTAGAGGTGAGCTGTAAGATCACCATGGCTTGAAATACTGTTGACTCTGCTGGGGCCCAGCCCAATTAACTACATGGGAAATCATGAGCCTTTTGGCTTTGGAATAATATCATGCATAGTTTGCACTATATATAAGTTGGCACAAAAATGTTGCTTAACTTTGTGTTTATAGTGTACTTCTGCTAAAGCTTGCAGCAGTTTAAAAAAAAATGTAAATGTATCAATTTTGGATTAAAATAAGTATGGGTAATAATTACAAATTACTACAGCTATGTTTATTTTAAGGTCACTTTTCAAATTTTGTCCTCACTCCTTATGCTTGGGAGATCAGGGACTGACAGTAAGAAGGGAGGGAAGGGGCTGCAGGGGGCAAAAGTTGCTGGGGGGGGGGAAGAGGGGAAAGAGAGCAAGGGGACATTTGACTCCCCAGATTTATTTTTCCTGCTGCAGCAGTGGGAAGAGGACAAATTCAAGGCAAACTTCCTATAATTAGATTCTGTACCTGGAAAATTATAACAAATTTATAAATTTTCTATATGTAGAATCTAATTATTGGGGTGTCATCTTATATTCAGAGTCATTTTATACTTATGTAAATATAATAGTAGGTGGTACTATTGTACAAGTTGTAATATATGGCTGGGAAAAGTATTTGAAAAAAGCTGCAAGGCAGAGAGAAGATGGAATGGTTTGTTTCTTTTTCTGTAACAATCTCTTAAATGTTTTAACTAAAAATACATGCAGAAATACATTTATTTTTCAGTCTTGTAGTGTAACTGTTGCATTTCTTCAGGTGAGCATATGATTAAAATGTTTACAAAATATGACACTAATTCCAGACTAATATGTAAGTTGAACTATATTAAAAAAGGCTCTCTCTTCAGTGAGTAAATAGGTCTTGTAATATGGCCTCAAGTTGAACAAATTATGGTTTTGTCATACCAAAACAGATGTTTATATTGTTTGAAAGATTTTAAAGCAAGGGCTAAGGTCACAAAACTTGAGTTTGTATAGAGAAGAATAGATGTGAACATTATTCTGTTGTTTAATCTTATTAACCAAATTTCCTGCTAGTACTGAATAAATTCTACTTGATGTGTATGTTATTGCAATGAAATGATAATAAGTACTATAATCAAAGAAACAGAAGTATGAAAAAGTATTTACATTTGTGTTTTTCTATAAATAACCAATTTCTTGTCTTTTGGGAAAGGCTACTCTATAATGGGTGCCCTGAAGAATTTTCCATTTAAATACTTATAATTAGGGAAGGTATTATTTACATGAGTAGATATTTTCTACACTTTGAAGAACAGCACCTTTCCAAACTTAAGAGTAAGTCATTACCTTATCTATGAGTAAGAAGATATGTAGCACATTTTTCAACTGATAATTTTCAAAAGTGTTTTGGAAAGGAAAGAAACATATAATTATATGTTTTGGAAACATATAATTTCCATTTTATCATTTTGCAAGTGAAGGCATGGACTATCTAGTATAAAAAGGTGCAAATCAGTGATGTTCTTAGAGTGGGGTAACTGGGGGATCCTTCTTGGATGCTGACTTGGGGAACAGGTAGAAAAAATGGCTGCCATTGCAGTTGTGAAACTGCACTAGTGGTATGGTGGCCACTTGAAGTTCCACAGCCCCTGCATGTGGCATCTGCTCAAGGTGTCAGCATGTCCTTATGCCTCTGGTGCAAACTGTATGACTGTTTTGGCCTTCATGATCTGGCCAATGTTACTCAGAGATAGTAGTGGCATAACTGGAATAGGGAATAAAACACAGATGCCAGACTATCAAAGTTGTAGCTTATCAATGAACCATATTTCCTCAACATTGTTAACTGATGTTTACAAGGGAAGCAATAGTAGGACAGTACTTTGAACTACTTTTATACATCTTGGAGGAACTGATGTAATGGAACTTTATATCTTTCTGATGGAATATAGATAGACTAATTTCATGAGATGGACTTAAAAATGTCCATTTCCCCCCTGCATAGATTAGTTAGTTTCAGGAATTAACATTTCTTTTCTTAGAGGAAAAAATCCTTAAAAGCTATGCCCCAGAGTCATAAGTTATCTGAGGAGCCCCATGCAGCTATCCTACTACTTTTCACTATTTTTATGAAGATACATTTTTCAAATATAAATATTTCAATGATGCACCGTATGATGCTATACAGAGAAGTATAGAACCTAAAGACTATTTCTTACAGTATTTTGTAGGTCCCAATATGGACTTTGATTAATACTTTTTTCAGTTGCTATTTTTCTCCATTATGTTTTTTGAAAGATCTAACTCCAGTGTCTGAGGACAAGCTTCTGGACTGGCTTTAAAGCCCTGAAAACATTTCTGTTTCCCATTTACCTTTCTTTCCTCTTTCCTCTGAAAAGCTCAGCGTTGTAAGCGCCATCTTTCTGGCTAAGGAGGGCTGTAGTCTCTTCTGAGCACATTAATGCAGCTTTTTAATTAGCTATACTGTTGCTTATTTCCTTTTCCACAGGCGTTAAACTTGCTTTTAGTGCATGGGCTTTAATAATAGCCCTCATTTTGTGTTAGTTTGCTTGCAGATTTGTAATTAGTGAGTAAAGTGTTAAAAGCAGTGGATAGAAAATGAGATACTCTAAGGAAAATCTTATTATTTTTTATTCTTTAATTTGGCAGCTATGGGATGTATTGCAATAGTATGGTATAATTAAGTCTGAATGTTGAACAGAAAGAGTTAAAAAATAATCTTTTGCCTTTGTGAACATCTATTTTTCAGATTTTAAACAGTATTCAGAGTGCACATTACACTGCAAAATCTGTGTTCCATCAAAATGAACGGTTTTACTGTCTGCTCATTGACTTATTGTACTGTATGGACATAAGAGTAATAGGTTTCTAAGACAAGGGTTTCCTTGGGGTTAGGGAGGAGTGGATTACTTGATAAAATGATTGTTTTGACCACTACTAACATAGCTGATTGCAATAAACTTTCAAAAGCTGCTGCAGACTTATTGTTTTGGCATCTACTGTATATGAGTTATGAGTTGCCATTTATTTTGAAAGAATATTTTAAATTTATGTCATAAATCTATTTCTCATGTCTATATGTATTGTGCCTAATTGAACCATATAACGGAATAGAATGTATAGTATGTTGTTCATTCTACCTGTGCACGGCGCATAAATTAATATGGTTAAGATTTGAATATCTTATACATGGTACAGAATAGCTTTTCAAATACTAGAGACAAAAAGTCTATTGTTATAGTCTCATTGCTACATATTATCGTATGAAGAATATGGCATCTATTTGGAGTGGTCTTTCTGTGTTCTACAGCTGCCTCCACATTAAATGAAAAAAGACCTACATACACGGTCACTGGTGTTAGTCATTTTTACAGGGGAGGAAAGGAGGAGGGGAAGATGCAGAAATCCTCCTCCTCTTAGAGAGTAGTAACAGTGTGAGGATGCCTTGTCCTCATTTTTATTACTTCTGAGATTTTATTGCTGGCAGCCAGATGTGCTGAAACTCCTGACGACAGCATCTATTCACTGCATGTTTTTAATAGGCTTAGAGAAATATGAGTAGAGTACATGAAAGCAGCTCACCCTCACACTTCAGCTGGGAATGCCCAAAAAGCTTACTGCTGTTTAGAATTCTTGCTACAGTCAGGAGAAAGCCGCACGGGTACTAAATCTTCTACGACTGAATTAGAAGAATAATGACTGTACAATTAACTATCAACCCTTGCTCATTTAAGCACAGTTTTTACAGAGATCAGGAGAAATATGGAACTTGATTGGCATGTTTGCATTTGATGGTGTCTGCAGAACAGATGACTTTTAAGACAGGTGGTGAGGAAAAATAGAAGGGAAGGAAAGAAAGAAAATGCAATTTGAGACATTGCGCCAGGTCTGCAATTCTGTTTTATCTCATTTTCATGGGGTTTTCTCATCCCCTCCAAATATTTTACAAAATGATCTTTTTGGACAAACATTGAACAACGCTAGGTAAGTAGAAATAAAGTATTTATCCTTATTCATTGCTATGCTAGTCATGACAGTCTGTCTACATGCATGCTCTCCAGTAGACAGCCCTTATAATGTTACTTTAAAACGTTTGTATTTTTATTGTAGCAATGAGTCTATTTCATTTGTAATTGTCTGTTCTGTACTAGGATTAAATTAAACTTATTCTGCAATAATAAAAATGGCATAATGAAAATATATTTAAAGAGGTTATGTATTTTTGAAACACATTAGGTATCATTATAAGGTAGCATTATTAGGTATAATCTTTAAAGCATATTAAATATGCAAAAGCAAATATGTCCAGGGAAATGATTTCTGTGTGGATGAAGCAGTGAAAGGATTAAATGTTCAAGGATGTGTCTATTTAAGCATAGATAATTTGTTGGAGGATGTAAAAATCGCAGTCCTGCATACAATTGCAAAATATGCAGAAGGCAGTCTCTTGTTTTAAGACTTAGTATCTCTGTGTTGTGTTTTTCAGTAATCTTTTAACTAGCCAAATTATAGATGATCAGTAGATGCTTTGCAGTACCTCAGTCAATTTTGAAGCCTATTCTTTTTACAAATAGCTATTGTTTTATGGGAAGTGGAAATAGTAGAGATAAATATTGTTTGCTGCTGTGATGAGATTGTTAAATTATAAAGAGGTTTTTAGCTTTATTTTTTCAGGGTAAATTCCTTTAAATGTTACCCATTATATTTATTGCATTGTTGGGTAAATATTCAGAACATTTTTCACAATATTATTAAAGATTGAAAATGAAAAAAATGAAGTATTTTATGTGAAAGACTACCTGGAGGCAGATAAGGGAAAGGGAGAATTCTGTAGTTTTTTATAATGATAGTGCACTGATGGAAACCTTCTGGAAAAGAGGAAGTAATGCACAGAATATAGAGAACATTTTTATTTTCTTTCTGTGGGAAAAGCCCCTATGAATAGGATTTCCTCTCTCAAATACCACCATTTTACATTTAGTAAATCATAAAATTATTTTATTTCATTGAATATTATTTTAAAGAATTATTATGGTTGCTAATATATCTTGTACTTATCTGTTCATTTTAAATTGTTCTTTTCAAGTTTTATTGCCGTAGGGATAATTTCCTAATTAGACATGCAAAATTATGTAGGCATATCTTTAATTGAGATACAACAGAAAATTAAAATCAATACACTTAAAGAATTAAAGTATTTTTCCAAAAACAAAGAAAATTCTGTGTCAGAGGTGAGGTTTTTTTATCCTAAAATGCATTTTTTGTGCCCCTTGACATCTTTGAAGAGCTACAAAATAGAGCAATAATTTGTGTACTGTCAGTTGTGCTTATAAAACAGTGGACATCTCGAAGTGCAGTCTCAGGCCTGCAGCCACCACCAAAGCCTAAGCAATTGTACTCATACTCCACAAACCTATTTTTGATTTACTCATATCTGCTTTTGCAGTGATCAGAATATATGCTCCATATAAAATATTTTATGCGCCTGTGTGTGAGTTTTTGTGTAGAAGCTGTGAATGGTACCATTTACAAATCATGAGCTATATTATATTACATTTTATATGTCTGAGATTTGTGTTTATTTCACAGGAGTGGTTAATGAGAGACTCACTAGGAGCCCTAATCTTCAACTCAATATGGTTTATAATTTTAGGCTGCCATGTAGAGTAGTTCAAGCTAGATGTGCTCTTGGTGTAAAGAACAGGTTGTGCTGTTTTGTAACAGTGTACAGCAGTAACAGGGATAGCCTAAGCCATGTTTACTGTGGTAATTACATTTAAACTCTTTTATTAGTTGAAAGTTATTTAATGTTGTTGTGTAAATATGGTCTGTCTGGCTTTGTGTTTTAAATTTGTTTTGATAGGAGGCCTCCAAAGAAGTCATATTTAATAGTTACTAAAGTATAGGTCCTGCTTATATTTGTTTTGGAGATAACTTACTTATATTATTTATTTCATTATTTTAAGTAAGCGATTTTCTAATTAAACTATTGTATACTGCATCTTTCATTTTAGATTTTTTTTTTCCATTGGAAGGTTTGATTGGTTAGTGTCAAGCTATTGCTCAAAACTAATTGCTTGGTGCAAGCATTAACCATTCATTTTTTTAGAATTGTGGAGAAGGAAACACCTTAACAAATAACAGTTTGTGCTTTTGAGATATATAAATATGGTCTTTATCTTCAAACTTAAAAGTCTATTCATGACATTAAGCAGATATGATCCTGCTTTTCAGGTTTACATTTTTGTTTCTATTTACTTTTCAATTTTTTTTTAAATAACACAGACTATAGAAAGATAACTGCTGCCATGAAACAACAAGACCACATGTGTTAATATATTAAACACCACTATGGAACAAGGATACTGTATAATAACAATGATACTGTACAAGAATGCTGTATAAAATACAATGTAAAATGCAGACTAAGGTTCATAAATAGGGGAAGGTAGTTAATCCTATAATTTAAGCAGGAAACACATACCTATTAATTTCTTAACATGATCAAGGTTCTTAAACTACGGATCATTAATCTTTTTTGGAAGGCTTTAGGGTGCTGCAGCTTTGTTTTGAGATGCCCTGATTATTTTAGTATTGGCTTCTCACACCCATGGTACTGTATAGCAAGGCCATAGATAAAGCTGTCTTTTATCCTTTCACTTAGGAAACCCGATTGGACAGGCCTTTTATTATTTATTATTTTTATTGCAGGAACATGTAGAAACTCCAAATGTAACAGTGCTTCTTTTCTTTTAGATTGATATTACCTTTTAAATGGGAGTTAAATGGGAGTTACAGATGCTATAAGGATCTTAGGGAGCAATATTACTATTTGGCTCACGTGTGCTATCTAAACATTCTTCAGATATTGTGGGTACAAATCTGATATGCTGATATTTACTTTTCACAAAGCCTGAATGGCTCTTCCCTGACATTACCAAGTACGGCCAGCTGAAGCAGTAAGAGCTAAGAGTTTATTTCAAAACTGGTTTTCTTGCATTGTGAATCATAATGTTATGTACTTGCACACTGGTTTACTTTCTCTTTAACTGTGATTGTTACAAAATTTCAGGTTTGAGAAAGTCACTAGAATTTTTTTGGAAAAAAAAAGTTCTGTACTTAGTGAGTAGCTAGAAAAAGCACACCTTCCTTATAGTTTTTTTTCCCTTGCAGTATAAATAAGTGCAGAAAATGAAATCTGCTTATGTTTTATTCTGTTTTACACAGTCATCTGATGTCCTTATAATTATAATGCCTGCATTTGCCACAGTCCAATTTTTAGGGAAGAATCTAAAGGACTGTTTGATTTTTGGTCTCTACAATGGTTTGATGACTTAACTCATTTTTTTAAAATTCAGATGACTAAAGACACCAAATGAAAGCAGTTTTGTTTAATAAAAGGCCTTCATTAATTGGATACATTAGCTGGATTTTGTGCTTGAACTTAAAGCGGAATGTACAACTATTGTGCTGTCAGATACTGTATTTTAGCAGCATGCTTTGTCCTGCATTGGAGTTCACAATAGCTTTGGGCAATATTCAGATTACCACATCACTGTATAATGATGAGTATCCTTTGTGATTAAAATTGATAAAAACTGTACAGAATAATGAGTCAAATTTTACCATTTTTGCTATATATAGTTACAACTTTTCTTTGTGAATGGAAAACCAAATATTTACCTCAAACTGGTTTCTTTCTTTCTCTCTGTTCCTGTTGCTTCTCTCTCTTTTTTTTTCTAGAGCAGGGCGAAGGTGAATTTGTTGTTCAGGTTGGCCACATAGGGGCATGAGATGACTAACGTCTTCTCCGAAAAAATAGTAAAAATATTGTACTTATCACAGACTCAGATACACAGCAGTGACCTGTGGTTTATACTATAATATGAGAAAGATTTCAGCATTAAATTGTAAAGTATATTTTTATTTGACCAAAAAATAATTATTGGAGATTCTTAGCTTTGCAAGTTTTTTTTGAGCAAAGTGAAAAGCACAGATGACAGTGATTGCTTTTTTTTAAAAGATGATTTCTAAAAAATATAAATGGCTAGCTTGCAAATAAAATCAGATCTCATACTGAAAATACAATAATTCTAGCAATAGCATGTTATCTATTTTTGCCTTCGCATTTTGACTTTTAGCTATAACTATCAGCTGTCTAACTACCAGTTTGTTTTCTAATGAAATTATCATATGATGTTCAGGATTATTGGCATAGAGGTTTGCTATATTAATAATTACTTTGGAACTGAAGGAACAAAAATGAGCTCTTTTTCTTATTTAACAGCAATTTTGAAATTCTGTATATGCAGTATGCACAGTTTGTGTGCTTTGAACTCTGTGCCAAATCATACGTATATATAATGTATTATTAAAAAAGACAAAAGATAAAATATGATAACATGAGAACTGAAAATATTGTCTGTATTCTGACACATAGTAATGAATGAATATTAACCAAGTATGCCTCCACTTATATTAGACATGTATATTGGCTATCTTCCTTTAATAGTTTTGTTGCTGAGATTTTTCATCACTTCCCTCACCTTTATTTTTTTTTACTTCTTTACTAGATCACCTTAAGTCTGTTTTTACTTGTTTTTTCAAAATTTGTGACTGATCAGCTTTATCAGATACAAAAATATGCTGTAAAAGAGTATTTATTTGCATTCTCTCTGTCTTAAGAAAGTACTGTTAAGTGATTGTTAGTAGTCAAGAATGTAAAATGTTATCATATTTTTAATTTATCAGCTTTTGTCTTACCTGGTAATCAGGGCTCTAAGCTAGCATCCTGATAGCAAAACATCTCTGTTTTGCTTTAGCACAATAGTTGCAAAGCAGAAGCCATTCGTGTTATGCACCAATTTTTTGTTTATTCTTTTTGTCGTAACTAGTTTTTACAGTTGCATGGGGCTAATAGAGGTCTAGTGATACTGATTCAGAGCCAATGTTTTTATAAAGATCTGTGTATAGCTTTAAAACCAACAAAATGTTGTAATGTTCAGTAGATGAGTTCTGGTTTGAAAAAAAAAAGATAACATTTAATGTCTACATTTACACTTTACATGATTCAAAAAAGCTGCATAATTATTTATAATCACTAGATTGAAAAAAAAAATCCTCCTAGAATGAAAATAGGGTTTTACCAAAAATTCTACTTTTGAAAAAAAAAAGACGGTTGGGTTATAATTTAACTAATGCTAGTCCTAAAATATAGTGACTATTGGAAGTTGATGGGCTACATGATCATTCATTTAATGTTCTATAACTTATTTTTTTTCCCTAAATCTATGGAAGAAGCCCTCTTAAGATCCACTGCTATATTATGAGATGGGTAAGGCCAACTGGGAGAGAGGCAAGTACCTAAAGAGGGAGAAGCTTTTCTCACAGAATATCAAAGGGGTAATAGGACAGTGGCTGTCTGTAGTCTTGAGAGAAGTAAGTTAGCCGTATTAATCTGAAGTTAGGCAGAAGTTTCGTTGTCTTTGTGTGTAGTCTTGGAAGAAGTGGGCAGAAGGGTAGTGGTGGAGTTCAGGTTCAGTAGCCATCATCTGCATCTTCGTTCTGCATCCCTTTTGCTCTATTATTTCTGAGCCAAGGATGACCTAGAGATATTAGGTCTTATTGACCTCCCTCCATTCCTGTAGTGTTCCATTTATAGGACAAGTGTGATAGCCAACATAAGTCCCCTCCACTTAGCCCATCCAACCTTCCATTTCATCTTGGAAGAAGCAGGAATGGAGCTGCTACTCATCCTCTGGCTTCAGGGTATTAGTCTTAGAGAGGTTTTCTGTCCCATTCCCTCTATCTGCTATTCCCAACACCTTCCCTCTTATCTACTATCCTATCTCTAAGAAGATTCCTTTATCTTGCTGTCACATTTTTCATTGCAGAAGGTAAGAAAGAGGTACTGGTACTTCCCAGCTATCTATCTACACTTTCTATCTCTAAAATTTTTAGTAGAGTTTCCCTGGTCCTCCAACCCAGTCCATTCAGATTTCTTGAAGGCACAAAGGTACTCTCTGAGTCTCTTAGGATTATGTGCCTTCAAAGGATCTGAAGCAGGACTTTTTTCTTTACTCTTCAGGCATCAACTGCTGAAAATATAAATGTCCACGTGTGTAGGCTTCTACTTCCAATCAAGAAGAAAAATAAGAGGGGTCAGGTATTGCTTACTATAATGTTCAGGACTTACATAATATATTAAGCCGACAACTTTAAACATCCATTACAGGTTTCCCTCGATTTATGTGGGTTCTTTATATGTGAATTTGCTCTTATGCGATGAACATACTTAGACCCGTAATTCGTTATATGTGAGGTAAATTCACTCTTATATGATCAGCATAGACACCCGCCCCCCCACAAACAGGTAAGTTTGTGGGGGGAAAGGAAAGGGCCGTGGTCCTGCTCACCCCAGCTCTAGCCGTAGCAGCCCTAGGAGTGGCCGGTTTCAGCAGCCTACAGCTGCTGGGCTGCACCGTGCTCCTCCTGTTTCCCTGCACCTGGGCTCACCAAAGCTCCTGTGCTGTGCGATGCTATGGTGTAGGCAGCTGGTGATTAGTCAGGAGTGCTACGAGAGGGGTCTGCTGTGCAGGCCAGTCCCTCCCCCAACAATGCTCTATAGAGTCCAGCCAGAATAGTTTAACTGTTTACAGGTTTATTAATACACAGGTAACCATATTTACAGACTTATAAGAAAGTATTGGTAGATATATACAATATCAAGATCATTCAAATACCATTATGCTCTATAATCAAAGACCCGAGGGACCACCACCTCAAGAGGGCTTGGGTCTCTATGCAGGTAAGCAGCTGTCAGCAACAAGTAAGTATAACAAAAACTGGTTAACAGGTATCAACAGGTAAATTTAGACAAGCACAACAAGAAGTAATACAGACAAATCTTAAATAGATGACATAACCCAGGTCATATTAAAGGATAACAATACATAAATAACTACTTACAAAATATGAGGCACAAGTCTCGCCCCCTTCCAGGTACCCACATGGATGGATCCACTGGGCATTCCCTAGGGTGTCTAACCCTGGCACCTCTCCTAAACAAAATAGTGGGAGGGTTCCAGTACCTTCTCAGCCCCTGATGGGCCCCCCTGGTTACTGATTTCTCAGGGCCCCCCTCTCAGGGCTTCCTCCCTTGTGGGGACCTGTTTCCCAGGTACTCATAGATCCAGGGAGCA
The DNA here is from genome assembly GCA_030014935.1 of Caiman crocodilus. NCBI lineage: Eukaryota > Metazoa > Chordata > Crocodylia > Alligatoridae > Caiman > Caiman crocodilus. The sequence goes on along the minus strand of JAGPOW010000261.1, from coordinate 32,789,740 downwards.
GACTGGGAGGAGCTTCTGGAGCCACGGGTGCCTTTTTGGGGCAATCCGGGGCCCTACCTTCTGTCCTTCATTGGGACTTAGGCTGACTCATGCAGGTGCCGAAGCCAAGGCCTTGCCTTCTGCCCTTCATAGATATCATAGATTTTATAGACATTAGGGCTGGAAGGGACCTAAGAAGATCATCGAGCCCAGCTCCCTGCCCCAGATAAATGTCCAACTGACTCTTAAAGGAATCCAGAATAGGTGCTTGCACGACCTCTGGCGGCAATCTGTTTCAGGTCTTGGGGGCTCAGACTGTAAAGAAGTTCTTCTTTATGCCCAGCTTGAAATGGTCTTGGAGAAGTTTGTGACTCTTTAATCTTGTCATCCCTTGGTGCACTCTGGTGACCCCTTACATACTTATAGGCAGCCACCAGGTCCCCCCTGAGCCTGCGCTTTTCCAGGCTGAAGAGTCCCGTAGCTCTCAGCCTCTCATTATAAAGCCTGTTTTCCAGTCCTCTGATCATGCGCTTGGCTCACCTCTGCACTCTCTCAAGCTTCTCCACATCCTTTTTAAATTGTGGAGCCCAGAATTGGATACAGTACTCCAGCTGTGGCCTCACTAAAGCTGAGTACAGTGGTAGGATGACATCCTGGGATTTGCTTGAGAAGCATCTATGGATGCAAGCCAGAGTTTTGCTCACTTTGCCAGCTGCAACATCACATTGTTGGCTCATGTTCATCTTGTGGTCAATCATTGTGGTCAGAAAGGCCAAAGTGGAGATGGAACTGGGACTAGCCACCCAGATCAAGGACAACAAGAAGTCCTTTTTTAAATACATAGGGGATAAAAAGAAGGTACCGGGATAATGTGGGGCCTCTTCAAGACACGCTAGGAAATCTGGTCACTACACCAGACAACAAGGCTAACATATTTAACAATTTCTTTGCCTCTATTTTCCTGATCAGGGACCGGATCACCCCACTCACTGGGACCTCTGTAGGCCCCAGGGGAGGTGCACTCAAACCTAGGTTCAGTGAGGATCTAGTCAGGAAACTTCTGGAGGGACTGGATGCATTTAAATCGGCTGGTCCTGACAATCTCCACCCCAGAGTTCTGAGGGAATTAGCAGAGGTCATTGTGGGACCCTGGCATGGCTTTACGAGCACTCGTGGTGCTCTGGTGTGGTGCTAGAGGACTGGAAAAGGGCCAATGTGGTTCCCATTTTCAAAAAAGGGAGGAAAGAGGACCCAGGAAACTATAGGCCAGTTAGCCTTACCTTGATCCTGGGTAAGCTTTTTCAGAGAGTTAGCACATGTCCATGAGCGGCCAGCAGGGGAGATTATGCTTAGGGTCAACCAACATGGGTTCATTAGAGGCAGGTCCTGTCAAACCAATCTGGTGGCCTTCTGTGACCAGGTAACAAAATCCTTAGATGCAGGGGTAGCAGTGGATGTAGTCTTTGTGGACTTCAGGAAGGTCTTCAACCCTGCAACCCTGTTTCTCACCCCATTCTCATTAAAAAACTAAGGGACTATGGCATCAACATCTACACAGTCAAATGGGTCACTAACTGGCTGGAGGGCTGCAACCAGAGAGTGGTGGTGGACAGGTCATTTTTGACCTGGAGGGATGTGGGCAGTAGGGTTCCGCAGAGTTCAGTCCTCGGGCCTGCGCTGTTCAATATCTTTATCAATGACTTGGCCAAGGGGTAAAAAGCACCCTGTTCAAATTTGTGGATGACACTAAGATGTGGGGGGAAGTGGGCATGCTAAAAGGGAGGAATAGGCTGCAATTGGACTGAGACAGGTTACAGGGGTGGGTAGATGAGAACAGGATGGGTTTCAGCATTGCCAAGTGGGAGGTACTGCACCTGGGGGGGAAGAACCAGCAGCATACCTACAGGCTTCATAGTGCCTAGGGTCAGAAGGGGCCTAGAGCAGGCCATCTAGTCTGACCCCCCGCCAATGGCAGGAACAAATGC
>JAGPOW010000261.1:32768322-32787676 GCA_030014935.1 Caiman crocodilus | reverse complement strand
TACCTATCCAATCTACTCTTGAAGATGCCCAAGGTAGGAGCAAGAACCACTTCCCTAGGAAGCCGGTTCCATGTCCTAGCCACCCTAACTGTGAAGTAGGCTAGGGAACTTGCTTCTTGTCAGTGCAGAGGCAGAAAGGGATCTTGGAGTCATCATTGATGCCAAAATGAACGTGGGCTGACAGTGTGGGGATGCAGTTAGAAAGGCCAACCGCATCTTGTCATGCATCCACAGGTGAGTCTCAAGTAGGTCCAAGGAGCTGATCCTCCCCCCCTGTGCGACATTGGTCAGGCTGCAGTTGGAGTGCTGCATCTAGTTCTGGGCACCGCACTTCAGGAGGGACATGGACAACATGGAGAGGGTCCAGCGGAGGGCCACCCTCATGATCAGGGGTCAGCAGAGCAGGCCCTACAAGGAGAGGTTACAAGAGAAGGCTGAGGGAGGATCTAGTGGCTGTTTACAAACTAGTCAGAGGGGACCAGCAGGCACTGGGGAAGTCCCTGTTCCCCTGAGAGGTACTGGGAGTAATTAGAAATAATGGTCACAAGGTGGCAGAGGGTAGGTTTAGACTAGATATTAGTAGGTGCTACGTCACTGTCAGGGTGGCTAGAATCTGGAACCAACTTCCAAGAGAAGTGGTGCTGGCTCCTACCCTGGGGGTCTTTAAGAAGAGGCTAGATGAACACCTTGCTGGGGTCGTTTGACCCCAGAACTCTTTCCTGCCACGGCAGGAGGTCGGACTTGATGATCTGAGGAGGTTTCTTCTGACCCTACCAACTATGAAACTGAAACTATTATCTCCAAGTTCCTTCTGGCTGTGGTGCTAGCAGTCTTACCACTGCCAAACCTATAAGCATGCTGCTGGTTTTCCTTCTCAAGGTGAAGTACCTTGCATTTTTTGGAGTTGAAAGACATCAGGTTTTTGTCCACCCATTTTCAGAGCCTGTCAGGGTCACCTGGATCACCATCCATGCTGTCCTCAGGTGTGGATGCTTTACCCCAATGTTTGGTGTGTCATCAGCAAACTGGGCCAGTCCTCTCCTGACATCAGTGCCCACATCATTAATAAAGATGTTGAAAATGATAGGCCCAAAGACAGAGCCTGGACACCCTGGGGTATAAGCCAATTCTCTAGCCATCAGATTGTGATGTAGTCAAAGCTGTAGTTGGCCAGTTTTTCTATAAGAGGATTGTAAAATACCAGATTGAAAGCTTTTTTAAAGTCGAGGTATATGATGTTGATCTCTTCTCCCTTGTCCAGGTGATATGTCACCTGGTGGTAGAAGGAGATGAGATTGGCAAGACCTATCCACAACAAAGCCATGCTGGCTATCCCTCAAGAAGTTGCCTTCAGACAGTTTGTCAAGAATGGTCTCTTCGATGATTTTCTCCAAATCTTCCGGGAGATGGAGGTCAGGCTGATGAGCCTGTAGTTCCCCAGATCTATTTTCCTCCTTTTCTTGAAGATAGGCACCACATCGGCCTTCTTCCAAAACTTGGGCACTTTAGCTGAGTGCCAGGAGTTCTCAAAGATCCATGCCAATGGCCAAGCTATGATGCTTGCCAGCTACTTAAGTACCCTGGGGTGTAAGCTGTCTGGACCAGCTGACTTGAAGGTGTCCAACCTCTCAAGGTGTTTCTTCCCATGGTCAACATTGATGTGGGGTAATATTTCTCCCTTGCCCTGGCTATCCCATACTGAATGGGGCAGGGCTGTCCCTTGGGGCTGGTGAAAAACTGACGCAAAAGACCTGTTGAGCAGGTTGGCTTTTTCCTGGGCATTGGTTGTCAGTTGACCCATATGGTTTAGCAGGGGTACAGTGTTACCCTTGCTTATCCTCCAGCTCCCCACATATCTAAAAAAGGACTTTTTATTGTCCTTGATATGTGTAGCCAGTTGGATTTCAGTCGCAGCCTTGGCTTTCCTGGTTTGCTCCCAGAAGTACAGACCAGTGCAAAGTACCCCTCCTTTGGGGTGGATCCATCCTTCCATCCATTATAGGCCTTTCTTTTTAGACACAGGAGGTCCACTAGTTTCCTGCAGAGCCAAGGGGGCTGCTGTGCTGCTTTGAGGCCTTTCCTCTGAGACGGGATAGACATTGCTTTTGCTTTCAGGATTGCTCCATTGAGGAGCAACCAACTCTTCCTGAACACCCCTCCCCTTTGGGTCGTGTTCCGTTAGGGCCTCGCCAGCAAGCCTCTAGAGCTTATGAAAGTCAGCTTTCTTGAAGTCAAGGACTTCTGCCCTGCTGACTGAGTTGCTTGCTTTATGGCAGATGGTGAAGGTGATCAGCTCATGGTCGCTGTCTCCCGGTTTCTCTTCAGTCGTTAGATCACTGATTAAGTCATCCCCCATGTGAGGAAGCTTTGCGAGTGTTCGGATGTGTCCAAATGTTCGTCCCACGAGATGTCAGGGTAGTTGAAATCTCCCATGACAACCATGTACTGGGAGTGTGCAGCCTCAGCTGGTTCCCTGGCAAATTCCTGATCAAGCTCTTGATCCTGGCTAGGAAGTCTGTAGTAGATCCCACCATTATGTCCCCTGTGCCTTGTTCGCCACAGATTTTGACCCACAGAGTCTCCAGTTGTCCTCCCTGGGTGCCAATGTCAGCTTGCAGGGATGCGTAACTTTCCTTGACATAGAGAGCTACCCCTCCCCCGCCCCTTTTGCCCACAATCGTTCCTGTACAAGGTATAGCCATCTATATTTGTTGGGGCTTAGGTTGTCTTGTGCGGGTCCCAAAACCTAGGCCCTGGGGGACCTCAGCCAAACTTCATTAGTGCCTCCTGGGTGCCCAGCCTTAAGCTGGGGAGTGGGTTGCAAACCTGAGTGGCCTGGTGCTGCTCCCAAGCTTTGGGATGCCATGCACCACCATGTGCACCCGGGTTCTTCTGGGCTATAGCTGCTGTCCACTGGGCAGCTCTCTCTAGGTCTTCTTATCCCCACTGCTGCTTCTCTGTCCCTTGACACATCTCCCACGTGTTGGGCAGGCATCTCCTTTTATTGACTCCTGAGGCACTGCCTCTGAAAGCTTGCTGGACCTGCAGGATGCAGGCTTCAATCAGGTCTGGGAGGCTCTTTGCCCCACACTGTGTGTAAGGGGTGGGGCCGGCCCCTCCCAGCCTTTAGCTGATTGGTGGATGGACTTTCCCAATCGAAATGAAGATTTTCTGAGCCTGTTTGAGCCGGGCTGAATTGGTAAGTCTGCCACATGTGAAAATCTTGGTCAGAGAACTTAATGGAGTTCTTCAAGGTTACACACCAGTTACTAGCACACTTGGTATTGAAACTTAGGTTGTCTCTCATCTTTTCTTTCACATCTCTCTGTTTATTCTTCAGTTCTTTTTTGGAATGTGACTGATGTTATGTCTGCTGAACTCTTTTTAAATTTATGGAATTATATAGATTGATTATGACAATTCTTATCCTTTTTTTCCTTAGCAGTAATAGTGGTTGTGCATTGTGGGAACATGGTTATCCAAGAAATCAAATGATCCTTATTTGGAGTATAGTATTTGGGATATAACCTGCTTCAACTGTTCTTTTCCAAAATACCAGGTCTAGTGTAAGACTTTGCTGTTTTATCATTTATGTCATCTCTAAACATAAAAAGTATGACTTCATAATAGTTTGGCAGAACTTTTTATTACATAGGACACTGGATCCAGAAAGCAGGCCTAAGTTACAATACATAGTGATGCATACTGGGCATTTAAAACAGTGGTTCTCAACCTTTTCACAATCAGGGCACCCACCCCTCCACAACTTCCTTGAATGTGGCAGCACCTGATTAGAGAACCAGTGTTGTGCTGCCTCATTTTACTTTACTGGTTCTCAACTGAGTGATGCTGCTGCCGGGTAAAATTGCCCCCACCTCTGTTGCAGAGTCAGACCAGGAAAGGATGCAAAATGTATGTATTTTTGCCTGCATTAGGGCTCTCTGATCAGCCTAACGCAAGCCCAGCTCATGCTGCAGCTGTTTCCAGTTTGACCATGCAAGGGGTCTCCTGGAAACAGAGGCACAAAGGGTAGATAGATGGAAATGGCAGTGTTTCCAGGAGGAGAATGCCAGGGAGCCAAACTAGGAAGGGCAGCAGCACGAGCCAGATTTTCTGACAGTTTTAGAGTTACAAGAAAACCCAAATGTAGGCACAGTGTGTGTGTATGCCACAGTCCTGCACATACACAGATTTCACAGACATTAGGACTGGAAGGGACCTTGGAAGATCAGAGTCCAGGCCCCTGCCTGAGAGGCAGGAAGTCAGCTGGGATCATAGGATCCCAGCAAGATAAGCATCCGAATTTCTCTTGAAGGCTTTCAATGTAGGTGCTTGAACCACCTCCCATAGCAGGCTATTTCAGACCTTGGGGGCTTGGACAGTACAGAAATTCTTCCTTACTTGACCTTGTCATCCCATGGGGCTCTCTGGTGAACAATTGTTCCCCCACATGGGGCAGTTTTATTTGGTTACAGCAGCAGCACCTGTTTTGTGGTACCCTGAGAGGGTCCCATAATACCCTGTTTGAGAACTACTGGTTTAGAAGAACAAAACATTTAACATAGTGTACACAAGGATATCTACACACCTCTAGTTAGTACAGAAGTGATACAAATCAAGTGGTGTCTGCTTTTCAAAACAATAGCTAAACAAAATATTGCCTTAAAAGCTACTCTGTATCATGCAGCCTGGCTGGAAGAAGCTGTACAATTGCTTCTGCTTGCAATATTGGCTTGCTACAGTAGTCTAAGAGATGCAGGTATACTACTTCCTATAGTTTGTTCTTGTCTGAGTTATTGATTTTTTGATTTACTATTTTTTCCCCTTTTGATTTTGTAGGACAGTGGTGGTACTTCTGAGGGAGAGATGTTTTATATGGGAATCCCTGCCAGAAAAAGCCTATCAACTACTGCTTGATCTGAGAAAGGGAAACATAAAAATAAAAAGGGGAATTCAGTTGCCCTTCATCTGAAAAGTGAAGTTTTCTGAAACAAAGTACAAATTATCAACACAGATAAAGACATTTTAATAACTGAACCTTTAAAGCCTTAGCATAATATGCAAGACTTTAAGAAAAGTAATTCCATGAGAGATTGGAATACTGGTGAATAAGATTAGGGTCAGAAATCTGTGGGGATTTTATGAACAAGAATAGTTAGAGAATGGTAATGTTTAACAGTATCGTCAAGAAAATAGTAGATATGAAGTATGATGCAAAGTTGGAAGAGTGTTTAAAACCCTTGGTCTCACTTCAGAGTATGTTTTTGTAAAAAAAGGTACTGAAATCTGCTTTAGTGTCATTGTTTTCCTTTCTTAAACTGATACGAAATACATTTTGAAGATGAGAAAAAGAAAAACTTATTCTTTTTATTTAGTCATTCTTTTTATTTGGGATGTTCTGTTTTTATGTTCTAAATGTAAATTAGATTTTGAATTGAAACTGGTGTTTTTAAATTTGGAGTAAGAGCTATGAGGAGTGTGGCAGAACACAAATTGTGCCTGCCACTGTAAAAGATTTAAGCCGGGTGCAGAATAGCTGGCAGGTGCAGTCAGGCCCAGTTAGGTGGTCATATGACCACAAGGGGCTACCTGATTGGATGAGGACTGGACAGACAGGGTATAAGCAGAGCCAGCAGTTACATCTAGGAAGCCAGTGGAGTAACATTGCAGAATCTGAGGAGAGCAACTCCTGCAACATCTGGAAGGTAGTGTACGAACTATGGAGGTGGAGGAGGTTCTTTTTGGTCCTGGGTAAGATGTGTAATTGCACCCTGGTGGGGCTGGAGGTGAGGTGTGGCAGCCCCCAAGAAATGCCACACCTGTGCCTTCCCAGTGAAAGGCAAGGATGGGGCACCAGAAAGCCTCAGCCCTCATGATCTGGTGGGTTACCCCGTAGAGGAGACGGGCTTGGACAAAGGCATGTCTTAAGGTATCTGAGGCCACAGTGGGCCAGAGGCCAAGGAGGGCCCAGTGTGGGGCAGTAAGTCTAGAGGCCAGTGCAGACTAGGGCCTGGGTGGTCTGAAGGTCTGCATAGGCTCAGGCCTGAGTGCATGGAGGAGGTAACGGAAGGGCTGTGTAGAGTAGGGCCTGGGTGAGCTTGAAGGACTATGTAGAGCAGAGTGGAGTGAGTGAGGCCTGGTGAGGGGCACCAGAAGTATGACCCATTAAGGGGCAGAATGAGTGAGGCCCAGAAAAGGGGCAGAGGGAGTGTGGCTCTGTGTGACAGGGGCTATCTCAGGGTTGAGTCTTGAGCAGGCCTGCCCACCTGTCTTAAAGGGGCAGTCCACCCAGTCTCACGTGCCATGACTTTGCTGTTTTGTTGACTTTGCTCATTCTGTCCTCTGTCACTACTGAGAACAGTCTAGCTCCATCCTCTTTAGTACCACTCTTCAGCTAGTTAAAGGCTGCTGTCAAATCCCCTCTCAGTGTTCAGTTCTGCAGGCTAAACCGAGTTCTCTCAGCCTCTTCGTATAAGTCATGTGCCCCAGCCCCTGAACCATTTTTGTTGCCTTCTGCTGGTCTCTCTCCAACTTGTCCACATATTTTCAATAGCGGGGGGCCCAAAAATGGACACAGTACTCCAGATGTGGCCTCACCCATGCAGAATAGAATGGAATAGTTACTTCTCTCGATCTGCTGACAGCGCTCCTACTAATGCAGCCCAGTATGCTGTTAGCCTTCTTGGCAACAAGGATACACTTCTGGCTGATATCTATCTTACTGTTCATTGTAACCCCCAGGTCCTTTTCTTTAGAGCTGCTGCTTACCCAGTCAGTCCCTAGGTTGTACCATTGCATGGAATTTTTCTGTCCTAAGTGCTTGGCACTTGTCCTTATTGAACCTCATGTGATTTCTTTTGGCCCAGTCCTCCAATTTGTCTAGGTCATTCGAGTCCTAGCTCTACCCTTCAGTTTATCTATTACACCCCACAACTTGGTGTCATGTGTGAACTTGCTGAGGTGTAACCCATCACATCTTCCTAATCGGTAATGAAGATAGTGAACAAAACTAGCACCAGGACTGACCCCTAGGGCACTCCACTTGATACCAGCTGCCAGCTAGACATTGGGCCATTAATGACTACCCATTGAGCCCTACAAACTAGCCAGATTTGTATCCAATTTACAGTCCATTCATCCAACCCATACTTACACAGCTTGCTTGCAAGAATTCTGTTGGAGACGGTATCAGAAGCCTTGCTAAAGTTGAGGTATATTATGTCCACTGCTTTCCCTGCACTCATAGAGCCAGGTATCTCATCATAGAAGGTAATCGGGTTTGTCAGGCCTGACTTGCCCTTGGTGAATCCTCACTGGCTGTTCCTAATCAACTTCTCCAAGTGCTTAGAAATGGATTCTTTGAGAACTGGCTCCATGATTTTTCTGGGGACTGAGGTGAGGTTGACTGGTCTATAGATCCCTGGATCCTTCTTTTTCCCTTTTGTAAACATGGACACTATATTTGCCTTTTTACAATTGTCCAGGACCTCCCCCAATTGCTTTGAGTTTTCAAAGATAATGGTCAGTGGCTCTGCAGTCACATTAGCCAATTCCCTTTGCACCCTTGGATGCATTGCATCAGGCCCCATGGACTTGTACACATCCAGCTTTTTAAAATAGTCCCTAACGTGTTCTTTCATCACTGGGGGCTGCTTGCTTTCTCCCCAAACTGTACTGCCTGGTGCAGTAGTTTTGGAGCTGACCTTGTCTGTGAAGACTGAGAAAAAAGACATTGAGTATTTCAGCCTTTTCTTCATCATCTGTCACTAGGTTGCCTCCTCCATTCAGTGAGGGACCCACACTTTCCCTGACCTTCCTCTTGTTCCTAACATACTTGTAGAAACCCTTCTTGTTACCTTTCACATTCTTTGCTAGCTGCAACTACAATTGTGCTTTGACCTTCCTGACATCATCTCTGCATGCCTGAACAATATTCTTATGCTCCTCCCCAGTTGTTTGTCCAAGCATCCACTTCTTGTAAGGTTCCTTTTTGTGTTTAACTTCACCAAAGAGTTCTCTGCTAAGTCAAGCAGATTGCCTGCTACATTTCCTATTCTTCCTGCACATTGGGATGGTTTGTTCCTGCGTGCTCAGTAAGATTTATTTAAAATACAGCCAACTTCCCTGGATTCCTTTCCCCCTCAGATTGATGTCCATGGGGATCCTGCCCATCAGTTCCTTGAGGGAGTCAAAGTCTGCTTTTCTGAAGTCTAGAGCCTATATTCTGCTGCTCTCCTTTCTTCCTTTCCTCAGTATCCTGAACACTATCATCTTGTGGTCACTGCTGACCAACTTGCCATCCACTTCTATATCATCTACCAATTCTTCCCTGTTTGTGAGCAGGAGGTCAAGAAAGAGCATAGTCTCTAGTTGGCCTCTTCAACTCTTGCACCAGGAAGTTGTCTTTAACTCTCTCAAAAAAACTTCCTGGATTGCCTGTGCACTGCTGTATTGCTTTCCCAGCAGATGTCAGGGTGATTGAAGTCACTCATGAGAACCAGAGTCTGTGATCTGGAAATTTCTGTTAGTTGTCTGAAGAAAGCCTCATCCAGCTTATTCTCTTGGTCTGGTGGTCTATAGCAGACACCCCTCATGACACCACCCTTGTTGCTCTCCCCTCTAATTTTAATCCAGAGACTTTCAACAGTCCTATCCCCAGGTTCATACTGGAGCTTTGAGCAATCATACAGCTCTTTTACATACAGCACAACTCCTCCTCCTCCTTTTTCCTGCCTGTCCTTCCTGAACAGCTTGTACCCATACAGGACAGTGCTCCAGTGGGAGCTATCCCACCAAGTCTCTGTTATTCCAACCATGTCATAGCTCCCTGATTGTGCAAGGACTTCCAATTTTTCCTGCTTTTTTCCCAGGCTCCATGTGTTTGTGTACAGAAAACGGAGGTGACTAGCCAGTTGCCATCAATGAGACCCCCCCCCGTCACCCCCTCCTGCTTCTTCCTCTAGGTCCCTCACTTTCTTACTTACCTCAGGGAAATGTATCTTACGTATCTTTATGATTTTGGACTTGGTTTAATCAAACTGAGGGATGCATACTTAAGGAAAAGAGAGCAGGCAAATATGCTAAATATCTCTTGCCATTGGCCAGACATTGCCTCCTCTTGCACTGTATTCAAGCAAAACCAGACAGTTTTTAAAGATATTCTTATGCAGGCCTCCAAATGATGCATGACGACTCAGCTAGCTAGGCGTCCTCCTGGCACTGGGTGTCACAGTTTTGACCAACATGGTCTTCTCTTGCTTGGTGATAGCTTTCCAAATGTAAGCTTTTCCCTGTGCTTTTTATATTTTTTACAGTCCTCTTTTGCATATTCCATATATGATCATGCTATAGCTCCTCATCAGTTCCCTTTAACAGCATTTATTTCCTCATCAATCTGTTACTCTTAGCCTCTCGGTTTTTTTAATTTTGTTTTTGTTTTATTTTTTTTTGAGTAGTAAAAACTCTTGCAACTCTGAAGCACAGATAGAAGGGGCTATTGTTGGGACCAGTACCCAAGGTTTTATCTGCCTGTAATGGGAAATTTAACCTCTTAGTAGTGAAGGCATCTCAGAGTAATGGACTATTAGTTCTATTAGACTATTGGACAAGGTTCTTTAAGTAAATATGATACCTTTTATTAGACCAACTGAGTAGTTGGAAAAAAGTTCTTGGCAAGCTTTTGGGCACAGTCACCCTTCTTCAGGCATTAGTTGGAGGAATTCCATCTGCCCCAAGGAGGAGAGAAATTTCTGGAGAATTCTGAGAGTTGTAAGTGCTAACGACGATGCTGATGGGGTGGGGGGTGATTTCTGGGGCTCTCGCTGAGATGGTGTAGGTCTCTGGATTTATCCCAAGCTTTACTGGGGTAGGGGGCGAGTCTAAGTCCCTAGTGGTTGGGACTGGCAGGATCAGCAGGAAGTCTGATCTTTGGAAATAGTGGCAGGACTCTGGGGGACAAGGTGCTGTTAGCTTGATTGTGGGTGTGTTTACACATGCAGTTAATTTGAAGCAGTAAACTCTAACACATATCCACCAGAGTTTATTGCCACTTCCCAGGTGCCACTTTTAAATGTAGGCCTGAGACCACAATGTTGAGTCAAATCAGAGCAGCCCTGGCTGGCAGGGGATTCAGGTGGTAAGCCTGGTGGTCAGTCTGGGGCTGTCTGGGATGTGAGGGTGCTTCAGTACAGGGGGGCTGCCTGCCAGCTAGTTAGCCCTGCACTAAAGCACCTTCATGCCCCAATCAGCCCTGTCGACATCTATACATTGTGTTGCTGTGCAGTAAATAACTTTGCTGCAGGACAGTACTTGTATTTACCGGTACTATCCTATGGTAGAGTTTATTAGTTTACTGCAGACTAATAGGGCTGCACATATAGATGTGCAGACTTAACTACAGAGCTAATTTGACAGCTCCACAGTAAAAGTCTCATGTAGATGTGCCCAGTTTGTTCAGTCTTTAAACTATATGATTGGTTTTTCTTGTATAATTCTTTTTTCCTGTACATAAATCCTTTTGTTATTTTGTCTCCTTAATGATTGCTTGTGGTGAAGAGTGAATTTAGGGCCAGTGGTATCCCATGCTAACCCATCCTGTGGAAGGGGGGACTGTAAGAGGGTGCCATCTCCAGGGGTGGCTGTGAAGCCCCTGTAGGCCTAGCAAATTCCTTGCACCCTGCTCTTGGGGCAATCCGCCCTTTTTTTTTTTGCCCACAACGCCTTGATTTAAATTGTTATTAAAGTACAGGAGGCTGCCTCCGAGCTGTCAGGGCATGCCTCAGAGTGTTTTGAGTCACTGGTCAGGTGCAACACTTGTCCCAACATTTCCAGGCCACTTCAGGGCTTCCTTTCCTTGGGGTTTTAGCCTTCCCAGCTTCTGCCCCACTACTCTGGCTGGTCCCGTAGCCAAGGCCCACTGTTCAAGACCTGGTCTCTGGGCCTCAGCCCTGGTTGAGCCACTCTCAGGCGCCGGGCTCTTGGGCCTTGCCTCGGCCTTACTCTGGCCTCTGCGGCCCCACGCTCTGCCCTGCTTTGGGCACAGCACCTACTCTGCTTTGAGCCTGCCCCCAGCAGGCCTCAAGACAATCATGTGCCCCTAGAACACTAATGGGGCTTCCAAACCACCCCTTTAGCCCCATATCCAAGCCACCAATTAAAACACTTCAGCCTTCTGCTAGTCACCCAAGTCCTCCTTGAGCTTAGCATAAAATAAAGGTCACTTGCCTGCATAAGAAGCCCTCGGTAACTCTTTGTTGTTCCCAATGCTGCAGAGCTGCTTTCTTTCAGTTCCACTGTAGATCTGAGGACCCTTGCCATGCTGCTGGCAGGGACTCCACAACTCTCATGTCTGGCCTCCTTGATTGGGTCAAGCTTTGGACTAGGCTTATATAGCTAAGGCCTGAGCCCTCTTCCAGTCATGTGGCACCCCAGTCAGCTGACCTGACTACATGGCTATCCCTTAACCCCCGTTCTGCTGGCTGCCTGTGCTATAAAGTCTCTGCCCTTAAAGGGACCATGCCGTTCTTCAGTAACAGGGCCAGGATTCCCTGTTACAGAGACCTAAAAGTATTTCACAGTCCAAGGGGAATCTACCTGGAGCTTGTAGAGAGTCCCCTGCTGCAGCTGTGATGTCTCATATAAGGGCAGTAGAGCTGAGGTTTGTGGAGATAGAGTTATCTTAGGGCAAAGCCTGGTCTGTTCCTTGGGACAGTAGTTGGAGAAACTTGGGACTGTGCAGGTACCATGTGGACAGATTTGTGAATGACATCTAAACTCTGTCTGAGTCCCCAGGTCCTTAGATGAGGTCAGGGGACTCATGACTGTTTGTTTGATGTTCAAACACTAATAAATGTAAAATTCAGCCAGAAAGAACTGGTGCAGATGATCATCTTTTGCCTAATAGCTTAGGGCCCTGGAAGTCCAAGACACCAGTTCTCTTTCTTCCCCAGCCTGAGGAGAAGATATGCATTTGATTCCTTTCAGGAGATAGACCACATACCCAAGCTTTCAACTTCCTGGGCATGTGCTCTTACTGTAAAGCATAGTTACTACAACCATGAGGCCCATTCAAGGATGAACATATGGTGCCATGCTTTATACTGAGCTCAGTGCTGCTCTTCAATAGGCATCTGACCAATTTGGATGTCAGCATGATGGAAATCCCTCTCTTGTAGCCCTGAATCTATGCTCCAAGAAGGAACGGAAGTTCAGACATATCCCTATGCTTTGTGTTTTATTGGCTACAGCTAGGGCTTCTTTGCTGAGTAACTAGGTGATCTTGATTGCTTTTGAGGCATCCAGATCTTCCTGCTTGCTGTTTTGGAAGCCCAGGAACCTAATAATTTGGGCTGTGCGAAACAGCATCGTTCTGCTTCAACTTCTGTTTCAATGGAACAGTGTTTCATTTTGAGTTTTGTTTTGTTTTGTTTTGAAAACACTGTTCTGTTTCATTTTGTCACAGCTGTTTTGCTGTTTCAGTGCTGTTTGACATTTCATCCACCCAGTGCTGGGAAGATCAGTGCTGCTGCTGGCCCCAGCCAGCAGCGCCAGCCTCCTGTGATTTCGCAGGCAGAGCAGAGGTCAGCGGCAGTACCAATCTTTCCAGCACAGTCCCAGCCAGCAGCACCAGCATCCAGTCATCCAGCAGGCAAATCGGAGCCTGCCTGCATCCCTGGGAGGTCTGTGGGGGCTGGGCCGAACTGCTCCTGGGGGTGCAGGCCCCTGATCTGCTTTCCAGATGACAGGAGGCTGGTGCTGCCACCTGGCACCAGTGGCAGGTGGGCCTGAGACAAATCAGCTCATGCAGGGACCCACCTCCACTCTGATCCCGTGCTGCATCAGTGCTGCTGCTGACCTGAGCTGGCAGCACTAGCCTCCTGTCATCCTTCAGGCAGATGGGGGACTCTCCTTCATCCCTGGGAGGGCTATGGGAGCTGTGCTAGACTCCTTTGTGGGGTGTGGCCCCCCAATCTGCCTGCTGGATGACAGGAGGCTGGAGCTGCCGGCTGGGGCCAGTGGCAGCACTTATCTTTCTGGCACTGGAACAGCAGCAGCCTCCTGTCATCTGGCAGGCAGATCAGAGGTTTACACCCCTGGTAGGAGTCCAGTACAGCCCCACTGCCCTCCTGAGGTTGTGGGCAGGTCCTGATCTGCCTGCTGTATGACAGGAAGCTGCTGCTGCCAGCTGGGACCAGCACGGAAGCCAAGTAAGCCTGGCTTCAAAACTCAAAATATTTCAAAACTTTCTAAACATTTTGAGTGCCCTTATTTCATTTTGAAGCTGTTTTGAAGGCTTTTGTTTCATTTTGATTTCGCTGTTTTGCACTCAAAATGTGTTGAAACACCTTTGAAACGAAACACCGGGCAAAATTTTGTAGAGCCCTACTAATTATACTGATTTGGATTGTCCTCTGGGGAAAAGTGAATGAATTTTAAACATTGTAATATGTAGCTGGAGGCACCTTGATGGTCATTTAGGATTTGGCTCTCCATCATGGAATCATAGAAAATGAATGTTTCTTTGCTTGAGTTTACCATACATAATGCAGAAAGAGTACTTCAGAGGAGAATTGTAAGGCTTATTTATAAATATTTGAAACATACTTTGAGATCCTTAGATTGAGAGTTCTGTATAAAAGCACTTTTATTTTATTCTTTGATTTGGATTATATTGCATTTACAATATTCAACTAAAACAAAGATAAGTTAAATATAAGGTCTATGTTTGCAAGAAGATTCTTAGTAAGAGAGTAGAGAAGATTATACTGAATAAAATGTCCAGATCTGTTGCAAGGGCTATTAAAATCCTGCCTGCAGACTAGCAACATAATCAACTGGTTGAGCTGTTGCACAGGAATGTCTGTTTTGCTCTTGGTGTGCCACAGGAAAGTCATTCACATAGCTTAGCATAAGCTATGGAAAGTCTCACAAAGGCAGACTAAAGGAAGGACTAAATCTGCATTTTTAGATTGTATGTCTTCAACACAGCCATGCAACTGGTGCAAAAAGATCATGGCCTGTCTTCTAGCCCAGTGATTAAAGTAGCAACTACATGGATACTGCAGAGCAAACCCATTCCCTGCTTCTGATTCAAGAGTGTGATGAATGATGTCTATTGCTACTTGTTCTGACTGCATAGAGCCAGAATACTTTGGCTTTATGCAGGTGAAGTAGATTTCATCCATTATGAATATGTCCATATTGTTTTGCCCACGGCTAGACAGAGCTGAAGGTATCTGAACATCTTCTTTTCCTCTTAGTGAAAATATTAATTTGGAATCCATGTGATTACAAGCATCTAAGTGACATAACAATTAAACACGTCACTGCTGAGGCATACAAAATGTAGGCAACAAATGTACTGGTTTGTTGACATGGAAAATATTTGGAACTGTTCTTATATGTTACAGAAAACTTCCACTGAATATATGCTAGTAGCAGTGTTTAGGAGTTGAATCAACTGATTTGGGTCAGAGTGAAAATGAATGTGGATGCTCAGAGATGATCCTAGCAGGGGGCATGACCCGGGGCAAATCAGCCTGTGCAGGGCCCGGATGAGAAGAAGCTGGCAGGGGTGGGATGGCTGGGATGGGGTGGCGAGTGGCCAGAAATGAAGCTGCCAGCAGTGGTAGCACAGAGTCACCAGCACTAGGCGGGCTCTGCAGAAGGGGCTGCAGCTGCTCCTTCCAGCTCCACAGGGCCTGGGGCATTTGCACTGATTTGACCCCCCTAGGTATGGTCCTATGGCTATTCTAGCTTGAACTGAAATAAAATAAAGTGTTCATATGTAACCTTTAATAGGTATATAATAACATGCACTACTCAAGTTCTATAGTTTAAGCTTAAGAATTTTCAGATTTGAAAGTGAAGGTCTACCTTGTGATATATTTGCTTGTCATTTTTAGAAGTTCACGTGCAAAGGTTTGTTGTTTCACTAAATCTTTTGAATGAAAAAGCTCACATTTAGCTTCAGGAAGAAAGACAGTATGAGGAAGGAGACAGAATAAAAATTGGAGTGCCATACTTAGTGCTTACTGCTGATTTGCAATCTTCTCCTCCCTCCCGCCTCTCCCCCTACCCCTCACTCCCCGCCTTTTATTCTGTACATATTTTCTTCTTAAGTTTCACTGTTGCCTCTGGCTTCTCCTCTACCAAGCAAGTGATAGAATATTACTGCTTCCATTTTGTCTATACCAAGACTGTTAAAACTATGACACTGCATTGATGGCTGATACTACACAATTTTATGTGAATCTAAACACTTAATGCATGAAACAGTCATTCTCTTTCTGATCACTTCACACTGCCCTTTTATGTAGAAGTGTTGCACCTCAGTCCTTCTGTTAGAAATTAATTTTTTCTGACTTGTGTGGTCAATTAGAAACAAAGAATTTTGTTCTGTTTTCCTAAATTATTCTGAATTAATGATCAATGTGGATTTTTTTTTTGTTTTTGGGAAAAATTATACTGCTTCTAGCCATATGAAAGTAAAAGTTAATATACACCAATTAAAAAGTACAGACTGCAGATTTCTGAACTGACCAACACTTTTATCAGCAGTGTTACTAGACTATTCTGCGTACTAATCTGGATCAAAATGTAGTTTTGTATACTTTTGACATGGTTCTTTAATTAACTAATTAGAATAATAGAAAATTAGGCTTGAATAGGACCTCAGGAGCTCACCTAGTCTAACTGCCTGCTCAAAGCAGAACTATCCCCAACTAGATCTTCACAGCCAGGGCTTTGTCTAACTGGGTCTTAAAAGCCTTCAAGGATGGAAATTCCACAACCTCTCTGGGTAACACATCCCAATGTTTTACTACCCTCCCAGTGAAAGTCTTCCCTAATATCTAACCTAAACTTCCCTTGCTGCAACTTAAAATCATTGCTCCTTGTTCTGTCATCTATCACTACTGAGAAGAGTCTAGCTCTGTTCTCTCTGGAACCATTTATCAGGTAGTTGAAGGCTGCTGTTAAATTCCCCCTCAGTCTTCCCTTCTCCACACTAAATAATCCCAGTTCCATCAGCTTCTTCTCAGAAGTCATGTGCCCCAACCCCCTACCCATTTTTGTTGTCCTCCACTTAACTGTCTCCAATTTCTCCACATCCTTTCCATATTGGGGGGCCCAAAACTAGACACAGTGCTCCAGATGTGGCCTCACCAGTGCCAAATAGAGGGAAATAATCACTTCCCTTGGCAAGTTTTCTTGGCAACAAAGGCACACTGTTGGCTTATGTTCAGCTTATTGTCCGCTGTCACCCCCAGATCCTTTTCTGCAGATTTGCTGCTTAGCCAGTTGCTCCCAAGCCTCTCCGGTGCCTGAAATTGTTCCATCCTAAGTGCAGGACTTTTCACCTGTCTTTATTGACCCTTATGAGATTTCTTTTAGTCCACTCCTCCAATTTGCCAAAGTCTATATAAATCCTAGCCCTACCAACCAGCATATCTACCACTTCTACAGCTTGATGTCATCTACAAAATTTCTGAGGGTGTACTCTATCTCATCTTCCAAATAATTGATGAAACTGTTGAACAAAAAGAGCCCCAGGAGCAATGCTTAGTTTAGTCTCTTGATACTGGCTGCCAAATAGACATCAAGCCATTGACTACTACCCTCTGAGCCCATGACCCATCCAGTTGTCTATCCACCTTACAGTCCAGTCATACCACCCTATACTTCTTTAGCTTGCTTGCAAGAATGTTGTGGGAAACTGTATCAGTCATCTTGTCATGGAAGGCAATCAGGTTGGTCAGGCATGATTTTCCCTTGGCGAATGCATGCTGATTGTTCCTAATCACCTTCTTCTCCATGTGCTTAGAAATGGATTCCTTGAAGACCTGCTCCTTGATTTTTTTCCAGGGACTGAGGTGAGGATGACAGGTCTGTAGCTCCCTGAATTCTCCTTCTTACCTTTCTTAAAGATGGGGAGTACACTTACCAGTTTCCAAACATCTGGGACCTCCCTTAGTCACCATGAATTTTCAAAGACTATGGCCAATAGCTCTGTAATCACATTGGCCACCTCCCTCAGCACCCTCAGGTGATTTCCATCTGACCTCATGGACCTGTACATGTCCAGCTTTTCAAAATAGTCTCTAACCTGTTATTTCGCCACTGTTAGCTGCTTACCTCCTCCCCAAATAGTGTTGCCAGGTGCTATAGTATGCAAGCTGAGCTTGCCTGTGAAAGTGAGGGAAAGAAGGCATTGAGTCTTTTCTGCATCATCTGTAACTAGGTTGCCTCCCCCATTCATTTGGGACTCACAGTTCTGATCTTTCTCTTGTTACTGACATACTTGTAGAAACCCGTGTTGTTACCCTTCACGTCCCTTGCTAGCTTCAACTGCAATTGTGCTTTGGCCTTCCTGATTTCCTCCCTGCATGCCCAAGCAATACTCTTATGTTCTTCCCTAGTTGTTTGTCCAAGTTTCATCTTGTAAGCTTTTTTGTGTTTTAGTTCCCTGTGAAGCCAAGCTGGTTGTTTGCCATATTGCTAGTCTTCCTGGATGTTAGGAAGACAAAACTTGCAAAATATTGCTAGTCTTCCTGGATGTTAGGAGGACAAAACTTGCCCAAGTTGCTATTCACTTCTACATTCTCCACCCATTCTTCCCTGTTTGATAGCGCAGGTGAAAAAGAGCACAGACTCTAGTTGGCCTCTCCAACACTTGCACCAGGAAGTTGTCTTCAACAATCTCCAGAAACTTCCTGGATTTCCTGTGCGCTACTGTATTGCCCTCCCAGCAGATGTTAGAGTGATTGAAGTCCCCCACAAGAATAAAGGCCTGTGATTGGAAAAGTTCTACTAGCTGTTTGAAGAAAGCCTCATCCACATCAGTCTCCTGGTCTGGTGGTCTATAGCATACAATCACCTTATGCTCTCCTCTCTGACTGTAACCCAGAGACTTTCAATGTGCCTATCTTCAGTTTAATATTGGAGTTCTGAGCAATCAGTAACTCTTTTTTTACATAAAATGCAATGCTTCCTCCTTTTCCGCCCTTTCTGTCCTTCTTGAACAGTTTGTACTCATCCACAACAGTGCTGAAGGCATGCAAGCTTTCTCACAAAGTCTGTTATTCTAATCACATCACAGTTTTGTGACTGTGCAGGGACTTCCAGTTCTTCTTGCTTGTTTCCTAGGCTCCTTGCATTCGTGTACAGACACCTGAGGTAACTAGATAACTGCCCTACTTTATCAGGAAGAATGGAAAGGCTTCCTCTGTTGCTTCCTCCTGATTGCGTTTCCTCCAGCTCACCTGCTTTACCATTTACCTCATGGCTCCATCCCCCAGCAAACCTAGTTTATCATATCTGTATACAGAATGTTTATACAGAAAGTTGATCTGGGTACGCTGGTGAAAAATATAAAACAATACTTAACAACTAGGTCTATGCAAAGCAGCAAGTGTTCTATTCTTATTCAGCCAATTCAGAGGGACAGTGATTTGATCCAGTGACTTGAGTCACTGTCTCGATTCAATTCAGCTGAATTGGATTCAGAGATTCGGCGCTGTTTTGTAGATGTGGCCATAGAGTATAATGGGGAATCACTAAAATACCCCTTTGTCATATTTTTGCATATTTGGATGAGGGCATGAAGCCTGCCAAGTCTCAAGGAGATAGGTCTAGGGGTTTCCATGAAAGTGCCTCTCAAACTCTTGAAAGCAAAACTTGTATCACTTGTGTGTGTTAAGGGGTGTAGGTTGTAGGACATAGGCAGATAAGGTTCTTTGCATCAAGGACTTAGGCAAACAAGGTTCTTTGGGTCAATCTGATATCTTTTATTAGACCAACTGAATAGTTGGAGAACTATATCTTAGCAAGCATTTCAGTTTAAGCTTCATCAGGCTGAGGAGACCATGTCTCCAAGATTGTCCTGGCATGGGAGCTCAGCAGGAAGTTGTTCTTCCCCTGCTGGCGGGTGAAAAACTAAACTGCCACCTCCAGCTTTGAGAGTGGGGCATTAAATGGTTGTGAAAGCAACTAAAGAAAGGAAATAGGTGCGGAGTGAGGTGGGTGGCACTCACTCCATCAGCATGTGGAGCTTGGGAAACCCCAGCAGTGGGAGGTTCACCTTCAGAAACACTAGCTGCTCTACCAAACCAAGATCTAACAAGGTGCGGTGGGGTATTGCAACACCCCAGCAATGCTGAACAACCTCACAATTGGAACACTGGTTGATGGACAGAACAGGTGCTTCCAGGCAACCGTGGCCAGATCCCGTTACATCTGGCTGTGGGTTGTCCAATAGGCCAAGGGGTTGCACTGCAGCAGCTTCACATCCTCAGCAAGATGGGTAGTTACCAAGGCCTCAGCACTACCTTCTGGATGGTGGTGTCTGGTGCCTCTG
>JAGPOW010000261.1:32745091-32759094 GCA_030014935.1 Caiman crocodilus | reverse complement strand
ACAGGCCAGGTCCTGGAGAACTGGAAAAGGGCCAATGTGGTCCCCATTTTCAAGAAGGGGAGGAAGGAGGACCCAGGCAACTATAGGCCAGTCAGTCTCGCCTCCATCTTAGGCAAAGTCTTCAAAAAAATTATCAAGGCTCACATTTGTGAGAGCCCGGCAGGACAAATTATGCTGAGGGGAAACCAGCAGGGGTTCGTAGCAGGTAGATCATGCTTGACTAATCTAGTCTCTTTTTATGACCAGGTTACAAAATGCCTGGATGCAGGAGTAGGGGTTGATGTCGTATACTTAGACTTCAAGAAGGCCTTTGATACGGTATCTCACACCATACTGGTAAACAAGTTAAGAGGCTGTGACTTGGATGACTGCACAGTCCGGTGGGTGGCGAATTGACTAGAGGGCCACATCCAGAGAGTCGTAGTGGATGGGTCGGTATCAACCTGGAAGGGTGTGGGCAGTGGGGTCCCGCAGGGCTCAGTCCTTGGACCGATTACTCTTCAGTATCTTCATCAGTGACTTGGACGAGGGAGTGAAGTGTACTCTGTCCAAGTTTGTGGATGACACAAAACTGGGGAGAAGTGGACATGCTGAAGGGCAGGGAACAACTACAAGCAGACCTGGACAGGTTGGACATATGGGTGGAAAATGACAGAATGCAATTCAACAAGGAGAAATACAAAGTGCTGCACCTAGGGAGGAAAAATGTCCAGCATACCTACTGCCTAGGGAATGATCTGCTTGGTGGAATGGAAGTGGAAAGGGATCTTGGAGTCCTAGTGGACTCCAAGATGAACGTGAGCTGGCAGTGTGACGAAGACATCAGAAAAGCTAATGGCACTTTATCATGCATCAGCAGATGCATGACAAACAGATCCAAGGAGGTGATACTTCCCCTCTATTGGGCACTGGTCAGACCACAGTTGGAGTACTGCGTGCAGTTTTGGGCGCCACACTTCAAGAGGGATGTGGATAACCTGGAGAGGGTCACTCGTATGGGTAAGGGCTTGCAAGCCAAGCCCTATGAGGAGAAACTAGGGCACCTGGACCTCTTCAGCCTCTGCAAGAGAAGGTTGAGAGGCGACCTTGTGGCTGCCTATAAGTTCATCACTGAGGCACAGAAGGGAATTGGTGAGGTTTTATTCACCAAGGCGCCCCCCGGGGGTTACAAGAAATAATGGCCACAAGCTAACAGAGAGCAGATTTAGATTGGACATTAGGAAGAACTTCTTCACAGTTAGAGTGGCCAGGGTCTGGAATGGGCTCCCCAGGGAGATAGTGCTCTCCCCTACCCTGGGGGTCTTCAAGAGGAGGTTGGATAAGCATCTAGCTGGAGTCATCTGAACGCAGCACTCTTTCCTGCCTATGCAGGGGATCGGACTTGATGATCTATTGAGGTCCCTTCTGACCCTAGCATCTATGAATCTAAGCTTAGTAAACTAATTCTACTGCACATTATCCCAGGCAAAACCTGTGAGTGTGCTCATGTGCAGTAGAATTACTGTACTGCACATTAGGATCACAAAAAAGTATGTGCCAGCACTGATGCTCAGTAGTGCTAATTACAGCACTCAAAGTTGGTACCTGTAATTACAGGTACAAAAATTTATTGCACCCTAATTATGGTGGATTAATGAATATGTAGATGCACCCATTGTATTATGAATAGCATAAAACATGACAGCCACAATTGCTTTCATTCAGAAACATGGCCAGAGAAGGCAGAAGTGCTGATGCCCATTTTTTATCTAGTAGCCTAATGGTCAGGAAGTAGAATACCTGGGTTGTAGACTGTTCTCAGCCTGAGGAGATTGAAATCCATGTCTCCCATTTCCCAGACAAATGCTCTAGTAAAGAGCACTAATGTTCTAATGATATTAATCTGGGTGGAGTCATACTCTACCTCTCCTGAGGACAGGTAAGAATACAGGACCATAGGGCCAGAGAGAAAGTAACAAGAAGGAGCACGGTTCTGAAATGCACTGATAAGGTTTCTTTGCTAGGTGGAGTTAGGTGAAGTTGGGTGGGTTGATGCTTGTATTTCCAAGCCTGGAGGTGCAACATTTCTGGAGATTTTGAAGGCATAAGAAAAATATTTCACTTTATTTTTTCAGGAAAAAACAGATATGTTGAGAAACAATGAACTATCTGCAAAACTAAACTTCACTTCTTTAAGAACAAGACATTTATGTAATATTTAGCACACAGAAAGTATTGCAAGGTATATAGTATAAGGCATAAATCCTTTACTTTTGAATAATGCTGAATTAGAGATGCCGCTGAATACTAAGGTACTTAAATGCATTTTTTGTCTGTTGACATATCTTCAAAATAAAGAAAAATTAAAATGCTGAAAATAAAAAGCATCAATAATGTTGACTTGTAAACAAAAAGAAAAGTTATTAAAAGGCAGAGTTCAGAAGTAGGATGGAAATAGAAACCTGATATATAATATAGATACAGAAGAAACTCAAAAAGCTTGGAAAATGAATATGTCTATATATATATATATTCATTATAAAGTAGTTAATAGAGCACAAGATGAAGGACTAGTAATAGGTTTGGGTATATATCTAAACTTGATAGTAAACAAAAAACTTACTGAACAAAGCATGAACATGCAATATATAGAGTGCCATTAGAGGTAAAAACTAGTCATCCCATATGCAACTATAATATAATTTAAACAGTTTTGTTACTGTTATATTCTTGAAAATACTAATATATTTCAAGTTTTTCTTGTGATTTCTTGTGAAAGATCCATAGCTTTTGATTCTGAACTTTCTCTGTTTTCTACATGAACTTCGTGAAACTGGAGATTTGCATAAATTGACATAAGCTTCTAAACTTTTTTAATGTTAGTTTCTTGACTTTGTGTACAAATTGCAAATATCAACCAAATTTTTTTTCACATGTTCCAAGATATGGAGGAATCCAAGTAGGCAAGTAGCAAGAATTACAAAGGCTTTGTCACCATGTTGTAGGAGCAATGTGCTTCGTAAATTCCCAGTTTTCACTTCTAAACCAAGTACCTGAAGAGCTTCTGTATTCTGAACTATTCAAAAGTACTTTGCTTTGTTTGGGAGTGAAATAATAACTAGTGCTGTTACCTTTAAACCTTGTATATACTTAATTTGCTACAACATGTACTGGTTGGCAGCAGACTTCCTCCTGTTAATAAATCAAGTTCTTCACTCTTACTACGTTTATACTTATGAGTGGAGATTTAGTTAGATGTTCAAAAACAGTTGATCTTACCTTGGCCATGAGTTCAGCAGTATCTGACAAAATACTTTGTTGGATTAAGATATGGTAACTGCAGAAACAATTGACTGTAGAAGCTTTAGAGAGTTTTTGATATTTCTGTAGGTAAACACAGAATATGTCCTCAAGGACTGCATCCAGACAAGCGAGCACATACATGTGGCACCTCAAAGCAGTTTGAGACACTGCAAGAGATTTGCTGGGAATGAAAAAATGTTTTGCACAGTGCATATTTGCAGTGTGGAGTCTAAATAACACTCTGGAAAAAAGCAGCACAACCTGAAGCAACTGGAGGCTGTGTCCTATAGCTGCCTCATGTCCCTGCTGCTCCATCATGCTGCCTCAGAGTGCTTGGGCAAATTGGAGTGGGGCAAGGTTACAGCAGTGGATTCACCCAGGCTCTGTCCCAGGTAAGTAGGACATGGGGGTGGTGGGATTACCTGGGGAGGGGGGGATTGTGTGGGGATCAGGAGGGCTGTGGGGGTGGGGAGACTATGTGGGAGGGGTGGATCCCCTGCCCACACTCCTGCATGGCACAGTCTCCCCCCCCGCAGCAGCAGCAGTGGCCATTGGGGCACTCCTGGCAGGAATGGGCATTCCTGGCAGAGGCCCCTGGTGGCATGGCAGTATCTTAGATCAGTGGCTGCACATGGCGCTAGGCTGGCTCGGCCCACATACCCATGAGCAGAACCAGGCCGGCTCCTACTGTCACCTGGGGCTTCCAGCACCATAGGCAGTGTGCCCTCAGGCTGGATTGGGTCCTGCCTCCATGTGCCCTGCATGCTGCTGGATCAGACCAGCTCCATCCAGGTGAGACCCAGTCTGGTCCGGCCTGAGGGCGTGCAGCTCCTGCCTGTGGTACCAGAAGTCCTGGGTGACAGCAGGAGTTGGCCTGGTTCTGCCCATGGGCATCTGAGCTGGGCTGACTGTGGGTCAAGCGTGGAAGGTGGTGGCGGGGCTGTGGGTTGGGACTGAGGGGCAAGGGCAAGGGCAGAGCACTGGCCTATCAGTGCTTTTCAGCACCTTGCATCCTGGTGAGTGAAGCACACAGGAGCAACTCTGATTTTTTATGATAAAACCAAAAGCAAATGTCAAAGTGTATGGGTATTTACAACTCATTTTATTATGATGATAGAGGCACTGATAGGCTTCCAAACTGATTTAAAATTATAAATATATCAATAAAACTTTGCCCAATTTATCTCTTTACATATAGTGGCATTTCATTTTAATTGAGGAAAAACATGGACTTGGGGAATGTTAATAAGATAATTTGGGTTTTTTTCTCAGGGAATTGGCAGTTTTTAAACAGGGAACATTAGGTTCTCTGCTAGTGAGGCAAGTGGTGGGACTCAGGTAGAGGAGCCTGCTTAGGGCCTGCACTGAGGAACCAGCTGGAGGGCAGAAAAGGTGGCTGACCTTCTGGGCATTCGGGGTCAGGAGGATATGCTTCAACAGTTCAAAGGGGGCCACCTCAATGAGCACCTCTTCTGGGCAATACCTGCCCAGATGACAGAGCAGAGACACCAGAAGACATGACAGCAGTGCTGCCCAAAGGCCAACCGTGAGCCACGGATCTCTTGCAGCTGGCCCAGAGGTGCAGGAGGCTCTGCTGCAGTGCCTGCACCACAGCTCAGGTGGTTGTGGGGTCCCCATCTGGGTCTGGCAGGCATGCAGCCATGGAGCCATAGGTCTAAGGGGGTGGATGCTGTTGCAGGTCCAGCTGGCACAAGGGGCTAGTGGAGATAGCAACTGGTAAAGCCTTAGAAGCTCCTGAGGACAAGTAGCTCTGAGCTGCTCATCAGGGTAGCTTTTTATACTGCTGGGGCCAGTTCCCCTTGGCTGAAGATCCAGGAGAAACTGGGCAGGGTCAGTTTGCCCCAAGTGGCATAATTTGTCCCACACCAAAGTGCATTTTCACACATGTGCTGAGGCACAAATCTCCAAAACAAATTTGTGCCACTACTCTTTGAGCTGCTGCAAGTACATGTGCCTGCATGTGTAGATATGCCCATTGTCTGTTTCTTGAAGGTCCTGAATTATTACTGTTTCTCAAAGAACTTCTTTAGGTTTTAATAAACATTTAAATTGCATCCATATGCTTCCCTATTTTGTTTTGCTAGAAAACATCAGTCTTGCCACTTCAGATTTACCAACCGTTTCTTTCTGTAGCTACAATAGGAGTTATTTTCCTGCATTTTGTCATATATTTTGCTCTTTTACAGGGTGATCAGAAGAACCATTAAGAAATAAATTTAGACTTTGAGAAGCACTTTATATAGCAGTAATATATGGCTGTTTGTCTGTTATGTCTAAAGCTGCTTCCCCATTACTGACACTGTTAGTCAACAGAGTGAATATCTCTTTTGCTTCCAGTAATTTCTAGAACTTTACATGTAGCATTACTATGATGCTGTGCAGTACGTCTGTTCTTTGCCATTTCAAAATTCTTGTAAAAACCCAAGACAATTTTAAAATGAAGTTCATGAGTCCTTTTCCTTGTATATTTCTACATCTGAAGTACTGCCAGACAAAGTGCTTCATTGATTTTTTTTCTTGCACAGTTTGCATATTCTGACCGTACATGAGGCTTGCCCAAAGAATGTCAAGGGAGCTAGTATGGTAGTTTAAATCTGCCTGCCAATAACTGTTTCCAGTGATTGAAAATCGAGCAACAGAGCTGTGCATTATTTTTCCAAGAGATGGGTTAATTGTCTGTTGATATTCAGATATCATCTCTTTAGGAAGCTATATTTGGGTATAGATAGTTGGGATGTTGCTCTCTCTTTTTTGTCCCTGCTGATTTGAAGAGTTGATCTTGAGTGTTTACCTCTTCCAGATGGTTATGGCACAGATTTCTGGATCAAGAACATTTGTTGAAAGTGAAAACATTGTTAGTGCTATCTGCCTAGTGTTTTTGACCTTCATTTTTGCTCATGGATGATCTTTTTTAGTCTGGAGAACTTTACGCACGAAAATGTGCTTGCTTATTCTAGTGGCACTTGGAAATGTATATTGCATTTGACAGTATTTGCAAAATGTGGTTATCTTTTTGTCTGAATGACTTGCAATATGAAAATGTGTTCATGTTAGAGGTTGGTTAAACCATTTTTTTGTGAGGGAGAAGAAAAAAAATCCTAAGACCTGCTTTGTGCCACACATGGTTGGTCCTTCCTGTGGATCTCAGGGTTAAGACTTGGACTGAAGAGCCATTCTAGTTTTTCAAGTTTCTTCAAGGCCTTGAAGAATCCTGCCTACCTGTATAGTTTGCCTCAGTAACTTCAGAGACTGGCAACAGCAGACTCTTTTCCTGCAGGGCAGAGGGACAGAGGGTATCAACATCTCAGTCTGCTGAGGAGAGATGATGCATCTGGGATGGATAGGCTTCAGCAAGGCCAGTTGGGAAGACAGCAAGTTTAGTGCAACACCTTCTGTCCACTAGGGTCAGGTACAGACAGTATACTTTTACTGGTATAAGTGATTAGAAACCCATCTATACCTGTAACAAGTTCAACATTCATAGACTGGTTTAAAAATGGTGGAATCCAGTCTAAGATTTGTCATTCCCTTCTTCTCCTCCCCACCAAAGGGCAAATGTGTGTTTTGTTTACTACTGATCTAAACTATTCCACTTACAGAAAACCATTTAACTTAGACTGGGTTTTTTGAATGTCTGTACCTAGCTTAGGTCTCCATAACACACTCCACTGCTAGGACAGAAGTCATTTTATGCAGGAAAGAAGAAATCTGCCAGAAAGTGACTGTGTACTCACTCCTGTTCTCTAGTAAAGGTGACGGAGGGCTGTATTTAATATGTGCATGAAGTAATGCACATCTTCATTGTATGTAGGCCTACAATACACAGGAATTACTATATTGCCAAATAACATGAGTATTTTTTTTTAAATAACTTCATTTTAAATACTTATTTCAGTAGCAACAATAATAACTTAAGCATTACTCCAAACATTCTTTCACTATTTATTCTGAAAGAAGAAGAATATGTAAAATTTCTTTGGTAATGCTGAAGTGAGGTTGTAGCTGTGCTGATGCAGAAAATTTGTGACAGGCAAGCATTTTTGTGTGTGATATTTTTTATTAGACCAATTGCATGGTCGTTGGATCTGTGCAGAAGGGAACTTTGGTACCCAAAAGCTTGTCTAAGTCTATCTCAGTAAGCCAGTTGGTTCAATTAAAGATATTACCCACAAAAATTCTGGCCTCTCTAAATGTTTCTTCCCTGTTTGCCCCCAAGATTTCCAATTTTTGCATTCCAGACTTGGGAAAGTACAAAAGGGAGATTTTATTTCTTCTTAAAGTTTTCCATTTTTTTCCCGGAAAACTTAACCGCCATGTCTACACATAGTGTGGATGTTTGGTTCCCTGGGGTCCACCACTGCTACTTGTCCCCAGGGAACACCTGTGTCATGCACCCTTTGGTGCATGGCAGGTTACACTGGATGGAGTAGGGCAGCCTTACCTGGAGTCCTGGGGGCCTCCTGGAGCTGCAGCAGCGGTGATTCTGCCCCCCACCCACACACATTCCCCCTCAGCCATAGGTGGAGAGGGACATTTTTTGTGGGGGGAAGCTGAGTGTGCGTGCATGCATGCATATGCCTCCTGCCCCCAGGTGGGAAAGTGTGTGGGGGAAGGTGGGGAGGTGGGAATGGGGCTTGGGCTGCAACCAGGCAGGGATTCAGGAGGCAACAGAGCTGAGCCAGACCAGGGATTGGAATTGGTGCCAGGACCTGCTGTGCCTGTACAGCTTCCCCTTCCCCAGCCCTGGCCCCAGCTCCAGCCCCACACTGCCTTGAGCGGCCCGGAGCTAGGAGCCAGAACAGAACGAGCCTCGGCTGCACTGCCAGGACAAAGGGAATGGAGCTCCCGGGACTCCAGTGCCCACCCCACCCCAAGTTGGAAGAGTCCGGTGCAGCCCCGGCCTCAGCCCACAGTGTCAGCCTGCTGGAGCAGTAGGGACATGCAACAGGCATAGAGATGATCTGGCCAGGTGCTAGAGCATCTCATTGGAGGACCCAGCCCTCTGGTTGCTTTAGCGCATGCTCTAGGATTGCGCCCTGCACCACTTTTTTCTATTGTGTTTTGTTGAGTTTTTTTATACCAGGATTTCCCAGTATCAAACTTAGAGTTATGCTGCAAATATGCAGCATAGGAAATATTTTTTCATTCCTAGCATGCCTCCTAGTAATGTCTCAAACTGCTTTTTGAGATACCGCAACAGGCACATGCTTGTTTGTCTGGAAACAGCCAATGTGTCTTTTGATTCTCAACTGAGATAGATGATTAGAAAAGTTTGGAACATGGAAATTTACTTGTTTGGTCTTTCATGTAATATTTATATTTGCATATATGTTTCCATACATGCCCAAGAATAGATAAGAAGCAGGTATGTCTTACATCTACTATTTTCCATTTCTTTAAAAATTAGCAGATGAAGACTTCCAGAATTTAAAAAAAAACAAAGAATGATTAAAAACTTTATATAATTGCAAGGTACTACTAAAATTGGAAGCAATATAAAAGAAGACATTGTAGATGTATAAAGAGACTGTATATTCAGTATTTTATCAGCTAATCAGTTTTACACAGATGCATAGTTTTTTTATATTCTGTGGTCATGTCATGAATTTTTGAGATTTTAAGAACTGTAGTTAGGCAGCTTGTAAACAGCTTAACCCACAACTGCTCTGCACTGCACAAAATATGGTTGCTAAGCACTAGGTCTGTACAAATGGCTAGTATTCACTTCAGATTTGGATTCAGCTGGTTCAGGGAACAGTGATTCGATTTGGTGATTCGAATCACTGTCCTGAATCAATTTGGCCGAATCCGATTCAGAGATTTGGCTGCTGTGATATTGGCTGAATCTTCAAAT
The DNA here is from genome assembly GCA_030014935.1 of Caiman crocodilus. NCBI lineage: Eukaryota > Metazoa > Chordata > Crocodylia > Alligatoridae > Caiman > Caiman crocodilus. The sequence continues at coordinate 32,749,937 of JAGPOW010000261.1, read as the reverse complement.
CAAATAGGCCGCCATCCCCAACCCTCTTTCCCAGCCCCATCAATGGCTGTCCAGCCCAGCCCCAGCATCCCGGCTCTTAAAAAAGCTCCGCACTCATTGGCTCCTGCCAGGCAGGAGGGCAATGCCCACTGACCTCCAATGCCCTGAGCTGCACTGGGGACTCTGCTATGAGTCCCCGTCACCCAGCCACTTCTTCAGGTGCGGGGGGTGATCTCCACTGTTCCCTTCTACCCCATACTGTGTGGGGGGGCTCCCCCCAAGAAGCCCTGACTGCTACTGCAGCAGCCAGTGAGTGCGGGGCTTTTTCTTCTTTTTAAAGAGCCAGGATGCTGGGATTGGGCAATGCAGCTATTGATGGGGCTGGGAGAGTGGGTGAGACTTGGGGGGCGTTCAGGGCTCCTGGGTGAGCAGGCAGGGGATGGGGCTTGGTAGGGGTCACCCCATAGTCACTTTCCCCCTCCAGCCCCCTTCACCCCTTACTGTCATGGAGTCTGGGTCCAGCTCCTTGTGGTGGTGAGCGGGGACTGCCCAAAACTCTCCAAAGCTGTCTGAATCTTTTCTGAATTGATTTAATAGATTTCATAGACATTAGGGATGGAAGGGACCTCAAAAGATCATCAAGCCCAGTCCCGTGCCCTAGGGTCAGGAAGTCAGCAGGGATCATAGGATACCAGCAAGATAAATATCCACATGTCTCTTGAAGGTGTTCAAAGTAGGTGCTTGAACCACCTCTAATGGCAGTTTATTCCAAACCTTGGGGGCTTGGACAATAAGTTCTTCCTATGTCCAGCCTGAAATGGTCACAGAGGAATTTGTGACCATTTGACCTTGTCATCCTTTGGGGTGCTCTAGTAAACAGATGTTTCCCCAGATCCTGGTGAGCACCCCTGATAAACTTATAGGTGGCTACCAGATCACCCCTGAGCCTGTATTTTCCAGGCTGAAGAGTCCCATGGCTCTCAGCCTTTCATCATAAAGTCTGTTTTCCTGATTTCTGATCATGGCTCTCCTCTGGACTCTCTCAAGCTTCTCCACATCTTTTTTGAATTGTGGAGCCCAAAACTGGACGCAGTACTCCAGCTGCAGCCTCACCAAGGCCGAGTATAATAGGAGAATGACATCCTGGGATTTGCTTTAGAAGCATCTATGGATGCAAGCCAGGGTTTTGCTCACTTTACTAGCCACAGCATCATATTAAAGGCTCATGTTCATCTTGTGGTCAATTGTGACCCACAAGTCCCTTTCGCCTGTAGTGCTAGCCAGCGTAGCACTGCTGAGCCCGTAAGCATGCTGTAGGTTATTCCTCCCAAGGTGGAGAACCTTGCATTTTTCAGTATTAAACACCATCAGGTTCTTGTCTTCCCATTTCCTGAGCCTATCAAGGTCTGCCTGGATCATCCTTCTATCCTCAGGTACGGATGCTTTACCCCAGAGTTTGGTGTCATCGGTGAACTTGGCCAGTCTGCTTCTGATACTAATTTCCACATTATTAATGATGATGTTGAATAGTGTTGGTCCAAGGACAGAGCCTTGAGGGACCCCACTTGTCACAGCACACCACAACTGACTCCCATGAACTGCCACCCTATTTGGAGAGCTTTGAATTGATTCAGACTTTTTGATTGGTTTCCTGATTTGATTTGGATTTGGAGATTCGGCTGCTGAATCGGGCCAAATCTCCTCCAAATCAAATCAGCACCCAAAGCTTCACACAGCCCACTAAGCATGTTAAGCAAGATACAGTATGCTGCTTGGAGATAAATTTATTTTAACAGTAAGTTTACTTTCAAATATCACAGATTTTAAATGGTGAAGTGATGAAGCAGGGAGATGAATATTCCATAGTACAGAGACAAGTGTTGTCCACTCTTGTCAGTCTAAGGGCAGAACATAGTCTTAAAAATGACATTAGACCACAATCAATGCTTGGTATAGTTTCTGTACCCTGTTTTATTTTATGTGGCAGCAAGAGTCGAAATGAGTAAATCCATAGTAGTTTGACAAGTTGGTACTTGTGTGTGGGTATGTGATGACTGTGAGTTTTGTTCTATAATTTAAGCTTCCATTCAAACAAACAAACAAGTAAAAACCCCCAACTGAAAAGTGTGAACCCCAGGTAAAAAATGTGACCAGGATATAAATCGATGCACTCATGTGGTAAGAAGGTACTGTTACCTTTATACATAAAATTAGTCAGACCAGTAACAAAGTACATCATCCAATTCTGGCCCCACATTTCCAAAAGAATGTTGACAAGTCAGAAGGGCTTCAAAAATCTATAGGAATGAGTCAGTCTCTGAAAAACCTGCTGTAGAGGTGCTACCTGTGTCAATACAGTACAACTGGTTTTATAGATCTCTACTCATGAGCACCCCTTGTCTCCTTGGGATCTCTTTCCCACTTTGTATTCTCACCTTCCACACCTTCATATAACAAATTGACAGAGAGGCTGCCCTAAAGGCAAAGAGAGCTTTGAGTAGTGGGCCTTTGTCTGGACCACAGCTCCCCTAGCCTTGTCCTGCTTTTGCCTTGTCTTGCTTTTTCTGGCTGTGCCCTCTAGCTTGGTGCCCACTGCTCAGGGCCACAAGCTTCTGGCTCAGTTTGAGTCACACCCTTAGGATTTCAACTTCTAGGCCCCATGAGGCCCTTACACAGGCCCCAGGGCCATGGGGCCCACTTTCACATGTTCTAACCCTGCCTTTCAATCTCTGGCAGGCTTTATCCCTGACATACTCTATCTTTTGTCCTCTTAACACCAACTCTGAGATCTGGAGTGTTCCCAGGTGCCTATTTCAGTGGTCTCCACCTCCCCTGCAGGCACAACCGATCCACCAGATGAAACAAAACCCACAAAACACAAGTGACTGCCCTGGGTCAAACAACTACCCCACATGGGTTAGCCTTACCCTGCAGCAGTGCTTGCAAAGCAAAACAGAAACAACTCAGAATACTTATCTCACTCCCAATAAGGGTTCTTAGGTTCCTTTTACCCTGGTTGTCCTTTCACAGTTTCATAGTTGTTAGAGTCATAAGGGATCTCAATAGATCATTGAGTCCTGACCCCCTGGGCAGGAAAGAGCGCTGGGGTCATATGATCCCAGCCAGGTGCTTGTCCAGTCTCCTCTTAAAGACCCCCAAGGCAGAGAAGAGCTCCACCTCCCTTGAAAGCTCATTCCAGACTCTGGCATTCCTAACCATAAAGAAGTTCTTTCTGATGTCCAACCTATGTTGGTTTGTGGCTGTTGTTCCTGGTTATTCCAAGGGGTGCTGTGGTAAACAGAGCATCTCCTATTTCTTGCTCCTCCCCCCCCCCCATTGAATTTGTAAACATTCACAAGATCCCCTCTCAGCCTTGTCTTGTGGAGGCTGAAGAGATCCAGGTCCTTTAGACTCTCCTCATAGGGCCTTACTTGTAGGCCCTTAACCATATGAGTGACTCTCCTCTGGACCCTCTCAAGGTTAGCCACATCCCTCTTGAAACGTGGTGTCCAGAACTGGATAAAGTACTCTAACTGGGGTCTTACCATTGCCACATAGAGGGGGGGGAAGTATTACCTCTCTGGACCTGTTTGTGATGGACCTGCCAATGCATGATAGAGTGCAGTTAGCTTTACTGTTTACTTTGTCACACTCATGGCTCATATTCCTCTTGGAGTCAACTATGACTCCGAGATCCCTTTCTGCCACTGTGCTACTGAGAAAGTCATCCCTTAGCCTATGAGCGGGTTGGTGATTCCTTTTCCCTAGAGGAAGCACTTTGCACTGGTCTTTGTTGAACTGCATCCTATTCTTTTCTGCCCACTTTTCCAAAGTGTCCAGGTCAACCTGGATTCAGTTCTTTCCCAATAGTGTGTTTATTGTACCCCATAATTTTGTGTCATCTGAGAATTTGGATGGAGTACTCTCCATGCACTCTTCCAAGTTGCTGATGAAGACACTGAATAGCATAGGTCCAAGGATTGAGCCTTGGGGGACCCCACTGCCCACATCTTTCCAGGTTGATACTGACCCATCCATCACCACTTTCTGGGTATGATCTTTAAGCCAGTTTGCAGCCCACCTGACCATGTAATCATCTGTCACAGTACTTCCTTTTGAGTTCATCCTTCATAGTCTGGGCTTCTCTGTCTGGAATTCTGTTCCATGTGGCTCCTACAGCCAGATTGCCTCTTTGGCCTGAGACTTGGGCTTATAAAGGGCGTTCCGGGTCACCTGACCCTCCACTTTTGCCCCTGGGCCATCAGAGGCTGCCTGTATCTAGGCTTAGTGGCCATCTTGTCTCAGGCTTCTCTGCCTGACAGTTCAAAGGAAGCCTGAGTAAATAGGAGGAAAAGGGGGCAGGAGGTAAAAACAACAAAAATGGAAAACTACAACAAAGGAAAGGGATGAACTGTCATGGAAGAAAGGACCAGGCACCCCTAGACCTTTTACCTGTCTAGTAAGTAAAAGTTGTAACAAGGTTTTTGTAGGTGAACCTGCGAAAGGATCATTATAACAAAATAAGAGTAGAATAAAATCTCTATTGGGTGCTGGTCAGACCGCAGTTGGAATACTGCGTGCAGTTTTGGGCGCCACACTTCAAGGGGGATGTGGATAACCTGGAGAGGGTCCAGAGAAGGGCCACTTGTATTGTTAAGGGCTTGCAGGCCAAGCCCTATAAGGAGAGACTGGGGCATCTGGACCTCTTCAGCCTCTGCAAGAGAAGGCTGAGAGGGAACCTTGTGGCTGCCTATAAGTTCATCACTGAGGCACAGAAGGGAATTGGTGAGGTTTTATTCACCAAGGCGCCCCCAGGGGTTACAAGAAATAATGGCCACAAGCTAGCAGAGAGCAGATTTAGACTAGA
>JAGPOW010000261.1:32682752-32744991 GCA_030014935.1 Caiman crocodilus | reverse complement strand
TTCTTCACAGTTAGAGTGGCCAAGGTCTGGAATGGGCTCCCAAGGGAGGTGGTGCTCTCCCCTACCCTGAGGGTCTTCAAGAGGAGGTTAGATAAGCATTTGGCTGGGGTCATCTGAACCCAGCACGCTTTCCTGCCCATGCAGGGGGTCGGACTCAATGATCTATTGAGGTCCCTTCTGTCTCTAGCATCTATGAATCTATAATGGAGTAGGGGCTCTATTACCCCTGCCTTACAGTGAAAGATTGAAGGGGTCAAATTATCTACAAAAGGTTAAAAGGTGATGATCCTTAAATACCAACATGTGAAGAAGATAGTAGATACTCCCTGAAAGGTAGTGGGCTGAAAATCTAACAACATCTAATGGCTATATGCAGAAGCTAGACATATTCAGACTAGAAGTAAGGTGCAGGTTTTGCCTGGGGATAAGAGGATTCTCCATCACTTGAAGTCTGTAAATCCAAATGGATGTTTTTCTGAAATACGTATTATAGCTCAACTTTGAATTGTAAGGCTGATGAAGTGTTACATATTGTGTTATTCAGGAGGCAAGACTAGTTAATCAGAAATGTCCTCTTTTGCTCTTAATGTCTATGAATGTATAGGGTTGACAGACACTACTGTGGAAAGAAAAAACTATCCAGGTAGAAGAAATGGTATTTTCCAAGGATTGAGAGGAAAGGTATAAAGGAGATGGGACTGTAACTAGAGAAACACATATTAGAGTGAAGACAGGATTGTGCTTATAGGAAGATGGAATGGAGTCAAAGGGAAGAAATAAAGGATGAGATGAGAGGGGGAAGAGTGGATAGAAAAATTACTTAGATTTTAGCTAATGTACAATATAGCACTAACATTTGTCATATTTAGGAACACAAATGTGTGACAGAAAATTTATTATTTTAGATACATAGCATAGGATCAGATTTAGGATTGGAATATGTGGCATGACATAGGATTTTCTGTACCAGAAAGACTAATGGTGGTTCAGACACAATATCTTAGAATCATAGAAAATTAAGGTTAGAAGAGACCTAGGAGGCCGTAATTCAACCTCCTGCTCAAACTAGGACCGTCCACAAGTGGATAATCCCAGCCAAAGCTTTGTCTAGCTGAGTTTTAAAAGCCTCCAAGAGTGGAGAATCCACAACCTCTATTGGTAACTCCTCAGAAGTCATGGGCCCCAACCTCCCATCCATTTTCATTGCCTTCCACTGGACTCCTCCCAGTTTGTTCACATTCTTTTGTAGTGGGGGTCTGAAATTGGATGCAGTATACCAGATGTGACTTCACCAGTGTTAAATAGAGGGGAAGAATCACTTACCTCAATCTGCTGGTAGCACTTCTGCTAAGGTAGCCCAGTATGCTGTTAGCCTTCTTCGCAACAAGGACACACTGTTGCCTTATATTCAGCATACTTCCACTGTAACCCCCAAGTCCTTTTCTTTACAACTTCTGCTTGGATCCCTATGAGGCTAGGGGTCGGGAGTGAGGAACACCAGTATGGGGGGGTCAGGCACCAGCAGGACCAGTGCATGGGATTGTTTCGTCTTAAGTGCAGGACTTTGCACCTGTCCTTTTTGAACCTCATGAGATTTCTTTTGGTCCACTCCTCCAATTTGTCAAGGTCTCTTTGAATCCTAGCCCTGTTGGCTGCTCAGCCCTACTTTCCAGCATATCTACTATTCCCCTTAGCTTGGTGTCATCTGCAGACTGGCTGAGGGTGCTCTCCATCCCATCTTCCAAGTCATTGATGAAAATATTGAACAAAACTGGTACCAGGAACAAATCCTGGTGCACTCCACATGATACTGGCTGTTAGGGGTGTGCAAAATGGGCCGTATTTGATTCAGATTCGGCCTGAATTGGGGACAGTGATTCGATTAGTTGTTTAAGATCACTGTCCTCAATTTGATTCAACTGAATCCAATTCTGAAGATTCAATGCTGATTCAGAGAATCAGTGATTTGCCTAGAGACACAGTTTTAAATGTTTTTTCTATGTACCTCAAGGTACCAGGTGTGGCTTGTGAACACTACGATGGTGGGGTGGATGGAACATTCCACAAGAGCATGGCTGGGGGGCATGTGTTTGGCAGTGAACCTGGAAGTGGACCGGAAATACTTCCTGGGAGCCCCCTGCTTGGTGATCGGCCGCACATGGACCCCAGGTGCCCCCCACCCCCGCAGACCCAGGACATACCAGTTACCAAGCCAAGGGAATGCGGGGGGGGAACCCCCCTCACACTCCCCAGAAGACCTGGAAGTGGACCAGAAATGTTTCTGGTTCACTTCTATGTCTCCTGTCGAGCACACTGGGGACGCCCCTGCACTCCTGTGGGATGCTCCATCCACCCTACCATCTCAGTGTTGATGAGCCACCTGGTACCTTGAGGTATGTAGAAAAAACATTTAAAGCTGTGCCTGTGTCCAAACTGTTGAATCTTTCTGAATCTCTCCCAATCGATTTGGAGGGTTCTAGTTTAGTTCGGAAGATTGAAGGGTTTCCTGATTCGATTTGTGTTCGGAGATTCAGCCACCAAATTGGGCCAAATCTCCACCAAATTGAATCAGCGACTGAAGCTTTGCACAGTCCTCCTGGCTATCAACTAGACTGTGAGCCATTGACTACTGCCCTCTGAGCCCCATGATCCAGCCAGTTTTCTATACACCTTACAGTCCAGTCATCCAACCCATACTTCCTTAGCTTGCTTGCAAGAATGTTGTGGGAAACTGTATCAAAAGCTATGCTAAAGTCAAGATAATATTACATGCACTGCTCTCCCCACATCCACAGAGCCAGTCGTCTCATCATAGAGGACAGTCAGGTTAGTCAAGCATGACTTGCCTTTGATGAATCCATGCTGACTGTTCCTGATCGCCAACTTCTCCTTCAAGTGCTTAGAAATGGATTCCTTAAAAACTTGCTTTATGATTTTTCCAGGCACTGAGGTGAGGCTGACAGGTCTGTATTCCCTGAATCTTTCTTCTTCCCTTTCCCTTTCCCATGGGCACTAGTTTGTCCTTTTCCAAACATCTGGGACCTTGCCAGATCACCATGAGTTTTCAAAGATGACAGCCAGCAGCTCTACAATCACATCACTTGATGTCCTCAGTACCATCAGGTGCATCCCATCTGGCACCATGTACTTGTACACATCCAGCTTTTCTAAATAGCCCTTAACCTGTTCTTTCACCACTGTTGGCTGATCACCACCTCCCCAAACTGTGCTTTCAGGTGCTGTAGTCTGGGAGCTGACCTGGTGAAGACCAAGGTTAAAAAGGCATGCGCACTGCAACCTTTTCCTCATTATCTGTCATTAGGTTGCTTCCCCCCATTCAGTAAGAGACCCACACATCTCTGACTTTCCTCTTGTTACTAGCATACTTATAGAAATCCATATTGTTTCCCTTCACATCCTTTGCTAGCTGAAACTCCAATTGTGCTTTGGCTTTCCTGATTTCATGCCCAAGCAGTGCACTTATACTGCTCCCTAGTTGTTTGTCCAAGTTTCCACTTATAAGCTTCCTTTTTGTGTTTGAGCTTACTGGAGAGATCCCTGCTAAGCCAAGCTGATCTTCTGCATTACTTGCTAGTCTTCCTGCACATTGGGATGGTTTGTTCCTGAGCCCTCAGTAAAGTTTCTTTAAAGTAGAGCGAACTCTCCTGGACTCTTCTCCGCCTCAGGCTGGCCTTCTAGGTGATCCTGCCCATGAGTTTACTAAGTGAGTCGAAGTCTGCTTTTCTGAAGTTCAGAAAATTAATATCCTTCTTCTAGCATTGGCCTGTATATGGTGCTTTAGCACGAGACAGCTGTTCCCATCCAAAATGTGCCTGGCCAATTGTTCAGTAGTATGGAAATGGAAACAAAGATAATTTTCAGAGCAGCATAACATATTTCAGAAAACTTTTCATAATTTAGAACTGCGGTGTAAAACTCGTTTGGCCCTGTGGGCTGAATCTAAACCATAGGGTTTCTTGTGGGGTGGATTCAGATGGAGGGACTTCTTGCAGGCTGCATGACCCAAAAGGTGCAGTGTTAATCCCTGTGACTGCAAGATTAACTATATCAGTGCTGCTCTGGAACCCAGGGAGCTCATGTCACTGCTGGTGACTCCCTCTTTTCCCCTGGTGCCAATTTATGTACTAGGGGGGAATAAAATCCCCAATTTCAGTGGTGGGTAAAAGGGTTGGAGTGAGGCAAGTGATGTTAATTCCCTGAAACAGCAGTTCCAGCAGCTGTGGGGATTAATACTGCCATTGCAGGGGTTCCCATAGCCACAGCGATGAGGCCTACAGGGTTTGGTTTCCAGCCTGTGAAAATATCTGTGGGCTGAATGACCCACTTCCCTGGGTTGGATCCAGCCAGTGGGCCATGTGTTTGAAATTCCTGATATAAAGGATGACACAAGGAATCTGCAAATATTGGTAGTCCCTGTTTTTAGGAACATCAACTGATCACACAAATTAAGAGTTCCTACCTCCGGTCTTCCTGTCCAAACACATAAAACAGGCAAGGGGAAGGAACAGAATCTGAGGCATAGATGTTTTGGACAATATGATTTTTTGACCTTTTTTGCATAATATTACACATTTTTTGTAAGTGGAATGATTTTTTTGAACAGTTGTGAGCTTAGTCATCCAGCAAAATGATAAAATGTCCTTTACAATCTAAATAAAATTTACATTACTTAAACTGTGTAAAGTCATGGTAGTGAATACTTAATAGGCTTATTGAGTGGTCTGCAACATTAAAAAAAAAAATAAAGCAAATGATATACATTTAAATTGATGTAGCCTGGTAAAAAATCATAAGTCTTGAAGAAAATGTATTTACTTAATGTTAGTGCTAAAATACTAAATTAATAAAACAGAAATAGAAAAAAACATTTTGAATGATTTATGAGGCATTTTCCTTTCTGTACCACTTTCACAGTAAAAGTAGACTGGCAATCTTAGTTTGGCTTTCTGTTTGTCATGTATTAATTCCATAATGTAATATTTGGGTTGTAGACAGGTGTCAGGGAAATATTTAAATTTAAACTGCTCCTATAATATTTATCAAAAATAGTTAAAATATGTCTGTTAATGCTTAATAAGTTTTCAGCTTTAAATTAAACCTAGTATAAAATAAAGCTGAGCAAACCTACCTGAGAGCATGCTTTTTAAATCAAGCTCCACTTTAGGATTTGGTCATGACTTACTTTGTTTTGAAACAAAACCTAGGTTACTATTTTGTTTTGAAACAATGTAGATCTTAACATTCATAGCACAGTAAAATGTGTGTAAAGGATTTTATATGCAGATATTAATGTAAAATCTCAATTAGGAAATATGAATTCATTATAATTTTATTTCAAAAAACTTTTTGTAAGCAAATTGAATGTTGGTAGTTGCATGTGTTAACTGGTGTCCTATGAACTAGTCAATGTCTAAGGGGATTGTTGCTAGTAGGTGTTGTATGGCTTCAGCCTCTTTTTGGTTGGTGCCTTCCTCCCTAGTGACATCAGCGTGAGACCACAACCTAGGGCCACCTAAATGGTTCTGAGCGCTGCCCCTAGTCTCCTGCCACAACTGGAAGTTGATAGATGGGGAGGCAGTTCCCTGTCGGTGGTCTCAGAAAGGTCGTATTCCTGGGTCTTTCTTCATGGGGCTCTAAACCTCTCCTTTACCCCACCCTTACCACATCCACTGCCTGGGAGAGCTGAGCCTCCTTGTACCTTTCCCCAGGGTGATCTCACCCGCGAGGCCTGCCCTGAGTGGGGTCGGGTGTCCGGCCGTCAATCGCCACTGGATTGATCCTTAATTTTCAGGCTAACCTGCAAACAAACTAAACATGCCTGGGTTTGGGGTAACGATAACTCAAAAGGTCCTTTGCTCCCAGCGAAGGCATTCAGCATCTGCTGATCAAGTACAGGGAACTGTGGCTCCCTGGACCCTTCTGCCTCCCTGGGGTGGGAGAGAGACTCGACATCGGTCCCTCTGCTTACTCTTCCCAGGTCACTGCAGGCTAGAGGCTTCTTACTCCTTTTCCCACCACTGGGTGGGAGTTGCCCCTTCTTAGCCAAGCTGTGGGCAAGTTACCACCTGCTTCTCTTTCTTCACTTGCCAAGTCTTGGCATTGCTCACTGCTCTTCCCCACCAGGATACCTGGCCGCTCCCATGGAGCCTGACCTTTGCCCGTGCCTGGGACAACCTTCCTCTCCCTGCCATGCCTCTCTGGCCAACTCTGGCTCCTTGAGCTCAGCCCTGGGGGTTTTCCTGCTAGGCTGCCCTGTCAGACGTGGGGGCTTCTCACCTTGCACCCTGGTCTGCCACTCCTACCTGCCTCCCCTGCGTGTGGCTCCTCAGTGGCATCCTGCTTCTCCCTGCTGGCACTCTGCTTTTCTCCACTTGGCTCTGCCTCCCAGGGCTCCTCACTGGCATCCTGATCTTGCTCGCTGGTATCCTGTTGTTCCTTGCTCAGCTCCGCTGCCCACCTCATGCTGGCAGCCTCCATCTCTCTCTCTCTCCCAGCAGCTGGGTGTCTCCCCAGCTGCCTTTTGAGCAGCCCATGCTGCTCTTAGGCTGTGCCCCTGGAGTTCAGCAATCCACAGGCTCAAGCAGCTGTGGAGCTGCCGAGCCTGCGTCAGCATCTTCTCCCAGCTGCTGCTCATCCCAGCCCCTGCAGTAAGTATTAGGGCTTGTTGGGCAGAGTCCTGGGACATGCTGAGAGAGGAGCTTCTGTCTCCACTCCCATAGGGATCTTTATACGTGCTTTGGGGGTGGGGTGGGAGTGCCCACAGTGTCTCATGCATTCAGTGTCCCACAGTTCAAAATGGTGGTAAGGGACCTTTAACTAAGGCTCATTTGATGAGCTTTTGTTAAAGTGCCCTCTGTACCATTTTGAAGTGTGGGGGTGCTGAATAATGAGATGCAGAGGCTGCCAGAGCAGCTAATTAGCATGCTCCAGCAGACTCTTAACTGAGTCTGCTCCAATGCACTGTAAGCATGTCAGAGCAGCATCCTTGCACAACTACAGGCACCCTGTGGTGTCATCCTGCTCTACCTTCTGCCTGACCTCCAACTAACATAGCTAACTACTTTTCTGCAAAGTTGTAGTGGCTCAGTTTATGGAAGGGATAATCTGACAGGAGAGACAGTTCTGTTTTAGCAATCACTGTGTGTGTGGGATATGTTTCTAGTTCCCTGGTTGGATTATAAAGGTAGATCTTGTGCTGTGAAAGGTGTTTTGGGCTGTCACTGGTAGCCCAAGTGATTTTGGAGAGTCCTCTATCTTGTAAGTATGGCCTACATTGTTTTATTCTTTCACTAGGACCTAATGTTTGGCTTATAGAAACACGTTGCTTCCTTGAGCCTATTCCTCAGCTGATAGTCAAAGTAAATTGTGTAATTCACACCAGACTAACTGGTATGTAATTACACAGGCAATCCAGATTACATTCTTTAAATATTGGCCCCAAATTAGCACTTCATTCTTCTAGTCCTCTAAAATTTCCTTAGTGTTCCAAGATTTATTGAAAACCAGTAATATCAGTTTTGAGCATTCCTTGACCAGATGTTTTAAAAGACCTGTTAGTTATTAGGTTCCAGTAACTTTAAAACATCTCATTTTAGTAACTGCTAGTTAACATTCTCCCTAGTTTATTGCTGAAATGGAAAACAATCATCGTTTTCATAATCTGAGAAGTGTTATCTGGCTTCTTCTCTAAATACAGAGTAGAAATATTTATTGATTTTTTTTTTTTTTTGCCTTTTCTGCATTATTATTGGCAATTCTACCATAGTCATTTAGAAATGGAATCATATCATTGTTAGAATTCCTTTTCTAATCCTAACATACATAATTCTGGTGGCCAAAGATTTTTCTTTTCTGTTTTGTTCCTTCCTTTACAATTTTCTGTAATTGTTAGCTTCTATTTCACTTTTTCAGTTGGTTACATTTTATATCTGATTTCACTTTCTCTCTAAGCCAGGCTGATTTTGGATCAATTTGGCCATCTCTTTCAGTTTTGAGCATGTTGCTTTTTGGACAGTTAGCAGGATGCTCTGCAAACATTTTCAACCATTTTTTCTGTATAAATTCCTTCTCCTGGGTGTGTTAGTTCAATTGTTTTCAGGTTTGTGAACTTGGCTCTCTTAAAGCAGCGGATGCAGCTATTATCAGTTGCATTTATATAACAAATACAATTAAGTCATGATCACATGCACCTAAACAACCAGTAATTTTTAGTTCTATGATGAACTCCATTTATCTGTCAAGATAAGATCTAATAAAGAATTCCTTTGTGTTAAATATAACACTTTTTGAGGTACAAAGCTGACATTTGTAATGCTTACAAATTCTGAGGATATTTTAGTATTAGCAGCTTGAAATATGACTTAGTATCGGGTCTCCCATGGTAATGCAGTTTTTCTTCTTACATATTATAGGTAAATACCTAAAATTGTTTAAGTTGGCTGTTTTGTTGACTATTGTTTGATGGCTTGGAGCAGCTACTCTGTTATTGTTGCTACTGCTTTATGTTAGAACATTGCTTCATAAATATTCAAGGTTATTTGCTGCTTTGTCATCAGGGACTCATAAACAGATAACATTATTTTTCACATACACTGCCCTTTTTGTGCACTCACTTCTTGCCAAACAGTGATTTTAACACGTGAGTCTTTCTACCTGGTTTCCTTAATATCAAATCAAAGTAGAATTCATGATCATATATATTCAAATGAAAACTTTGTAATTTTACAAGAAAGAAGCAAAATTCAACAGCCTAAGACGTAGAAACAAACACCTCTGGTCCAGCCATTTGTTTGAGCTGAATTTGCATACTTGCAGGGCAGCTTCACCAGAACAGAACTTCCTTACCCAGGAGATAGGCAGACAAGGTTCCTTGGGTGAATTTGATATCTTTTATTAGATCAACCCAAATGGTTGGAGAATCTGGGGGTGCTGGTGGCTCTGTTGTGGGGTGTAGTGGTGGTGGGGGTGGTGGAGATGTGCCATCACATCTTCACCACCCCCATGGTTCTTGCGCCCCACAGTGCAGCCATCAGCATTCCTGGATCTTGCAGCACCTCCGGAGGTATGGTGTATCTTGTCTGGTGCACCGGGTGCCCTGGTGGAGGGTGTGTGGGAAAGACCAGGCAGTGGCTGCACACCAGAATGAATACACACCGGAAATCTATCAAAGACAGAAATACCCAGTTACCTGTGGGGGCACATTTCTCACGTGAAAACCACTCTCTCTCCAATCTCTCAGTCCTGATCCTCAAAGGAGATTTACAAAACACTTCCTAGAGACAAGCGTATAAACTCCACTTCATCAACCTCCTGGATTCTTCATGGACTAAATATAGACATTGGATTTATGACACATTATAACCTGCCTGACATTTGACTCCCCAGGTATCTCTCCACTTTCATTGCCCTTCTCTCTCTCTCCACCCCACCCCGCCAGCCTGTCTCTTACCCATTGACTCCTCAATCTGCATTTTCACTGACTACCTATCTTGCATGCATACCAGCCTAGAAGCTGGCTTCTTACTTTTCATTCCATCCCTGAAGAGCACACACTAACTGCTGAAACTTCCTTAGCCTGATGAAGGATTTTCGAACCCGAAAGCTTGCTTAATAATTATTCTCCAACCATGTCTAATAAAAGATAATCAGATTCACCCAAGGAACCTTGTCTGCCTATGTGCTTAGACCAACATGGCTACAACCTACACTCTTACCCAAGAGACACATTCCATCACCAATTCTCCTGTGTAAAATGAAACAACTTAACAAGAAAGAAACAAAATTCAGCATCCTTCTTGCTATAAGACACCTTTGAGGTAAACAGATTGCTCCAACGTTTATCTGAGCCTAATTTGCATAAAATGAACTTTTCTTCACAGGAGAACTTATACCATCCTCCAGTTCTTCTGTGTAATATGAAGTTCCATTTCTACCTAGGAGAAATTTTACAGTGTTTCCATTCTCCTTTGCCTGAAGGGCCCCTGAGCCTGAAAACTTTGCAACTGTCTAGTTGGTCTAATAAAAGATATTGCCTCTACTACAAGAGTTCTGACTGCTGGTCACATATAAGCCCTCTCAGGATATTAGCATTGACGTGTAGGCTAATAAAGCATTTCTTTCCTTGATGCCCCTGGTGTCTTGGCTAATATTTTTCTCAACATTGTGACAATTGTGCTATATAAATATTCATTTGTTCACTCTTTTTTAAAAATCTCTTTTATTAGAAATTGAATTCCTTCCAACTATTCTAGACAGCCATTCCATAAAAGGCCAGTTCCTTTTCTGGATAGCCCCTGCTCTTCTTAGAAGGTGAAGTAGTGTTCCACAAAACTGAAATTATATCCCTCAAAACATTTAGCTTACTAATAGTTCACTTCCAGAATAGTTCTTTTTATTCAAGGGTCAGAAAAGATCTTCAAGAAGGTCATTTGAACATTCTTTTCATTTAGCACTCTTCTGAATTCCCTAAAGTCATCTATGATCTATGAGGTTCACAAGTAGTAGTATCATGAATGCTGATATGCAACATAACAAGCTCACCACCTTAACAACCCTATTGGGCTAAACCTCTGCTGAATGGAATCAGGGACTGAAGCTTTGCACAGCCCTAATAGCCAGTATATGAAACGGTTTTGCTCACACTTGTGCTTAATGAATACAGTAATCCATTCTTCAGTTAAATGTGTATTTCTTGGCAGGGTCACATTTGGTGCTTGAATATTGGAGAACAGCATTACAAATAATAAAATTCAAAAGTTAATGAGCCTGATTCTCTACCATGTTATTCTAGTTTTACATTACTGCCAATCTGTTGACTCCAGTAAAGTCACTGTCATGAAAGAGAATAGAGAATCTGACTTAATATTGTTACTTCTAATGTACGTGTCCTGCTTTATAGTTACATGAAAACTGAATCTTAGTTTTCTACGTTGCTTTATTTTTTTTTTTTTTTTAAATTTCATTTACTTGGCTAAATGGCAACTTGTCATATTTATATGGTATCATACACAGGCTTAGCATGTACATCATGTCTTCTACCCTTCTATCTTGTTTTTGTTTACAAACTGCCCAAAAGCACATAGTTCGTATAGCTATTAAGTAAATATGGGTAAGTATCAATAGTCCCTGTTTGCTCTGCCAGTGTTTTTAGGAACTGATTTTATAAATGAGAACACACTGTACATTAATTAGTTCATCATGTTTTATGCTTGATAAGGTATTCATTTAGCTTCTGGTTTGAACAGGAAGATTTCTTCATATGGAAATACTGTTTACAGAGAGATATGAATAAGTCAAGGATAATTTTAATTTTATCTTCTGGCATTTATATTTTTATCACAAAGGAGAAATTCACTTGATGAGTCACAGGATGAAGGACAAAAAGATTAAATGTATTGCATAAAAACATTTAACCTTTAAAATGTAACCCTTAAATATCTACATGACACTATTTTTGAATAGCTGAATGGTAACAGACCTATTAAATCAAAATATTTATATGGTATTTGATTTACTTAAGCTAAAGAGCCAAGTACATGCAAATTTTGTAGTTACAGAACAAGTATGTTGTTATATTTGTATTGTGTTTTAAGTGCTTTATTAGCTATTTATAAGCTACTGTAAAAAATGACACCAGAAATTATGTAGATTATTTAAAATGTCAATCAAAATCGATAATGGTGTTTGGGGTGGAAAATCGGACCCTAAAAATAAGAGTGCTCTAGGCAATCATATTAGGGTAAGATGAAAAAGCACAAATCTGTTGGTTATGAAGAATAATCAAAGTTAAAAATATTTTAAATCTGCACATATTTCAATTAAACATCTAACAAGAGCTAGCTGAATGATTTGGCAATGAATCTGGCTGCATTATGTTTAAATAGGTTGATATTTTGTGAACAGAAGTATCTCTGTTTATATGTACCTGTTTATTACAACCACAAAAATGTTCATTTATCCTTTTGAAATCAAATTATTATTGAAACACGTGATCATTCACAGTCTCATGAATCAGTGTTGATTATAAAGGTTACTTATAATGTTGAGAAGAACTGTGCTGCAATTTGGTTTCTATATTCAAAGATCTCCAAATTTGAATGTTTGGACTGAGAATGAAGAAACAAGGCTGAATTATGTTGACAGTCTGCTCTTTCACATATGGTAACTAACAACTACCTACATTCCTCTCAGCTTTTCCTTGAACAGTAGAGATGTGGGGTGCATTGGCCACAGATGACCCATCAGGCTTATTGTGAGAAGTCTGTGTTCATGTTGCCAAACTGCACAGAGAGGAATGCTTTGGTACATACATAAAAGAGGGCTGATTCAGAGAATAGACAAAGAGAAAACTGCTGTGGTGGAGTTATATGTAATTCTCATATAAATTACACTGGGATTGAGGAATGAACAGATGTGCACCTCTCCCAGGGTAGCTCATACTGTAGGTGTCCATTATAGCCTTCTACCATTAAGTAGCAGAGGAGCATATAGTAGTTTGTTTGCTTTTAACAAACAGCTAGTTGGGATGGGTACGGACAAGTAAAACCTAAACCAGTATAACTTACACCT
Source organism: Caiman crocodilus (assembly GCA_030014935.1). NCBI lineage: Eukaryota > Metazoa > Chordata > Crocodylia > Alligatoridae > Caiman > Caiman crocodilus. The sequence goes on along the minus strand of JAGPOW010000261.1, from coordinate 32,732,403 downwards.
TTAGCACCCTTAATTCTTTCAGAGTTCTCTTACTAGCCTCAGTGAAGTTGCCCTAGCTTTGAACTTTGCAATGTCTCTCCTACTTTTTTACAATGGGCCAAGTACAACATTGTAATTTCCCATCTATCCATGTCCTTGCTCGAGAACAACATGAAAGAATAAAGAGGTGTTCTGAACGGTGCTATGAAGCTGTAGTATGTAAGTGGCTTGGTTTTTTTTCTCCTGTAGAGTTATTTAAGTCACCTTATTCTAATAGATTAAACTGATGAGGAAAGGGGTCCACGGACAGCCATAGCTAAGCACTTTGGTGTCTGCATACGTTATGTTCGCAGTGCCCCACTGCTTGCTGTTAAGTAACATTACTTCATTTGTTTTGGCTACCTCTGTGTGAGGGTGCCCATTGCCAATCCACCACTGGCACTGTCTTTGCTATGGTCTATCCAAAATACCATAGGTACAAGAATAGCTGCAGCAAATCAAATCAGGGGACAATCGTTAGCCTCTGATGTAATTGTGGAATAGTGCCAGAATTTTCTACTTCAACACAGAGCACAATGTGTTCTTTATCTGCCAAAGAGTTTGGAATTTCACCTAAATCCTTGAAAACATGGCCTCCACTTAATAAGTATAATCTATCTTCATGTTTTGTATAGCACTGAAACTTATTATTGAAAATATCTATTTCCCTGGGCATCCATTTTGTGATAATCCTGATAACGCTCTGTAAAGTTGGAAGATTCTTAGCCAAATTTTTGAACCATTTAAAAGGAATTAACATTTTTTATCATTATCCTTGGAGTGTCCCTATTTAAATAATAATGAAACAGATACAGAGAAAATAAGCTAATTTATGCCACAGCATTTTTGTAGGTTGTAAGGCTGGAAGAGACCTTGGAAGATCATCAGGTCCAGCCCCCTGCAGAAAGCAGGAAAGATAACTGTGGGTCAGGTGACTCCAAGCAAAGGGTCAGGTGACCCCATTTCATTTTATTAAATGAAAATGTACAGACAGGGGTTATTAGCAGTGATCACTTTCATTTCAGTTTACTCAAAATGCTTTTTCTTTAGACTTTTTTTTCAATTTTTTTCAATTTACTGGCTAAAAACGCTGGGAAGAAATTTATTCGAGTATACTAAAGTCTTAAAGCTTGTCTAATATGGACTGTGAAACCATTTGGCATCTTTGAAAGCTGTTCATTGAAGAATCCTCAGTACTAAACAGAATTTTTATTAGGTTGATGGTATAGTTTCAGAGTACAGATGATAGTGCTTCTAGAATCACAAAAGAAATCATGGAGAGACAAAAGAACTTGCATGCCAGTTGAGTCCATTCTTTTCAGGTGATGGCATCTGAGGAGAAAATATGAGATGAAGGAGAAAAGAAATATAGATGTAAATAGCATCTCTAGAAGAACAAAATAGATATGAATGCAGGGTAAAAACATCCAGATTTCAAAGAGATAAGTCCTGGGGTTTCTGCATGAAAGAGACACTGTGAGAGCAGGTGAAATGTGAGAGACCCTAGTGAGAGGAGGGCAGTATGAATGTGTATATGTCTGAGGCCTGACAATGAGGGTAAGCTTGGTCAGGCTGTAGACCAGGAGCATTGTGTCATCTGGATGCCATCTGCAAGGCCTGGGCTGTGGTGTAGGGAGAGGAACGGAGCTGCAGATAGTGCCACCTGGCATTGGGACAAGAATGGGCAGCCTCCCACCTTATTAAAACCAATTAAGAAACAACAAGGTGTGGCAGGAAAGAAGGTGGGTGGTTGGCCCAGAGCCAGGTGGGTGGGCCAGTGACAGACCAGCCCCGAGAAAGTCCCCTGTTACACTGCCACCAAATCCCTGCAAAGTCTTCTCTTTTCTAGGCTGAATAGTCCCGCATCTATCAGCCTTTCCTCGTATGGTATGCTCTTCAGGTATCTGATAATACAAGTGGCTCTTCTCTGGACTCTTAGGCTTCTCCACATTCTTCTTGCAGTGTGGTGCCCGGAACTGGATGCAGTGCTTCCTTCCAATTTTAGGCTTTCCCACATAACTGCTTTTTAGAAAAAGAAGTACTACAGACATTGTTATAAACCATCAGGTTGTTCAGTTCTAAATTTGTTCCTATCAGGATGCTCTTCCTATCCAATTCTTCCCATCAGGATGCTCAATTCTAGAGTTGTTTGTCTACCAGACCAAGGGCTACCATTGTTTTAAACAGCATCTTTTCTGGACTCTATTTTGATTAAAATTATTGTGAATGGGATTAAGAGTATAGAATACACCAGGCTCATATGGCTTTAAAACCATTTGTTCTTTTAATAAAATACTCCGTACCCCAGTTCTTTGATGTGTTTCCATACAACTCCTTGTCATTCTTTTTTTTCTAGCTAGTAAAGATGGCTTCCTCAACATCTCTGTTGGGGTTGGTAAGATTAAGAAAATATGCTAGACTTTATTATGTGCCATACTATTTGTCCTTACCTAGAAGCTGGTGAGATTCTTCAACTCTCTGAGGGAACTGCATGTCCTCTCTCAGTGGTGAGTACAGTCTCTGAAACCTTTCACTGACAATAACAACATCAGTGATATTGGGTCAATAATCAGTGAGGCCAATTAAGATTTTGGTGGTTGTATTAGATTGAGTTGCAGTTACTGTCATTTTTGTATAATGAGAGGGTTTTCTGAAATGGAGACACTCCTTCTGTAAACAGAAGCTTGAGGTCTGTTAGTCATAGGCTCCTTTAATGGATTGCCTCAGTATAAATTCATTGCCTCAGTATAAATTCATTTCTTTGAGACTTTTATAACTTGAACAGTTACAAGTGCTGCCAAAGTATAGATAAGACACATCTCTAACTATGATCCACCATTGTTAGGGTTATATGCTGCTTAAGTCCAGTCCCATATCCATCCATTCCTGACCCACCAGCAAACCACTATAAATGGGAGGATCTAGGATTTTGAAAACCAGGGAACAATTGATGTGGTGCATCATTACATACAACACAATACATATTTTTCTCCAATTAAAGAGAAACTAGATGCTTTACTAATATTCTAGAGGTCTAGCACTATATTATTGAGTTTAAGATCAGCTTCTTCAGAGCTGCTTGAATAGAAATGCCATTGCCCCTCCCAAGCAGATGCCTTTAAAATTTGGATGGAATAGGAATCAAAAGAGGGTACAACTGCACCACTTTAAACCCCCCTACCAATCTGTCCTTGCTACCATATAGTGCATAGTCTACTTCTGCCCTCTCAGTCTAGGAGTTAATGATAGGTTTTTCTTATTATGCTTTCTTGAGAAATGTTTATTATTATTCCTTTGTATTTTACCAAGTGGTACAGAAAGTATGCTTAAATTCTATCTCTCTATTGTTTTCCTGGTAGCAACTATGCTTCTTTGCAGTTTCTTAGCATTTCCTTGTTTCCACCTCTAGTTTATGGCCTCTTAATATATGTTTGGTGAGTTTGTCTTATACTTTACTTCATATACTTAATGTTTGTTGACACCTTTTTTGCAATGACTTTAAAAAAAAAAATGCAGCCTTTCTGTGGAAGCTAAATTGATGTAGTCTTCATACTGTTTTGTTTTCACGATCAAAGCCTCTTTTTTACTTATTTGTTTGAGTAGGTAGTTCGATAATGTCAGAAACAGAAATTTAAAATTTCTCAAGGTCTTTTCGAAGGAGTTCCATGCATATGTGATTGATTCCTCTTTGATTTGATTTTCAGATGTGGGTGGATGGTGGGTGGGGGAGGGTCTTAGGGCAGAGAGATGCTCAGGAGGAGTGAGTCCCCTGTCCTTTGCAGAGTGCATCCCCCCTGCACAGCTCACAGACTGCCCCCCCCACAGGGCTACAGCCCCTCCAACAGGGGCCACATCCCCCATGTAGTGCCACTGCTCCCCTACAGGGCCCATTTGGCCCCTGCCTACTCCCCCAGCCCCTCCAATGGCTGCCCTAGCCTCCCAGCACTATTAAAAAAAAAAAAAGCCCTGTACTAACTGGCTATAGTAGCGCCTATCAGGGCCTCCTGGCAGAGCCCACCCACCCAGCTTCTACTTCCCGATTACCCCCCCTGCCTGGCCCCACCCCCATTTGCCCTCCTATCCTTCCCCAGCAATCCTGGACTCAAAAAAATGAAGAAAAAAACCCCAAATCCCTACACATCATCAATAGTAGCAGCTGTCGGGGTCACTGGGGCCTCCTGGCAGAGCCCTTCTGCACAGCACGGGGCAGCAAGGGACAGCAGGGGAATGGCCCTGGTTGCCTGGCACTAGTGCTGCCACTGCCCCATTGTATGGCTATGGCCCCGGATTGGCAGGGCACTGGATGGCTCTGCATGCTGTCAGGCAGTTGGGGCCACTGTGACTGTCCCTCAAGGCTTGGCACTGCCTCTTCTGAGTGGCCCCAGCTGTCTGACAGTGCACAGAGCCCCGCCAACCTGGGCCACACCTGCATGATAAGGCAGTAGCTGTGTGGGTGCCAGGTAGCTAGGGCCTGTCCCTGCTGCCCACCACTGCCCCGTGCTGTGCAGGAGGGCTTTGCCAGGAGGCCCCAGCAGTCCCGACGGCTGCTGTTCCTGCTGGTGAGTACAGGGGATTTTTTTGAGTCATGGACTGCTGGGGCTGGGCAGAGGGGGATGATCAGGGGTGGGGCTAGGCAAGGGGGCAAACAGGGCTTGGGGCTGGGTGGGACCCTCCCCACGTTGTCCCCTCTCCCTTCCTCTAGTCCCTCCCACCCCTTACTTACCTGGCACGAAGCTGGGTCTAGCTCCCTGCAGCCTGCACTGCTACTTGCCTTGCACAGGCAGGCAGTTGTTTCAGCAGCAGGGCAAAGGTCAGCTGTAGAGATGCTCTGGCTGGGTGCCAGAGCATCTCTTTGAAGGACCTGAGCCTCCATTTTCCTCAGGGCACAGTCCTAGACTGTGCCATGCCCCTTTTTTTTTTTTGCCCAGGTCCAGTTTTGCCCCTGTACTGCAGATTTGCAGGGGAACTTTTTTTATTCCCCACATGGGCTTTGAGATGCTGCAAGAGGCACATGTGTGCTCATCTGGACATGTCCAACTAATTGAGCAGGTCTTCTCATGCACTAAGTCATGTGGAAAATGTTTGTTGCTAACAAAAAGATGAAAAAATTATAATGCTATCTTCACAACTTTAAAATCCATGTAAAATTTGCTTTTGTGCCAAACTCTAAAAGAAAAAAATGCTTCCCTATAATTATTTTGTAAGTGCTCTCATGTAATCATTAAAATTAATTTTACCATTTTTTTTCTCTCTCTCTCTCTCTTTAAGTGACATAATTAGAAGGAAGTATCATGTCAAAGATAAAGTACCATGAGATGTTGGGAGCTTTTATATCTTCTTCTGGATTGCAATTTTTAATATTCCAGCATATATCTCAGTCTGAAATGTGTTAGTTGAAGAAAAACCTACTAGGATCTAAATTCTCAGATTAGAAGATTAACTTTAATATTTTTCTTTATAGTAATTGTTTCTTTGGAGCATGGGTTCATTCTTTATCAAAGACATTGGTTAATCAATCATTTAAAATTCCAATGACTCAATCTAACAGCATATATTTTTCTATTTCTAATATATTAGATCCAGAAAACTGATTGTATTCACATTTTAATAGACATGAGTTCATCGAGTTATTTTCTAAGTTATCAAAAGATTACATCTTATCTCCTACGATCTATCATGCACAAGATTTAATAAGAGGTATAATCCTAAAAGAGAACTCTTCCCATAATTCCTGGTTGTTAAGATTTATGTTGTATTAGGGTAAAGAGAAATAAAGCAAAATTGTACACTTGTTAATTTTGCTGCCAGTTTAAAAACAGTATATTAGTGTCCTGCTCTTCCAGTTATTTATTCCTGTCTGTTTAAACACTCCCACAGGCCAAGATCACACCTGTTACAGGGAAACCCTCAGCAAGTGTGTTTCATATAACTTGCTTGGAAACTGGGATGAACCATTTCCCAACCCCTTTTGTGGTCCCTGAAGCCTCTCTCTGGCCTTCCTATAATGAGGCCTTGGTGACTAGACTAAGGGATAGTTCTTAATGCTGTGCTTCCAGGCTTCAGGGCCTAGAGGGAAGGTGCTGAGACTATTTGCATGCTGGGAGAAACATACTGGGCACATGTCCCTATGCCGCCGTTGTTACTGAGCTGTCATATAGTACTTCCTTGTGGAAGTACTAAATAACAGTGCAGAAACAGCCTGCATTATGCTGTGCTGGTGGCACACAGATATTTTTAGCTACTACGTTGTCATAGCAATGCACTATACTGAGGGAGTGAATTGCTACAGTGACATAGGTGTGGCATCATGGTTTGTGCCCTCTGATGATAGGTTTCCATAGCACATTGATACAGCAATGTAGCACCATGTGTGGATGTGCCCACAGTCTCTTGCAAGCTGAAATACAGAGGTGAGATATCAGGTCTAATAATACTGATTAGCAGAACCTCTGCAGATGGATATGGCTCCCCAGGGATCTCCAGGTGTGGGGTGGGCCCTACGCTGGTGTAGTGGAGGTTATGGGGAACAAAGCACCCCAGTAGAATGAAAGAGAAGAGGTTCCAGGAAGGAACCCAACCGTGGCTTCATCCCACTGAAGGGATTCGCCCAGGACTTAAAGGTTAAGAACAGACAGTCAAAATGCCCAAGGCTGAATTGATTCAGGCTTTGCAGGTTAGTCTGAGCTGTGTAGATTGAACTGATTAAGCAAGTGAACAGACATTCAGTCACATGCCTGCAGTGTTTCAGAGCAGAAGCCGTGGGTGTTAGAATATGCTTCCCTGCCTGGCTGGATTAGACAGCTTGGGCTGAGGCTAGTCTGCCCACCCTGTGAGGTGAGGTTTGTGGGGGAGGTGTAAAACACCCAGGGATGCTGGGTGACTGTCATGGCACGGGGTCCTGCAGGATGGCCATGATCTCCCCAAGGCCCCCGTGCTAAGATGGCCCAAAGGGCACCCTCAATACTCTCCTGCCATGTATTTGATATTAGAATACGTTAGGGAGGCTGCTTTTATGTCTCCTTGGACATGGTTTTTGATGTACTCTGAGTCCATGCACTCTTGGACCCCTTGTAGGCCCCATTCTGTAATGGGTGCTTCGGGGCACCCTAGCCTTACGGACTATGCATGGCTCCAACCACCCCTTTACCACGCCCCAAGCCTCGCAGATAGAACTGACGTTGTCCAGTCTGGGCCTATTTACCATTTAGCCCACTTGTCCTCGCTGGGCTCTCTGCAGCCCCCATTTTCTCACTGCACTTTCCTGGTGCTCAGGCCCTCTGCGGCCTTGTCTCACTCTGTGGCCTCTCAGATGCCTGGGCTCTCCACTGCCCTGCAGCGTGTGGAGCCTTCCCGGGCGCCTGGGCTCTCCACTGCCCTGCAACGTGCGGAGCCTTCCCGGGCGCCTGGAGTCAGTGTACCCCCAAAACACAGCCCCCTTCTCTGGGGCTTCTCAAAATACAGCCCCCTCCTCTAGGGCTGGGGTCCTCCTGCTACTGTGAGTCCCCTATGAGGCCTCTTCTATCCCCTTATAGCCTCACCCAAGCCTCTGTTTAAACAGCAAATCAAAACAGAAGCCCCTAGGCTATAACATGAACTTGAGCTGCCCAGCTATACCAATACCATGCAAGCCACCCCAGGGGTGTTCCGTCCCTCACCAGTGTCAGAGGTTGTATCTACAGTCAGGCCTCTCCCCTTTGCTTGCTTTGGGAGAGCTCCTTCCTCATTAGCTGCCAGCAGAGAACTGCCCCTTCTGGCCTCAGCCCCTGGGGTTGATATGGGGCCAGGCCCTGCCCCTTCTGGTCAGCTGACCTCTGGCAGCTGTGGGCCTCTAGCTCCCTCTGGTTGTCCCGGCAACCGACAGCTGGGCTCCTCACTCACTGCTAGGGTTCTTTCCCTAGCAGTTTTTTTCCCCTACTCTTAGGAGCAGGGCACCTAAATGCTCTGCAATGGGGACTGTAAGTTAACTTGAATCAGGTGGGGAGGAATCTGGGACAAGTTCAATAAACTGATTTAACCTAAATTAGTTAAGTCTGATATTACATCCATCAAGGTTTATTTTCTAATAGAATTTTCTCCAAGAAATCTGTGATTTTTCTCAGGGCCCTATGTATAGTATATTTGGAATTTCTTCTATAAGACAAGAAAACACAAATATTTTCTGTAAGCCTGTGAGGGTAGATAAAACAGATATGTATTTACATATTATAGAGGTTCTATCAACTTGAAATCTACTCAGGTTTCTGAAGAGAGATTTTTACAGACCCTGATTCTCCTAATGGATAGCAACCAGTTTGTTGTATTTGAACCCAAACATTGAATCCTATGTGCTTCTAAGCCAGCTGTGTCTGGGCAGAGTCCAGTAACTGTTTCTATCTTTTGATAAATAAAGTACCCTTTTGGGTTCAGGCTTTTTGTCTAGCTATCTTGCTTGGAATATGGTACTGCACAGACCAAGTACCATAAGCCTTGAAACCACCTTTCTCATAAGGATGTCTTGTCTCCTGTACATCCTCTTTCTTTACCACCCCAAGAACTCCAGAATTTTAGCTGCATAGATGCTTTGATTTTTAATTTTATTCTTTGGAACCTTATGGCAGGGAAAGTAAAGAACACTGATTTGCACAGTAAAAACTTCAGTAATCTTTATCTTCAAAGCACGTAAGAGTTACAAATCTTTAGACAAACCCATATGCTCTGTTCCCTTAATCTGTTCAACCTATCTTGTGAGCATATGCCTCAGGTGGATAGGCCTCTTGCAGACCTTCTGTTGTCAAGCAATAATTAATTAATAAGAGAAGGAGAAAGCCTGAATAGGTCATGTCCTTTGGGTTTCTATTTGTCTATCACATAACTAACAAACTTCAAAGCCTCAATCAGTTGGTTAAATGGGGAGTCCCAGGCATTCTTTCTTTGTTTTCCCAGAGTACAGCCATTCTCTAATAAATCTATTGTTAAGAAAATTATTTTTGATGATTGTTGTGTTTATTGCTTCAGGAAGATATCAAACTTTATAATGAGATGCCTTCACTTGTGCTTGGCTTCTTCAGTTACAATTACATATCTATAAAGTAGGTCACCTCTTTCAAAATGATGGTTATCATTATCAAGGGAAGGTCCTGGTTTCATACAGACGCTTACAGACATGTATGAATTAGTAAGATAGTTAGTAGTAGTATCAGGTATTTATTGATAACTAGCCAGTTGCCCATCAAGAATGATGGGTTGGGGGTGTGAGCGGGGACAGAGGCCTGTGTCTGCCACCCCCGCATGGCTGGGCCCATTTCTTCTTTTCCTCACTCTGCCTCGGGGCTGGGCCTGGGCCTCCCACCCTCCCCACTGCCATTGTGGGCCTGGCCCACCCCTCCCCCTACATCCCTGCCATCATTTTGGGGCTGGGCCCAACCACCCCAACCTTCCAAATGCTGTGTCCAAGCCAGGCTGAGCCTGGCACACCACCCCATACCTTCCGTTTTGGGGCCATGCCAGATCCAGCATGCCTTTTCCCACCCACCCCACCGCTGTTGTGGGGCTGATGCCAGGCCCATACCCCCAACCTTCCCTGCCGCTGTTTCAGGGCTGGATTGGGCTGGCCCAGGCCATCCCTCCAACCTGCCATTTCAGGGTTGGGCCAGGCCAGGCTGCCCTCCCCCTCCATTTTGGGGCATGTCCCCATACCCTGCCTGACACCATTTCTGGACCAGGCCTGCTTCTCCCATTTCCCCACCTCCCTGACATCAGCCTGGGTCTGCTGTTCCCCACCCCCACCACCACGGTGGGCTGGCTTCTCCCTTTCTTCAGGCTTGCTCTTCCCATCCCTGTGCCACTGCTGCCACCTCCAAGGAGCAAGGCGGGGGAGACAAGGCCAGCAAAACTGGCCTTGCCCCTCCCTTCCATCTGCTCCCTTCCATCTGCTCTGACCTCCAGGGAACAGGGCAGGGGGGCAAGACCAGCACTTGCCCCCTGCTCCTCTCTGTCCCCTGCGTCCCCACCATCATAGTGGCACTCCGCTCCCTGCTGTCTGAACGGTGTATGCGCACTTTGATTGGTTGTTTCCATCAGCCAATCAGAGTGCGAATAAAGTGTTATGGACAGACAGACAGACAAACTATGACTTTTATAATATTAGATTTATTATGTACAGTAAAAGCTTTGTTATCCAGCACCCATGGGGAATGGGGGGTGCTGGATAACAAAATATGCCGATTAATTGAGAGGCCCGAACAGGTGTCTTTGCCTGTTTGGGCCACCAGTTCTCTCACCACGTCCGGGGTGTCACTGCCCTTCCTATGGCATAACCGCCCCTCCCACCACATCGCCACCCCTCCCATGGGCCCTGAGGGACAGGGAAGCGGGCCCCGTGCAGCCTGCTGTGCCCCGGGCCATGAGGGCTCGGCAGCACAGGCTGCTTTTCCCTAGGCTGTGGGGGCTCAGAGAAACTGAAGTGCTACGGTGGACGCTTTCAGTCACACTTTACCTTACAAGCCAGCATGCCGATTAATAGAACATTCCGGCTTGTAAGGTGCCAATTAACAGAGCTTTTACTGTAATATGAACACATATGAATCAATTCTAGACTCAAGTCAATTTGGGCCCTACTGGGCAAAGGAACAACCTTTGCCCTGTAAATCTTACAAGTGAAGATTCCAGCCCTTTAAGCTTGTCCACAAAGGTTCATCCCTGTGCCTCTGCAGGCACTGTTGGTGTCTAGGATCTGTACAAGCACAAAACTCCCTAGCTGAATTTCAGGGTCAAGTCCATAGAAGAGTAGATGAGGCTGTAGAAACGGTAGCATGCATGCAAAGTTGACAGTAATCACAGTTACGCAGATGATGTATACAATTTGTAGCTTTCAGGTTAATTATTTTAAATTACAGATAATAAGATCATTACATCCTGTCTTAATTGTCTTTCAACAGGCTTCTCTGCCAGTTTTTGTGGTTTAACAATAACGTTTTATTCTTTGAATCACTGTCTTAATATAATCTACTGGTGTGTATGCACCCCATGGATTCAGGAGAGGAATATTTTGGTCAGCTCTGTCTGTTCTAGTCTACTTTCACCCTGAGGATCTTTTTTACACCCTTCCAGCTTCTAACAAAGATATAAAGGTCGGAGAAGGGCCAGATGCCCCTCAGTTTCCCCTTTATTTCCTGTGGTTGTGAGAATAATTTGCATTAGTTGTGTAACGTAGTTCACGTATAAGTGGTTTTCATCATTTTTTATTTTAGTACAGGCAGTCCTCAGAATTATGACACAATTGGTTCCTGAAAACTGTGTCTTAAGTTGAACTCAGAACCAAATTTCCCATAGGAACCAATGTTATAAATGGGGAATTAGTTCCTGAACCAGGGCCCGATGCCCTATTTTCACCAAAAATAACCCAGAATTTTGTACTCACTCAATTATGGATGAGTAATATAGTTACATTAATGTATTTATATTGTTAATAGCAATCATATTGATTTGGAAGGACTTCTTTGAGGTGACTTTGCTGGACTTTTTGAAGGGCTTTTCGTTGGACTTTTTGAAGGGCTCTTGACTGGAGTCGTCTCAGGAGTCTTGGCTGCAGGTTTTTTTGGAGTCTTGTCTGCTTTCTTAAAGAAAGTGTCCAAGAAAGTTTGGACAGTTGTTCTCCAGGGAAATGGGTGATGCAGCAAACTTATTTGCTGGTGTGGCATCGGATCAAGCATTATAAAGTCAAAATTGACAACAGAGTTGAAATGGGGTATCAATTTATAAACGGTGTAAGTGCAAAACTTTGCAACTCAAAACATTTTAAGTCAAGGACTGCCTGTATTTCTGTCAGGTTGCAGGTATGTTACAAGTGAAAGTGGGAAATTTCATTTGCCTAGGATGGCAAAAATCCTTCTGCCATTCCTGTATATATGTCTAAGTTCCTATCTCCCCATTCTAAATTTTTATCTTCTTGTGATATGTCTGTGACTCACAATAATGGGCAGACTAGATATTTATTTTGTTAGGGAGAGGAGTAGGTCACTGAAAAGTGTGAGGTGTACGGTGTTTTCAGCACAAATGCAGAAGGCAAAGGAAATTCATCTACAACCTTTTAAAATTAGATCAATGAGATTGACTTTGGGTATATGCAAGTATGACCCTCATGAGGCAATATAATCTTTGAAGAGTGCTTTGGTGAGCACTGACTTCATAGTATCTAGGGTCAGAAGGGGCCTACTTCTCTGTTAGTGTCTGAACGTTTATTTTAAAAAGACCTATGCTGCTTTTCCTCCCCTAAAGCCTTCCCTCTTGACCACCAGGAGGCATGGGACAGAGCATTGTTCTACAAAACAGCACAGGTATAAGTCATTTTTGGCAGAACTATGTAAAAATAAATAATCAGATTTCACAATAATCAGAGGTAGCAAACATCCTCAAAGTCCTGCTGGGACCCTGAGGACTTTGATCACTAAGCTATGACACCAGATAAGCAGCAGCTTAAAGGTGATCCATTTCTGAAACTGTGGTGTTATCACTGGAACTCTCAGTACTGACTCTGGGACTCTCCGTGTCAACTCCAATGCTTTTGATACTAACATCTTTGGTACTAACTAGCAGCTTCCACTCTGTTGCTGTTGATTTCTAACAAGCAAGAACAAACAACAGAGCTGTACCAGATGCCATCGTTTTATCATCTGAGGAAGCCAGAGTTCCTGGCACTCTATTTCATCCTGCAGTTTAAGAAACCTTTTCAGGGTTTTCAGATTCTGTTGAGGTTGTACAAGTCACTTTTGGGAACTCCCTACTCCTGTATGCCAGACAGTTGAGCTATGCCAAATAATGAAGCCAGTAGGGGTGTGCGAAATGGGCTGTATTCCATTTGGATTTAGCCTGAATCAGGGGACAGTGATTCGATTTGTTGATTTAGATCACTGTCCTGATTCGATTCAGCTGAATCCAAATCTGAAGATTCAGTGCTGATTCAGAGAATCAGCAATTTGGCTCTAGACACAGTTTTAAATGTTTTTTTTCTATATAACTTGAAGTACCAGGTACAGCTTGTGAATGCTGTGATGGTGGGGCGGATGGAGCGTCCCACAGGAGTGCGGGGGGCGGGAGGGGCACATGCTCGGTGATGGACCTGGAAGTGGACTGGAAGAACTTCTGGTCCAGTGCTGGGTCCGCTGCTGAGTGTATGGTGGACCCCTCCGTACCTCCCTGGATTGGCAGTCAGCCACAGGGGGTCCCCGGGTACCCTTCCAGGCCCAAGAGGCACCAGTTGCCAAGTGGGGGGTGGGGGGAGGGTCCCATGCGTGCTCCATGGTTGACTTGGAAGTGGACTGGAAGCACTTTTGGTCCACTTCTGGGTCCACTGCCAAGCACACTGGGGACTCTGCCACACTCCTGTGGGATGCTCTATCCACCCCAGAATCTCAGCATTCATGAGCCACCTGGTACCTTGAGGTATGTAGAAAAAACATTTAAAGCTGTGTCTATGGCCGAATAAATGAATCTCTCCAAATCTCCCCAGGTTAATTTGGAGGGTTCTGATTTGCTTTGGAGAGATTAAAGGGTCTCCTGATTCAATTCAGATCTGGAGATTTGGCTACCAAATTGAGCCAAATCTCTGCTGGATCGAATCAGCAACCAAAGCTTCACACAGCCCTAGAAGCCAGCATAACACCTCTGGAAGACGCTGGCATCAATCCTATCTGCACCAGAGAAGGCCTACAAATGATAGCAGATGACTCCATATGGCATTAGAAACTTTTACATGTAACCAACCATATACTAAGTGGCTGGTGTGGTAACCATGAAGGAAAGATTATGCCTAAACCTAAACAGTAAACCTGCTTTGGAGGACTTGGTATTCTTTTGTCTCAAGACACGATCTGTGATTTTTTTCAGATACATTCTCATCTGTTTAATTTGTAGAGCAGCTACCATATTCAGTACATACATTTGCCAGGTAGTGTTCCTTTGTAAAGTCGTATAGGTGACATGCCAGTTTGGCAGAGCTGTCTCACAGTTAATACATAGGGTAGACTAATAACACCCACTTCCTATACCTTGTGTTATTGCTTGTGAGTCATCAGGACTCAAATTCTATAGACAATCACTCAGAAAACAGGAGCTACTGTGGTTCTTTGAGATGTACAGAATCCACATGGACTATAGTAAAAGACCCGAGGGATAGTTGGCCTTTCTCCCCAGTCCTTTGTCTTTTGGGTCTTGGGGAGGATAAAAGCACGCAGACGCTGCTGGCTATAAGATTATGTTCTTGAATGTGTGGGGTTCATGTGCACCCGTAGTTGAATATATACGAACAATACACCTTAAAGAACTGGTGTTACTGCAAGCTAATTATTCTCTCTAGTTTTATATTTCCCTTTCATATTTAATAATGTTAGGTATTCCAGGTAACAGTAATAGGTCAACATGTCAAATGGAAGTGTAATTACATTGACAGTGTCTCTTTTAAGCTTTAACTTCATTTTCTGCTGTACATTGATAGTCTTCCATGGAGTTTACTGATAACATTAATCATCCAGTTAATAAGTGCAGTCGCATTCATTAAAATACATAAACAGACACAGTTTGTAATGGACTGATCTTCTCGTCATCTGATACATGCTGAATTACATAATTCAGCACATATCAAATGCCCAGAAGATATCAGATGTTCAGATGTCTAGCCTCGGCTCATAGTCATTGTAAGTTCACCAGCATTGTGTGCAGCAAAGAGCATATTGTTCACAAAACATCTTTTAAGTTATAGCTAAAAATAGAATCTCCTGGTGAAAATGAACACCATTTTTTCTCATTAAAGAGTATTTTTCTTTTTGTAAAAAAAAAAAAATATTTTTGCTTGTCCACTCATATTTTCCTGTTTCTCTTGGGGTACATACAAACATTTGGGAAGGTTAGAGAGAAGTTAGATTGTGTTAAAAATGGTTACGTGATCTAACCTAGTTTATCCATATACAGACCTTACACTTACCTCCCTGATTAGGTTCATCTAAGTGTGAACTATACAGAAGTTCCAGGAAGGTTAGATCAGTCAAAAAATGACTGACCCAATTTAACTGTACCTTGGAAGTGCACTAGGTTAGATCTAATTGAACTTCTGTGCAAGTTTGGAGTGCAGACCTATAGCTGGGAAAGTCCAGCTGCTGGCCCCAGCCCCAGGATTGCACTTTTCTTGCCCCAACCTGTTACTGGGCTATTTTTAGCTCACTTGCCTCTCCACTCATCCCCAGATGGAGAACCTCCCCCCCTGCAGGCCAGCCAGCTCCCTCTCCCCACTAAAGTCTGCCAACTCCTGATTCTATAAGCCACTCCAGGTGCTGGTTTTAGCAGCATTTGCTGGTGCCAGGAGCTGATTAAAGTAAATCAGGGGCAGGCAGAACTGGGGGAGTTGGTTCACTGGGGGCTGTTGTTTATTTGAGAGAAGGGAGTTTGGGGAGGCTAAAAATGGCCATTGGATAGAGGGGAGAGAGACCCTCTGATCCTGCCAGCACACCCCACAGAACCACCAGCCCCCCTGACCCCATGAAACCCACCCATGAAGTTGCCAACTCCTGATTCTCCTTTCCCTCCCCCCACCTCAACTTATTTCATTTGGGCTCCTGAGACCAGTGAATGCTGGTAAAACTGACCCTGGGAGCCGTTTCCAGGTTTGGGGGTGGTTTGGCAGCATCGGGGGAGGTACCTGGGGGGGTCCTAAGGCATTTGGCAGGATCAGAGAGCCTCATCAATCCCACTAAGCTCCCCCAAACCTCCCCCCCATAGACACCACTAGCACCCAGATCCCCCCCAAGCCTTCCCACAGACCTAACTAGCCCCCCTATCCCCTTCACTGCCCCCAGGCCCTCCCACTATTACCCACATCCTGCCTTCCTCTCCCTCCATCCTGGCTTATCTTAGCTCAAGTTCTCAGCACCTGTCTAATAATACTCTATATTGGGAGGGGAAGGGGGTTGTTCTAATCTGATCTAAATCTCACACCTTTAACTTCTGGTTTCAATGTCTGTATGCAGCCCCCTTGCATTAGGTAAATTAAATCTTAGTTACTATTAGTCAGAGTATCGCATGCTGTACCTGGTACTACTGCAAAATTATTTAGAGGGTTTAAGTAGTAAAATATCAATTTTTGTAAATGTTCAGAATCTTCCTTTCTATCCAGTGTCATGTGAATCATTTTTGGAATGTAGTGCTCCTGTGTATCTAATGCAGTTCTTTCCTTGTAGAAAATAAACACTTCAAGAAAATGTGCATTGATTTCTGGAGCTATTGCTTCTGAGTATTTGCAGTTTGGAAAAGAAGTCTAAAACAGGCTGCTTTGATGCTACAATATTTTTTCCTCTGGTGCTTTAATTTCTATTGGGTCACTGTGAGGCCTCTGCTAAAACATTGTTTTAGTCTGCAGTACACTGAATACCCCCCAATAATAATTTGTCTTGGACAATTGATTACATTTTTAAAGCTATAGAAATATAGATTGAGTTGCATCATTCATATTCTTGGATTGATATGTCATATCCAGTGGAACGAAATGCATATTTTGTTTTGGCAGGGTACGTCCTATTAAACGATTCTCTAAAAGAGCATGCCTTTGTAATATTAAGCATGCAATTACATTTTGTATATTCACTGACCTAGTATTTTCTAACATCTTATATGTGGAGTAAGAGAGTCAACAAAAACTAAATATAGGAGCTGTTATTTGCTGGAAGGATCTTATGTTCACATTTTTATTTTATCTCTGAGAGTGAACCTTTTTCAGAACATGCCGGTTGTTTCTTGAACTTTTAAAGGTTTTTTTTAGTGAAAATCAGAGTTAATGTGCAGTTTTCCTATTCCTTCAATTGTTTGAGTATCATTCAGTCTCAGCATGTACTCTGTGTTCTGATAATGTCATGAAAAGCATGAAGAGGTACAGTGAGCTGACTAGCTGCTGTTAGTATTTTAAAAACCTTATCCTTTTCCTCAATAAATTTTTTTTGAACTTTTCCAAAAATACATACATTAATAGAATTTAAAAATACTCCATTACTGAACCTACCATATATGATCATTGTTCATGGTGTAACTGATGCTTAAGAATGGTTCCCAACTTGGTCAAAAACATTTGATTAATTCATATATTTGCTCAGAAATAGACCAACGGTATGCTCTTATTGCAAAAAAAAGCCAACTGCATACTTAGCTGCATTAACATGAGTGTCACTTGCTAATCAGGGGATGTGGTTCTTTCATTCTGTTTGCCCCACCTGAAGTACTGTGTCCAGTTTTGGGTGCCACACTTCAAGAAGGATAGTGGACACTTTGGAGAGAGTTCAGCACAGAGTGAAGAAACAATTAGAGGCCTGGAAAGCAAGATTACAAGGAAAGGCTGAAAGAATTGGAGTCATTTAGTCTGGAGAAGGAAATGCAGAATAGGATTTTTATAACAATCTTCAAATACATGAAAGGTGATTGTAGAGGAGATGGAGATGGGCTGTTCTTTGTGGCTGTAGGGGACAAGACTAGGATCAATGGCTTCATGGTTCAGTAGAGGAAATTTAGATTGGAGTTTTGGAAGAACTTTCTGACTACAAGGGTGGTCAAGCATTGGAACAGGACACCTAGAGAAACTGTGGAGTCTTTGTCTTTGGAAGTTTTTGAAAATAAGTTTGACGGACATTTGATTGGGATAAATTAGTCAGGTATGATCCTGCTTTGTGCAGGGGGCTGGAGTAGATGATCTTGTGAGGGTCAGCTCCTGTGGTCAGTGCACTGCAGCAGGGAACCATGTGGTGCTGGAGTGGTTGGCAGGAGGGCAGAGGAGTAGGAAAATGGTTGTGGCAGGTGGCAGGAGAGTGGCAGCAAGTCGGGGCATGGAACTGCAGTGACAGCTGGGCGGGAGCGTGCGGCCTATACTAGTGCCCTGGGCCAGTACTGGTGGGGGCCAAGGGCAGGGCAGCAGGAGTGTGGGGACTGGCCGGCAGAGGCTCTGTGGAGCCATGCCAGCTCCCACTCTCTCTGCTGATGCAGCCCAGACTGGCTCCATAGAGCCCCTGCCAGCCTGGATCCATGTTCCTGCTGCCCCACCCTGGGACACTGCTGGTGCTGGCCCTGGTGCACTGACACAGGCTCTATGCTCCCACCCAGCTGTTGTTGGGCTTCATGTACCCACTCACTGCCACTCCGCAGTTGCCTGCCGCAGCCATTTCCCCACTTTCCTGACTGCTGCTGCTGTCGCTCTCCTCCCCACCACACCTTCAACCCACTGCTCTGGCACCATGTGGTTCCTGGTTGTGCTGCAGGACTCAGCAGGAGACAGCCTGGCCCCCATGATTCTTGGCTGGCTTTGTGTGGTGGCAGCTGGGCCAGAGTGGTGAGTGGGGGGTGACAGGGAAGCAGCATAAGAAAGGCAGTGGTAGTAAGTGGGAGCTCAAGGACTGCACTGGTGCCCTGTGGCCAGAAGCAGCAGGAGCGCAGAGCCCAGGCTTGGAGGACTGCTGGTGGGGGCTCTGCCTGCCATGTGGGAGCTGTGGGCAAACCCCTCCCTCCACACATGCCACAACTCTCCCTAGCCACCCTCCCCACACAGACTTACATCCCCCTACAAGCCCCATACCCACCCACACCCCCCACACCTATCAACCCCCCCACAAACACCAAACACACACCCATGCCTTCCCCCACACTCCACATACCCACGCACCCCCAAACCTCTACCCGCTTACCCATACATGCCCCCAGAATATACAAGAGTAAGACTTCATTTTAAGCTATTATACTATCACCGCTACGTATACTACACAAACACATTGGGGTGTGTAAAGCGGGCCCTATTTGATTCAGGTCCATTTCTGGGTCTGCTAGAGAGTGTGCTGGGGGGACCCCTGTGCACTTGCCCAGCCTGGCGATCAGCTGTGGGGGGACTCCAGGTTTCCCCCGACCCAGGAGGCACCAGTCACCGAGCTGGAGGGGTGCGGGTGGGCTCAGGGGTCCACTTCTGGGTCTGTTGCCAAGCGTGCTGAGAAGCCCCCTGTGGACCTTCCTCTTCTCCAACATCATAGTGTTAATAAGCTGCCTGGTACTTTGAAGTATGTAAAAAAAACATTTAAAGCTGTATCTATGTCTGAATCTCTGAACCTTTCTGAATCTCTCTGAATCGATTCAGAGGGCTCTAATTCGACTCAGAGAGATTAAAGGGTCCTCTGATCTAATTCAGGTTTGGAGATTCGACTGCTGAATCGGACCAAATCTCTACTGAATTGAATCAGGGACTGAAGCTTCACTCAGCCCTAAAACATGTAAACCAGAGCAAAAATATATATTTTTAATGAAATTATGAATATTATAGTACATTAGATTTTAAAAATATAATTGGTATTTTTCTGGTTCTGAGATAGCAAACCCCCTTGCTAAGAGGAGTACATCCAGGGGGCAAGGGAAGGGATTTCTGTTGGTAAAGGGGTTAGGATTTCTGGTCCCAAGATGGTGACCAGTGGGCGGGGCACCTGTCAAGGGACACAGTTACCTTGTGGACCTGGATGGGTTCCCAGAACTTGGTAAGTGGCTCTCCACCCAAAATAATTTCCTGCCCCTGATGATAATCCTATAAAAACTGGGTAAACATGGAATTCAATAATAGATGCCAGAAATACTGAAATCATGATAATATTGCTACAGCTATTTTAACCAACAGAATCTTCAACAATTTATATCTAAATATTACAAACATTTAATCTTTTCACATGGAGCATTTTGTTTTCCTGGCCCAATACTAATAGAAAGGTTTCCTTATCTCATTTGTCTTGAAGACGTGGATCAGCGAATAAAATGTTTCTTATGTAAGAAATCACCTTTTCTTTTCTTGAAAACTATAAACCTGAGCAATAGGAAGGTATCTTCTGTACAACAGTGAATACAAGATTGCACAAGATACATGTATTTTTTCTAGGTGTTCTAAATACAGTAAAAGCTTTGTTATCTGGCATCCCCCAGGAATGGGGGATAAAAAATATGCCAGTTAATTGAGTGGCCCCAGCTGCCACTTCTCCTGGACATCTGGGGTGTCTGTCCTCTCCTCCGTGGCATTGCCGCCCCTCCCACCACATTGCCGCCCCTCCTGCGGGGCCTGCAGGCAGGCTTGCACAGCCTGTTATGCCCCCAAGCCATGGGGGCTCAGCAGCGCAGGCTGCTTTGCCCCGGGCCATGGGGGCTCAGAGAAACCGGAAGTGCCATGGTGGGCACTTCCAGTTTCACTTTCTCTTGCAAGCCGGCATGTCTGTTAGAAGAGCATGCTGGCTTGTAAGATGCCAGTTAACAGAATTTTCACTGTACATTGAATTATAGGAATTCAGATACTCATATGAACACTGTTAAGATTGCTGCTGAAGCAGTGCTATCTTGTATTCACTATTGTACAGAAGATAGCTTATGTTACCCAGGTTTATGGCTTTCAAAAAAATAAGGTAATTTGTTACATTAAAAACATTCTATTCTGGGATGCAAGGGAGGAATTTATACTCTAACAGTTATTTAATTTCATATACCTTCTTTACATACTTATCTTTAAGCACATGATGGGAACCTTTGCATTGCCGAGAAGAAAGTAATAGAAACGTAGCTCTTAATCTTGCATGTGGAGCTACAGCAGGCTGCTGTCCCTCCCCCAGGGCACTGGGGTTGGAAGGTACCTCAGGGACAGATCGCAGACACTGGCCAGCTATGGCTGTCAATATCAGAGCAGTCCTTCCCCCATCTTACCCTTCTCTCTTCTTAGTTTCTGCTTCCTGCAAGCCCAGTTCTGAAATTTTCCAAAATGTTTTCGATGGTTTTGTTTAGTTTTGGATATGTTTCAGAGCCTTCCATTTTAGTTTGGATTCGGTGTTTTGGGTGCTGAAAGAGGCTGAAACACCTCCAAAACCAAATGGTTGCCAAAGTTTCTCATAGCCCTGGTCTGCACAGCTCTGCAGACAGCCTCCTGGTTCCTTTTGCTGTTATACACATTACATTCACATTACAATACTTTATAGCCATGATTATTCATTTGTCTCAGCCAGTTTTCATCTCACAGGTGTATATCTTTCTATATACAGAAAATCTAGTAGTATCTTTGCCCATCCCTGGAGTCACAATCAGAGATTTGCATGTTTGGATACTAAATATTTCTAAATATTTCAAACTGTCAGGATCTCTGCCTAAGTCAAGTTTAGCCTCATCAAACAAGGAGACAAGAAAAAGGTGGGGTCTATCTGCATGGATAGTTTTCTTTGCTGTGTAATTTTTTGCAGGTGTAATGATAACTGTAGAAAAGTATTCCATATATAGGAATTTGAATATCTTTAAGTGTTGTCAAAACTCTTTTGGCAGGGGTCCTAGTAAAAGGTGCTCAGCTACTGTTTTGAATGGAATTATACCACAGTTTTCCCAGTATCTTTTTTTCCCCAGCCTGCTTTTACTTCCAGCAGAAAATCAAGTAAATTGAAAGTTCTGGCATGGAGTGTAAAAGGTCCAGTGAACAATGGAATAATTATTTCCAGTTCAGTCCTCTAGGCTTTGCTGGAACATTGATCAATATGTACTGCTCACAAAAAGGTCTGCTAAAACATTGGCCAGAGTAGGCCTGACCAACAAACCTGACTGATGCATGAGCTCTTTACATAAGCAAAAATTGCCATATGGGTACTCCTGCCAGAAGATGAGTGGGGGAGATGGCTGTACAAGGTGAAGGATAGTCCAGTGCCAGCATGATGAGATTAGAACAGGATCACCCAGGTAGGATGTGAAACAAGTCCATGGTACAGAATGATTTGAGACATTCAAGATACAGATGGAATCTAGTAAGTAATTTGTTTTGATCATTGTATAAAAGGAGGGTTGGAAAGTGTGGGAACTCTGTAATGGCCTAAGGGAGCCTGTGTGATATTGTGCCAGCTACCTTGTCACTTAACTTCTGGTCTGATGTACTTGTTAGGCCAAAACACGTTAGAGCTGTGTTTGTAGACAAACCTGGCTGAGTTTTTGCCACCAAACCAAGCCTGTGGGTGTTCTTTAAAACAAAATTGGTGTTGGGATCTCCTAGCCAATGCTTTCCTCAGAACTGCAGTTCCTGAGACCTCAACACTAACAACACATCAATCACACCTGACAAGGAAGGCAGCAATAAGGACACTATTAATACCTGACATGTCCATTTTATTGTTGAAGCAATGACCCTAGTTTTAGAGTTTGAAGAGACTGAGGGGATCTGTGAATATATTCTAGTAAGTCTTTGAAAGGTAGCTGACTGGCTAATATGTTAGCTTGCATTGTGTTACCAAACACTAGAATGTAGGCATTTTTTCTCTAGAGAGCTATGCTAAGCCTCCAAGGTTTGTTCAGGGAAGTACGACTTTTGTGGTGCAAGCATGTGATACCAGAATAGATAAGATATCAGTCCCTCGATCATATGGAATAAAATAAAATCTTAAAAAGTATATAATGACATTAATCATATAACCATTTGCTTAGCTGTGTAGACTAACTGTATAACATTTTCTTTTTGCTTTCCTAATTTTCATATACTCCATATTCAGTGTTTCAAAACAAAGATGATAAGTCAGGTAGTCTTAATAGTATTTGACCATATGAGAACTACATCAGTAGATTATTTATTTCACTAGAGATAGTGTCTTATTTTAAAAAGATATTTTGCTCAAAACAAATTTTCACTGAGATTTCTAATTGGCTGACTATTATTTACATTGGTTTGCTAGGATGCGTCTAAATTAATTAAAAATTCCTGAACACTGCTATCTTTACCTGCCAGTCGTGCTTGTTTGAAAAATAATAGCTTTCCCAAACTGTGGTAGTGAGATCTTTAAATATACAGTTTTTTATTTTGGAATATTTGGCACCATTTTTCTGTTTTTTCTTTTGAATTTTATTGAGTTATACTATAACGACTTTCTCAGGGTGAAGTTAAACATTATACATAGACCAGACACATCCACTTCGACCAGGACATTTAAGATGCAAAAGTCTGCATGTAAAAACTAGTTAAACTATACTGAATGTCTCCCGAGTATCTCAAAGTTGTGTCAGTTAAGGTTAGGTTATCTCTGGGCTGTGCCACCTAGTTCATTTTAAAGTAACTTTAGTCTGCTTCACAGAGATAAAATGAGCAATCTGCTGTTCTCCAGCATCTCAGCTTCCAGAACTGCCCCCTCCCACCACCAAAGCAGAGAGAGAGGACAGGTATCCTAGCTTCTAGCCACACACTGCTCAGCCTTCTCCTTGCAAGTCACAGCTGTGCAGGCAAGAAATGGTATTAACCCTTAGCATGGGTCTGCTCACAGCACATTTTAACTTTAACATCACTTAACATTTCACAGATTTCGTATGACCTTAAGTATAACATGTAACTTCACCCTGAAATTCTTCCTAATTAGATTTTCAAGAATTCACATTGCTAATTAGTAATTATCAACATTTGCAAAAAACAAAGCCTAAAAATATTCAAAAAGATTAGAAGAAGAAATGCCAATCAAATAAAACCTATCCTAGTTTTGGCTAAGATTTCACAGCAGAAAAATGTAGTTAAAGTCCTATTATAGCCGTACTGGTGGCAATGTAATTTGAGGAGTTGAGGGAAATATTAAAAGCACTCTGTGGGCACATCTACACGAGATGTTTACTGTGCAGTATACTAACTATCTGTGCAGTGCAGTAAACATCTTGATGTCTATATGTGCTCCCCTATTAGGTTGGATTAAACTAACTTCTCTGCTACCTGGGGCTGTTCTGACCCAGCTCAGCATGCTGTGTTCTCAAGCACGTATTCTAACAGCAATAAACTCTGGGTCAATAAACTTCACATTAATTGCATGTGTAGACATACCCTCAGCCTGAATCCTCTTCAAAAGGTCAGTTTCAAAGAATTCAGTTTCTGTTGAGTCCATTCTTTTAGTAACATGTTCAAAGACGTATCTTCCACATTTCAAGGATAGCTCTCCTCTCTGATGGGCCTTGCTGGGATTGGTGAGTCCCCATCTATACATTAAGACTCTGGGACCTATCCCACCCATTTCCAGAACCAGGTGATTAGTTCCTGTTTCATGGAGAGATTAAGTACTTTGGTACACTCAAGCCAATGGCCGCTGTGTGCTCTGTGCTTCAATTTCATTTTTCCTACGCTGAATATTTTTACTGTATTGTTGGTAAAGCTTGGGCAAGTTGTGGGCTTAGTAAGAGCTTTTACTCATAAGGCAAAATTGGTAAAGTACTGTATTTTACCACAGGTTTAATTTTTGGCAGATAAATGCAGTAATTGAAAATATGCCAGAGTCCAGTGCAGTCGGGTTTTTTTCTTTTTTCTATTTAGGCATATGTTCACAAAGCAAGGAATTCACAATTTTATGTTCAGATTTTGAAGCCAGCTGCTTGCCTCAGGTGTAATATTGTACAAATCCAATAGAGTTCCATTGAATGCATGGAGAGGGCAATTAAAGATTATGTGGTTCAGAGTTTGAAAAGGGGTGCCACAGTCACAGTTCAGTAATCTAGTCCAACCCCACTGATGTAACAGAAATCCACATCTTCTTGTGTTCTGTCTTGATTCATTTTAAAGAAGAAGTATTAAGGAGTGAGTTGAGCAGTCTTGCTCAAGTTGACTTCTTGTTCTCCAAGAGGGATGTCTGGATTTTAATTCTGGATGTAGTGGGTCTAAAAGATCTTTATGTATAGGCAGCTGTGGGTTATTTTTTATTTTAGTCTGTAATTTAGTTAAGGCATTTTTTCTTCTTAATGGGAGAGGATGTATGTTACTAAGACTAGGGATGCCATTGCAGAAGGATCAGATTGTTGCTGCAATGATTCACATTGCTTGGTTGAGTTGTATGTCACCATTGCTAGTATGAGCACTTTTAACCAGATTGGGGCACAGTATTCTGCTGAAGAGTAGACCTGTACTAAAGCTGTTGTTCTCAGTGCCCTGGTATTGGCTCCCCAAGAAGTCTCAGTGAGTTTCTGGAACAGATTATTATGAGTTTTTAATTTAGCTACTGTCATAGTTAAGTGATTTTTATAGGGCAGTATTCTATCTAGAATGATTCCTAAATATTTAAGAGTACTGTTATAACATAGAAGCTGGTTTCTACAAACCATAACTGTTTGATAATTAGCTTGTTTATTATTCAAGTGAAATGTAGACACTTCCATTTTCCCAGGGTTTGGGTGCAGATGCTATTGTTTAAAGTAGGTATCTAAAGTTTTCAGATCAGATATGAGTATTATTTCTGCTTTGCCTAAAAAAGGTTGTTGTGTAAGCAGGGCTATGTCATCACTGTATATGAATTTTCTTGAGGTGGTGCCTGGGAGATCATGAATGTAAAGACTAAACAGCAGAGATTCAAGGGCTGATCTGTGTGGGAGTTCATTGTTCAATTGCTGTGGTCTACTCTGAATGTTATCAGAAAAAATCTGGAAACATCTATCGCTAAGCATGTTGTGTTCTTAATGAAAATGAGCAGTTTTAAAACAAGTTATGATTTCCAAAAACTTTGAGATGAGTCCTGCCTCCATACTGTATCATATGCAGCCAGGATATCAAGGAAGACAGCTACATTTTGTAGTGACATTTTGTAGTGACAGAAAACGACATCAAAGCTGTTTTCTATATTGGTAGTCAGGGCCATAATTTGATTGCAACATCCTCTGTTTGGTCTAAGCCCTGCTTTACTTAGGGGGAATATGTTCATTTATGGTCTGAAAAATTCTGTTTTATATCAGTCTTTCTAACAATTTGTAAGTTGCACTTAACAAAGCCATTGGGCAGTAGTTCTCAGCTTTATTGGAATCCTTGCCAGATTTTACTATTGTTATTATTTATGTCCATTTAAATAAAGCTGGTAATTTTCCAGTTTCCAAAATATTGGTAAAAAACTTAGATAGCCACTGAATTATTTTTGTGCCATAGAATTTTAAGAATTCTGTGAATATCTCATCCATGCCTCTGGCTTTCCCTTCCTTTATGGCTAAGGGGCTTTGATAGTGCAGCTGGTAATCTGTAAAGTGCCCACTTGTGCTCTCTGTAACCAAGTGGGCTGCCTGGGCACTGTTCTTGAGCAATCATTGCGTGGTAAGGGTTATATTGATATCTAACTTTATCAAGAGGAGGAGGGAAGATTGGGGCTCCAGCTACATGTCAAAGCCTCTAGCCAGGCTTGGTGGTGTGGAGGAGATATGGCTTCACTTTCACCTGATAAGTCAATTTATGTCTACTGAAAATCACCAGAACAGTCTACCTAGGTATTTTGGGATGGTTACTCCTTTAGATAATACTGTTAAATGAATTAGTTGCCTTTGCTTTAATCATGTTGCTATAACCAGTTTATTGTTGCCATGGCACAGTCTAGGGGTTCCCAACCTTTTTATTCTGAGGACTGGCAAACCATCTAATGTTCGCATTTTCATTTAATTTTCATATTTAAATTTATTTTTTACATGAGGGGGTGGGAGTTGGGGCTGCGAGGATTGGGTTAGTTTGGGGCACTGGGGAACCCTGGAGAGTAGATGCGACTGTGCAGGTGATGGTCTGGCGGGACCTAGCTGGGGCTGACCGGGAAGAAGGTGCTCTGATGCTTTTCCTAGAAGCAAGCAGCAGAGCCACCTCCCCACCCTCTGCCCCAGGCATTTCCCTGCCTGCATCCCTTCACAGCCAGCCATGGGCAGGGTCCTGGTGTCTGGTTTGCCAGCAGTGCCTCACTGGGCCTGGCCACGGCAGCAGGAGTGGGACAGGGCACACAGAGCTGGTTGCCTCTCTCCTGGGGCTGCCTCACTGCCTGCATGTGACTGCCAGTGGTGGAAGCCATGGCCTGACAGCCAACCCACCACAGCTTGGCTCCAGGCTTGGGAGCTACTAGGTCATAGTCATATGTCTGTTTGTGTTCTTAAACAGCACTACTCAAGCAAAATTGCTACTTTTATTAACTATATCCTGTTCTTCAAGCAATACCTATAGGTATCAAAGTTATTGTTGAATATACATCCATTCTTCCTCATGGCCTTGTGTGACAAAGTATTTACCAGAATTCACAGGTTTTATTAGAATCTGTTAAGTTATTCTACATGCACTTCTGCAACAGCCTTGATTTTGTGATCATTGAGTTGTTAACTAGACACCTTAATACCTATGCCACCCCAGCTAGCTTAGCTTGGCTTGACTTGACTTAACTTATTTGGGGTGTTTTGTTTTTCTGCTTTTCATTATGCAGTTAATTCCAAAATTTAGTGTTATTCTTTTTTAAGGAGCCAGTTCCTTCTTTTTTTCATCCATTCCAACAGCTAAGAGACAAATTCAGAGATGATATGTATAGAAAACTAGTGAAGCAAAGTAAGTGTGTACTGTGCATCAGAATAAGTGTGCAAGTATATGCTCAGGAAAAGGATGTAGATACTCCAAATGTGCATCAAGTGCCCTTACTTGAAAGGCTAATAAAAGATATCACATGAAACCCTTGCCTCTCAAACCATTGTTATTAATTTATCATAGGAACATTCTTCGTCTCATCACCTCTCCTTGTATTAATTCCTCCTTCAGTGGTCTTATTGGCTGATTTTTTTGTATTCTGCTCATCACCTGGAATCAAATATTCTGGAAACTGCTCATTGAATGAATTACATCCCTTAGATTTCACTGTGTACATTGCAGCCACTTCTGTGAAATCAGCTTGTTTCAGTGTTGATTCCCAAGCTGTTTTTGGATTATGACTCAGAAGAGATCTGCATACACCTGGCTCAGGTGAGAAGAAAGAATCCCACCTGAATTTCTAGTTTTTGAAACAATCTATTTCAGAACTGAGGATCTTCACAACTGATTCTCCAAGGCCTTGTGGTCACTTGACACATTCCCAGAAGCATTTCAACATGTATTTTTTAATGTAAAACAAACACAAAATGCTGTGTTGATGAAGAGAGAGCCTTTCCCTTTTTCAAGGATTTAGAGATGATTTGCTTGACATGAAAGCTGGGTTTAATTATGGACAACAGTGCGGCACACTGTACTGTGTTGTTCAGAAAGCAAGAAGGAGAGTGAAAGATATCACTGCAGGGTACTTAAAGTAAACCTGAGGATGTGGCTGAGAATATGCTATGATCGCAAGACATTGTCTCAGCTAATGTCAAGAAAAGGAAATGCAAACAATTAAGACAGAGGAGTAAAGGAGATGTGATATTCTTCTTCATAAGGTATGTTGCTTTTAAATTACTTTTTTGCACATATGGGTGTTGAGGGTGGTCTTTTTGGGCTGTATTGTCAATGTATTTGTGGTTAAACGGGCAGGTGCATTGTTGCAAGATGGTGGAGACTTCATCCATTCCCTTTACTGACTCTACTACTGCAGTGTAAGTGGCAGCATTCTCCCTGTTCTGTTTTTTCACAAAGCAGACTGTGTATCTCAGTTGGATGAGATCTTCCATACCATGTGGCCAGGGTCAGTACCACAGCCTAGTGAGGAAAATGTTTATGTCTAAATGCTTGGCTATACACATGACTTTAATAAACTCAGTTTGTAGATAACGTTGTCTGAACCAGGTTGTTTGTTGCTGTCAGGCAGCTAGCCTGGGACAGCTGTCCAGTGGGATCACATTTCATTCTGCTTTCCTGTTAACCTCAGGAAACACTTGCATAATTATTGTTAGATAACCATCTGCTTAGCAAAAGGCAGAAGAAAGCATGACAGGAGGGGAAACAAGGCATCTGTTGAAGTTGTCTTCTGGTAGCCATTAGCCAGTACATCTAAAAGACCAAGCTAAGGGACTAATTTTGCCTCAGATTTTGGAATTGCTTTGAAAAAAACCCCTTCGCTAGTAAGTCAGCGTTTGAGTTTGGCAGTTAAATCAGGTATTAAGCCTACTTTTCTCTTGTCCCCTATCAAAATAAACTTATGAGTCTTCTCTTCCTGACACTGTCTAAGGTCATTGGCCTTAACCCACCATCACTGTAACAGGATCTTTCCTTTTATGATGTACTTATCTGAGAGAAGTTCTTAAGGCACCTTTCATTCAGAAGTAAGTAAACATGGAAGCTTTGCCTTTTCAAACTCCAGTACTTCTTCTCCTTTTCAAACTTAATTAGGTTAATTAATGACAAATACATTATAGGAGGACATAGGTGATAACATTCATGCCATCTTGAATCCTCCATCATACTGCCTTCCTTTGAATGTTAGAACTAAAATGTGAATTTAAACCAATCTTATTGTTTGTTATTATAAGAATGGTTAATGCATTTGTTTCTCAGCTGACCTTCTTTATTTGTTTACAGCCCATAGCTGCACTAGTGCTCTTCCGTCACAGATCAAGAGACTGAATACCCATGGTATCCATGCCAAGAAGAGGAGAATACAGGACAGTCATTTTTGAGTTTAAGACCCTGGAAAGCAGATGGAGGCAGCCTATCAAGTGCAAGAGCTAAAAGTTTGAGGACAACAAGGAAACAGAAGTCTTTTTTGAATCACCATGTTTGAAGATAACAATGCCATAATGAACACGTCAAGACAGAAAACATGTGGGAATAGGAGTTCATGAGGGAATACGTATAGATAACAAGACAAACTCCAGTAACACAGCATATTTCCACATAAGTACTTCATCATGCAGCATGTGCCAGCTCCTGTATTCAGTGCCATGACAGTATTCTACATTGCCTTGTCCCTCAAGAGCATTTCACTCAAAACTCACAGAGACTGGAGAACAACAATCCAAACTTTCAGCATTTCAATTCAGTAGTGCCCAGTACTGGAACATTAGCATATGACCATATTTTGTTTCATGCATAGTTTTCTTGTATTTTATTTAATTCTCCTTTTTCTTGGATTTATAATTTATTGCAGCTGGTCTGCACACTTTGTGCTAAATAAAGTTGTTTTTCAACTTTTACCTGTCAGGATTTCAGTAGGAAAAAAATTATTAACCTTCCAAGTACCATCTCATTAATTGTATTCTGTACTTGGCCATTTTACTCTTTACTATTCCATAATCTTCCTTAGCCAAAATGTTGTGTAATCAAATTATTACTGTCTAAGGTCAAACCTATGAAGAAAACAATCTGAAATAACAGTAAGCACTGGAAAATTTACTGGCTGCTTCATTTATGTTTGAATTTGTTTGTGAGCTTAGAGTTCTATGAATTTACAAAATAACACAGTATTACTGATCAAGTACATATTCCTGATCCTTGCAGCATTTGCTATGTCAGTCTCGTCTGTTTGTTTCCCTAGCTGTGAATAAATTGTTTTAACTTCTGTGGCTTCACAGTCTTTTAAATATATCATCTTTACTTTCATGAATGCTGTCTAGAATATAACAGGAGATATGTATGGACTTCATGTGGATTGCATGGTCATTGGATATATTTCTGTGTTTTAATAATGTTCTTGTTGCCTTTTTCCATGGTGACTAGAGCTTATCTTTCTGATAGTCTAGCACTGAAAGGTCAGGTTAACCTCCCCACATAGATAAAGGTCTCCTTCCTCATTCAGACTTTCTGCACCCAAATTGCTGTTTCTCTCAGACCTTAAGATCAGCATGGTCCCACCAGGATGGCATTGAAGACCCAATCCAAAAGGAGCATGGCACCTCAATAAATCCCCTCTTCCATTCACTTATGGAGACAATAAAATTAATATGAGAGCTTTTTCATTGAGTTACAGTATGAATTCCATTTTCCATTGGTCTTTGCTTCCAGGTCTCTGAATGTGTTCCTGAAGCAGCCTCCACCTGTGATCTAGAACCTCTGATAGCTGTTGACAAAAAACGTTCATGATTTGTAATAAAATATTGGCTCTCTGACTTTTGAGCAAGGTCTGATTGTCTAGGTCAATTAGTGTTTGGGGAATGTGTTGCTGAAGTGTGACATTTCCTAGAGAGTTAGAGGTGTTTCAACTTTGTTCTTATATTCTCCAGGCTCACTTAAAATACTCCCTGTGAATTACTGTTTTAAGGAGGTGTTCCTGAAGTTGTGGGATGAGTACGTAGAGACCAGTACAGTTGTAATACCTGACAAAAGTAATGCATGTGGTTATAGCAAGAAAATAGCAAAAGTAGAGTGTCTCTAATCTGTCAGTTGGTTACAGATAGCTACTGTCAGTGCAGATGCATCCTTATAGGGCATATGAGCCTTGTTGTAACATGAAGGCATAAAATAAAGCAGAGCGCTCTTCAACTTTTAAAGTCTAAATCAATGCTGTCCAAATAGCAGCCCAAGGGTCATATGCATAGCAGAACTGGTTAAATCATGGCCCTCAGGGTCAAAATTCTGCATTGGGGTAAGTGGCAGCAGAATTAACCCTAGCCTGAACCACTGTGTCAGTGGGGCCAGCAGCTGGTGAGTTAACACCACCACAGCTTGCACCACTGCAGAATTTCCAGGTTGAAATTCCCATTGAGGACACTTCTGGCTGCAGTCTCATGAACAGTGGTGGCATTAACCCCTTTGTTGTTGGTTGTGTTACTGCCAAATATTCATGTTGGGATCCTTATTGGGGAAACCTTTTGGCAGGAAAGCAAGCAGTGGCAATATGGTTGACATGTGTGATTTAACACCACTGCCACTTGCCCTGTCACTGGAGAGAGGATGTATGGCCTTTAAGAAGTCCTGTGGTCTGGATCCAGTTGTCACTCCAAATGAGTGGGACAGTCCTGGTCAAAACAATTTAGAAAGGAGGGAAGGCATAGCATTAAATGTGTTCTCCAGCAGACAGGATGTGCCTTATTCTTTTATTTCTGGCCTGGAAATCTTATTGCAAATGACAGTTAACAGTTCTCTTTGCTGGGAAACAGAGTAATTTCCTTTTCCTCCCATATTTCCACTGTTCTCTGAAAATTACCCATTTAGATCTGTGTGTGTGTGTTTATATTGTTAGTGCTTATTAACAAAATGTCTCCCACTACATTATT
The DNA here is from genome assembly GCA_030014935.1 of Caiman crocodilus. Classification (NCBI taxonomy): domain Eukaryota; kingdom Metazoa; phylum Chordata; order Crocodylia; family Alligatoridae; genus Caiman; species Caiman crocodilus. The sequence goes on along the minus strand of JAGPOW010000261.1, from coordinate 32,700,495 downwards.
TCTCCTTGGACATACGTAGTTGAAAAATACCAATTCTTGCTCAGTACTCTTTGGATATTTGAAAGAACAGATTTCTTAATCATGCCAGCCAGTTTTTTTTCATTTTTTCTTTCTTGTTCAGGAATAGTCCAAATATTACTACAGTAAAAGCTCTGTTATCCGGCATCCCCTGGGTATGGGAGATGCTGGTTAATCAGATATGCTGGTTAATCAAATGTGCACTGTCTGGTGCACTCCCTGGCATCAGTGTGCCGGGGGGACAGGGAGGGAGGCCCCACACAGGCTGCTTTGCCCCACACGGGCTGCTTTGCCCTGGGCCGTGGGCCAAAGAAATGACAAAGAAAAACTTGACCCGCGGCAGTGAAACTGGAAGTCCCTGGAAGTGGTACTTCCAGTTTTGCTTTGGCTACGTCCCTTGGATGCCCGTTAGTAGAGTTTTCTGGCTAATAAAGTACTGGTTAACACAGTTTTTGCTGTATTAGTTAGCTTTTAAAATCAGTGCATGAATTAACGGTAGAATTTTAGAAGCTGGTAGAGGCTTCCAAATTGGTAATGATGGTTAGCTTGTGCTTTGTTTCCCCTTCACTGTTGACCAGTAACCTTATCTAAGATATTCATTAGAGAGTTTCTCTAATGCTGCATTGGAAAAACTGTCTCCAAAATTATGAGTGGGGAAAGTAACAGAACAGAACGTCTAACCTGGCTAGGCTGAATCTACATCCCAGAAATGTAACTGAATAGACATCCCAGAAATGTAGATACGTGTCTGCAGAGGCTCAGGCTAGATTCTAAGCTGGGGGGTGCTAGAGCACTTCTCCCTTCTCTTTGATAGTGCTGAGCTGAGGTGGTGTAGCCAGGCCCCAGCAGGACACTCGGATTAGGGAGGGGTTCTCTTCCCCTGTTCTGATCAGCTCAGCAGGGAATTTATAACAGTGTTTATCACCCCATGAACAAAACAAGAGAGGGACATTACCATTACCAGCTACTTGTTGATTTTGCCTTTGTTTTGTCTTCCACAGCAAGGACCATAGCCAGCATGTTGTCTGCTAACTAATGCTGAGAGGTGTCTGTGTAAGGCAGAGGGGATGGGGGAATCCCTGATTAGCAGGGAGTGGGGAGGGGAGTAGGGCAACAGGGGGATGCCTGCACTCTCTGCCGAGCTCCAGCCAGGGAGCAGAGGGGAGGAGCCAGCCTAGAGAGCATGCCAGAATCATGCTGGGGGAATGTGGTTTAACTTAAACCAGCAAGGGGTCTGGGACAGCAATTGCTTAGGGAAAAATCACCTTAATGGTACTTTGGTGTCACTGATAGACCACATATTATGGATTTAATTTGGTATATTTTCCTTCTCCAGCATAGTGTTGTTTAATGTAGCTTCTGGAAAAAAATTCTGTCTTGTTTCTACAGGAGATCAGACTGGATGATTATGGTTATCTCTTCTAGTCTTAGAACCTCTGAATCTTATACCTGCCTTTTATTGATTCACTTAAATGTGCATTTAAAAAAAATCTATATTGTGAAGCATTCTTTGCAGACTGTAACCATCAAATCTTTTGATTGTTTTTATCAGTTAGAAAGCATTTAAATTATTCAGAATCCCTGTAGGCTTCCTTTACTGTAAAGCAGATGCCTCATCTGAAGCCTGCTTCCCACTTTCTGCTTCATCTGTCAACTCAAATGTCCCAGAGGTCAGATGGTCTTTTAGCCTCTATCCTAAGTTGATCCATCTTCATTTTCTAATCAAACATCCAGAAACTCTCATGCTGAAAAGGACTTTGTGTTGGCATCTTAACAATGAATGTACTGGCTAACTTTTTGTAGATGATTACACCTCCCAGAACTGTACTGGTATTTATTTGTTCACGTGTAGTATGAGAATTACCACTAGTCTTTTAAAAGCTGCCATCAGCATTTTCACAAAGTGATTTAACTCATTTCTTTGCTTCTCAGGGAAATTATCATTTTTTGTTAACTGATGACTCATATTCTACTGGGATGCCAAACCACAGTACAATATTCCATTCACTTCATTTGTTGGTTATATGATAAGCATAAAACAAGCTACCAACCATGCCACTTGAACAAGCTGCCTACCTATATTTCCCTAGCAGATGATTGGGCCTCTTGATGGCTTTGGTTGGTCTTTTTATTGCTCTTGGAAGACTTCCAGAAAGGGCTAGCTTATAGGAAAAAATAATGATTGAGAACAGAAATTAGACCTCAGACCTTTAACATCCTTTGTAGACCAGGTGATTATGAAGTATCCAGCTTGTCAGGAAATAAAAGGTGTTTTAGTGACAGGAGTTGTGAAGCTGGAATTATTTCTGATGTATTTTTTATACTGTTTTAATGACTGAGATGTAAAAAATAGAGGTACAGAATAGACATACTTCCAGGGTGTAAGAAAAGTCAAGTCTGTTTTGTTTTTAGTTAGGAGTGAGGCAAGCTGAGCCTTTCTCTTTGCAAAAGAAACTCCCAAAATGTAAGAGTTCATCTCCACAGGGATGTCAAATCATATATACTTTAGTTGCATTACATGCAATCTTTTTTTTAAAGCATATTATTTGGTATTTGGTTCCACTAAGTATTTCTCTCTGGGACACCAATTCCACTTTGCAGTAGATTTCCTTGCTCTAAGAACTGATTAGATACATTCCTAACTACTTGGTGCGTCCACACATGACTGTATAGTGCTGATGTTACTGCGCCATCATTTAATACTGCCTTTTGGAAGTAATAAATGACAGCACAGTAACAGCCCCTACTGTGCCATGGTGGCCATGCATGGGTATTTTTAGGTTCTATGTCACTGTAGCAGCATGTTATAATGAGGGAGCACGTGTTTTCTTTCCAAAGAGGAAAATGAGCCTGGGATCTCCTGGTGTCAAACCACCCCTCTGCACTACAGGATAGCAGTGCAGGGAACTCCTTCATGTGCGGTCTGTGGCACCAGAGATGGGTCTGCAGTGCCACATACTGCATGTCCGTGCTCATCTGGGTGCAGCCCATATGGGAAATGCTGATAGAGCTCTTCTTAACCTAATCAGCCTGCAAATGCTGTGGAGCCATACTCTGGCAGTAAGTGACACTTGCTGTGCTACATTATAGCTGCATAAGAGTATTTAAGGGGTTTGGATTGTACCCGGTTGGTCTAAGGACATAGGCAGACAAGGTTCCTTGGGTGAATTTGGTATCTTTTATTAGACCAACCCAAACGGTTGGAGAATAGTTATTAAGCAAGCTTTCGGGTTCAAAAACCCTTCATCAGGCTAAGGAAGCTTCAGCAGTTGGTCTGTGCTCTTCCTGGATATAACACATTTAAGCTACTTTTCCCAGGTCTTGGCTGTCTGCTGACATGATGAACATAGCTAACAGCCTCTCTCCACCTGCTTGACATTTAATAGCCTCCTTGCTAGAGTGCTAAAAATAGCATTCAAGTCTGAAACTTACAGTTTTATTTCCTTCCAGTATCCAATCCTATAACCATTGGGCACATTTGCAGGCTCCAGATCACATGTGTTAAGTTGTTTCTTGTTTAATTTCCCATCCCCTGACTTTCTCTCCTCCCTTTTTCAAAATGTGGGTACCATGGGAATTAAATAGTCAAACACACTGAATGAAGAGCATGCTTGCTGTCATGTTAAATACTGTTTCTTGCATGTAGTCAGGTCTTAGTAATTTTAAAAGTTCATGAAGTAAGTGGCCACAATCAGACTGTAGAAACACTTTGAGGCAAAGCAGCTGCCTCTCAGGTTTGCCCATTGAAACAATGTTTCCCTTTCATTTTTTGATTGTGAAATAATTTTGCATCAAATGGATTCTTTCTTTGGAAGGGCAATTACCCTTTTCACCAGACAATAAGGATTTCTCTGAAGCCTTCGCAAACAATGTGTTCTGAAAAGGTTGAGAAAATCTACAGAGATTGTAAGACATCTCAAGGCTTTTGACCTCACAGACTGAAAATAGCCTGTAAATACATATGGCCTCACAGGCTGGATCCAAATTTGTGTGGTTTGTGGTTCTACAAACCTCCTTGCAGTGTTACAGACCGCACGTGCTGTACATTAAACTATGCATGGCACTGCTAATTTGCAGTGCTGGAGCAAGAAAAATTGCTACTTGGATTTCCCAGTAGAAAAAGAAAAATAGAAAAAAAAAAGTGGTGCAAAGCGCACCAAAGTAGCTGAGACAACTGCAGAAATGGGTCACATGTGGGACAAACCCCATCTCTGAATGCCGAAAACCCCTGTGCTGAGCCAGTGTGCACCCCAGCCAGCTGCTGCGTGGCTGGCTGGGGCACAGTGTGCCTTGAGACAGGGGAGAAGGCAACCCAGGGAATGCCTTGCTGGGGTGCAGGGTGCCTCAGTGTGTGGGCTGTACAGCATGTGGAGACAGGATACCAGACAGCTCTGGGCTGGCTGCTCTTCCATCTCCACATGCTGCTGCCTGGCTGGCTGGGGCACAGCGTGCTTCAGCATGGGGGTGTCTGCTGGCTAGCCCCACTCTGAGAAACCTGTGCCCCAGCCAGCCCCACCCTGCAGCACATGGAACAGCAGGACAATGTGTCCCACTGTAAAGCACACAAGCTGGGATGTGCACTACAGCACAAAGTAGCAATACAAATTTATGCTGCACTATTTGTGCTGCTGCAAGCACACGCTCCTGCTTGTGTGGACATGGCCATACAGACATTCACTTTCTCCTGGGAGAATCATGACACTCTCCCAAGAGAAACCATAAGTGTACAGTTGTTCAGACTTTTTCTCCTAGGGTAAACATGGCCACTTCAGGTGTTAAACCCCGCTCCCCCCAACAATCTGGAAACAACCGGAGTTAAATCACTCCAAGGAGAGTTTATCTTGGGAAAGCAAACATCTGTATATGCTGTGGCTTTTCTCAGAAAGGAACAAAGTAGGGTTACTGTACATCTGGGTTTTCCTGGACATGTCCTCTTTTTGAGTCCTCCCATCTCTGCCTGGGTCATTTTTTTAAAATTATTAACAAATGTCTGGGATTTTGCTCTGCCTCTGCTTTCTAGGCACTTGCAAGCTTGCCCCAGCAATAAACTGTTTGGGCTGGGGGCAGTGGGGAACGGTGATTGGAGGCTGGGCCATCATGTGATCTGTGCGCAAGCTTCAGCCGCTGCAGTCAGGTATGTTTGTGTATGTGTGTGTGTGCACATGTACATGTGTGTGCATACTGGTACTGCAGCTTCAGCAGAATGGGGAGGCGGGGGAAAGGGGTGGAAGGGCTCTTTAGGGGCAGCAGGGAGCTGCATGGACAGCAAGGCTGGAAGGGCAGGGGGCTGCAGGTTGGGAATGAAGGGGTATCAGCAGGGAGAGGGGGTCTGCAGGTTAGGAGTGTGGGGCACCAGCATGGTCTGGAGGGTAGGGTACTGTGGGTTGAAAGTGAGGGGCAGCAGAAGGGCTGGAGGGCTGTGGCTTGGGAGTGAGGGGTAGTGGCAGGGCATGGACATATCATTCCCCCTTACCCTTTCCAATCACATATCCCTCTCCACCCCCTCACACCTCCCCCCCTCCCCCCGGCCTACCCACAGATGTCTTCTTTTTTTAATTGGAAATATGGTAACCCTAGAACATAATCCTTTAGCACCCTCCCAGGGGGCAGTATGTCAATTGCTGGATTCTGCTTCTCCAGCAGGGAGCAGAACACACCCCTTCACAATCCCCGTATTCAGGGAAACACAGGCTGACCATAGGCAGCCTGGGACAGCCAGTCAGGGCTGCCCTAAGCACTACTGCCATTTGTCACAAGGCAGACTAAAGGGGTCTACAGTGATGTTGAGATGTGTGCACTGCTCTTTTCCTGCTCCTTCCCCCCAGTAGCTGTACAGTGTCAGCATTGCAAGCTCTCTACTCTTTAGGGCCTCAGCTTTGAATGTCTGTACACATGGCTCTGCATAAGTTTCTCTACCAGGAGAAAAAACCTGAGAGAAGTCTTCCAGATTCTTTGAATGTGTGTAAACAGTCACAGTCCTCCAGCATCCCCTTCTGCCCTAATGACAAAGTGTATTACTCTCTGGATTTTGCTCGTTGAGCAGGGATCAAAATACACCCCCTTCACAGTCTCTACTTTGTGATTCAGGGAAACACAGGCTGACCATGGGCAGCCTGGGGCAGGCCAATCAGGGTTGCCCTGTGCATTACTGCTGTCTGTTGCCATGCAGATTAAGGAAGCCTGCAGATCATAGTGACGTGTGCACAGGGCCCGCCCAGGAGAACAAACCTAGGAGAATTCTTGTAGATTATTTGAATGTGTGTACAGTGCCTATGACAATTTGCTCACATTTATGTCTGCAGAGAGCATTGAAATATGTCAATTTAATTTCTACAAGCATCTTTTTGTATACGCCACTCAGGGGCTGAAGTAAAGAATTGTTTTTGAATTTGAGCTTTCCCATGAAATACCACATTGACATGGGTAGTATATTTTCTTAAATCAGATTTAAACTGAGAAACATACAAAAAGTGAAGCAATCTAATTTTAGCAGACAAATGGAGCTGTACTTAGGAAATAAGTTAATAATGGCCTATGGGTATTTTTTAGAATATAAATGAGGTTATCATATATTTGCTTTATATTACTACTGCATTCATATTGTTTTCTGAATGTGAGTTCTGGTGCTTACCTGTCACTAGAATTAATATCAGTACATTGATTTTCACTAATACTTTCCCTATATTTATATTTTGAAGGAGGAGACAGCATGACAGTGTTCAATTCTGAAATATGTTCAGCATAAACTGAAGCAGGTTCTGTAGCTGGCTTTAACCTAAACTGTTGAAAATGATGTCGAAGTTTGCCCAGTGAATATTTTAAAACAATAAATATTGAATAGTTATATTTGAGACCTATCATAACACAATGTAGGAGGTTGAACATCCCTACCAGTTTGTAAAGTACAAATATTAGAATTAGGCAATTTTAAGAATCATTTTTTTAAAAAAACCTGCGGCCCGAGCGTACATTTTGCAGTCAGTACTACTGTAGCAAGGCACTAATCAGCTAAGTACCATAATCTTCCTTATAGGGTAAATTCTTACTTGACCTCCAGCTATATACAGCACATGGTAACAGCATTAAACTGTAACCCTCCTCCCATATTCTCAATAGCTTCTCTACTGGGTCAGCTGTCTGGCTTGAATATTTATATTAGTGTTGTTTTATGCCTGTACCCTTTTTTTAGATGCCTTATATCCTGTAATTGTATTGTGGAGAGTGGAAGGGATCACAAAGAAACATTTAGGAATTTGTCTCTCCTAATTAAGAGACTATTCACTGAAGCTAGAAGGATTAAATGACAGTGCTAGGCAGAACAGAAATTGATGTATTCTCATGAACATGATGCTTCCTTCTTCCCAGATGTGCAATGGCTGATCAAAAGGTAAAGCAAGGAAGATGTGTACTGCATATGTTTTGTAAAAACAGTGTTTTATGCTCAGGATTTGTTATTCTTTTGGATGATTAGGAAGATTTTATTTTTTAAGCAAATGGTTGGTTGAAGGGATTGGAAGATAATTTATTAAGCATTAGGTACAGGACTATAGTTGTGCCTTTAGCTAAACCACGTATGCATGCTACTTTTAATTCAGTATTTTAACTTGAATAATACTGTTTGCAGCTAAGACTTTATTTCAAGTACTGGATTTCTTTTAATAATAATTTTTGCAGACTTTTGGAATTCTACTAACAACATCGTGGTGATTTTATGACTAGACCTCTATTTCTTAAAGTTCACTGTATTATGTATTGGGTATATTTCCATTTTATTCACCTGTTCTCTTATACTATTCCCATTTGTTTATTGTTGAGCACATTCTTCATTTTTTACCTTAGGCATTTTGCATACTATGGTACAATGGCTGATAGAAACCCCTATATTTTTATTGATTTCATTGGGATCAGGATTAAGACAAGTGATGTTAATATGCATAGTATCTAGTTAATTGAATGAAAGAATTTTAGTAATTTACAATTGTTTCTGTTCAATACTTTGAATGAAAGGCTTTACTGGAAAAGTAGGTCAGCTGAGTGCAGTCCACATAGCTTTTAAATGTAGAATGTTTTAAGAAAGGCAGTAGTTTTGAAAATACAATAAAATAATCCAAAAAAGATAAATTTTAGAAAGTTTTTTCTTAAGAATGGTAACCATTCATCTGTTCAGCTGACTGAATAGCGTTCAGATTAAAATAGTTTAGCTAGTATTTTATATCTGTTAATATTTTTGAAATTTTTTGCTCCACAAACTCCGAGAAATGTGTATTTCCAGTTACTGGGCTACAATTCAAAGTTGCCATAATATTTTTAAAGAGGACTGTTTGTTAACTTTGCCTTTCATAATTATGAATTTCTGATCATTTTTGCTGTGGCCAAATGTGTTCAAAAGCTTGTATATTAAACAGTTAAATGTTTGGTTTAAACATTTGGTTTAAAAATCTGCCGTAAGGGCTAAAGTGTCTTTTGTTATCAGAAATTACTTTGCACATTCAATGCTTTTCAAGCAGAAAATAAAATAAATTGTTTACTTTAAAACTGATTTTAAACAAAAAGGAATCCTATATATCTGTATTAGAAGATTTGTAGACTAACCAAAGACTATTTCAAATAATTTGAGTTCTTTAACTAAAAATGACAGAATAATTCAATATTTTAGTTACTAGGCAGTGGTTTCTGCTATTCAGTGATTTAGCCAGCTCTCCCACACATCCTTAATTACTGTCTACAAAATAGGTGGTGTTACACTTGTGTTGGACTGCATTGATTGTTTAGGACGTGTGTGATTCCAAGCATATGATATTATCTTATATCTGTGCAATCACACCAAGTTCAAAAGAAAGTTTTTATCAGTGGTTTATTTCATTATGATAATGATTTTGCTACCACAGATTCTCTCCACTAAAATCAGGCTAAATCCACAGTCAGTATTGTTGTATATACCAATTGAAGCTAACGTCTGCAGTCTGATTCTTGATGCTTCGGTATGTTTTATAAGCATTGTAGCCTTCCTTAATTATTGCTCAGTAATACTTAGGTAGAAAGTGTTAAAGTGATGCATAGTATTGTAATTTGTACAAAGATTGCTGTACTGAGAAACAGAGGCATAACTAGTGATTCTCAGGGGCTGCCTGGATAGTTGCTTTGCTGGACCAGGGCTGGAGTTGGTTCTGTGCACACTGCTTGTCTGCAATTGCTGGACTATGGGCCGGACTATGGGCTGGTGCCTGCTCCAAATTGACGTTAGGCATTGGTACTCCTCCTTATATCCCCCTTTTCTCCTCCTATTATACTACTACTGAGAAATCAAGCAATATTTCAGATAGTTCACTTAATGAATTGCTTACACAACTGAATTCTAGACATACTTTAAGTAGTGCTTTCAAGGAAATACTGGTTAAAATAGTTTTTATTAGTATTGCGTTTATCAGGCTATTACATTTAGCCAAAGAACCTCATCTGCCTATGTCCTTACAACAGCACAGCTAAAATCAACACCCGCCGATACATTCTCTTGTGTAATACAGAACAGGCTGCTGAAGTGATTTAGCATGGAAAGTATAGGGTCAGCTAGCTGCCTGTTTCTTTTTTCTCTGGAGTAAGAAACCAAGGAATAAGACACAGGCACCAGGAAACATTGTATATGTTGGAGTACTGCATGATGTGTGAGAACTATAAAAGGTGTTCTGCAGAATAAATGAAAGGAATTAAAGCAAAAAAAAAAAAGCTTATTTTTCTGAATACACAGGAAGTGTCTGTTTTTAGAAATGTGTACAAAATGGTTGCTTACGTGGGGTGTGACTCAGCATTCCACGAACGCTGTCTGCAGAACAGAAGGAAAAGAGTGAAAGAGTAGAGACCCAGCCTCCTTAACAGTAAAAAACTGCCAATATTTGCTGATTTGCCCTGGTGAGAGGAAAATCTAAAGAATTTTTTAAATGAAAGAATCCTGTTATCAAAGAATAGAAAAGACTGATCATTCAGACTAATCTTCTGCATTAGGCAGAGTCCTGCAAATCTGAGGTCCAGTTCTGTAGGATTTTGACCCCTCTCAAATCCAATGCCTGTCATTGGCTTCTGGGGATGCAGCACCTTATAGTTGTGTAATTAGCCCTTCATTGCTTAGTGACCAAATGTTTTCTCATTTTAGGATCCTGAACTACAACTTCTTGGAGTTCTCTAGCCCCACTTCTCACAGGATTTGGCCCTTTTCAGATATCTTTTGTGATTGAGTCTTAACCTGCCCCTCAATCCCATTGATTTCAGGTTATGTATATAGTGCTTCTAAAAATCCCATGAGTGACTTGTCTCCATCTTTAGCCACCTAAACATCTTTGAATGAAATGAAGCCTTCTAAAATGAGTACCAACTAAATGTCAGAGTACCAACTGACATAGGTATTCTAACAAGAAATTTTCTAATGAGGCAAAAGAAGAATTGTACTCATTGTGTTCAGGGTTTCCCTGGGTAATCCCTTATACTAGGTTGCATAATAAGCTTTGTCTCCTACAGCTTGCACTGTAGATTGCCAGTGGAAAATATTCAGCAAGTATAATTTTCATACCACTTCAGAATGACTCATTTGTGTATAGAAAATATCACATTTTGAAAATAGTTAAAAGTGTTTTTTGTACATAATTTTATAATGAGCCATGACTTGTATGCAATGTTTTACTTGTCATGTTCTCATTTTTGATGCTTTGTTTACATGGCTCTGAATAAGTTTTTTCCTCATATACAAAATAATGATCTCTACAGCTAAAAAGTAAGATTAGTTTTACTAATACCGAGACAACTGTCAACAAGAAGAGCTTTCTCAATAAATTCCTTTTTATGCTTCATAAATATTAAAGAGAGTTTGTCATGCTTATAATTCTGAAACACTTGCCATCATTAAAAATCAAAAGAAAAATAGTTTTTCACAAAAACAAGTGTGCAGCTAAAATCTTTAACAGGGTGAACCCATCACTTTTCAAATTCTCTTACATTTCATGTGATAGGAATATTTTAAATTTAATTATCAAATACTTTTAATAGGAAATGGAAATCAAAGCATCAGAATGCTTTTTTCTAAGTCTTATGTAGGCTATCCATTAGGTGAGTTATTAATGTACTTGCAAATACTTGATTAGGCCAACACAAGTATTTATTTATTTACTAAATTATTTAGCCATAAAATAACAGCTCAAGTGTTTGAAAACTGAAAGTATATATAGATAAAGTTGAATACCTCTACTGTTTACACATGCAGCACAACTTCTTGAACATTTACTTTTGTGTATGCAGTCTAAACAGATATGACAGTAGTTGTATTGATTTGCAATCTACTGGTTTGAGAACAGAACTGGGATCCAGAAAGAGCTGAAAACCAAGTTTGACTGTGACATGGATACCATTTGTGTTAAAGGTTTAATAAACTGGAAGGTAATTTTCCAAATTGATGAACATTTCTCTCAACATACTTTGTTTCTCCATAAACTCCTGCACTGATTTTTTTAAATATTGAAATAGAACTTTATTTTCTGGAATCCCAGTGAAGTTGGAGAATCTCAGCAGGCTAAGTCTCTATCCCGTGAAATTATTGTCCACAAGGCAGGAAAAGTTATCCCTGTCGTCTTTACCTTGCTTTAAGTTCTTAATTTACCCTCTAACATGAAGTGGGGCTGGAGAGTTTCATGAATTGACTATCTGAACAGACACCATGCACATTACAATGGACTGCTTGCATTTCCATAGTTCTAATGATGTCATTACTGCACTGTAAACAAGGTTTTTCCCAAAACAAAGGTAAAAGGTGAGCCAAAAAAATATGTATGCATATAGAAATAAAAACAAAAAATGAAAAAGTTTAAAATATGTGAGCACAAATCAGTAGCACACCAATATTTGAAGATTATAACAGATTAGGTTTCTTTGCTACTCACATTTATTCTTTGTTTCAGTTTCCACATTTGTAAAACTGCTTTCTTATTTATAGTTTTCATATATTTTATAACAGGAATTATCAGTTACATGCATAGAGTAAAGATATCTTTGTAGTAATTGGAAGTTGAAAAGTGCTGTATAAATATTAGATATTTATTTTTATCACTAATTCAAAGGAGCAGAAATCAAAGCAGCTTTGCTGACCCTAAAATCAAAGGTGACTTTTACATGAAGTTCAGCAGTTGTTCTGAAAACCGAAATATATTGCATTGTTGAGCTGAAAGTTGCATGTTGCACATCAGAATTGTTGGCACATCCTCCAAGTTTTTCAGTTTTGAATGTGCCAGTAAACTTCTTCAAGGGCACGAGTAATGATTTTCCTTGGTGCATCTAGTTCATGGAGTGTGATGAAAGGATTTTATGATACCTTAAGAGGTAGTTAACAGTAAGGAATGGATTAGACAGAGGCTTATGATGGTCAGTGGGAATTATTCTAGGATCTAAAAATAACAGCAGCTTTGTAATAAAAATAACTTGGCTACAAATTCCATAGGTACTATAGATGCTAAAATGTTTCAGTTGTTCTGGGCATTTAAAACTGGATAACATATTTAGCAAATTTAATATATAGTAGATATTGTTAGTACTTGCAACAAACTATATCTATAGCTAGCAGTGAAGGCAGTCAGAAAATATCCCAAGGGTCATTTTTTTAAGGGGGAAGGTATGTGGTGGAACACCAGTGGAGTGCTCACCATTATGGGGCTATGACGAGCTCTGTGGGAGCTTGCTTGCAGAGCAGCAGTGAAAAGCCTCCCCCAGGAAGCAGTTTAATGGGGAAGGTGGATGGCAGAACACATTGGGTGTCTGCCACTTTAAGAGCTGGGGGTAGGTGTTGCTCCAGCTCTGATGAGTGGCCATTTCATATCCAGGCCAGCAGAGCTGGAGGTCACGGTTTGCTGCCTGACACCATTGACGTAACATCACCTGGTGGACCTCTTGCAATAACTCGGAGGGAAGGAGCTTATGGGGAAGGCTTGGAGGTTCTTGGTCCTGGTCATGACTTGAAACTGCAGCTGCCAGGGAAGGGAGGCTTGCTGGGGCTCCTAGTGGCTTGGGAGCCCCCAGGAAATGCCAGGCCAGTTACCTCCCCGGTGAAAGGCAAGGAGGGGTGTCTTAACCCCAGCCACCACCTTTGGGTCGGTTATTTATCATTGTTGGTAATAGAGGGCCAGGCATGCCCCGGTGTGGCACCTGAGCCTGTGTGGGGTGCAAGACCCCAGAGAGTGGATAGTGGGGCCAGGCATGGCTTAGGCCACCTGAGCCCATGTGGGGTGCAAGACTCAGGAGAGTGGATAGTGGGGTACAGGACCCTGGAGAGTGAGAAGGGTGGGCCAGGCATGCTGGTGAATGGCACCTGAGCCTGCAGGGGGTGTACAACCCCAGATCCCAGCATAGGGGGCAGAGTAGGTGCTTCAGTGGAGGTGGGGGTGCAGAGGGGCAACTAGTAACCTGCGCCAGAGTGGCAGTTGGGAGGCCCTGGAGAGAGGGGCAAGTAGAGAGTGGGAGTAATGAGGCCCTGCAGACAGAGGGGCCTGAGATGAGGCCCTGTGAGGAAGGAGCATGAAGTGGGCCCCAGTGAGCAGGAGACTTGAGAGTAGGTCCTGCTAACATGGGGGCCAAGTTAGGCCCAGGTAAGCCTTTGGGCATCTGAGGCCACAGGTCGGCTGGAAGCTGATGGAATAGGGTGGCTGAGGAAGTGCCACAGACAAACAACAGGGTGAGTCAAGAGCCCCTGGTTGAGAGCAGCTGGGTGAGGGACCCAGTGAGAGACCAGAGCCAAAGCAGTGTTTTGCAAACTGCCCAGTGTTCATTCAGATGAGGGCAGCAGGAGATGCCCGAGATGCCAAGCGCTTGCTGGCCAGGGAGTGCAGGGAAGCAAGCCTGAGGGCCCTCTTGAGTGAGGGTAGGGGGAGTGTGGTCCCGGGGAAAGGAGGGGCAGTATGAGTGAGGCCCCACAAAAGGGTGGTATGAGAGACCGCATGAGAGGTGGTGGAGAGAGAGAGGCCTCAAAGAAAACAGGGTTTCTTGACAAAAAGATCCTGACTTCTTTGTTGTACTTAAATGCTCAAAAGTGATAATGAGTATCAAGTGTAAAGATGTAAGAATTTTCTCTCTAGTCAGCTTGCCAGGGACTGCATTTTTATTGCTTTCCTCTGCATGTCTGCTGGGAGCATTTGGGTGTATCTCACCTAACCAGTTCCCTGCCAATTCAAGGGACTTGCATGTTGGCTATAACTTGGTCTTCTGTGGTACACACTCGAGTCTAGGAGGACTGAAATTTTTTGCATAACAATAAGTCATTTTGGGATTGCTATTGGGTATTTGAGTGAATCTTAATGGCCCATTACAAACAGGTAGACTAAATGATCCCTCCTGGCCTTCATTTCCATGAAGTTTATGAAATAACAGCATAAGTTCGGTTTAGATTATCTTGAATATTTTTTCCAGGCATTATAAACTATGTATATTGTTATGGGATGGCTGCAAAAACAATAACGGTGGTGTTAGTATTTCTTGTAAATTTAAAAAAATATTTTTAGTGAAATTTTAAAATGCTTTCTTCCATAAAGTTATTGTTTGCTGAACTGATTATTAGCTATTAATTGATATGCAGCATAGCATATTCCCTTTAGTACAAATAAATGTGCAAGCACACTCAATATTAGAAAGAGCCACCAAAATTATTCTCTTTGAATCAGCTGAACACTGTACTTCCTTAATAAACTTCTGGTAGCAGATGCGTTTATTCTTTGCTGACAGAATTCTTTTATTTTTTTTGTCTTGATTGCTTAGGAAAAGAAGCCCATCGATATCAAGAGATCAGAACAGAAGATACGACCAAAGGGACGGGAGGGACGAATATTCACAGCATGCAACATCAGACAGTGCAATGCCAAGGTCACCATCAGATTATACAGATAGGCGATCACAACGTGGACCTCAGCTATATGAAGAACCTGAACATGGTGACTACAGAGATCCCAACAGAAGAATTCGCAGACGTTCTAAAGAGTACCCTGTAGAAGATGATGATATGCGTAACAGAGAGGAATATGAAAGGCAGAGGCGGGAAGAGGAATATCAGGCACGATACCGAAGTGATCCTAATTTGGCTCGTTATCCAGTCAAACCACAACCATATGAGGAACAAATGCGTATCCATGCTGAAGTGTCCCGAGCACGCCATGAACGAAGACATAGTGATGTCTCATTGGCAAACACTGAACTGGAAGATTCCCGGATATCTATGCTGAGGATGGAACGACCATCAAGACAAAGATCTATATCTGAGCGCAGGGCTGCCATGGAAAATCAGCGTTCATATTCTATGGAAAGAACTCGAGAGGCTCAGGGACCAAGTCCCAATCGTCAGAGGACCACAAATCATAGTCCTCCTACTCCTAGGAGGAGTCCAATTCCTCTGGATAGGCCTGATATGAGACGCACTGATTCATTAAGGAAGCAACACCATTTGGATCCTAATTCTGCTGTACGGAAAACAAAACGTGAAAAAATGGAAACTATGTTAAGGAATGATTCGCTCAGCTCAGACCAATCTGAGTCTGTTAGGCCTCCACCACCAAAGCCCCATAAAACAAAAAAGGGAGGTAAAATGCGTCAGGTTTCATTGAGCAGCTCAGAAGAAGAGTTGGCTTCTACTCCAGAATATACAAGCTGTGATGATGTAGAGATTGAAAGTGAAAGTGTTAGTGAAAAAGGTAAGAGTTCTCATTTTATATGATTGAAATAGATATCATTTAATTTTTATTCCATTCTATTTTAATCTTATTTAATATACTTGATTAAGATGATAGGTTTTGCAGTTGTTCCCATGCAAGTTTCAGTTTCACATAGTGAATTTTAGGGGGGTGGTCCTTTGTTTTATATATTGTAATATTCTTAATGGCATATTGCTCTAAGAATCACATGGAGAAGAGTACTGGAGATTGTAAGTGCTTTTGAAAATGCTGATCATTTTATAAGGGAAAACAGTGCCTGCTGAAAACTTGTCATTAACTCTCTGAAGTATTTGGGCTGTGCTGTCATGTAGGATTCCCTAGGTCAAAATAATTGGATGCAATCCCAAATCTGTTAAAAGCGAATATTTCCTGTAACAAGAAAACATTACAGACTAGAATTATTTGAATTTGCTGATGCCGAAACCAAGTTAATTCAGTACAACGGAACTGGACTGGGAATCAAAGATTCTGGACAGGCAACAAATTTATACCAGTACATTCTGCCTTTACAGTATCGTAAGAGTGGAGTGCCCAAAAGCTTATTCAACATCTCTCCCAATTATACAGTTGGTCCAATAAAAGATATCATAAAAAGATCCTTGCCTCCTGTACACTTCCTGGAGACTACAGGAAAACACCAATCGTATTTGCCACAGGCTGGCTTTCTTCTAACTATTATCTGATTCCTCTTGTCCAGTGGCTAAGTAAAGATGTAAAGATCTGAATTATATATTGGTATTACTGGAAATATTTGGATTTATACAGCCAGCTGTCAGAAGTGGCATTCAAGTCTATTTCATGGTTGGAAACCAAGAGTTCTATCCCTCTTGGGTCTAGCTGTGGAGCTTACACATGTGTAAGTGCAAGTAAAATCTGAACCAGAGTTAGTTGGGTACAGATTCATTCAGATTCCTAGGATGAAATGCTGGCCCTGGTGAAATCAATGAGAGTTCTGCTTTTGATTTCATGGGGTCATGGTTTCATGGCTAGTTTTTATGACTTAAATAGGAAAAAGGCCCATGGCTAGGATGAATGAAAATTTCAATGAAGATTACATATAAATATAACTTAATGTAGAAAATGTGGTATAAAATAATGTTACAATACTCTGAGGAATCTGGACAGTTCTTAAGTATTGACCATCCAGGAAATGTAGCAATAATAATAATAATTGTTGTTATTTTACTAGTAATAATAGTAGTAATAGTTGCTGGTTTAGGCTGAAAACTGGGGCAGTTCATCACTGAAATTAAACTGAGCATGTTTTTAATGTTTGTGAAAAATGCATGCAAAATGGAGTAAGAAAAATAATCTTTTATGTGTTAATGACCTGTTTGAATTAATACATACAGGGCTCATCTACACTTGGCCCTGACTGTGCAACTGTGCAGTTGGTACTGGGGTGTAGATTGTAGCCATGTTGGTCTAAGGACATAGGCAGGCAAGGTTCTTTGGGTAAATCTGAAATCTTTTATTAGACCAATTCAAATAGTTGGAAAAAATCTTTTTATCAAGCTTTCAGGCACAAACACCCTTTGTCAAAACAAGAATACACAATTAACTGTAGGTGCACATTTCTCACGAGAAAACCACTCTCTTTCCAATCTCTCAGTTCTAATCCTCAAAGGGAATTTACAAAATACCTTTCACAGATGAGCCAATGAACTTCACCTCACCAGTCTACTGGATACAAAAAATCATGGACTAAATACAGACATTGGATATATGACACATTATAACCTGCCTAACATCTGACTCCCCAGGTAAACCCTCCACTTTTTACCAACTATTCTCATCTTCCCTCCCTCCCCTCCTGTCTCTCATCCTTTGACTACAACTACATTCATTCCCCATAACCTCCACCTATCTGTCACCTACTGACCACCTCAATTTACATTTTAACTGACTGTCTTTCTTGCATACATACTAGCTTTGGGCTGCTTTACCACTCCATCCAGGAAGAGCACAGACCATCTGCAAATGCTTCCTCAGTCTGACAA
>JAGPOW010000261.1:32641459-32672965 GCA_030014935.1 Caiman crocodilus | reverse complement strand
GAGTTACAAAGAACACTTTCTCTTAACTGTTCTACTGTACAGAGCCAGCAATTCTTCACAAAGTGGTTATGTCATCTTATAACTCAAATAATCAAAATTCAAGGCAGTCATATATATGTATTTTTACTCCACACAATTTAAAGAAAATGCTTACAAAAGATGGTTTGGATTGCATGCAGAGGAGCTGAAGTGGACTATTTGAGACTATGTTAAATTAGAAAAATGAAAAGCTGCAGTAATTTAAGAGAAGCTTTTGCCAACTTCTTTGCACCCTATTCAGAGGCATAGGAATGCAATGGGAGTTCCTGGGCAGCTGTGACAGAGAAGCACTGGTGACTTCTGACTGTTGCTGTGAAACTAGCACTATTGTGCAGCTCGCGGTAATAGTGTTTTATTATCACCCCCCTCCTAAGTCTGTTTGTGGGCTGGCTGCCTCAATCACCCTACCTTAGTTACACTAGTGCCTTAGTTCTGCTTTGGGAATTTGCTGAAAATTTGGATAGATTAAAGTAATATTTTTCATCTCTTTCTCTTCATGGGACTTCCTTGGGCTAAGGATATAACTAGTTTTTGTCTATTCTGGCATATTACTAGAAAATTACTTTGGTCAGAAAATTGTACATTTACTCTGAAGGCAAAGTAGATTTATTTTCTTGTGGTAACTTCAAAAGAAACTTTAAATTACGTTAAAGTAAAATTTGAGCTTCGATATGTAGTAACTTCCTTTGTTTCTTACTGTATTTATTACTTTTTTAAAGGCTTGTCCTTTTGGAATTCCATTTTGTGTCTACAGAGTATGTAAACTTTGCATTTCTAGTACTACAATTTACTTCATAGTTTGGCAAATTTTTAATTCTTCCAGCAGCATTATAATATGGTATTAAGTATGACGTGTATCTTTGTATAGGGTTTGAAAGAAGCTAGCTCATTTTTGGACTTTTCATTCCAATATAAATATAAATATAATATAAATATAAATATAAATAGGAAATAAAAGCAATAATAGTTAATCCCTAGTCACTATTTGTATCTAACACAAACTACAACTTGGAAATTGTGCTTTTAGTTTTATATAACTATTATCATGGGACTGCAGATATAAACCAAATGGATTATTTTTTGTACATTGTAGTTAAGTTAATCAGAGTGAAAGTCATCATATAATTTATTTCAGAGTGTTTTGAACATTTTATTAAAATGTTGTTGCATTGTAAGTTAGACTATGGCTTCAATAATACAAATAATACAACTACAATAATACAAATAATAATGGTAATAAACATTCCATGTGGTTAATGCAGAGTATGTAATGTTTGCATTTCTGATACTATAATTTCCTTTGTAGTATGGCAGATTTGTTATTCTTCCAGTAAAACTGTAATACTCAACTAAAATCTATATCTCATTGTTAGATAAGTAGATGAATTTCAGTGACATTTTTTAAATAACTTCGGTGCTTTACTGCAAGATATTTAAACAGATATTCTTTGTAATGTTGCTGAATTGCTAGGAAGTCTTAAAGGATAACAAATTGTTTAATTGCCTAGCTTAAAACAAATCTAGATTTTGGAGAGTTTGAGGGGTTTAATTTTGGGTGATTTTTTTTGTAATGAGACAGCACTGTGCAAATACAGTATAACCTCATAAATTTGGATATTAAAAAATGGAATTACTGAAAATCCAGCACTTTTTAAAACTACAGTCCATCAGGGAGTACCAGTAGTAGGTAGTAGCTCTGGTCCTGGAGCAGCAGAGGGGGAAGCTTGCATGCGATGGCTGCTACCACCACCCACCACTCCACGCTGCTGCCCAGTGTGTGACCACTGCTCGGGGACCAGATACCACCATCCTTCCCTCCCACTCCCAGTCCCACTCTGGGGCTGGCCGCCACTTTGGTTTCAAAAACCTGGAATGTTCACATTTCTGGCAGGTGCTCAGATTCATGGGGTTATACTGTAGCAGAGTCTGATTTTTCTAAAACCCAGAACACAGTTATTTAGTGGTATGATGGGGTCTGATCCCTAATCCCAACAATTCCACCTACTGCCAGGTCATGGGCTCACTGTGACCCTACATCAGAATGCGCTTTGCTGTAGTAGTTCTGGGGCAAGGCAACCAAGTCATGGTGATCATTGCAGCTTGCTGTGATCCAGCACCATGCTCTCTGTAGGCAAGTTCCGTGCTAGATTGTGTTGTGCTCTGTGGCTTCCCATAATCTGGCACCCCAGACCAGTTGATGAATTCCCCTCCGCTTAAATCTAACATCTGCCAGGGACCTAATTAATTCCTTTAATTCTTTTCTATTATTTAATGGTCTTTTAATCAAGGAGCAGGCTAATTGGGGAATGGTGACACAGAGTATAATAAAGTGCTATCAAATACAAACAGTAAAGAAACTGGAAATAGTCCAAGAAAATTATCTTTTTTCTTTGCTATCTTTTTTTCAGAACTAGTAATCTTGGAGTATGTAGTGGTACATACGTTTTGGGAGCTTAGATTTGGCAAAAAATGGCCGGCCTGATCTAACTTAGTTCACCTGAGGAGGTGCACAACATAGATTCATAGGTGTTAGGGTTGGAAGGGACCTCAGTAGGTTATTGAGCCTGACCCCCTGCCGTGGGTGGGAAAGAGTGCAGGGATCACATGACCCCAGTGAGATCACTGGCTTATCCAGTCTCCTCTTGAAGACCCCCAAGGTAGGGAAGAGCACCACCTCCTTTGGAAGCCCATTCCAGAATCTGCCAACCCTTACTGTGAAGAAGTTCTGTTTAATGTCCAACCTAAATCTGTTCTCCATCAATTTGTGGCCATTGTTCCTAGTTATTCCAGTAGGTGTCCTAGTAAATAGAGTATCTTCTATACCCTGTTGCCCTCCCCTGATGAATTTATAGGCTGCCACAAGATCGCCTCTCAGCCTTCTCTTGCTAAGTGTGACAGAGGGCCTCCTCGGGGCCGATCTCCGTGGCCCACCCACCTGTCCTTGGGCCAACCGCCTGCCTATTCTCTTCCGCCACGTCTTGATCTAATTGGTTCAGTAAGCAGGAGGCTGCTCATTCGAGCCCCGATGCCAGGGGTCATGCTCTGCGGCTCCTATCCATCCTCAATACCGCAGCCCAAGCCTCGCTGATGGCATCTTTATGTTCCCCGAATCACCAGATCTCCACACTGGGCCTCAGGATCATCCTACATGGACCCATCCATGTTCTATCCACTCAGGCGGCCTCTCCACCTCCGTATGGGCTCCCTAGCTTCCCTGAAACATCTTCCCCTCTCAGGTGCGGTTCCCCCCAGGACCTTCGGCCACTTGCCCTGGCCCACCTCCAGGCCAGTCGGGACCCCAGGCCTCCAGCTCTCAGGTGTTCCTTGTGATGGGCCCCCGGCCCTTTTGACCCCTCTCTGGGTCCTGGCCCCAGCCTGGGCCAGTCGAGGGTACTCTCTCATCGGTCGGGTCTTGAGCCTCTTACTCTCTCTATCTCTCTGGGTCCACCCTCTGGGCCCTCCAAACAGACCAACGGGGTTACCCACCCGGAAGTGGGGGCAAAGGGGTTATGGCACCCTGACTCGCCTTTCACCGGGGTGGTAACCGACCTGGCATTTCCTGGAGGCTCTCACACCACTGAGAGCCCCACCAGGCCACCCACTCCTGGCAGGTGCAGTTTCAGGTCATGCCCAGGACCACGGAGCCTCTTTGTCACCCCTACAGCTCCCCTTTACCTCCAGGTGATCTCAGCAGCCCTCCAACCAAGCAATGTTGCTGCCTGACCCCCAGCAGCCAAACTGCCTGTATTTATATAGGCAGCCTCAGTCTCAAAATGGCTGCCCTCATCAGGCACCTTGGAGGCTGCCTGCTCCAGGGCCTTAAAGGGGCAGGCACACCCAGTGCCCTGCCACGATCTTCACAAGTGGCGAGCACACACTGTTCTCCGCCACAGAAGGCTGAAGAGATCTAGTCCCTGAGACTCTTCTCATAAAGCCTTGCTTACAGGCCTCTGACCATATGAGTGGCCCACCTCTGAACCCTGTCAAGATTCTCTGCATCTCTCTTGAAGTATCTAGATCAGGTGGAGCCATGCCTGATCTAACCAAATGTGCATACGCTTTTGGAATTCAGCTCCAGGACTAGGAAAGCCCAGCTGCTCACCTCAGTCCTGGGGCTGCATTTTCTACACCTTCCCATCCTGATAGGGCTATTTTTAGCCCTCCAACCCCTACCCCTAGATGGACAACCTTGCCCCATAGACACATCACATCTCCCCCACCACCCTGGTCTCACCTGCCTTTCCCCTAACCCTGACTTAGATCAAATTCCTGGTGTGGTGTCCGGCACCAGTGTATGTATGCACAAGTGAAGACCCAATCTATGTTCAAGTGACTTAAAGTAATCTATGTGATCACAGATTGGGTCCCAGGAGTATGTGCATGTGCCGAAATACTGTATCATTCAAACTGGAAACTGTAGTTGTATTTCTGAAATGTTGCTGGTAGGTTAACTAGCCACCCAGTGTTTGAAAATACCATTGCCTGCCCAGTAAATCTGCAGTGTAAACATGTCCTTAAGATTTACAAAGAACTGTAATATGTTTAAATTGTTGAAATATGACTTTTAAATAGATAATGTTTCATTAAGTATTTATGTTCCCTTTGTATACATATACAGATTTTTCAATCTGAATTACACTTGAGTCTACTGAGTGATGTGTAATATCTCACCAGAGTAACTGAACCTTTTCTAAGTTAATTCAGTAGTGATAAAAATAGGAAGTATTTTGTTCACTTCACAAAGGCCCAGTTTCTTCTGTTTTTTTAGGTATGGTCAACCTCACTCATTAAGAAATCATGAAACAGACCAACAAAATCATGAATTTACTTAGAAATCACCAGGGTGGGGTTTTTTTCATTTTATTTTTCAGTTGGACCAAAATATTAACAAATAAGTGCCCAAATTTAGGTTCCTAAATCTTTAATTAGACACACAAATAAGTGGCCTGATATACAAAAATGCTGAGAATACAAAAATGCTGAAAATGCAGAAAGTAAAGGGAGCTCCTGGAAGTTTAGTACTTTTGAAAATCAGACCACTTATTTAGTTGTGTTGTGAAAGTATGGTATTATTTCATAGGATCAATGCAATATTTCATCCAACATTGTTCATTCTTTTAATTAATATGATTTTAGGAGCAAAATACCACCAAACCTTGCAGTAATTGCAATGTCTTCTTTAAAGAAAGAAAATAAAAGGATTTTAGATATGTATTGGATAAATTGAGATACTGTAGTTTATCAAATTTGTGTTTAGCAGTTATGTTGTAAACTTCTATAGAGAAATTTATTTTGACATGGATAAGACACAGACATTACCTCTGTGAAATTTTAAATATGATGTGCTAACATTTTCTAGCTTTCCTACTGATCTAATCCTATTTGTCATGGAAAGGTTAAGGACAGAATAATGTAGAAATGCATAAGAGAAAATTAAGACACATTCAAAAAATGGGGGCTATATCTTGCATTACTTTGCTTTTCTTTTGATTTTGTTTTGTTTGCTCAAATCATATCAAATTTTATGGAACAATAATATCTGAATCACTTTCTTAAATATAATATTCTTTTTCACATTGACTTTAAATTGAAAAATGAGTGTATGTGACAACTCTAATTTACTATATGTCTTTAAAAGTTTCTGCAAAGTTATCAGCTTCTGGTATAAAATAGCTCTCTAAATGCCCGAAACCCAGATGTACTGAGTCTGAAGTATAGCTGTTGTGTTTCAGTTCTTAAAAAAATAGGGGGTTCACATCATTGGGCACTGTATTTAAATATATCAGAAGAGAAGAGCAAGAGAAAGAATGCCTTCAGGAGCAATTTGTGCTGTATAGTAGTAGAATTTCATTTAGTGTAAGTTAGTCAAATATTGACAAAGTAATATTTCCTGAGTATACTGTACTGAAATTTGCTGTGGTCATACTAGTGGTCATGTTTAGTTCTTTATGTGTATATGATTCCCCATTCTACCTTGAAAAATAATTCATTTTCAAGTATATACTGGGCATGTCTGACGATTGTATTGTAGGTCTTTTAGCCACTGCTGAGAGTTTGTTTACATACAGGTGGTGACAGGGTGGACCTTAATATCGGATCGCCCAGTCTACCAGCAGACTGATCTTACTTTTCTCACCTGCCACAACTTTGTTGGTACAATGTCTCTGTCTTTAGAGTCAGTCTGTATCCCCTTTATCTTGGGATCAATCTCTCATATTCCAAACTGATTAATCTAATTCTGCTCATTAGAGATCCGCATATGTCTACAGGTGAGCAAACACAGTCCCTTGGTAGGATTTCTCTTCCGAGCAAAACAGAGTCTCACCAGGGTGCTTCTAGCCTTAGAAGGAAGTCTTCCTTGCTTCCCTCCAGAGTCCTTAGCAGCTACTCTTCTTAAGTGCTTTCAGAATCCTCATGTAGTCATGCTTCCGCATGCCTCCTGCTTTTGGTCACTCCCCAGCATTGCTCTGACAGGGTCAGCAGTACCTGCTTGCAGGATTGCTCATCCGCTCCTCTCAGCAGCTTGCAGGGAATTAACCCTCTCTGCCCCTCTCCAGGACCAGAAGTACCCCCTGGCAGCTTTCCTCCTCCAATCCGAAGTGAGAGGCTGCTCCAGAAGTGTTGGTGTGATTCCTTTCATTTTCTCTGGTCTCCAGCTGCAGTCTCGCTGGCTGCTTATGCTGTAAGCTCTGTTTACTTTTATTTTCCCTGTCTGTCACTGCCATCTGCTCTTCGTCCCTTCATCTCAGGTGCTTGGTATGTAAAGCACTTCGGGGGCTTTGCTTACTTCCTTGCACTCCTTCACAGTGTGTCTACATGTGAATTTAACTGTCTTAAATCTAATACACATTAAACTAATGTGCATTAAGCATTTTTTGGCAAGTGTCTATATGTGGTGGGACTGGGGGGAGCTCCAGCCTTTGCCTTATGGCTGCCAGAACTTGGCAGCCATGCTGAAGCCAGAGCCAGCTGTTAGCACTTGGCAGCCATCTTAAAAGCTCACCTCTGGGCCTGCTGCACCAGCCAGCACTGGTGGCGGTGCATTGTGCTGCAGAATGGGACAATGACCACTGGGTCAACACATTCCAGAAGACCCAGTGCAACTTTGAAGACCCACCTGGAGCTCCAGGACATGGAGCCCAGCCCAAGCCATCCCCAACAGCCACCCACCTGCCCTGCTGCTAGCACACCCTTTACCCCATGCCAATACCCCAGCACCACTCCAGGACACAGACATGTTTCTAATGAAAATCTTTATTCCCCTTACAACCCCCATCCACATGCCCCCCACCTCACTCCTCAACTAACAGAGCCCCTTCCCCCACTCCCTCACCAACACACAGAGCCTCTTCACCACCCTTTCCCACCAACAATAAAAAACCCTCCTCCCAAACTGTATACTTCACTGTCAGTCTTTATCTGAGTCCTGGAGTGGGGGCTGTGCAGTGGAGATGCCCAAGGTGCAGAGCCTGACAGACAGCATCCTGGCCACAGACAGTACCCCTCACTGGTCTGGGGGATATGGAAAACAGGGGCTCCTGTGGCCAGGAGGTGGTAGAGGCCCTCCTCCAAGGCCCAGGCAAGGGCCTACTGAGGAGTGATGGGTGGGACTCAGGGGCCCTGGCTGGCCAGTTGCTGCTGGAGCAGCTCTGTTCAGCATTGTTCCAGGGCCTCTAGCTGGGCCCAGTGTGTCTGCTGTACCCCTCCCAGATGGTCTCCCAGGTGATGTCTTCATCCCATCAGGCCAGCTACCATGTCTCCCACACTTGCTGCTGCACCTGCTCTCATGCTGCCCAGTTCTCCACCACCACCACCAACTGCTAGAGCAGGAGGGTCCAGTCCCTGGTGTGCCACTGGTACATCCAGAGCCCTTGGGTGGCTCCAGCGGTGGGTGGTGGTGACCCTGCTGTGGCACTCCTGCAGTGCCCTGCAGACGGGACTCCCAGAAAACAGGGGTGTGGGGCTGGCCATGGCCCCACCCTCCCCACAGAAGGCCTCTCCAGGGATGTGCCATGGGGACACTCCCCCCATCCCGCCACTGTTCCCCAAGTATGCCCCTGTTGTGTGTACCCCAGGAGGTGTGTGATGAGCTGTTTGTGCAGGGAGAGGGCAATCTGAGCCACTACTCCCTGCTGTTGCTGATCCTGCTGGTGCCCCAGGCAAACCTGCACTCCTGGTTTGGGACCCTGAGCTACGATGACGTGGTGGGCAAACTGGGCTGCCCCACAATCTTTGCTGCCACCTGGAGGGCTACCTGTCACAGCATTACGTGACTCTGTCCCCCACTGCCCAGGGGGACATTACCAATGGCATCAACACCTTCTTTGGCATGTGAGAGGCCTGTGCCCACCTATCCGTGGGAACATGGGCTGCTCAATAAAATTTTGAACTGTGTCCCACCTCTCTGCATCCTATGTGGTGGTGGGAGGAGAGAGGGGATCTTGGAGTAGGGGCAGGGCCAGGAACTGGGAGGGCCCTCTCTCAGTGCAGGACTTACCATGTGTCTAGGGCTGGCAAAGCTGGAGGCTCAGCATGAGGCTTCCCATCAGTGATGGCATCTGTCTGCACCCAGTGTCCACGGCCTGTGGTGAGCAGCAGGCTGGCACCTAGGGTGCCCCCACAGGAAGGAGCTAGCACTGATGGTGCCTGGTGGTGTAGCTTAATGTTCCTCATGGTGGGGTGTGGGGCTGGGCTGAGGGCAAGGCAGGCCCTGGGCAGGACTGTGATCTGCCAGTGGATGCAGCATCTGAGGAGGTGCTGAAGGCCTAAGGTCCCTTTCTTTGGTGAAACATCACCAGAGGTATCGGGGGGGTGTAGGTGAAGGCAGGCTGCCCCTGTTGGTGGCACTTACAGAGGTGTAGCCTGTCTCCCGGGGCATCAAAATATGGGTCAGTTGCTACACAAAAGTCATGGTCTTCTGGGCACAGCCAGACTGATGATATTGGTCACAGCCATCCACTGTGCCCGCAAGACCTTGGCCTTCACATGGCAGTCCCGTGCCATCTGCTAGTGGTTTTGCACATGCATCCTAGCTGAAATGTCCTTATAAAATGGTGCATTTGAGTGCCCACCCTGCATGAACTGCCTCTTGACGTTGGCCCCACCTCAGAGTGCTACAAGATTTCACACCTCCTTCCAGGTCCAGTTGGGGCACTGGGTGTTCGGGATCGGCATTGGGCATGCAGGTGAAGCCAGGGCTTGATGGAGACAATGTGCTGCACATTTCAGGATGTCTCTGCAATGCTGGCCATGAGGGCTGCCAGGAGCACAGAGGACAATGGCACAACCAGGGATGGGGAGTCACTCAGCAGAGGCATTTCACCGCAGTGCCGCAAAGAGACAGAGCTGGGGTTGAGCAGGAGCAGGGAGCAGGTGCTGTTTTTGCTGCCATAGATTGTAGGGCCAGCAGCCCTGTAGAGAGTCTAGGGCTGGGCAAAGGAAATAATAGGCTGCAGCCCTTTGCAACATTCACCTGTGGCCAAGGAAGAGCTCTGGCTAGGGGACAGGATGGGCAGATGCTACTTAGGTCCTGTCCTGGGGGCACATGGGGCTTGATGGGCTCCTGCAAGGAGCACTGGTTCCTTCAGGCTCCCTCTGCTGCATGCTGCATGCTGAAAGGCACAAAATGGCTGTAGGGTTTTTTAGCCTGCAGGTAGGGGCTGCCAGAGAGCAGCTCAGCCCTGGAAGAGGAGAGACAGCTAGCCAGAAGCCCTGGGGCTGGGCAGACTCAGCACTAAAGTCTCTGCGTTAATGCACATTAACACGTCTACACATGCATTAATGCACTTTAACTAATCTCACCTAAATTGGATACTTGCTTGGATATGCATGGTTAGACACATGCCCTTAATGCACCTTAAATTGGGCTAGTGCACATTAAATGTCAATGTGTAGACCTATCCACTGAGCACTACTTAACTACAGGGAGATTTTCAGGTTACTGTCGAGCGATGGTTCTCAACAAGTTACTTAACTAGAGTGGGGTGGCTGGGGCAGCTGCCCTGGGTGCTGTCTTTGTGGGAGAGCGGGGAGAAACAATGGCTGCCACTGCAGCCACATGATCAGGACAGTGACAACCAGAAGTAACTACTGCCTCTGTGTTTCACTGCTGCATTGACTGCCTGGCCATATTGTCACACTTTTGTTCTCAACTTTTTTAGATTCTTCTTCTCTAGGCAGAAAGTACTTCTCATAAAATTCCAGCTCATAGTTTTCATTTGTTTTTTTTGACTACAGAAAAATAATAGAGCAAATTCTCTTATTGCAAAGAATTCAGAAAACCCACAATAGGTTAAAATGTTTTTAATACTGGATTTCTGTTTGAAATTTCTGTGTTACTCCTGTTTGCAGTGCTAATATTGCATGGCACCCTTGAAAACATTTCAAGGCACCCCAGAGTACAGTGGTACCTTGGTTGAGAATCACTGATCTCGAGTGCATGATGGTGCATTTTCCCATTCTGTATCAATGGATTAATTCACTTCAGCAACTTATATTAATGTAACAATAACAGTTTGTACGTTCAAATGGAGTGATTAACTATTGCATGGTTATATAGATAAATTAAATTAGTGACTGTGTGGATATCAAAATCATTGAGTTCCAGATTGAAAGTTAGTTCAGATTTGGAGTGGCACAGTAGTTATTAATGAACATTACATAGATCAATAATATTCTTAAGCAAAATTCATTGAAAAATAGGTCCAGTGGCACATTAGATGCTTTACTGAACATTTGGATTATGATTCTCTTTGGGAGCCCTAGTTATATAATGTGTTTACTTGGAGAAGAGAATATGTGGATATCAGTTATGTAATATAAATTAAAGTGAAATTTCAGCTTCTATCACATAGCTATAATAATTTTCTACTTTATGTGTCAGTTCATTACCACATACATCAGGTTGTTTCCATAACAACAAAGGAAGGCCCCTGTACATGACAGATAATTGTGGGTGCCTGGGCAACCTATGCATGCTGACTAGATAATGCACAATCCATTATATAATTACAAATATGATTTTATGTTATGGATATCAGAAGTTCTAGTGTCATTTAGGATATTAACATTCCTTTCAGCGCACTTAGGCCAGATTGTCAAAAACCCCTCAGAATGTGAAGCAGTAAGCTGTTCTAATAATCTGACTGTCTCATTGGGAGCTTTTGGGAACGATGCTCTTTTGAAAATGTGGTTTTGAGGTTTTGTCTGGCAAGTCTGATATACCTATAAAATACAAACAAAATGAATATTATTTATTTTTTCAAACCCATATAATGCTAAATTGTGAGAGATTACATTTGTTCCTTGAATGTGTATGTTAAAAAAAGACCACCAAATATACAGTCAAACCTCAACTTGATGAACTGGGATCAGTAAAAATAGGATTTACAGTGTAAAAAAATAAATTTTGGTGGGCTAAAAGTTCTTATTTTATTAGGACTAAAACTCATTAGTTCCAAACCAAGCAATTTGTTTTGTACATAGAGCTAAGGCTGGTCAATAATAACAATCCTGATTAATTTTATCCAATATAGGTAGGATACAGTAGAATAGATTCTCTCTGATGGCCTTTTTGTGATGTCCTGAATTTGGGCTCAGTGCAGGCAATATACCTCCTGGGCCCCCAAATCTGGATGAGAAAAGGGTGTCTCTGTGCTGCAGAAGGGAGTTACCAACCACCACCACTTTTCTCTTTCTTGGTGCAGTAGTCCTGGAGCTCCTATCTTTGGGACCTTGAACTTCCTGCTTTCTAGGCTGCTACCTTCTCTGCCTCTTCCTCAGCAGTTCCACCATAGAGTGCCTTAAAGCAGTTGCAGCCTTCACCTTGCTCCTCTTCAATTCTGGGAGCTTGTCTTCTTCAAATAGTCACAGTTGCACACATGCGGGGAGCCTGCTCTGGTACACTGGAAATCCAGTGCGTCAGAGAGGACTTGATCAATTGAATCTGCTAGAACACACAAATTGACATGCTTTGGCATCTTTGGGTGTTGTGTGTATCAACTGCGCAGGGCACCTCCGCTCTGAGAAAATGGCTGTGGTGCGCTTTGAACTAAAACATGCTTGATGTGTTTTAGTTCAAAGCACACCACCACCATTTTCTCAGTGCAGAGGTACACTGTACTGCAGTGCTTTTAATTAGATAGCTATGCTAATTGGAAGCACCCGGCACTATTGGGAATGCATATAAAAAATGCCTATAAAAAATGCCTATGCTGCCACTTGTCATTTGGCTTCTCCCTTTGGCTTCTCCATTACCAGCTTCTCATAATTCTTGTCCCAGTAATCTTCCTGGTCCTGGATGCAAAGCAGTGTTGATACATGTGCTTCCAATCTGAATCTTCTTCATGGCAGACAGCAGGTTATACTTGGTCTATATGAAGTGCTTCAGACTCTCTGGGAGGAACACAAACATGGCATATCCCTTACAGGTCATAACAGCGGACCCACATTTCATTTGTACCTTTTTTAATCCCTGAAGCAAACCTATGCTATGAGAATAAAAAAAAAAAAGAAGGGAGGGGGAAACGCACCACAAAAGCCTGCATGACAAGCACTTGCACCAGGGCCCTTGCCCACACACCTACACACAGATGTTCAGAGTCTTTTCATCTGTGGCTCTCTCCTACAGAGAAATCCCTGGGCAAACTCCCTCTCTTTTTGCTGCCCTCTGTTCCCTGTTCCCACAGATCACTAGGGCTGCCTTTTTATAAGGTTGCCTAGTTTAGCTCCACCCCTCAATTACCTAAACTAGCTGCACCCAGAGCAAGCCCTGTCACTCAGTCACTCCAGAAGAGGGAAGGAAAGAGAAGGGAAAAAAAAGAAGGAAGGAGAGAGAAAGAGAGAAAAAAAATCATATACCTTGGGAGGAGGCTCCCCAAAAATATACCAGGCACTAGGCAAACACTCTACTGCCAATTAGCCACCTCAAGTCACTAGCACAGAGAAAAGCCTCTTCAAGTAAGTCCCACACCTGAGCTGCTTAACCAGAGCAACTGCTCCCTGCTTACTGCTTAGCCAAAGCTCATCCATCCTTTGGACCACTACCCCTTCCTGTTTATGTAAGCTCCCGTAATACTGCCAGGAATGTCACTGACCAGAACAGAAGTGACTATGAGACTCTTGTCAGGAGGATTAAAGAACTTGGAGCAAAAGTTGTGTAAATAAGGTGGTGGTGTCAATGTGAAGGCTTTGGTTTCTTTGACAATGGGCAGATGTCCTTGGGAGGAGGGCTGCTATCAAGAGATGGGATCCATCTGATAAGAATGGTGAAGAGCATCTTTGTGCATTGCCTGGCCAAGCTAGTAAGGATGACTTAAAATTAGGTTCTATGGGGAATGGTTATCAAAACCCTTCATTAACATAAAATGCAGTCCAGAGGGGAAAGGACTCATAGATTCATAGATGTTAGGGTTGAAAGGAACTTTAATAGATCATTGAGTCTGACTTCCTGCATAGTCAGGAAAGTGTGCTGGGTTCAGATGACCCCAGTCAAAAGCGTATCCAACCTCCTCTTGAAGACCCCCAAGATGTAGGGGGTGGCCCTTCTCTGGACCCTCTCCAGACTCAAAAAAGCAACTCAACTCTGGGAGAAGGTCAGAGACCTACAGGACTGCAACAAGTAGCATGAAAAGGAAGCGAGGAATTAAAAATGCAAAGTACAGGTCAGTCGCATCTTACTCGGGTTAGGTTTTGGAGTCAGCGCATAAGGCGAAAATTGCGTATAGTCAAATCATGTATTACTGTGCCAGCAATTTGACTAACGGTGACTGCCTTTGCCTCCAAAACCTCCTGCTGCTGCTGCAGAGCCATGCTTAGAGCTGTGTGGCCAGTGGCAGTGGTGCAGTGCGGGGTGGTGGTGGGAATGGCTGCGTGCTGCCCAGCTACCACCACGCTGCCAGTGGTGACTGCCTCTGCCTCCAAAACTTCCCACCACTACCGCAAACTCAAGCCCTGCCCCCCTTCCTACCCCGCGTATAATTGAATTTGCACAAGTTAAATACGCATGTGATGCAACTGACCTGTATGTTTGATGCATGTATACAAATGCGAAAAGCATGGGGAATAAACAAGATGAACTGGAAACTGCAGCCTGTGGAAAAAAACTATGTTCTGCTTGGCGTCACAGAGACCTGGTGGAACAACTCTTAAGACTGGAATGTGAACATTGAGGGTTACACTCTTTTTCAGAAGGACAGGGTTGGGGGAAAAGGTGGTGGCGTTGCTTTGTATGTCAAAATCATATACACTTGTTCTGTGGTTCAGGAGGAAGAAGACAGCAAAGCAGAATGCATTTGGGTGAAGATGAAAGGTGAAAAATATGGCACCGATATATTGGTGGACATCTATTTCCTAATCAGGAAGAAGAAGTGGATGAGGAACTCTTCAAGCATGTGACAAATGTATTCAAAAGCCGTGGGATGGCACTGATGGGAGACTTCAGTTTTCTGGAAACCTGCCTGAAGAACAGTGCAGCCAAACATAAAATGTCAAGCTGCTTCCTAACTTGTGTGGAGAACAATGTTCTCTTCTAGAAAGTAAAGGCTGCAACTAGGGGATCATCCATCCTGGAGCTTTCCTTGGCCAACAGGGAAGAATTGGTTGTGGATGTGAAGGTGATCAGTAACTTGAGGAGGAGTCAATCACAATATGCTAGAATTCCAGATCCTGAGAGAGGGAATACATGAGATCAGCAAAGGATGTTAGATTTCTAAAAGTTGAGATCTAGTGTGACGGCAGTGTGCCGCTGTCACGGGCGCAGAGGGGGCACAGAGTGGGTCGCAGCGCAACAGCAGCCTCCCAAGAAGACCCCGAGCTGACCCACTTATGCGCAGGAGGGTCGGCAGCTTCGGAGCTGGGACTGCTGCAGCAGTAGCAGCCGCCATTACAGCTGCACGAGCCGGCATTACGCCGGTTGTTTAAACAGCTGAGCCAATCGTGGCAGTCGCAATGGCTGCCGCAGGAAAGTTTAAAAGCCCTGGCAGGCTCCATGGTAGGAGGGAGGAGGAAGAGGGGGGAGCAGGCAGGCAGCACGCCAGTGTTAGTGTGGCTCCCCTGGAGGCTGCATCTCAGGCAGGCAGCCCTGTCTCAGCTCAGCAGCTGAGGCAAGCAATTGGAGCCCGGTAAGGGGCAGAAGGATTGGTCCCCTATTATTGCCAGGCCCAAAATGTTGCTCCGGGAAGTCTCTGCACCCTGGAGGAGTATTATCTCTGAAGCCAGGAGGGGAAAAGGAAGAGGACCTGCGACAGTGGGGAAAGCAGTCAGCTCTTAAGGCAGGCTGACTTAAAGCAGTTATTGACCTCAGCTCGACGGTCAGGTACACCTACCGGCTGGCTGACTGGCATCTAACAATGAGGTTCCATCTTACTAGCAAGTGACCAGTTGGCGAGTGGACAGGGTGTAGGGGTGGCGGAGCCCCGTGGAACATCGGAGACCTCAACTGTGAGTACTCCCCTCTGGTAGAAGAGCTTCACTGAACCCCTCCTTCAAAATTATTCATAACATCAAAGTTGTGGCAGGCGAGATGAGGGGGATGGGCTACCCAGCGAAGGGGTATCACCGGACTAGGTCAACCAACGTCACATCTAGGATGATAGATTTCTAAAAGTTGGATTTATTCTGACTCAGTATGCTAATAAGCATGGTGCCCTTGAACAATAGATTGAGGATAAAAGCACCAACAAGGGCTGGGAGCTTCTAAGTGGCATGATATTGGAAGCCCAACAAGAAATTGTTCCAACACAATGGAAGCACAGGAAGATTGTCAAGAGACTAGAAGCTTCTAAAATGTTTCAAATGCAAAAGGAAAAAGGCAACAGAAGAATGGGCGGGTTACCAAGGATGTATACCAGGAAATAGCACAAACCTGCAGAGAGAAAATCAGGAAGACAAAGATAAAGAATGAGCTGCACCTGGCAAAAGAGGTTAACAACAACAAGAAGAGGTTTTATAAGTATGTTGGCCAGAAAAGAAGGACCAAGAAAGCTGTGGGTCCACTGTTAACAAGCCATGGGGAACTCCTAGTTGAAGATGCAAAGGTGGAGCTACTCAATAGCTATTTTGCCTCAGGCTTCACTAAAAAATTAAGCTGCCAGATGCCTAATAGGGATTATCTGGATAATGGGGAAAGCTGAAAGGGGAGATAAGAGACAGAAAACCTTTGTTGGGTCTGAATAAATTCAGGTCTGCAGGGGCAGGTGAGCTTCATCCCAGGGTCCTGAAGGAACTGGCAGAGGAGATCTAGGAGACCTTGGCAATGATCTTCGTGAGGTCATTGAAGATGGACCAAGTATCAGAGGACAGGTAAAGGGCCAATGTAGTGCTCTTCTAAAAAAAAAAAAAAAAAAAAAGGCAAGAAGGAGGACCTGGGGAGCTACAGTCCAGTTAGCTTCATGTCAATAGCTGGGAAGGCACATAAGGAAGGCCATTTGCAAACACCTGGAGGAGGAATGGCTGATTGCAAGTAGCCAGCATGGATTTTTTGGAAAACAGATCATGTCAAACAAACCTGATCTCCTTTGACAAACTGAATACTTGGGTGGATGAAGGGAATGCTGTGGACATAGTATCTGGACTTCAGTAAGACTTTTGACAAGGTCTTCCACAACCTTTTAATAAACAAAGAAACGGGGACTGGATAAAGATGGATAAAAAGCTGGTGCAATATCCACAAGTAAAGAGTAATTATTAATATCTCCATGTCAGAATAGCAGGAGGTTTTGAGTGCAGTCCCACAAGAGTCTCTCTTTGGCCCAGTGCTTTTAAATGTTCAGTTCTGTTCAATTAATGATTTGGATGCTGCCATAGAAAACTTCTCATGCAAGTTTGCGGGTGACATGAAACTAGGTAGGATTGTGAACATGTTGGAAGATGTGAGTGCGATTCAGAAGGATCTTGACAGATTTAAAAGTTGGTGTAGAGCTGCAAGAGTGGCTTGAAGTTGCCACAAAGTAAGTTTGGGTTGGATATCTGGAAAAAAAAAATATTCACTGTTAGAATAGTGAGGCAGTGGAATGGACTGTCCAGGGGAACTAGACTGTCCATCACTAAAGGTGTTCCAGAAGAGGTTGAGTAGCCACTGGTTGGGAATGATCTAGGTGTAGCTATACCTATTTTCTATCATGGGTATTTCCCATGCTTCTGGACTTTGCTGGATGTCCCTGATCCCCTCCCCCTTTTTCTGCTACATGTGTTTGGGTGGTTTTAAGCCTCCTGAGAGGCATTGGGTACTGGTTACAGCTAAGTCTGGGGACTTCAACTGGGGTATGTTGATTCTCCTGATAGGAGCAAAACAGGAGGTGTCTGGCATTGGGGGCTCCTCCACTCAAGGTCAGACTGATCATCATATTCGGGGTCAGGAAGGAATTTTATCCCCTGGTCTGATTAGTACGGACAGGGGAGGAGGGGTGGGTGGGCTGGTCCTTCCTCTGTAGCAGGGGGTGTGGCCTTCTACCTGGGAATTTTTGAGCAAATATTAACAACATTTTATAGAAGCAGGATATTGGCTACCATGGTTCTCCTGCTTTACCTGTGGCATGTTAGGGTGTTAAGTCTATGTTGTGTCAAGGTTGATGGTAGTCTTATCTACATAAGTTTAGATTATGGTTTTATGGGATAGTTTGGATAGGGATGATCCTCTTTTAGGGAGGGGGTTGGACTAGATGACCTCTGGAGGTCCCTTCCAGTCCGACTTCTCTGTGATTCTGTGACTTCTGCTACTACAAATACAATAAAACCTCCACTACTTTTTACTACTTTCTTCTAACACTTACATCTTTCTTACTGATTGTGCGGTACTGTTTTGGAATTACATACAACCTTACAGTTGAGGAAAACAAAACTTTTTAAAGGAAGTTTTTGGACTTTTGTTAAATGTGATTCACTTCACGGGTGAATAAACAGGGAGGGAGTGGTTAAAGGAACTGTATCCACATGAAAATGAAACTTCTCCCCAGAAATATTGTACTCTGTATGGATTCAAAAACAGCTAAGCTTACTATTCTCAGTAGGTTAATATCCTTGAGTATGGAGAGGAAAATCCCTCACAACAAGAGAGAGAGAAAGCAAGCAAGCAAGAGAGAGTTGGTTTTTGTTTTCATTCTCTGTTGTTTGTGTATGCTTTTCATGCATGGAAAGATGAGACATTTAAAAATAGGGATTTTGATTGAAAAACCACAAAAACTATTAAGGAACTAAGGCCAGGTGCCATGATTTAAATTTCTTTCCATTCTTTTTTTAAATTGACTTTATATCAAATTGATGGTATCACTTTAAATTACTTACATGGCAGGGAGAGCAGGAAATGGAACTTAGGATGTTCAATCCTGAGTCTTCTGATTTAAATGGCAGATAATTCTACCATGTACAAACTCTACCAGGTATAGGCAAAAAGTATAAAAGTACAAAGTGGTGGAGCCTGACAGGCAATGAAACAGATATGTGGGAGCTCATTGCTACTCTGAAATGATGTTTTCTTAAAATCAAAAGAAATATCTCAATGAAGGGTATGGCTATGCCACAGTTAAATATGTGACTGCACTTACTTAGACATATTTGAGTTTGCTATAAATTAGCTCTCTTATTTACTGGTAACAAAGCAGTTTGAGCAATATATTTCCCTGAGAAGCCGGGGTAATATTTGGGCAATTATGTTGCGCTCAGCTTTATGCTGATGCAGTTTCAGTACACCATAATAACCAAAGTATTTATACATAAATTGTAGTGACTGCAGTGCATGCATAGCCCAAAAGAAGCATCTTTGGTCTCATGGCATAAGGAGAAAGACTTCTGCAAGGTATGTGATTGGGCAAATGTTAGCATATGCCACAATTTATAGTAACTTCTGGAGGTAAAATTGGAAACACTGGCTATAGAGTTATTACAAAATAATGGATAACATGAGTCACAAGTAGAACAAACTAATTGTAATGGTTTGTATTTTACACATTTCACATTGATACCTCTAATGAAACAAAGGTTTTGACTAAAAGCTGTATCACTTTGGAACAATACCTAGTATTTTTGAGAATGAGGTCCGCTGTTGCAGTGGAGCTACCAGGTAAGTCATCTTTTGATATATTTGCTTTGACAGGGGTTTTCTTATCCACTTTAGTAGTGGACTCTCAGTGACCGGCTATGCATGTAATACAATATGAAATTCAGAATAATGTATCATTTGGTCTATTGTCAAGGTGAGGGCTGACCTTAATCTAGATGAAGGCAGGAATCCTCCTGCAGGATTTCCCTCACATTCAATGCATGGATCAGGCCAGCTGTGCCCAGAGGTCTAGCATCCCCCTGCACATGCACATATGGTGACAGCTCAGATATATATACATCTAGCAGCTTTACCCATCTGCAGATGTCTCTGGATAACAGGTCTCAACTTCCTTAGCAAGGTCTTCAGGGTTCCCAAATTTCCATGCCTCAGTGCAGCAATCCTGGGAAGCCACAAGTTTATGTGGCTTAGCAAAACACAAGCTATGCTTTAAGCAAACAACCTATTAGGTTCAACGCATGGGAGTTTTAAAGACCTGTGATCTTTGAATGGTCAGATTACATGGGGTGATGGTATATTTTTGTCTTACACTCTGAATCCCTGTACCCCATTTTTCTCTGATATTTGGAATAAAAAGTGACTCCCTGCTAGTGACCTTGTGTTTTAGAACACAACCGCAAACTATTTAGTAAATGCTTAGCTTGCCACCTGAGAAAGCTGTCATTATATTTAAAATCTAGACAGTACATGTAATAAATTGCCCTCTTGTTAAATAAAAACTTAGTACTTAGATCAAGCTCTTATATTTTCATAAACTATTGTCCTTTGAAATAATTTTTTCCCACAAACAAAAGGGGTCAACACTGTATAGAGATGCAATTTGCATCTCCTAATGCCAGGAACTGTGACTTGCTCCCACCAAATAATAAAAACACATTACTATCACATAATCAGTGGTATTCGGTTTCAAGCACAGAATTAGTTCCTATCACTCTCCTCAAATTTTAGTCTAATCCAGAATAAACAGGTTAGGAATGGAAAAGGCAAGCAGATTTCTAATACACTGTAAAATGTTTGGGTGAAAGAGAGAGATTCTGAATCAGAATGCTGATGAAGGTGAGTTGTAAAATGCAGTAATATTTTTCCTGTTTGCTTACTTGTCATAGGTTAAATATTATTTAAGAATTTCAGTCAGGATTTTTTTCAAAATAAAATTTATTTTAAAAATATCTTCAGTTTTGACTTCTCATTAAAAATATATATTCCATTTTGAAGTGCTTTGATTTGGATATATGTATAGTACAGTACTAGTTAGTAGTTAATAACTTTATGTGTAATAGTTTAAAATGTGCCATTCTTTAAATGCAAAAGTACTGAGTTTTTAATCTGCCTAATAGCTATAGAGAACTTTCTCTTTTTGACAATTTTTGTTTCTGAAAATTTCCTACATAGACCTAATTGATATACATTTCAAAATATCCTTTAGTTAGCCTTAATAAATATATTTTCCTAAGTATTAGAGTATATTAGTCTTCACTTTGTCTGTGGTAATGACAGGCTGTGTCTACATGAGATGCTTACTGAGCAGTAACTCATTACAACTGAGCAGTAGCGTTGCTGGGCACAAACTGTGATGCAATTCTACTATGTAGTAGTAATGAACTATTGAGCAGTAGGCATCACTAGGCAGCAGTGCTGGGATGCTACATTGCAGTAATGCTCATTACTGTGCAGTCATTTAGTATTTGGTTATGCAAGTACTAAATTACTGTGCAGTAACAACTGTGCAGCAGGTATCTCATGTAGACATGGCCACAGCGTGCTAAATTACTTTTGAACAGCTATTTAAAAATAAACTACTGGTAATACTCATTTATTATTATCACTGTTAGAGTTGTTGCTGTTACCTTTGTCATTGTCATCATACCTTTTGATTCAAATTAATTCTGTTAGTTTAGTAGCCAAAATTTCTCCATCCAGTGGGTTCAGCCTCTTGATACTAATGTATTTGTCGCGGCCGGGGCCCCAGGTGGCAATGGGGGGCAAGTCACAGACTGCGCTTTGAGTGAAGGCACCAGCGATTCAGCTGATGGCACCAGCCCAAAAGCGGAGTGGATCCTGGGATCGTACAGGTCATTGAGATCGGAGTGGGGAGTGAAACCCAGAAGCATACAGGAACACAGGATTATATACAGAGGTGAGGATGGTGACCAATTGTGAAGACAGCAGTTACCTCAGCAACTGTCAGCATAAGCGGCTAGCTGCAGCCAGGCTACAGCAGCAAACTCGTAGTACTCGTTGTATTCGTAATGTAGCAGAGTGCCAAGTCCAAGGCAAACTCTCACTACACCGGCCTAGGGGTCCGCTCAGGCTCAGAGCAGGTGGTCAGTCTGCTCTGATGTCTGCAGCCCAAGGAACCACACGCTGCGTCACGCAGTTCCTTATATAATCTCTGGCAATCAGGAGCTTGCACTCGCTGAATATTCTGGAAGGGCTGGGCATTCTGGACCTGCCAGTCATGCCTCAGTGATGGATTCAGCCTAACCAGAAAGATCACGCCCACTTACATATCTGGGTAACTGTAAATGGGGTATACTGTAATCACCACATTAGTCACCACGTACATAACATTCAAACAGTGCAATAAACAACATGGTAATCAGTGCAATAAACAATAAAACAGCACAATAAGCAGTGCAACTAACGGTGCAATAATCTGGTGAAGGCATTTCTCTAAGCACAGTATTAACAGTTAGTGTAAGGAAATAATCATTTCTAATAGTCATTATGGAATAGGTAATACCAAGATGATAACATAGTTCTGAGAGACTGTCTTATCCTTTTATACAAAAACATCAGACTATTGCAATGTGATTAAGTAGGACCTGGTAGGGGAGCTGCAGATTAATAGTCACCTTGGGGACAGTGACCACCAATCAATTGAATTCACCATATGGTACAGGGTGGGTAAGATAGCTAGTAGGGTACAAGTGCTTGACTTTAGGAAAATTAACTTCAGTGTGCTTAGGAGTCTAGTCAATGATGCACTGCAGGATAAGGGTATTGGCGAGATAGGAATCCAAGGAGGGTGGTCATTCCTCAAGGAAGCGATCATTCAGGCACAGAGGGAGACTATATCAGTACGAGGGAAAAGGGGGAAAGGAGCCAAAAAACTTCCTTGGCTAAACAGGGAAATCCAGGGGAGCCAAAGGGCAAAAAAGAAGGTATATAGGTGGTGGAAGCAGGGGGAAGCTACCAAGAAGGAGTATATCTACTTG
This sequence comes from Caiman crocodilus, assembly GCA_030014935.1. Classification (NCBI taxonomy): domain Eukaryota; kingdom Metazoa; phylum Chordata; order Crocodylia; family Alligatoridae; genus Caiman; species Caiman crocodilus. The sequence goes on along the minus strand of JAGPOW010000261.1, from coordinate 32,650,654 downwards.
GCCCGCACTTGCAGGGAGGCAGTTAGGAAGGCCGAAGCAACTACAGAGCTGAGGCTGGCAACACAAATTAAAGACAACAAAAAGTCTTTTTTAGGTATGTATGGAGTAAAAGGAAGGCACAGGGCAGCATAGGACCCCTACTGAACAAGAAGAAGCAATTAGTGACAGACAGGAGGGACAAGGCTGAGCTATTCAATGAGTTTTTTGCCTCAGTGTTCTTGAACAGGGCTCAAGATAAGTGTCTTAATGGGTTTTCAGATGGGCATCAGAGGGACACCATCCTACCTGCTGTCGACACTGACTTGGTGCAGAGTCACTTGGATGGACTGGACGTGTTTATGTCAGCAGGCCCACATGAGCTTCATCCAAGAGTATGGAAGGAATTGGCCGGTGTCTTAGCAGAACCACTGGCATGGCTGTTAAAGTGCTTTTGGCACTTGAGTCAGGAAAAATAATGCAGCCGGGAAACCAGCATGGTGTCATAGCAGGTAGATCATGCCTGACCAATCTTGTTTCATTTTATGACAGGGTCACAAAATGCTTAGATGCAGGAGTAGAGGTGGATGTTGTTTTCTTGGATTTTAGCAAGGCCTTTGATATGGTATTTCATCCCATTCTCATAAATACATTAAAAGGCTGTGACATAGATGGTTACAGTCTGGTGGGTGGCAAATTGGCTTAGGGGGTTGCACCCAGAGAGTGGTAGTAGATGTGTTGGTATCGACCTGGAAGGACGTGGATAGTGGGGTCCTGCAGGGTTTGGTCTTAGGACCTGTACTCTTCAATATCTTCTTCATCAGTGACTTAGATGAGGCTGTGAAGTGTACTCTGTCCAAGTTTGCGGACAATAATAAATTGTGGAGTGAAGTGCACACTCCAGAGGGTAGGGAACGATTGCAGGCAGACCCGGACAGGTTAGAAAAGTGGGCAGTACACGATAGGATGCAATACAACAAGGATAAGTATAGAGTGCTGCATCTAGGGCACAAAACTATCCAGCACACCTACTGGCTGGGAAGTGACCCCCTCAGCAGCACAGAAGCAGAAAGGGATCTCGGAGTCATAGTGGACTCCAAGAACATGAGTTGTCCGTGTGATGAACTCATCAGCAGATGCATGACAGATCCAAGGAGGTGATGTTCCTCTCTATGCAGCACTGGAGTACTGCATCCAGTTTTGGGTGCCGTACTTCAAAAAGTATGTTGATAGACTCGAAAGGGTCCAGAGGAGGGCCACTCGTATGGTTAGGGGCTTACGGGACAAGCCCTGTGAGAAGAAACTGAGGGACTTGGACCTCTTCAGCCTCCACAAGAGAAAGCTGAGAGGTGATCTTGTGGCCGTCTACAAATTTATTAGGGGGACACAGCAAAGGATCAGAGATGCTCTGCTCACTAGGGTGCCTGTTGGGGTAACAAGGAACAATGGTCACAAACTGACAGCAGATTTAGGCTAGACATCAGGAAAAACTTTTTCGTGGTAAGGGTAGCCAAAATTTGGAATGGGCTTCCAAGGGAGGTGGTGCTCTCCTCTACCTTGTGGGTCTTTAAGAGAAAGCTGGATTGGCATCTGGCTGGGGTCATCTGACCCCAGCACTCTTTCCTGCCGAGGCAGGGGGCCGGACTCCATGATGTGTTGAGGTTCCTTCTGACCCTAGCATCTATAAATCAGCAAGCTAATAAACAGTGTTTCAGTTGCTCACTGCAGTAGAACATATTCCAGCATATTTTGGTTTACTAATAAACGTCATTATCTCTCTCTTGCAGATACATAAGGCTTTACGGTCTCCTTTAGGGTCTTTTGGATGTAGACACTTTCTTTCCTTCCACTACCTTCAGAAAATTCTTCGGTTACGAGAATGACAGTTGAGTGAGATTTATCTATGTAACAGGAGTAGTTAGTGCTCTTGGCAAAATATATTTTGTATTTATACTTGATCAACTTAATTTTAGTTGGTATCTTTGCAGGCTGTCATTCCATATTCAGCTATTGTATACATCTTTTTTCTCCTTAAACTATTTGTTTATTTAATATGTATTTGGGAATTATACATTGCTTTCCTCCAGTCCTGCTGATACTGATCAACTTGGGGCCTCCTCAGATGCTAGCAAAACTTGACTTTTGGTAGTCAAAGCTAATGGAAGCTCAAAAACACTCCCATCTCACAAGCTTCATGCCAGGTGCTAGTATATCTGGCTTTGCTGGTTCTATGCCACACGGTGATTTGCCACCTTTCAAGCTGGCAAAACATCAACTGGCTTGTTAATCCTGTTTAGCTACTCTGTTGTGACTGAGGAGTGGCACAAAAGATCTGTTTCAGGGTCAAGGATCTGGCCTAGTAATTAGTGTGTTGAATTAAATGTTAAAGATTTACATAGAAAACAAGTTCATATAGGAAAAAGAGAATGCAAGGGTAGGAAGAGGAAATCAGTGTAGTTTTTGCTAAGCTTCTGAATTTTTTTCATACTGTCTGAGAACAAAAGTATTCTTTGGCCTTTTTGATTTCTACTTAAATGTACTGCGACTGTGACAGCCCCTGTAAAAATTAAACAGCTTGCAATGAGTTCCACAATACTATCAGATCATGTATATGTACTACTTATGAGACAAATATAATCCTAGTATTATGACTGCACTTCTGAATGATATTGTGGTCCATATAGAAGGTGGCCCTGGACACAGGCAGATCCAGGATTTTATGCAGGGGGTGTGGGAGCAGTGACCAGTGTTGCAGGGGTGGCTGTATTTCCGCTCCCAGCTCCCCTTCCGCCCAGCCCTACTAAGGTAGGCAGGCAACACCATGGAAGAAGTAGACAGGAGCTTTTTAAAATCCTAAGGCAGGTAAGATTTCCCCTCCATCTGCTTTTGGCACCCACTCCCTTCCCTTCTGTGATTAACAACACGTCCCTTCCCTTCCCATTCCTCTCTGGCCTGCCATCTGTTGTATTTGGCTGACCTGGGGAGTTGGAACCTCCAAAGCCATTCCTGCTCTTTTCCAGCTCTGCTGTGTGTGAAGCTGGGCTCAGCTAGGTACAGCAGCAGCAGTGGCAGGGACAGGTGAATTTCCTCTACCTGAACCTTCTCCTGGGTTAGCAGGGAATGCCCGGAGAGACTGGGCAGGTAGGATCTGTCTGCCCAGAGCTGCTGTCTCCAGTTGAACTCTGCTTCCTGTATATTCTGGCTGAAGTAGGGCGGGAAAAACTCTGGAGCTCTTCACCCCCAGGTCAGCTCTAGACAGCAGGGAGGGGATGTGCTGTAGAGAATGGAGGAAAAGGAAGAGGGGTTTCATACCTGCTTTAGGGACTTAAAAAAAATACTGTCTTCAGCTGCTTCCTGTGAGATGATTTGAAGCGGTGATGCAACTGCTATTGGGATCCACCTTTGGGCCTGGATCTGAGACTGGCTCTCAGGTGCTGTTGCACCTGTTGCCTGTGTTCCAATCCAGCCTGGTTTATGCTTTAAATGAGTATTTTGTCCAGGGAGTATTTTGTTCAGGGCCTAAAGCTTGTAGAATTAGGGCTAGGGATTAACCTTCATGACTCTGTGATCAGTGAGAAGAAAACTATTATAAAGTGGAAAAACTTGATTTGTGTCATCAGAGTTGGTTATCATCTACTAGTTGGATGATCATTCACTAATTATGACAGCTCAAAGCAGTGAGCTCAAAGAATGAGAAATCTTTAGTTTGATTTGTAAACCATGTCATCTAACATACTGGGGCTAGATATTGTTTAACCAGTCATTTTTCAATACTTAATGTCAGTAATACTGAAATGAAATTCAGGGGGAGAGGGGAGGGGAGAGGGAAGAGGAAGGGAGGGGATGGCTAAAGAACTGCTTTGTATCAGGTAAAAAAATATTGCTGAAGAAAATAAGTGGTATTTTGTTTGGTTGTCTACTGGATTTGGCTGGTTGGATTCAGTTTCCAGTGTTTATGCTTTCTGTATGTTTATATGTTGTGATAGTTGCCCTGTAATTGGCTTAATTTTCTTTTAAAAAAAAAATTTAAAGGCAAAGGTAAATCCAGCAGAATGAATTCAGACAGGCTATGCAGTAAGTAGGTAAAGAATTTTTCATAACAAATGTTTAAATTGTTTTAATTTAGTTTATTTAAACCAGTGTGATTAATATTATCCTGACATTTAAAAGGTTGACTTCAGAAATCAGTAGTGATAAAAGAATATTATGCTGTCACTTATCCACACATCTTGTGAGGAAAATATGCAAAGTGAATTTAAAATCAGTGGGAAGAGATGTTGCTGCAGTAATATTAGAAGAAAACATGGAATCTAAAATGTTTGCAACCTCTTGATTCAATGTATACTTCAAAGGAAATAATTTGTTGATAGAATTACTTAATTTGTAACTCAAGGCTGAGGTTTAACATCATACTTTTACCACTGTATGCAATTCTAAGTGCTGCAGACAATGCTGGTATCTCAATTTAGTATAGTGTACACAGCATTTAAAACAAAAAGGACTGGATAGAGCTGATAACTGAAATCAAAATACCAAAGAGGGAACATATACTGCTGCTTTGTCTTTCTGTAAGGAGAGATACATCCCCATGTATGCTCTCTTTATAGGGATGAGAAGTTGTGCTGGATTGGTATATTTTTCTAGCATCTTGGCCTGCAGTACTTATTTTCCCAGGGACAGCAGGGTGCTTTGAAACACTTCTGACCTACATCAGAAAGATTTTATATAAATGATAGTGCCCAGCATTTCTGAGAGCGCAGAACCTACAGTGATTCAAGCTCTCATTTAGAATGTAATTATATGTAAGAAGTACTCCAAGAACCCTTTTTTTTTCAGGCAGCATTTTCTACCATCTATACCTTGTAGCTTTTCCAGGAGTAATATCTTATATATAGCATTACAATATCTCACTCTGTGCCAGCTAGTTTTATTCAAAAAACATTGGCTAGAACAGAGTCTTAGAAATTTAATTTGATTCCATAACTTCATCAAATTTAATTAATTTCCAAGTGACAGAGGGGTGGAACTTATACCTATTTGGGTGAAGCTATGTCAAAACAGGGACTCAGGTTTGGGAGGAGGGCAATACAGAGATAAATACTGGCCATGGGTTTTGTAGGTGCCTTTCTGATTAAAGCTTCTCAGGTCATATATTGAGGTCTCAAACGTATAACAGGAGCAGACAGTCCTATGCCAATGTAACATACTTCAATCTGGTATGGAATTACCGTGGAGAAATCGGGTTAAACCTCATGGCTGTGAGTTACCTTCATATCAAAGGTCTTGTATCCGGAGCTGTCCAATGTATCCATTTTTTATAGGCAACCAGGAGATTACCTGTTCCTAGTGATGAGGCATTGTAATAGCAAGCAGCTTCTAGTAGTACTTGCTTATCTGCCTGCCCTGGATTCTGGGATAATTTACAGAAACAGTTTAAATTACACTGGTATTAATGAGTCATGTGTTCAGATCCTCAAATACCCCATCTATAGATGTCTGGGTTACATTACCTTACAGCTAGCCCTGCCCACTTTAAAGGCAAGGACGCAATAATACATATGAAGACATTACTCCTATTTTACTCTTGCAGTAACAAAACAGATAACTGTGGCCTGCAGGATTTATGTGACAGGTTTCTGGCCTTTTACTATAAAACTACACCGTTATTGCTCCTATAATCCTTTATTGCACATCCAAACAAAATGGAATATTTAAATCTTTAGAATGTAAGTGTTAAATAATATTGTACTTTCTTTTGTATTAAATAGGTTATTTCAGAGGGAAAAATAATTTTTAAGCGTCTCCTACTACTGAATGACTTTTTGGGAAAAGAGAGGCACTGCAAGACTGAATTTTATCATATTTATTTTTCTTAATGTTATTCTTGCTCCTTAAGAAATTATGACAAACAAAAGAGGGAAAGAGGAAATGGAAAAGAAAAATTTCTGTGTATTGGTATTTCTAGCCCACTTTACCATGTGGTATAGATAGAGGTTATTCATGAAGAAGCATGCCTTTATATCTGGACCTCAGCTCTCTTCCCAGTCTAGGGTGACACCATTTTGGTTTGATGTATTCCCCTCTTACTACTTGGAAAAGATTTCTTATTACAGCTTATGATAGTAGTAGTATAACAGTTACAGATTCCAAAAAGGTGGTCAGTCTTAGAAAGGGAAAAAGAAAGCCAAGAAATAGAGATTTAATGAAAAGGTACATGGATAAAAAAGTAAAGACACTTTATGAAAATGGGGACACCAACTCCATAAATGGAGAATCAAAGCGTGTCTGAGTTGTGATCGTGGTGCAGTTTTTCAGACAGTGTAACACTTTGTGAATGATTGCCCATTTTGATCATTTCATGGCAATCTAAAATCAATCCATGAAGCTACCCCCAAAGCAGTCAAATAGTTATCAGATTTAGATATTAATCTATGTAGTCCTAAAATGTCATGTGAAAAGAAGAAGCACCATGCTTCTGAAGGCTGTTCAGGTTTCAGCCAAGTAAATATATTCACTGGTTTCTGAGCTGGTCTCTGTAGCAGTGCAACAAGGCATTTGTGGCATGAATTTATGGAAGTGAAAGCATTTCAAAGGCAAAGGTGTTGACTACTGATGAGATTTGATCTGAAGGTCCCTGAGGCATGACGGCACTTCTGTGTGTCTAATGAAGGGTGAAGTCCTGGTTTCATTAAAATCAGTAGAAGTTTTGCTACCGACTTTACTAGAGCCAGGTTTCATTCTAAATGTCTAGGAAGAGATGGCCAACTGTAAATTTCATCAAAATGTCCAATCTAGATGGCTTCTATAATCCAAATATTACCACATCTTTTTATTTCAAATCATTTTTATTTCTGTACTAAGTTTTAGCTTCCATAATAACTTCTGGGATCTACCTTACTACCATATTTTCATGCAAGTGAGCTAATTTCACAGTTCCTTTTGCACCTATTTTGGTTTTCATCCAGATTCTTTTATGCAGTACATTCAGGTGTTCTTCTTTTAATTTTGATCTCTTTGAGTGAAATTCTAGAGCACTGGTTCTCAAACTTTTACACTCAAATTACACGCAAAGCATGGCTTGAAAAATGCCAGCTGTTATCCTGCATTCATTTTTTGACTATGAAAAAATCATAGTACAATTCTTCTGCTGCAAAGAATTCAGAAAGACCACAACAGGTCAGAATGTTTCATCAGACATTTCAGGAGATGTTTCATTTGATAGCATCTGATGAAGTGAGCTCAGGCACATGAAAGCTTATATTATACATCTCTTGTGTAGTTAGCTATAATTTACAAGTCTATCCTGGCTTTCACCCAAAGGTTTTTGACACTGTGGCTTCCTTTTTGAAATTTCTGGGTTTATCTTGTGAATCATGCACTGTTGTTTGCATGGCTAACAGTACTAATACTTGATGGTACTTCATGGTACTACAGTACCTTGATTTAAAAAATTAGTATTCTAGAGCCATGAGCCACTGAAATTAATAGGAAATATGCCATTGATTTGAATGGGGCCAAGATGTACTCTCCCTCCAATATATATCTTCTACTTCCTTGACTTACATTCCTCATGGAACAAATAAGCAAAAAAAAAGGAAAAACAAGCAATCTGTTTTGCTTTTTTACATAAATAACAAGCAGCCACTGAACAAAAAATATTTTTTGACATCAACACATTATTAACTCTAAAGCCAGGAATACGATATTAGATTTTAAATATTTAATGTCGTGCTCAGACCAAAATGCAGTGAAAGCATTATATTGTAATAGAAACCTGTTCAATCCATAGTATATCCCTAATTTTTTGTCCCCAAAATTGATTGTAGTAGTAGATATCTATGTTTAAAAGAAACCTTTGTTTACCTTAGCCAAGTTTTTCATGAAGCTTATTAGCACACAAACTTCATGCCACTAGCCTTTGTTTGGCTTTCCTCATTCTTATATTAACAAATGATATGGAATGGGTTGTCAAATCAGGACCTTGAGGCAAATAACAAGTGACATGCTTTTTATGAAGAACAAAAAAGGACTGAATGACAGTGATGATAATGTGGGGAACAGGGCATTGAAATGAATTTAAAGATAATCTGGCTATTTCTTATGACCTTTTCTTTAACTTTTTAGTGTTTAGATTTGTTATTATGGATAGAAATAACCAAGATTTACCATAGGCTACAACTGCAGTATAATATTTAGAAAAGACAGAAGTATTTGCGGGAGATAACCAAATATTAGTAATATCCAGGAATCCTGCAGTACCTTTATAACTGTATTTACTAAGCACTCTAGAATTTGAAATGTCTATATTTCTTTTTAGCAGTTTTGAGATTTTTAGATTTGTAGTTACTACAGATGCAGTGACTTATCTCTTATTTTTCTATTTTTATACTCTGTAGCATGAATATCAAAGCATCTATCCTTATAGGATCTTCATGATGGTTAATAATTTTCTGTTTGGAATTAAACACATTTTATCTGAATCTATTCAATCTGAATCTAATTCAATCTGAATCTAATTTTTACTCATCACTATGTTGTTTTCTGTGTGTCTGCTGTTTTTTCCATAGGAATTGTTTGTCAAGGAGACAGTCTTTTCAATATAATAGACATTTTTTAGGATTTATGTAATAATGCCAAAAAAAATTGAGTCTGCCCTTTCAATATTTAAATTACAAATGGAGACAGAAACTGAAGCTTGTTGCTATAAAAGAAGTGAAGTTGGCTGGACCTGAGTGAACTTTTTAAAACCATGAGGGTACTAGATAAAATCTAACAGAAGCAAGCTCTTCATGTGTGTAGAGTTTAAATTTGTGCTGTACAATCTGAAAACTATAGATGGAGTGGAAAACAATGCACCCAGCTATGGAAGCTATCCTGGTCCATGGTTTGTGTTACCATCCTCAATAGCACATTGGATTCAGTTCTTCAGAACATTTGTTAATAATAGGTCTGGTAGATACTTTCTAAGAGGGGAGCCAGCATGGACCAAGGCAGCGAAAAGCACTGGGCAATGAAATCACTCACAGTGCATCTGCCAGCCTGAGGAGAAACAGAGAAAGCCCAGAGAAGGCCTTTGGCTATGTCAATATGGCATTAGAGGGAAGGGCAAAAACAAGTGGAAAGCAGCATAGACAGAAAAAGGAGAGAGTATGAAGAGGGCAGCTCTGAAAAAGAAATTGGAAGAAGGACAGGACTAAAGGGATAATATGATTGCTGGTT
>JAGPOW010000261.1:32565561-32637241 GCA_030014935.1 Caiman crocodilus | reverse complement strand
CCCCCCGCCACCGCACGCACGACCGGGCAAAGGGGCGGGCGGGGTAAGTGGGATACACAGAAGGTGCTGGTGGGGTCCATGAGTTGATTAGGAGTGAATAGTGGGGTCTCAGAGGGGTTTAGTTAGGTCTGGGAGGGTTTGATGGGATTAGGGGGGCTAGTGGAGTCTGTGGTAGATGGGGGGCTGCAGGGCAGGCAAAGAGACAAGGGAGCAAAAGTGGAAAACAGAGAGCAGCCTAATGAGTCATCAGTTAAGCAAGTAGCTGCTCATCCACAGGTACTCTCTCCCTTCTAGCACAGGACTTCATTGTAGAATGGGTAGTGGGTTTGACAGGCTTTTTATATGATCTAACCTCCTGCTAACCTCCCTGAACATCTGTACGTACCCCTACTGTCAGAGTCACATCTCCTCAATGAGCTGACAGTTTCACTATACTGCTTGTTTATTTTGCAGGGGTAATATAGATCAGAGAGAATGAGATGGATTATATCCTAGCTACCTCATCAGTAACAGAATTGCTAACAAAGTTCTGGTTGCAAAATGATTTGTTAAAAATGCATGTGCTAGAAAAGACTGCTTATCTTTCAAATTGCAAATTGACTTTGTAGGCCAGGCAGTAAGGGAAAAAAGTAATCTCTTTTTATGTGTAGAATGGGCATATTTGGTGTGTAAATCACAAAGTTAATAGACATGGAGCTCCACAATGATGTTTTTATAAAGTCACCTTAAAGATTGGAAATACACTTGTAAATTCATGCTTTAATGTGATGCTGTTGTCAATGTTTCTTTTTTACTTGGGACAGTCTCTTTTTTCCCATTTCCAGAATCTTGGTTAGTTATATTTTTGGCTTGAAGTGTGGGAAATGAGTAGTGTTTTCATTGCTGTTCCTCTGACAGAGGTGTTGGAGATGTGATACTTGATTCTTTGGTGTTATGCACCTTGTTTAATTATTTATACTGATGCAAACAAAGTGACTATAGCAAACCAAACCAAATGATCTGGCTTAGAAACCCAGACAGCGCTGCCAAAAAATGAGGAACCTACTCACAGAAAGGATTATTTATTTTGGTGCACTCATGTAGAAATTAATTTTGGTCATGTGGTGCATACAGTTTCTCTGGCAGAAGGGAATATAAAAGTTTGAATTCATTTTTCATTTGGACATGCTAGTATAAATTAGAATTCAATATTCTCAGACAGGAATAAAGAGCATGGCCTACCAAAGTGCAACATATACAAGTCCTTAACTGAGAATTTCTCTACTTCGTTTGGAAGTATTTACAAAACTTAATACTACCTTTCTCAATGCATGAAGTGTTAAAGAACAACCAAATCCTGCAATTTAAATAATTAATTGTTTTACATTCATATTTGGCCCCACAACTTATTCCTTATACAAAAATTAAATAATATAAAAAAAAAATGTGTCCCCAGGAAGAGATCCTGGAATAAAAGTGAGAACCTCTCTAAGGCCTGGTATAGACATTATGTTTTTACTGGTACAAATGCTTGGAAACTGGTTTAAACCTATAACAGTTCAGAAGTTTGGCGTGTACAAACTGGTTTAAAAATGGTGGAAGATAGACCTGAATCGATTTGTACTCAAACTTAATAGATTTAGGTTAGACTGGTGCATTTAACTTCTGTACTAGATCCCCTATTGATTCAAGTTAAGTCAGTGTCCTCCAGCTTCCCAGACTCCTCCTCCCAGTGAGGCCCCATCCTTCTCACAGTGAGGTATGCTAGCACTTTCCCTGTGCTTACTTGGCTGTTGTGGCCAAGCACCAGCTGGCCCCATCCCTGGGATCTTACAAGGCTGAGTCAGCACAGTGGCTGATGATGACTAAGGCAGAGAGAAGGGGCACTTAGCTTCCCCTGCAACCTTAGGACTTCCACCATTCACAGGGTCATGGAGGTCCCTGTGTGGTTGTGTGGGAGCTAACTGTGCGAATGCACTAATGGACAGTAGAATAGTCCAGTGGGAATTAAGCATCACTTAAAAAGTGTTCATCTGTGCTAATGCACAGCAGCACTGATTACGGTGCATTGTTAGTACCTATTACTGGAGGTGAACTGATATATTGGTCATATATTGGATTGGCACTAATAAAAGGAAAATTAACACTATTGGCCATCAGCCTTTTTTGGCTGGTGTAGATGAGAATGTCACTGATAAATGCTGCATGCATATGTACAGCCACAGCATGCACGCAAGCAGGAATGTAGGCTGACAGCTTGGAGAGCAACATCCTGCAGGTAGTCTGTGGTGGGGAGGGAGCATGGGGCAGGCAGATTGAGGCCCCCAAACTGAGGTAGGGAGTAGAGCTGGGGTTTGGGGAGGGCCTGCTCAGCCAGGGCAATGAATACAACCCCAGGGTAGGATGTGGGACGGATCTGCAGCCAGCTTGTCTGGGGGGCACAAAGGGGTGGGGAATGGGGTGGCTTTCCACCGCTGCATACACTCCTGGGGAGGCATGGGGTGCGGGCTTTGGCAGGCTGTGGGCTTGGGGCTGGGGGCTGCACTGACTTCTTCCCAGTAGGGTGGGGCTGGAAGCAGGACAGTCAGTGGTAGTAGTGCTTGGAGGGGTAGCTATGGGGGGAGCTATGGGAAATTTGGGGGTAGCTATAGCCCCCCCCAGAACCTCCTCCATTGTGACCTCTGCTTGGGGCATGCCACTCTGCTGCCTTTTCCTCGGGAGCTCTGGATCACCTGCACACCCCCTGCCCCCCCTGAGGGAAAGTGGATATGAGCAGGGTCTGCACTAGGGGGGTGGCTTGGGGGGCTATAGCCACCCCAAAATTCCCCGTAGCCTCCTGTATCCACTCCTCCCAGTGCCACCATTGCCCCCTGTCCTGCCCCCTCCTGCCCTGCTTGCAGCCCCAGTCCAGCCCCCAGCCCTGCTGGGAAGAGGGTGGTGTAGCACTTAGCCCCAAGCCTGCATTGGGCAGAGCTGCCTCACCCCGTGCACAAATCTGGTGGGCACATGCCCTCCATGCCTCCCCAAGGGGTGCACACAGTGACCCCCTCCCTGAATGCCCCAGACAAGATACCTGCAGCTCCATCTCTTTTCTAGCCACAGGGTCCCATGCTCCCTCACTCACCATAAGCGGGGGCCTCAGTCTGCCCACCCCATGCACTGTCCCTTTCCTATATCCCTCCCTCCCCCCACAGACTTACAGGTAGGGCACTGCTCTCTAAGCTGCTGGGCTGTATTTCTGTAAATTGGCTATTGAATCAATATTGGCCAATATAGCTGGTTATTGGTTAAATAGCTGGTTAAATTAGCTAGTAGTATTGTCCAAGAAATGTTTATCAGTGCACCCCTAATTATTACAGGTACTAAAGGCAATGCTCAATAATTACATTGTGGCAATGAATGCGTAGGCACACACAGTAAGAGTAATTTTTCTTTATCAATTGTATTACGTTCTGCACCAACTATGATAAAATATATGAAGCATAGATTTGGGGACTTGTTTGTATACTGTAAAGAATAATGAAAATTCAAAATGTTACTATTGAATGTGTTAAAAATGGTGTAACTTAACAGTCAATATACAATAGACAGATATCATTTGTAGAGGAACTAGAGGCTGTTTTTGTCTCCTTTAAGCGTTAACAAAATCTATGCATGAGATTTTTAAATTTATTTGTCTCAACCTTAGCTCAGTAACGTACTTTATGACTGTATCCATGCAAATCAATAGAACACATTTGCTAATTCCAACACAAGTAGAACACATTATCAATATATGAGAGATTATTATTAATTTTAATGCACTACCAACTAGTGTTCTTTATCTATTACATGACTAGTTTTCTTACCTGTAAATCTGGGTTTTGATTTGAGAGACTTACTGAATCAATTTTTAGCATCCTTAAGCTTATATAGTAAAATATATTATTTAACTAGATTAAAAGGGATCATTAATATGAATGTAGGGTTTTTCTTGTAATTTAATTCTTTACAGTTTTCATAAGCTCAGTTCAAATCACATGATATTGTTTACCCAAAGCCTAATTTTTTTAAATCCTAAAAATAATTGAACTTGGTAAGTGGAAGGAAAGCATAGCAACTCAGTTTCTAGAGTACTTTTTAAAACTCTACTTTTACATTTTTAAAACTATGAAATACATTTCCCCTGTTGTTAACACACCAGAAATCTGTTTCGGTTTTTAAATTGTTGATGGCCTTTTACTAGTTAGAACATGATTATTTTTGTTTGTAAGCTTCTCACTTTTCAATATATCATATAAAAAGCAACAGTTAGCACTGGCCAGTGAGCAACACTTATATCTGTACATGTTAGAGGATTAAAGAATGCATATTAATTCAAAGAACGAAAGGAGTATTCCTAAGACAAATGATAACAAAATAATGAATTTATTAATGTGTGTTGAGAAATTCTCACCAAATTTTAGCTGATGTTAATTCTTGCCATGCCAGCTGAGTACATTTGGGCTGATGTCCAGTGCAGAGTGAAAGCAATTTTTTATTGTTGTTAAGTAAAATATGACATTCTTTTATACCTTAATATTATAATAAATATTATATTAAATTGGGTTAGATAACTAGATATGTCTAAATTCCAGGTCTCTCCACCACCATTATATGTATACACTGTATACTTTAACAAATAGCAACACATATAGGTGGCAGATGTTCTGGCTTGATTTTTCTGGCTCTTATTATTCTACTGCATTGAAGTATATAGTGACAATAATTATTTGCAAGCTTTGCCTTTTACTCTTGCTATATTAGCCCATTTAAATATTTGATGCAGAAATTAAGAATTTTTTCTGAGTGCAGGCTTGAAACTAATCTCCCCTTCCTGCACTGACTAGGCTAAGCACTTGGCAAAGTGCTGTCCCACAAACACTCCATTTTGAACATCACCCTTCCATTTCCCAGTTTTCCACCTAGATTATTAACATTAGTGCTTATTTTCATTAGGCCTGTGCGAAGCGGCCAGTATTCACTTCAGATTTGGATTTGGTTGAGTTGGGGGACAACGATTCGAATCAGTGTCCCAAACTGATTTGGCTGAATCTGATTTGGAGATTTGCCCACCGCCAAATCATCCGAATCTCTGAATCAAACAGGCCCCATCCCCTACCTGCTCTCCCAGCCAGCATCCCAGCTCTTTGGGGGAAAAAAAAGCCCCGTACTCTCTAGTTCCTGCCATCCCTACTGCTCCCCATTGCCCCACACTGCGTGTGGGGGGGGGGAGTTCTGCCATAAGCCTACAGAAGCCCCAATGGCTGGTGACGCAGTTAGTGAGTGTGGCTTTTTATTCTTTTTTTAAGAGCTGGGAGGCTGGGGCCTGGTGGGCAGCCATTGATGGGGATGGGAGAGTGGGCAGGGGTTGGCAGGTGCTAAGGGAGTCTGGGGGAGCTGGCAGGGGATGGGTCCTGGCAGAGGTCCCCCCATGGTCCCCTCCCCACCCCTCCAGCCCCCCCGCCCCTTACTTACTGACACAGATTCCAGGTCCAGCTCCCTGCAGCAGCAAGTGGGGATTGCCTGAATCTCTAAATCACTCTGAAGTACTCCAAATCTTTTCCAAATTAATTCAGAAAGCTTCAAATCAATTCAGACCTTTTTATTGGTCTCCTGATTCAATTCGGATTCAGAGATTTGGCTGCCAAATTGGGCCATATCCCCTCCAAATCAAATCAGCACCCAAAGCTTCACACAGCCCTAATTGTCACATGTACTGAAGTTGCTAAGAATTGCCTGGGTCTGCTGCTTAATTTCCCATGGGTCACAAAACAGCCATCAGATGATAAATTTCAGGAACTTGTACTGCATTTGAACCTTTCTTCTGACTCTGTGTGCATGTGCTTCAATCCATCTTCAATTACAAAATCCAAACTTTTTTATTTAGCAAGGCCTCCATCTGATTGAGTATAGAGGATGCATGGTACTCAGGAAATGAGGCAGCTGGTCAATCTTATCTTCATTATCTTTCAATTAGCAGTATTTAATTTAGCCATCCAGTTTCCTGATGGGAAATTTTTCTTTGTGGGTGTTCCTCACCATAGAAGTGAATGCACTGCAATTCAGTTATCTCTATGGTGACAAGGGAATTTTCTTGTCTCCATTTTACAGATAGGAAAACTGAGACAAAGACACTTGCCTGAGGTAATTTTGTCTACAGTGACAATGGCAGAATCTGACATAGTACATAGGATCCCTTGATTTCAAACTCTGGGATCAGGAGCCTGACCTGATTTGGTTTTCTCTACTTCCATAGAAGAGGTGGATGAGTCACTGGGGCTATGTGCTGGTTCAGAGGAGAGTAATTTTGGGTGAGGGCCAGCTCAGTCTTCACTTCCCCATATGGAAGCATCTGTATGCTCACAGGTTCCTGGTGGAGAGTATGCTCTTTTGGCAGCAATATTACTCCAGCTGTTTAGAATATTCATCTCCAGACACTATACTGGCAACTTGCCACAACCTTGATGGCAATGCAGACAACAAATGGCAACTGTTTTCAAAAGTTTATAGTTTCATAATTAGGGTTGGAAGGGACCCAGGCAGATCAGCTAGTCCGACCCCCTGCCATGGGCAGAAAAGGATGCTGCAGTCAAGTGACCCCAGCTAGGTGGCTGTCTAGCCTCTTTTTGAAGACCCCCAGGGAAGGGGAAGCACCACTTCCCTTGGAAGTTGGTTCCAGCTCCTAGCTGTCTTGACAATGAAGTAGTGCCTCCTTGTATCTCTCAGTCACACCTGAAAAGAATGTCATGGGGCAAAAAATCAAATTTTCAGGGTTTTTGCCATGACACATTTCAAAAGCTGCTGCAAACAGTGAGGTGGTTAGAGCCTCTCAAAAAGAGATTGAAGGAGTAATTTATAAATGATGATAGTTGGTCACTTAAATGTAGTCAAGAGGTGCTGCAAGTCCCCTCTATGTACTGTGCAAAGTAGTCAGAAAAAGTTGTTAATGATAATAATAATGATGATAATATCCTGAGTATTTTTATCTGTATAATGTTCAAAATATGTAAGAACTTCCTAAAATGGATTGTAGGGCAAAGGCTTTTTCTAACAAGAACCAATGACAGTAAAATTTAGGGTGAAGTTACATGTTACACTTAGACAATACCATGGGCACTTAAAACATGAATATCTGTATATTAAATCTTGTTAACTTGTGCTAATGGCCTCTGAGCATCTCAATGTGAGGCCATTTCAGCAAGGGGTAACTTTGGCCACATTTCCCAGCTTTTGTTAGAGTAACTTCAGTCTGCTCTGCAGAGATAAAATAAGCAATTTACTGTTCTCCAGCACCGTAGGGTGCACTGCCTAGCCCTTCTCCATGGATAAACTTTGCACCCTCCTGAACTCTACTGCTCGAAGGTAGAGCTGCCCGGGAGCAACCAGTGCAAGTTCCAGGAGGGGAGTTGCAGTAGCAGGAGCATGGAGCTGGAAAGAAGAGAGGCAGGGAAAATGGGGGCTGTGGCTTCCTTTTTCAGGCCCATGTGTTCTTGTTCTAGGATTGGAGAGAGGGCTTTGCTACAGGGAGCTCTCCACCAACCCAGCTCCTTTTCCTCCCCTCTTCTCCCCTCCCCTCTCCTCTCCTCTCCTCCTTCCTGACCCACTACACCCCTGGTCTCCGACCCCTTGAGGATGAGCTGCTTCCAGTTATCCCACCTATCTAAAGCAGGGATAGAGCTCAGGTATCATTGTCCTTAGCCATGGCCTTGATCTCTAGTCCTCTAGTGGCAAGTCAGAGCTGTGAAGACAAGAAATGTTATTAACCCTTAGGCTAGGTACAGACATTACACATAAACTAGTTCAAGTGATCAGAAACTGGTTTAAATCTGTAACAGAACAGACATTCAGTGCACATAAACCAGTTTGAAAATGGCTGAAATAGGTTTGAGATAAACCTGGTTGAATGTCGTGTCAGACTTAACTGATTTTGGTCAAACCAGTTTATGCATTGTCTGTCCTAAATCCCTTCCTGCTTTAAGTTAAACCAGAGTCCCCAAGAATCCTAGCATGCTCTTTGGGCTGAGCTTTGTGTTCCACAGCAGAGCTGGCCCTGACCCCTTGCTCCATGGCTGGAGCTCCAGCAGAGACTTGCAGGCACAGGAGGGTATGCCTGGCTTCCCCCTGCCCAATCACCCCCCTCACTACTTATGGCTCAAGGAGGGATCCCTCTCTCCTCTCTCCCATACCACAGACCATAGCCAGCATGTGGTATGCTAGCTAATGCTGAGAGGTGTCTCTGTAAGGCAGACAGGACAAAAGCAGACAGGACAGTGTCCATTTAGGGCTTTTTTGAGCTAACAGATAGCTAGTAACACCCTTTTTCCATTCCTTCCTTGGAAAAAGTTGTTTAAGAGGAGCTTGAAATAAGGAAAGACATTTTTTTTTGTTGATGGGCAGATAAATGCTTGGTAACTCCCTGCTGAGTAAGTAAATTCTAGGTAAATCCTTGCTGACTGAGGGGTGTGTGTGGGGGGGAACCCCTCCCTAATCATAACATGCTGCTGGGGCCTGGCATGGCTCCCGCAGAGCAGAACTATAGATGAGAAGGGAGGGCTACTGTAGTGCCCCCCCCAGTTCTAGCCTGAGCCACTGCAGGTGTGTTCCTGCATTTCTTCAGTCCAGAGAGGATGTCTGTATGGTTACAAACCAGTTTAACTTAGCCAGCTTAGACTAACCTGCAGAGATTGAATCAATTCAGGCTCAGGCTTTTTGAATGTTTGTCCCTAGCCTTGATGTGTGACTGCTTATAAATTTTCTAACTTCAGCACCACTTAACATTCCACAGATTTAGTGTGGTCTAAGTGTAACATATAACTTCACTCTTAGATGGAACATAACAAAAGGAGGCAAGAAATCTGTTAATTTAGGGCCACCAAGTATTGTGAATATTTGGTGACTTCAGTACATGCTGTACTGTATAGGAAACAAGCTTTATTGTTTTCATTTCAGTCAAAGAAAGAATCTTTTAGGACGGGTGTGAATGAGATGAAGATGGTGGCTTGGCAAATAGGTTTTAAGAGGGTATTGGTGTAAGTATTGGTGTCAGTCTGAGAAAGTTGCTAGAAAGACAACAATCAAGATGAAGTCTGTAGTTATGGCTTTTGGCTGAGAGGAGTGATTTTTAGTCCCTGCTCCCAGACTGGGTATAAAATTTACTTTAGACAGTGATTGAGGAAATTAAGAAATAATTCTGATAGCAAGCACTACAAAACAGATCTCCTTATCAACAGAGGGCTCTAACAGCTAGGCTACAGAGTCAGAGTCCCTCTTGCAACACCTAAATTAAAGGTGCCTAAAATGGCATTCTGAGTCTTACCCGTATTGTTTCCAAAATGATTAGCAGACATTCTAAGTGTGATGCAACCCGTTGCATCATTTGTCAGGTCTGTCTCACCTTCCCACACCACATGGAAAATGTCATATTCAGAAGAGAGACTCCCTGACATTTTCTGTAGATTAGAGAAAGGCATGTGAGTTGAGAGCCCACAAGTTTTGGCTGTATTCTTTCACTAACTGCTATATAATTTTTTTGTGCACTTGTTATACTTAATCAAGGTGTTATTCCTATTCTGTGGGAGAGGCATTATTTACTTACTGCAGAAGGTCAGTGCAGATCTAGCTGGAACAGAACCCTAATCTTGCCCATTTAATCACACTACCTTTGAGAAAAAGCAGATTGACTTTTATTAGTGGATGGTAAGGATTTGCAAAATCCCAGAAAAGATGACAAAGTCATAAGGGAAATACAGAGCGCCCAGGTGAGGGACTAACAATACAAGGATGGGGGGGAGGTCAGGAACGCACCTAGGTTACATAAGATACAATGTTAGCCAACTAAGCACAGGGGTAAGGGGAGTAGGGAGGGGGAAGGGAGGGGGGGGGTTTCACGACGCTGAGAGAGAAAGAGGATAGAAACACACATACCCGTGACAATGGTTCGCGATGGAAAAGAAGTAGTCGGAATGGTAAAGAGTCTCAGTTTATACTCAGTCTTTCGCAGGGGTCCTCTTCAGGTGACGTAGGGTCGTCGTCGTCGTCGTCCGTGGTTGATGAATCCTCTTGAAGCGAAGGTCCGTCTGGTGCAGAGGGGGGCGGGTTCAGGTGGCCCCCTCTGGGTCTGGTCCGGCAGCTGGTCTCCTGCTGGGGGCCGTGTATTGGTGGTGGCCCGTGATGTGCTCGACGTAGATGTCGCGGGACCACCGGGAGGTGTCGGACACCATCAGGCAGCGCATGAGCTTGGCGTAGCGGCGGGAGACGCAGCAGGCGTGCAGGACGCTCTCGTTGCTGGGGTCCCAGCCGCTGAGCGATCCCACGATGAGCGCGTCGACCGTCACATCGTACCCGCGGCTCCTCAGGGTGTCGGCCAGTGAAGCGTACTTCTCCCGCTTGCGAGCCCGGGCGTCGGTGAAGGCTTGGCGCTGGTTCTCGAACGGGATGGTGATGTCCATGATGGTGATCTTCTTGGCCTCCTTGTCGGTCACCATGATGTTGGGGCGCAGCTGGCTCTCGCAGTCCGGGACGGTGCAGTTGACGGAAACCTGCCCCGCTGCAGCCGGGATGGCTCACACCAACCGGTCCTGGACGGCGTTGTGGTGGAGCTGCCAGGCCCTGGCGTGCAGCCTGCAGCTGCAGACCACGTGGGGGAGAGTCTCGGACGCGTAGCCGCACCGCCGGCACCTCTTGTTGCGGTGGCCAAAGTGGACAGCCCCGTTGAGAGGCAGGCAGTTGAGGCGGGCGCGGTGGACGAAGCACCAGTTCGCGAAGCGCCTGAAGCTCCCACTTTGCATGAAGTGGTTGCTGGCGTCCCACTTGGAAGTGATGTCGAAGACCTTGCCCTGGTCAGGTTTGGCCCTCAGGTCGCCGGCGTACTTGTTGCGGACAGCGTCCTTCGGGAACCTCTCCAGGAAGGTCCTCATGCGGGGCATCATGGTCACGAAGTCGGCGTGTGGGGCTGGCTGCAGGGAGACATTGTTACTTGCCTGTGCTCTTATCAGGTCGTTCCTGTTATTGAGAAGGTAGCCCAGAAAACCTGATATACAGCTGCTTGGGGTCATTCCCAGGAGTTGTACAGCCCACTGGGAAAGTGCTGCTCCCTCCATTGCAGGTTGGTCTACATACAGGTTGCCTCTTCCCCCTATTCACTTTAAAGCTGCAAAGAAAAATAATCTCTGTGCTGTGGACACTGGAGTCAAACCTTACTGTTGACACATGGGAAAAATATACATTGTATATATATTTATCTTGTAGAACACGTATTTGTATGCAGTATTTAATTCATTATGGATTAACTCAGGGCTGTCCAACTGGTGGTTAGAAGGGTTAATAAGCAGCCTGCAGGCTCCTTCTGACCACTGCTACTTCCCTGGATTCCTGCTGCTATGGAAAGCCTGGTTCTCCGAGTCCCTCCTCTCTTCTCTGGCTTCTGTTTGCTGCCCCTTTTCCTGGGGTTTTGGTGGCCTGGAGAGAGGTCTGTGCAGTTTATACTTTGTGTGTGGCCAAGTAGAGGTCCCAGCTGCCTTCAGTGCCCGTACAGCAGAGGGAGGCAAATTGGTCTGCTCATGAATCCAGAGAAAGCTGGGTTGTCTGTGCTGCTTGCGTAGCCAGGAGACGAGTGAACAGTTTGACAGTTTTTGGAGGATATTAAAGTTTCAGAAGGTGGTACGGTGCAGAAGGGAAGGTTTTGTAATTCAGGCACCAGCAGAGCTGAGTTTAGTTAAATTTTTCTTTTGAATTTTTTTTTCTTGCCACTATGTATCTTTGTAAATAAAGTCAGTGTCAAGGTACCTGTAGCTCTAGTGGAGATTTAAAAACTATTATTAAGATGTAAAATAATAACATCATATGCAGATTTTTATTACATGCAAATTAAATATACAAAATGTAACATCTATAAACACTCTTCTAATTCTCTTCTCTGAGGAAAAAGAGATCTATTTTAAATGTTTGTATGTGGTAGTCCTGGAATTTGCTATTTGAAAATATTGTCATAAAATAGACACATATACAACAAAATATTTAAGAAAGTGAATAGTTTATAGTAGTACTTATAGTTAAACATATGCATTGACTATTTTGGGCTTTTTTATCCTTAGAAAACTTGGCTGATCATAAAGGTGTTTCTTCTGTATTTGTCTCAAAAACACTGCATCAGAAAGTATGTGTGTCACTTGCTGCTTTAGTCCGGTACATTTGTTTGCATTCTTGTAAGTTAATTATGTAATACTGGTCATAGCTATACTTTACTGGCATCCATACTGGTATGCCATTTTAACAAAATGTACAAAAGCTATACTTTTACCTGTATATCTTCTTGGCCACAACACTTCTGACTAATGAAACAAGCTTTACCAGTAAAACTGAGGTTGTGTCTATAACTGCATCTATATTACAAACTGTTGTTGTCATGGCAATTAGGGATCACACCTCCTCTCACCTCTGATCAAAATAAACACCTATTCACGTACCCCATACCTCCAAATAAGAAGTGCAACTTGTTTTTGGGAAGGCAAAATGAAGAAGCAAGATTATTCCAGAGCATAGAGCAAGAATAAAGTTTAATCTTCAGCTCACTCACCCTCCTTTACATGCTCAGGGCAAAGCTATGATCTTGATCCTTTCACAGCTGGATTGTCAGCAGCTCTTGCCTGCCAAAAGTTAAAATTGTAGCTCCAGCTGATTCTGCCTAGCACTGGACCCCAATGGATCTGGGTGATCTAGGGTTTTAAAAAACACTAAGTGTGCAGAGTTGTGAAAGAGGAGGGGAGAGACCAGGAGTTGCTAACAGACCAAAGAATTACTGGTTAAGGGAAACCATTACTTCCTATTATTACTTGATTAGTAGAACATCAAGACCATTAAAAAGGGAAAGGGTTATTAACACCTGTGAAGTAAAAAGCAGTTAGCTAGAATCAGGTAAATTATAATGAACCCTGAAGTCAATTGACTCCATTGCTACTGCCAGAGAAATGTTGCTGATGCTGCTGAGCATTAAACTAAGATAGGCATGACAGCACGATGGGACCCCACTTTGGATCTGTTATTAGCAGCAAGTTAGGACTCAAAACACATCTCGGGGTTTACTGGGAGAGGAAATTACATCAGCCCAAGTACTAATTTACTTTTCTTGAAGATTAATTAATATACAAAGACAATATGCATTTAACATTTATTAAGTACAAAAATGTGGCAAGTAATTTAATAAATTAGATGACAGTCTCATCTTTTGGCTGACTCTCTTGTCCTCAGGATGAATAAACCATCATAGTTCAATTAAAGTCAAATGGCATATGACCTACACCAACTGATCATAGAGTCCTTCAAATCATCACTTTGGTAAATTTGTTTTCTCTCCTTTTGAAACATTTCCTAACCCTTTTTGACCTAATCATGTTGAAACTGAATTGGAAAAAGCAAGATGTTCTGATAACTTGTAAATCATCAGTCCTGGAAAAAAACTATACGCAGTTAGAAAATCATGGCTCACATCATTCTATTGTTTAACTTCAACTTGTGAGTAGGACTTCTGCTTCTGCTGACACCCATTTGTGTTTTTCTTGTGTTTAAAGAGGATGGTAAAGATGTGGAGCAGTCCTATCAGTTAATTAACATGCAGCATAGTAATGTAGACAACCTTATACTAACCCCCTGGTGGAAGAATATCCTTCGAAATGAAGGAGTGCAGTAGTGAAACTGATTTCCATTCTGGGACCCTCTTTTTCCTATTTGAGACTTTTGTCCCCCTCATTGTAGACTAGAGCTGTACAAAATTTTACTGGGTGTTTTGTTTCAAAGCTGTTTTGACATGTTGCATCCTTGAAACAGCAAAACTGAAATGATACAAAAGGCTTCGAAATGACTTTGAAATGAAACAAGGGCACTTGAAATATTTCAAAAGTTTCAGAACGTTTCAAGTTTTGAAACTGGGCTTACTTATTAGCTTCAGCTCTGGTACCAGGCAGCACTAGCAGCCTCCTCTCATCCAGCACATAGATCCAGGGGCCCGCACCTCTGGGAGGGCTGTGGGACTGTGCTGGACTCCTCCTGGGTGTGCAACCCTGGATCTGTGTGAGGAGGTTGCCACTGTTTCCTGGGACTAGTGGCAGCAGCAATCTTCCCCAGTGCTGGGCACGGGCTGTGCCCAGTGTTGGTCCCAGGCAACAGTGGCAGCCTCCTCTCATCCGGTGTGCAAATCCAGGGGTCAGACCCCTGGGAGGTCTGTAGGGCTGTGCTGGACTCCTCCCAGGGATGTGGGCCTCCAGATCTGTATGCCGGATGACAGGAGGCTGCTGCTGCTGCCAGGGACAGCAACCTTCCCTGGCAGCAGCAGCAACCTCTTCTCATCTGGCATGCAGATCCAGGGGCCACACCCGCAGGAGGGCTATGGGGCTGTGCTGGACTCCCCCTGGGGTTGCACGCCCCCTGATCTGTGCATGGGATGAGAGGAGGCTGCTGCTGCTGGCAAGTGTCATGAGTTTTGCTTTGGACAGTTGGGGGTGAAGTTTCCTAGAAACCTCTGCGCCTATCTTCTTGGAACTTGGCAGGCTTCATGCCCTCAGAAGAAGCTACCATCCCTGCAATTTTCAGGCAAGAAATGACAAAATTTTAGGCATTTTTATGATTCCCCATTATAGCCTGTGGGCAAAATGGCGAAATACACCGAAATAGTGAAACATTGTCTTTTCGAAAAGGCGAAACAGAAATCAAAACAAAATGTTACTGTTTTGCACAGCCCTATTGTAGACCTTCTCTTGTTTTCTGGGAAGGGCAGGCTAGTTGGGAATCTGTGTGTGTAGAAAAAAGCAACAAGCAGTTTATATTTTTTATATGAATTTTACTTACTTCAGTGCAGTTACAATGAATTTTGCTGCTGAAAACAAAATCACTGGTTATTGTTCTTAAGAACCCAGACTCATATATGAAAGTCTTTTTAATAGAATTTCATTTGAAAAGAACAAAGTAAAAAATGTGACTAAACAGTGTCTGAGAAACAGTTGCATTCTATAAATGTTAGTTGAAACCTGCAGCTTGCCAAAGTTGTTATTCCTAAAGCATGTCACATTTGCCAGTTCTCCATTGGCTTTGACAGAGGGTGAAGTCCTAATCTAAAAAAACTGGCAGGAGCAACAGTGTCACTCTAAAAGGTCATTAACTGCTTGATGTGTTGTTTACATTAGTATACTGATGTCATTGCCAAGCTTACTACTGCTAAAAACTCTCATGTCACCACATTTGAAAGACCATAGTTTTGAATTATATAAAATATTAAATGTTAATAGTAGAGTTAGAATGATGTTGTAGCCATCATGGTCCAGGAATTATGTCCGAGGCAAGGAGATTTTTGAGGTGATAGCTTTTATTGGACCAACTGCATAGGTGGAATAAAGGTAGACAGACTTTCCAGTGCAAGGAATTTTGTTTTCGTCTGGTGATGAGGAAGGCACAGCCACAAAAAATCCTTACCTTATGCAAAAATACTTTTCTCACAGATATTAATATTGCCATTTAATGGAACAGTTAGCCAAGTTCCTTTTTATTATACTTGTCTTTTCCTTTAAAAGATCCAAATGGTCCAACATTGCTTTGATAAATATATGAACCAGATCATGAGTGCATTTGGCAGTAAAGATAGGGAAGGAGACAAACAGGATAGAGTAGTAAAAGAACAGGTTGGGGTTATTTAGATAAGGTAAATGCATTCAAGTGCGCAGGTCTGGATAGAATGCTGTCTAGAGTACTAAAGGCTGAGGTATTGGCCATCCTCTTTGATCAGTCATGGAGGTGGAATGAGGCCCAGATAAGAGCAAATACAGTGCCCATCTTTAAGAAAGGGAAGGAGGAGGACCTGGGGAATTATAAAATCGGTAAACCTGACCTTGATACCTGGAAAGATCATGAAGTGGGTCCTTAAAGATTCTATATAAAGATCCAGGTTTTCTGTTTCCCATGGAAAAGTGGAAAATAATGTGGATTTTCTTGTTTAACTGAGAAAATTGCAGATATCTCATTTTAACAGAGAAACATGCAGATTTTCCGCTTTTGCAAAGAGCTCTCTACAGGCTGACAGAGTTCCAGCCTGCAAGGGAAAGTGGGGAGTAGAAGGAGGTGGTCAGGTAGGGGGCATCATGTGCATATGCACATGTACGCATACACATGGATGCCAGGGAGCCTGGAGAGCAGCTCCCCACAGGTAAGTCTAGTGGGAGGGGATTGAGGCCCACATAGAGAGGGAGTTGGGCAGGGCTGGGGCTGGCACTGAGGCTGCTGCCAGTGCCCAGCTGAGATAGTACATGGGGCTTGGGGCCTGAGGCCATTCATGACTGCAGGGACCTAGTGGGGAGTGGGATGGAGCTTCAGGCAGCTCATCTGTGGGGTGGGGGGGAGATGGCTCCCCACTACTGTGCCCATTCCAGGGAAGGGGGGGTACTTGCCCCCAGATCTGTGCATGGGGGGAAGGGGGTTGGTCTTCCCATTGTTGGCTTGGGCTCCCTAACCCTGATCTCCTCCCTTGGGCAGGACCCAGCATGGCAGGGTAGAGTGAGGCCAGGCAGGGAAGATCATTGCTGCTCCAAGCCCTGCGCCACCCTGGTGAGGCACCCCCTTACCACTTAGTAGCACTGGGGGCAGTAGTGCAGACAGAGTAGTACCCCTTGCTGCTTCTGGGTGGGCAGGGGGCACCTCACCAGGGTGCTGCAGAGCTTGCAACAGCAACAAGCTTCCCCGCTTGGCCCTGCTCTACCCTGCTGCGCTACAGAGATCCCTGGAGGGAGGGCAGCAGGGTAGAGAGTCCGAACCCACAGCTGGCAGCGTCCCCCCATGGGCTTCCCTCTGGCTGTTTTGCTTGTGGAGGAAGGGAAGCCGGGCTCTGCACCTTGCTTCACTGCTACAGTCACCTTCTCCCATGGGCAACAGCCAGGGCTCAGGTGCTGCTGCGAGGGGCAGAGGGCTGCAGACCCAGGTCTCTGGCCCCATAGCTCTGGCAACTGCTGGCCCCCTGTAGCGGGACTGGGGGGGCGGGAGCTGTGGATATGGAATATGGGGCACCAGCAGGGCCAGGGGATGTAAGTGGTTAATGAGGGGCACCAGCAGGGATTGGGGGCTGTGGTTTGTGAGTAAAGGGCCTGGACCTGCATCCTGGTGTGCAAAGGGAGCAGGGGGAGCTCTGATTTTCCATGATAAATTCAAAATCAAATACCAAAATTTATAGGTATTTAGAATGTATTTTATTATTGTGATTGAATCACTGGTAGGCTTCCAAATTGCTTTTAAATTGTAAATATATCAATAAAACATTGTGTTCAATTGATCATAGAATCATAGACAATTGGGGTTGGAAGGGACCTCACAAGGTCATCTAATCCAGCCCCCTGTTCAAAGCAGGACCATCCCCAACTAGATCATCCAGCCCAAGCTTCATCTAACCAGGTTTTGTAAACCTTGAAGGTTGGTGTCTTGGCTGGCTGACTGGTCAGACGGAGGGGAACGGTGGTTAACTAAGTGGACATCAGGCGGGCTGGAGGATGGAGAGGCGGAACAGTGTATTGGGTTTAAAATAGATTTTATTTACACCGCTGGTGGCCGCGACGCAGGCTGTATGCTCACTTGTGTAGTTGCAGTTCGGGTTACCGCATTGAGTGTACAGACAAAAGCGCGCAGGAAAGGGGTACGTCGGGAGGTCACTGATGGAGCTTTTGGTGGGTGATCAGTCCGCCAAAGTCACCCTGCCACGTGCTCAGAGTTCTTCACAGTGTGCTCAGAGCTGTGTGAGGTCTTTCCTGCAATGTGGTCAGAGTGTCCTCCGCTCCAACTTGGGTGGAAACTGCGCAGACTTTTATACCTTTAGAGTAGCCAATGAAAATTTGCCAAGTAGGAATACTTAATTAGGCGGAACGTACCAAACTTAGAACAATGCCAATCATACGGAGGGGTGGTCTATTGTGTCAGGACACTCACTTGATTTGGGTTGTGACAGATGGAGATTCTACCACCTCTGGGGACAACCTATTCCAGTCCCCTACAACCCTCCTAGTGAGAAAATTCTTACTAATATCTAACCTAACCTTCCCTTATATAGTGTCATCTTAATTGTAGATTTGGGTTTTTTTAATCAGAGAGCTTGCAATTTTTTATCATAGAAGTTATGCTTTTTAAACAGAGAAAACTAGGATCCCTAGGTCAGGAGCAGCCAACCAAAAGCAAATCATGCCTAACCAACCTGATTTCCTTTTGTGATATGGTGACAGGCTTAGTGGCCAAGGGGAGACTAAATTTGTGGACCACACCAAAATGGGTGGAAATACAGACATTCCATAGGGTAAGTTTAGGATCTGGAATGCCCTGAATAGACTAGAGAAATAATCTGCCATTAATTGGATAAGATTCAACAAAGACAAGTGCAGAGCCCTGCACTTGGGACAGAATAATTGCATACATAAATTCAGACTGAGGAGTGATGGACTAAACTGCAGTACTGCAGAGAAGGACCTAGGGATTACTGTGGACCATAAACTGCTCTTGTTGCAAAAAGAAACAATGGCATCCTGGCTTGTATTAACAAGAGTGTCACTTGAAAATCAAGAGAAATGATTCTTTCACTCATTTTAGCACTGGTGAAGATTCACCTGGAGTATGGTGTCCAATTTTGGGCCCACACTTCAAGAAGGATGTGTATAGATTGGAAAGACTGCAGTCTGTCTTTCCAATCTGGCCACACCCTTCTTTTGTTGTAGAGCAACAAAAATGTTTAGCAGGTTTGGGGTTTTTTGCGGGGAGGATGGAAGTGTGTCAACATTTATGAAGAAATTCTAAAAGAACTAGGGTTATTTAGTTTTGAAAAGACAAGACTGAGGAGGTATTTTGATAACAGTCTGCAAATACCTGACAGGTAATTACAGAGAGAATGGATATGGTTTTTATCTGTGGTCATAGTGGACAGGACTAGGAGCAATGGCCTGAAGCTGCAGCGGAAGAAATTTAGGTTGGAGATTAGGAAGAACTTTCTGACGACGAGGGTTGGAACAGGCTACCTGGAGAAATTACAGGGTCTCTATCTATCCTTGGAAATTCTCAAGACTAGGTTACACAGACATTTGGCTGTGACAGTTTATTCAGGGAGGATCTTGCCTTGAGCAGGGGGCTGGACTAGATGACTTTGTGAGATCCTTTCCAGCCCTGCTTTGCTATGATCCTATAATATTTATCTGCAAAAGAATATTGCAGATAGAAATGCTTAAAATCTCAACAATATACATAGATTTATAAATATATTTAAAAACATGCCAGAGCTCTTTTAATGAAGGAACTGGGTAAACACAAGTTAGAAAACAATTCTGTAAATAATGTATTAATTACCATTTATTAATTGAATTGTATTATTATGTATTCATTTAATTTATGACTTTAGTCTTATTAAGAAGTTTTGTGTGGGTGGAAAATGACTGCAGCATTTTCAGAGCTGAGCAAAAATGCTGTCTGTGTGCACAGCAGAGAGGCAGAATGCTCCAGGAAATTCTGTGAAAAGCTTGCTGAACAACTCTTACATTTAAAAATATTCCTTCTATTTGAAAGGACCAGTGGGTGCTTGTTCAAGTGCATGCTGCTAAAACAAATTAGAGGAGTGGGCCTAGTTCTGCTGGAATCCCAGTCAAGTTGCTGAAGGCCAATTGGGCATGCTAACTGGCCCCACAGCCATCTCCATTGTATTTTACTGGCCATGTCTACACAAGACCTTACTAACTTGTTAGTCCTGTGTGGTAATGTTGCATGGCATGAAGCATGATGCAATGCTACTGCGCAGTAGTAATGAGCTACTGCACAGTCAGCATCACCAAAAAGCCATTTGGGGATGCTACTGTGCCATAACTCCAGTTACTGCACAGTCATTTAGTACTTTTGTATGCAAGTATGCAAGTGTGCAGTCAGCATCTTGCATGGACATGGCCATTGCCCTGCAGATATGTTGGAAACAGCTGACAGGGGAAAGGAAGCTGTCAATGCCCAGTTTCTCCTGTACTTCATCCGCCAAGTGAGCCATTTTATTCTTAACTTTTTTTTGTAATATTAATATATTTCTATTGTACATAACCCACTGTGTATTAATACAGATGGCTTTCAGGCATTGTTAATGTAAGACAAAGAGAGAAAACTACTTGTGCGTATGATTTGTTATGTTGTCCCAAATAGGTTTCCAACTTTACAGCTCATTGAGAAAAACAAGGTGCTGAGCAGGTAAGGTCACAAGATCCTGAAGAGGCTGGGCTGGAGAGAGGAGTATTATCACCTGTAGTACTGCTGTAGTTTAGATGGATACATTTTCCTGTGATATTGGCTTAACGAGTTGAAAATTACTGTTGTGGGCAGCAGCAATAAGAAAGAATAGTAACTTTGATCTTGTTCAAACCACAAATACTAGCAGGTTGTTTGACCAGGCAATAAAAAGACTCAACACTTTTAAAGCACTGCTGTATTTTGTAGAATAGATAGAACTGTAAACATATCCATTTTGGATAGGCTAATATTTGGATTAAAATAAAAAAAAAACACATAAGAAGGTTAGGAGTCTAAGAGCAAAAGCAGCATAGAGATCATATTATGGGTGTGCAAAGCGGGCTGTACTTGATTCAGATTCGGCCTGAACTGGGGACAGTGGTTCAATTTGTTGATTTGGATCACTGTCCCCAATTTGATTTGTCTGAATCAGAATCCGAAGACTCGATGCTGATTCGGACAATCAACAATTCGGCCATAGACACAGCTTTACATTTATTTTTCTACATACCTTGGTGTAACAGTGTGGCTTATGAATGCTGTGATTCTGGGGTGGATGAAGCATCCCACAGGAGTGCAGGGAAGGTGTGGCCCCCCACGTGCTTGGCGGCAAACCCAGAAGTGAACTGGAAGTACTTCCACTCCACTTCCAAGTCTGCCACCGAACATAATGGGGGGTCCCTGTGCCTCCTGGACTCGGCGATCAGCTTCAGGGGGACCCCGAGTGCCCCCCCCCACAGACCCAGGAGGCACCAGTCACTGAGCTGGGGGGACATGGAAGGAGGCCCTCCTGTCCACTTGGCGACAGACCTGGAAATGGACCAGAACTGCTTTTGGTCCACGTCCAGTCTGCTGCAGAGCATGCTGAGGAGCCCCCCGTGGTTCTGTGGTACACTCCATGTGCCCCAGCATTGCAGCATTCACATGCCACCTGCTACCTAGAGGTATGTAGAAAAAAATGTAAAGCTGTCTCTATGGCCGAATTGCCAAATATTTCCGAATCTCTTTGAATTGATTTGAAGGGTTTTGATTCAATTTGGAGAGATTAAAGGGTCTCCTGATTCAATTCAGATTCGGAGATTTGGCCACCAAATTCAGCTGAATCTCTGCCAAATCGAATTGGGGATCAAAGCTTAGCACAGCCCTAGTGCATATGCTTTATGAGTCCAAGTGCCATTTTCAGAAGTGACTCAGGCTGTGTTCATAGCTGTGATGCAGATAAATGTTAAGCATATACATGTTTTGGAGGATTTTTCTGGGTTTTTTTCAGTGAGAAATTAACAATTCCTCTCCTGTAAATTGCTCAGCAGCCTTGTATGGACCTATGAAACTCAGTTTTATGCTGATTTGTAAATTGTAATTCTTGTAATGAACATTTTCCAGATGAAAATTAGCCACTGGAATGTCAAAAAATGATAGGGTTCCATTAACTCTTGTCAACTGAGATTACTTAAAAGATTTCATAGACATTAGGGCTTGAAGGGACCTTGGGAGAGCATTGAGTCCAGCCACCTGCCCCAGGGGCAGGAAGTCAGCAGGGATCATAGGATCGTAGCAAGCTAAACATCCAAATTTCTCTTGAAGGCATTCAAAGTAGGTGTTTGAAGTGCCTCTGGTGGCTGTCTATTCCAGACCTTGGGGGCTCAGACGGTAAAGAAGTTCTTTTTTATATCCAGCCTGAAATGATCCTGGAGGAGTTTGTGACCATTTGACCATGTCATCCCTTGTGGTGCTCTGGTGGACTTTCCTCTAGATCCTGGTGAGCACCCCTTGTAAGCATATAGGCAGCCACCAGATCACCTCTGAGCCTGCGCTTTTCCAGGCTGAAGAGTCCCATGGCTCTCAGCCTGTCTTCATAAGGTCTCTGTTTTCCTGACCTCTGATCATTCATGTGGCTCTTCTTTGGACTCTCTCAAGCTTCTCCACATCCTTTTGAATCGTGGAGCCAAAAACTGGACACAGTATTCTAGTTGTGGCCTCACCAAGGCTGAGTAGAATGGGAGAATGATGTCATGGGATTTGTTTGAGAAGCATCTGTGAATACAAGCCAGTGTTTTGCTCACTTTACTAGCCGCAGCATCACATTGATGGCTCATGTTCATCTTGTGGTCAATCATGACTCCCAAGTCCCTTTCGTCCATAGTGCTAGCCAATGTAACACTGTTGAGCCTATAAGCATGCTGTAGGTTTTTCTTCCCAAGGTGGAAAACCTAGTATTTTACAGTGTTAAACACCACAAGGTTCTCATTCATCCATTTCTTGAGCCTATCAAGGTCCGCCTGAATTGCCCTCCTGTCCTCTGGAAACTTTACCCCAAAGTTTGGTGTTGCCGGCGAACTTGGCCAGTCCACTTCTGATACCAATGTCCACATCATTAATGAAGATGTTGATTAGTGTTGGCCCAAGGATAGAGCCTTGAGGGATCCCACTGGTCACAGCACACCACGATTGACTTGACAATTGATAGTAGAGGGAAGCAAGGAAGAGGAACATAGGAACTACCTCACTGATTCTATACCTCTTGGAAGTCCCCTGCTGATGTGGTCATTTTATGGCTGGATACACTGGATTTAGGGCCACATTGTTCAACTGGCATGGTGCACAGCACAGCACCCAATCTTGACCCATGAATAGGTTATAGTTTTCTTTTATTTTTGACTGGCTAGTAAGCTGAAATAAAATTTAAATTCTGTGCAAGTTTTTTTTCCTCCCACTTTCCAATAATTTAAAGCTGCTGAAAGGAATTTCCTTAGACTTCAAAATATCGACCTCTGGCTAAGACCAGTTGTGGGGAAATGTAGTCTCAAAGCTACATTTTTAGACAGTTATGAGCATATGAAAACAGGCGGGTTGAGATGAAATCCCTGTGCAACACTTACTGTAGCTTTCACTACCGTGAAGGCTATAATTATGGCAGTTGTTCACTGTGACAGTACGAAAGTGTCTGAGCAACATGCTTATTTATAAATTTGACTAAATGAAATAATTACATAGCTCACAGTAAGCAACACTGCTGCTTTTGAACCTTCCTGTGTTGTGCTGAATTCCTTTGAAACCAAGAATACATTGAAAGTTAGTATTAAGTAGTATTTTTATCATTAAGATTCAAATTTAATTAAGCCACTCCAGGAGTACTCCCCACAATGTCCCTTGAGATGATGGCACCACCTGGCATTTGAGAGAACTGCCTAGTGATGATCCTGGACAGCTTGCCTCTTCATTAACTTTCTGGGTGTAATGTGTGTAAGTAAAATTACATGGGTGGGGCATGTTTTCGGACACTGCTGCCTCAGTGTAGACATTAGGGGTGTGTGAAACGGGCCATATTCAATTTAGATTCAGATTTGGCCCGAACTGGGGACAGTGATTTGATTAGTTGATTCAGATCACTGTCCCAATTCTATTCAGCCGAATCCAAATCTGAAGATTCGATGCTGATTCAGAGAATCAGTGACTTGGCCATAAATACAGCTTTAAATGTTTTTTCTACATACCTCAAAGTACCAGGTGTGTCTTGTGAACGCTGCGATCCTGGGTCAGATGGAGCATCCCACAGGAGCGTAGAGAGTGGTGGGTCCCCCCACACACTTGGCAGTGAATCTGGAAGTGGACTGGAATCTGATTGGCTACAGAGGGACCTTGGGTACCCCCCAGACCCAAGTTGCACCAGTTGCTGAGCTGAGAGTATGTGGGGGAGGGGGCAGCACACTCCCCTGGCGGATCCAGGGAAGTGCTTCTGGTCCACTTCTAGGTCTGCTACCAAGTGCACTGGGGACACCCCCCGCCCTCCTCCCCTGCTGCTGTAGGATGCTCCATTTGCCCCACCATCACAGCATTCATGAGCCACCTGGTACCTTGTGGTATGTAGAAAAAACATTTAAAGCTGTGTCTTATGTCTGAGTCATTGAATCTTTCCAAATCTCTCTGAATCGATTTGGAGGGTTCTGATTCGATTTGGAGGGATTAAAGGGTCTTCTGATTTGATTTGGATTTGGAGATTCAGCCACCAAATTGGGCTGAATCTCCACCAAATCAAATCAGTGACCAAAGCTTTGCACAGCCCTAATGGACATATCTTATGTTAAGTGGTCTTTTTGTGAATTGCTAACTTGGATTTAAGAGTTCAAATTCTACTCAAGTTGCAGTGGATGTGTGGATCTGTGTCCTTCTCATGAACTTGCTCTGGGGATGAAGAGGGTCTGGGTACTAAATAAAGTTATTGTCTATAAAACCTTTGCCTTATTTATTTCAAAAGCTGGAAGCTGTGTAGTGAATAGGTGAAAAGCTATAGGAAGAGATAAAATGATATTGTGATTAAAGGTGAATGCTATTCATGTTCAATTCTCTGGCTGCCACAGAGTTCAGATATGATTTTGGGCAAATTAGATACACAGCATTTTCAGAGATGGCTACTGTGTGTTCTTCCTTTTCTATATGCTGCACTTATCAGGAGTAACTCTATTCTCTATAAAGGAGCATATAAGATTTACAAACTGAAACAAATACAAGATGTATCTGAACATTCAAATTGTACTACAGTGCAGTAGTAGGACTGGAATGTTGTTGTAGCTATAATGGTCCAGGAAATCTGTGAGAGGTAAGGATTTTTTTGGTGAGCTGTTGGACAAGCATTTCAGCATCCAGTGCCCTTCCTCAGTTCTAAGAAAAACCTGGGACCTGAGAATGGATGTTTGATACTTAAAAGCTTGTCCAAGAGCTCTTCTGAACTACTCAACTGGTCCAATAAAAGATACCACAGAAAAATCTTCTCTGTCTAAGCACTCTGGAAAGTCAGGCTCTGGGCTTCTGAAATGTGGTCCGCCAATTACTTGGGGCTTTTGACAATTTTGGCTTTAAGCTGTCTGCCTCAGCGCCTGTGTAAAATGGGGATAATTGACTGGTGTCGTTTCATTTTTAAGGCATGCAGTTAAAAAAAAAAAAAAAAAGAATAATTGATTATTATAAAGAACTAATATACTACAATGAGACCACCATAGAAAAGCACTTAAATAAATAGTTCTGTATTCTGTGCAGTATTTGGATGATGTGTGGTAAATAATGTATGAGTTCACTCATTGATAAGGATCAAAAGAAATATTGAATTGCTCCCAGTAGTGGATATGATGTAGTTTGTGTACTGAAAAAAATAGCATGTAATTGTATGGTAAAAGACTGTATCATAAAACGTTTGTACATGAAGGGGTTACATTACTGTTTTGTGGGCAACCTTGAATCTCATATTTTACTAATTTTTGGGTGCTTAATTTTACAATCCTATCCTGTAATATGTTGCAATCATAGCTATAATGTTATTTTTCTCTTAACATGTTGTATGAATATGTTTCTGTGTGTCCATGAGTTTATGTAAAATTTTATTATGTATTATTTATTTTATTCCCACCCCATTTTTCTTTTCAATTGTAACAGGACTTTGCAGAACATACCCCAGCTTAATTTGGTTATGCAATAGCATTGTGATCTTTTTTATATGATCATCATTTTGCTGCTGATTTTCTCATTTGTACTTGAGAAATATAAAGCCACCTTTGAAAAATGTTGTTGTTGTCATTATTATTACTATTATTTGAAATTCAAAGGAGCTTCATTTTCAGTGTTGCTGCTTCTGCTATTAGTCTTTAAGGAAATACTTACCCTCATATGAACAGGCTTGACAAAATAGCATGTAACCAAATTCAGGATAAGAACTGTTATTTAAATATACCAAATTGCTCCTTTTATGGCAACTACTAAAGGGGAGGATCAATAATTAATGCTCCAATTACTAGTTTACAGAGGCTTTTATTGAGGTGTCAAAGTGATGAAAAACTCATTGGCGCAGAGTTTACTGAATTAGCAGATGAACTGTGTTATTTTCAGGCAGTGTGCAGGACAAGTGTACTGTCAAGGATAGATAATGCTTTGCATTTACCACTGTGATGGTCTTCCTGCTTCTCATGCTATGACATTTTAACAGAGAAGTGAGCTTGTTTTATGGCTGCTCCTGTTTCAAAACCACATTTTTAGGAACTGACATCTCATGTTAATTAAACATTATCCTTGCTTAAGCATTTAGGAACACTATGGTTAGTGTTCTATAGTATTAGTATAGCTAGTGTTCTAGGCTATTGTTAGTGTAATGTTAGACAGCCTAAAGGAGAATATAGGAAAGAGTGGTATGATTTCTATTTGAATGCTGCATTTTATCCATTCTGAATTGCTTCCCCTTAGCCAGATGATATTATTGTTGTGTGTATCTCCATCCTCCTGGTTAGGTAGAATTTTAAGTTTACCTATGGCTTTCTATAACATGCAAATTATAAACAGGAAATTAAGTAAACATAAATCCTAGACAGGAAATTGCTAGTCAGTATACTTTACCCATTAAAATTTTACAGGATATGCTATTTCTATTTGTATTTCTGTAAGAAAATAATTTATATTTTCAGTCATTAAGCAACACAGAGTAAATATGGAGTTCTTTTTTGCAGCTACTACCTGGGGATTACTCTTTAAATTTATCGGCAATACTATGCATAATTCTATAGACTTGGGCCTTTTGCCAGTTTATTGATTTCTATGCTCAGGACTTGACTTCATGCCAGTATAATTATGTAAATGGCTAAGAGAATAGGACCTTTTCTAATCACCATGCAGCAATTAACAAGCAATCCACCAATGGCTGCAATGAGCTGGAAGATAACAAGGCTACGTGTTAGTGTTTTCTATTAGAAATTGTGCAGACTTTCACTTCTGAAAATGATTCAGATTCATACTACTTAATCCATTGTCCAAATATACAGCTAACATTTTTATTGTTTTAATTTCCTATAAATGCATATTTTTAATTTGCTCATTGGTTACTGTAGAGAGCTAAGTCATGTGATCCACGCTTCTCCATATAGTTGCAAAAGATTATCAAGCTTGGTGGGAAAAAGGGGGAACCAAGTTTGATCTATGAAACAGCAGATCTTCAGTCATGGTGGATAGACAGCCATTATGTTAGAGATGGGAATTGATTTTGGATGATGTGCCTACTGTAGGAGTTATCATCATGTTAGCACTGTCTCCTTTCATTAGAATGATCTCTGTAAGTCTTCAGGGATAAAAATACAGGAAGCTTTTCTGAATTAATGTTTTTGTAATACAGACTCCAAGTATTGATTCAAAGCAAACTTTTCTTGTGCTTGTGATAGTAGCCCTGCTGCCACCTTTTAATCCTTGCTCAGAGTTGATCATTTTGTCGTTAAAATTAATACGAAGTTATCAACAATATAACTGAAAGCCAGCTTTAAAATGTTTCTGTTTGTGCCCTTGGTAACATCTTATAAAGGAGACAAATCCATTCCCTTACCCAATGTACTGATTCTCTCCTGTTTGCAGCCTGAAGCTTTTGAGTCTTATTTACAATAGGGATATTCTGGTTCCACATGATTTAGGTTATTTTTTGTAACTAATTAGTGTTGATTTTAAATTAATAACAATTTGAAGTATATAAACAGCTAGTGTTGGAGGTTACTTTACATCTGGGAAGTATTCTCCACTATTGTTAATTTGGGGGGGGGGGGGAGAGAGAGAGAGAGTGTGTATGTGTGTGTGTGGAACATAAGTCCTGTGTTTATTAATTTATTTTGCTTCATTTATTTATTGCTTTTTTGCTTTAAAAGTTTATACTTCACTAATTGAAGAAAATATTAATAAGACCTAACTACAGATGTACAAGACAGTTTATAACTAGATGAATGTTCAGTTCTGTTAGACTTGAACTGGCATAAATGAAGAAATAACAGAAGCTCTGAGTATCAAAGATAATAGATAGATAGATAGATAGATAGATAGATAGATAAAAGGGCTTAGTCTGTCTCTCTGTCTATAATGCTCTTGGAGCACTCTGATTGGCTGTCTCAGAAGCCAATCACAATGCTTACTGAAACAACCAATAAGAGTGCTCTACACAGACAGACACACAGCAGAGTGTTGCCATGACAGCATGGATGGAGGGTATGCAGCAGGGAGGCGAGGCCAGAACTGCTGGCCTCCTTCCTCTCCCTTGGTTCTGCTCTTTAGAGGTGGTGGTGGCGGCACAGTGCTAGCCTCTCTCCCCTCCTCACCTCCATCATCTAGCGAATTTTCCATCAAAAGTGATGGCAGGGACAGAGGGAATGGAGCTGGGGGAGGGGGAGGCCAGTGCGATGCTGCCACCACCTCCAAGGAGCAGGCAGGGGGGTGGCAAGTCCATCACTTGGAGGTGGCAGCAGTGCAGAGTGGTGGTGGAGGGGACTTGGGATTGCCAAAGGGTGGCAATCCCAAAATGGATCAAAGGGGGCAAGGTGCTCAGAAGCCTCCATGGCTCACCAAAAGCATCCAGGAACGTCTCAAAGCTAAGAAGGAGGCATACACCCAATGGAAGGGAGGGGCCATCACCAGGGAGGACTATACCTCCATTGCTTGGGATTGTAGGGGGGCTGTTAGGAAGGCCAAGATGGAGATGGAACTGGGACTAGCAATCTGGATCAAGGATAACAATAAATCCTGTTTTAAATACACGGGGGGTAAAAAGAAGCTTCCAGGTAACGTGGGGCCTCTGCAGGACACCCTTGGAAAGCTGGTGGTCTCACCAGACAACAAAGCTAACATATTTAACAATTTCTTTGCCACCATTTTTCTGAGCAGGGATCAGGTTATCCCCCCACCAGGATCCCTGATGGTTCCAGGGGAGGTGCAGCCAGGCCCAGGGTCAGAGAGGACCTAGTTAGGGAATTGGATGTGTTCAATTATCAGGTTTGGATGATCTTCACTGCAGAGTGCTGAGGGAATTAGCAGAGGTCATCGTGGGACCCCTGGCACAGCTATAAGCACTTGTGCTCTGGCAAGGTGCCAGAGGACTGGAAAAGGGCCAGTGTGGTCCCTATTTTCAAAAAAGGGAGGAAGGAGAACCCAGGAAATTATAAGCCTAATAGTCTTACCTCAGTCCTAGGGAAGCTGTTTGAGAAAATTACCCAGGAGCACATCTGTGAGGGGGAAGCAGAGGAGTGTATGCTTAGGGGCAGCCAACATGGGTTCATTAGGGGCAGGTCCTGTCAGACCAACCTGGTGGCTTTCTATGACCAGGTCACAAAATCCTTGGATTCAGGTATTGTGGTGGACATAGTCTTTCCGGACTTTAGGAATGTCTTTGACACAGTCTCTCACCCCATCCTCATTAAAAAATTAGGAGATTGTGCTGTCAATGCCTACACAGTCAAGATGGGACACCAATTGGCTGGAAGACTACACCCAGAAAGTGGTGGTGGATGGGTCATTTTTGACCTGGAGGGATGTGAGCAGTGGGGTCCCCCAGGGCTCAGTCTGGGCATGCACTGTTCAACATCTTCATTAGTGACTTGGACGAGGGGGTGAAAAGCACCTTGTTCAAATTCGCAGATGACATTAAGATGTGGGGAAAAGTGGGCACGCTAGAAGGGAGGGACAGGCTGCAATTGAATCTGGACAGGTTACAGGGATGGGCAGATGAGAATAAGTTGGGATTCAATACTGACAAGTGCAGGGTACTGCACCTAGGGAGAAAGAACCAGCAGCATACCTACAGGCTGGGCTGCCAATGTGGGGACACAGGAAGGCTTAACCACACCTTGTCATGCATCCAGAGATGCATCTCAAGCAGGTCCAAGGAGGTGATCTTTCCCTTCTATATGACATTGGTCAGATCGCAGTTGGAGTACTGCGTCCAGTTCTGGGCGCCGCACTTCAGGAGGGATGTGGACAACATGGAGAGGGTCCAGAGGAAGGCCACTCGCATGATCGGGGGGCAGCAGGGCGGGCCCTACAAGGAAAGGCTATGAGACCTTAACCTGTTCAGCCTCCACAAGAGAAGGTTGAGAGGGGACCTGGTGGTCGTCTATAAACTGGCCAAGGAAGCCCACCAGACAATGGGAGAGCCTCTGTTCCCCAAAGCACTACTGGGAGTAACAAGGAATAATGGCCATAGGTTGACAGAGATTCAGGCTAGATATCAGGAGTCACAGTTTCACAGTCAGGGCAGCTAGGATCTGGAACCAACTTCCAAGGGAAGTGGTGCTTACTTCTACTCTGGAGGTCTTCAAAAGGAAGCTAGACACCCTGGCGGGGTCATTTCACCCCAGCATTATTTCCTGCCTATGGCAGGGGGATGGACTTGATGATCTGCTCAGGTCCCTTCCGACCCTACTAACTATGAGACTATGATGGAGGAGAAGGCGGGGTAAGCTTTTCCCCACCCCAGGAGTTAGTGGTGGTACGGGCTGGTGAGTGGTGGTGCTTGATCCCTGCCCACGTCCCCTTCCCATGTCATTCTTGATGGGCAGTTCACTAGTATGTTACATCATGGCTTCTGTTAGCTTCTCCAATTACATTGTTTTGGACAAGGCTCATTGTGGCAAAGTGGGGCTCCCCGCCTAGCCACAGTGCTAGGTTCCCCACTTGTCTTTGGGCACACCACCCACCTAACTCACTTGCCATGCCTTGTTCTTAATTAAGATGTTAATTAAGGCAGGACGCTGACCATTTGTCCCCCATTGCCAGGGGACACTATCTGCGGCTCCGTACCTTCCCTACACCGCAGCCCATGCCTTCAGATGGCCAGGAGATGGCATCCAGCTATTAATCTCACCAGCTGCACACTGGGCCCCAGAATCCTCCAATCACCCCTCTAAGATCTTGCCATTCAGGCTGTCTTCCCTGCCTTCATTCAGGCTGTCTGAAACCATTTCCCTTCTTGGGTGTGGTCCCCCCAAGACCTTTGGCCACACAGGCCCTGGCCTCACCTGCAAGGCCAGTCAGAACCCCAGGCCTCCAGGTCTGGGCATCTCTCACAGTGGGCCCTTGGCTCTTTTGACTGTTCCACTCCTGGCCGCAGCATTGACCTGTCAAGGGAATTCTACCTCAGTCCTCTGAGCCTCCAGCCCCACTCTCTCTCTGGGGTCTGCCTTCTGGCCTTTACTAGGCATTACCCTCCCGATGGTGGGAGTTGAGGTAGCTTACACCATGACCGGTGTTCCAGGGTCTCACAGGGACTCTCACTCCCCCTCAGAGCAGCAAGTCATTGTGCTCACTAAAGGTCCTGCCTTTAACCCACGCTTGGCCTCTCAGTAGTGGAGGACTTACTGGGGTCAGGACTTGCCCCTCGCTCTTAGGCTGAGCCCCCTTTACTCAGCCTCTGGCCCAAATTTCAGCTTCAGGCATTTAGAGGCATACCTTGGCCTACTCCCCTCACCTGGAGCTCCACACTGCCCCCTTCACTCAGGGCTACTCATCTCTGGCCTCCTTCACTCAGGGCCATGGGGCTTCCCCGGTGAGCTCAGGTGGCCATAGCTATCTCTGGCCCCAACTACCTTTCCTCAGGGTTTTACACTCCACACAGGGCTCAGGTGGTCACAGCCATGCCTGGCCTCCTACTACCTCTGGTGTTACCAGACCCACCCAAAGGTGAGGGCTAGGGTTAAGGCGCCCCTTCTCACATTTCACCAGGGTGATCACTGGCCTGGCATTTCCTGGGGGCTTCTGCGCCACTGAGAGCCCCACCAGGCCACCCACTCGTGGCAGGGTGCAGTTTTGGGTCATGCCCAGGACCAGGAGCCTCCTAAACCATCCCCTACAGCTCCTCCCTTACCTCCAGGAATGTTCCAAGAAGTGTTGCAGCTAGGCAATGTTGCTGCCTACCCTGCCGGCAGTAAAATACTCTGCTTATATAGGCAGCCCTGAATCTAAAATGGCTACCACAGTCAGGTACCTGCTGGCTGCTTGGCTTACGTCTTAAAGCGGCAGGCACCAACAGTGCCCTGTCACACACCTTCCCCCTTAAAATGGTACCTGGGGGAGGTTTCCCTTGCTGCTCCTCCAAAGCAGACTCCCTTTGGAGCCTGTGAGAGCCCTCAAGTGGTGAGCACCTCCAAAGGTGCTTCACCACACTCATCTACATGAGACATTTACTGTAAAGTTGACTAATTAGCTCTGCAGTAAAACATCACCATCTACATGAGCAGTGCTATTAAGCTGGAGTAAACTAATTGACTACACTGCAGGATAGTACTGCCAGAAACAAATGTTAGCTTGTGGCAGATTACTTTACCTCAGTACTCATGTAGACAGGGACCAGGCTGGCTGGGCACAAGGGTGCTACAGAGTGGGGTCTGTCTGCTGGCTAGCCCCACATCAGAGCACCCTTATGCGCAGCTAGCCCCTCCGCAGCATGCTGAGCCAGGAAGAGCAATCCCAGGCTGGCAGGGTGACCCACTGGGCCCCCTACCAGCTGGTGCTGCATCACTCCCTCTCAACGTGCTGCAGTCCTAGGTACCCATGAAGATGCTGCACCCAGGAGCAATAAACTCCAATGTGAACTATGCCAGAGTTTATTCAGCTGCCTTAATATCACGCATAGATGTGTTGAGTGAACAGAACAAAAGATTAGCTTGCTGCTGTTGCTTTCTTAATTTTTTTTTCATTTTAAGTTTTTATAAAGCTAATTCTTTCTTCCTTGGACGAGTGCAATCTCTCACAGCAGGGATAGAAAATTGATAATACATCTGAAAAATCTAAAAGGAAACAAATACCATAGGATGAATAAGGTTAATTCTGAGGCTCTTATAGCAGTTCTAAAAATCCATTGTTAGTCTTCACCGCAATCTGTGTGCAATGCTCCTGTGCAGTCATAGAACCTGAGAGACAAGTATGCTTTTGTAGCATACAGCAGGAGTAACACTTGGGAGCATTAGTCAGTCTTCCTTTTTTAATAGCTTTTTTTTTTTGCTGATTGATAAAGAAATCAAGCTGGCCAGAGCACAACTGGTGAATCCAAGTATAAAAGACTCATTATTAAAATGATTTTATCTTTGAATTTCCATACGTGCTTATCACAGTTTTCTGGACATATGCAGAAATCTAAATAATACAAATTTTAAAGCCTTGTAAATCTACATGTAGGTATGATTCTCTGTCCTTCACATAAACGTTTAAGTAAATGGAGGTAAGGGTTTTTGGGGTGATATATTTTATTTGACCAACTGCATGGTTGGGATAAAGTTAGACAAACTTTCAAATGCAGGGCATTCATCATCAGATCTGAGGAGGGAAGCAAGCAGAGGAACTATTTAGAACAGTACATAGATCTGTGAATTTGGAGGGAAGAGAAATTCCCAGGGGTAGCAGACAAACAATTACCTGCAGAAAAGAAGCTTGATACTGGAAGATTAAGACCTATGAAATGAAAAGGTTATCATCACCTGTATTGTGAAGGAAGAGTTTCATAAATCAAGTAGATTATAGTGTGTCGTAA
Organism: Caiman crocodilus; assembly: GCA_030014935.1. NCBI lineage: Eukaryota > Metazoa > Chordata > Crocodylia > Alligatoridae > Caiman > Caiman crocodilus. Next base: position 32,603,673 of record JAGPOW010000261.1, on the reverse strand, counting down.
AAATCAATATCGCTGTTCAGTCCATGGTTTCTAGTGACTAGCAAGCCCATATATTTTTGTTCTCACGCTTACCTTTTAAAGATTGGTAGATTTATCTTGAGCTCAAGGTTAGTGAGGTCAGAAAAGAAGTGGTTGTTCTGTGAAGAATGTGCTCCTACTGACATGTGTGTGTCTCTGTCCATTATATTTTTTCTATGAAAGTTCTGGCATGTAGTTGCTGTTTAGTTTCACCCACACAATTACCATGAGAGAATTTGGTTCATTTGATCAGTCATAGCACATTTTGGGGATGGCGTGTAGAAGAGCTATGGATTCTGATGGTATCTCAGTAGATTGGAAAGCTGCTCTGAAGCTAACAGGATGGAGTTCAATGCCGGCAAATACAAGATGCTGCACCTTGGGAAGAATAACAAAAAAACAAATACAAAATGGATTATACCCGGCTGGGTGGAAGCATTATGGAATAGGATCTGGGAGTCTAGGTAAATCATGAACTCAACACGAGCCTGCACTATGATGCAGTTGTAAAAAAGGCAAATAAGGTTTTGGGATACATCAATAGAACCATTAGATGTAACAGATGGGAGGTGATAGTGTCTCTCTACTTGGTACAGGTTAGGCCTCATCTGGAGTACATGGAGAAGTTAGAGAGGGTCCAGAGGTAAGTGATAAAGATGATAAAGTGTTTGGAAAGCAAGTAATACAAGGAAAGGTGAAAAGGCTGAAAGACATTCAGCTTTTGGAAAATGTACTTAAGGGGACATGATAGCAGTCTTCAGATACTTCAGATTTTTGTGGAGCAGATCCTCAAGGAATCCATTTCTAAGCACTTTGAGGAGAAGAAGGTGATTAGGAACAGTTAGCAGGGATTCACCAAGGGCAAGTAATACCTGACTAACTTGATTGCCTTCTATGATAAGCTGACTAGCTTAGTGGTTGTGGGGCGTGCTTGTGGTATACCTTGATTTTAGCAAGGCTTTTGGTATGGTCTCCCACAACATTCTCACAGTCAAGCTAAGACAGGACAGGCTGGATGAATGGATTGTAAGGTCGATAAAAAACTGGCTAGAGCATTGGGCTCAGAGGGTAGTAATCAAAGGCTCAATGTCTAGTTGGCATGTGGTATCAAGGGGAATGTTCCAGGGGTCAGGCCTGGGGCTGGTTTTATGCAATAACTTCATCAATGACCTGGAAGATGGCTTTGAGTGCACCCTCAGCAAATCTGCAGATGACACCAAGCTGGGGGGAGTAGTAGATACACTGAAGGTTAGGGCTAGAATTCAGAGTGATCTAGACAAATTAGAGGATTGGACCAAAAGAAATCTTATGGGGTTCAATAAGGACAAGTGCAAAGTCCTGCTCTTAGGACAGAACAATTCCATGCACCAGTACAGGCTGGGGGCTGACTGGCTGGGCAGCAGCTCTACAGAAAAGGACCTGGGGGTTATAGTGGAACAATACGCTGAATTTGAGCAAACAGTATGCCCTTGTTGCCAAGAAGGCTAATGGCATACTGGGCTGCATTGGTAGGAGTGTTGCCAGCAGGTCAAGGGAAATGATTATTCCCCTCTGTTTAACACTGGTGAGGCCACATCTGGAGTACTGTGTCCAGTTTTGGGTCCTCTACTACAGAAAGGATTGCAATGAAAATGGTGAGGGTGCTGGGGCATATGACTTATGAGGAGAGGCTGAGAAAACTGGGCTTATTTAGTCGAGAGAAGAAAAGACTGGGTGCATCTACACATGATGCTACATTGCTGTAGCAATGTGCTATGCTAATGTAGCAGGCAAAAACCGTGATGCCACTGCTACGTTACCATGGCAATACTCTCCCTTGCTATAGTGTGTTACTATAGGTTCCTGTCTAGAGGGTCTTGCCCCTCCAGTCAGAGTCTTACTGATAACCACATTTGGGGTCAGGAAAGCATTTTACCCCCTGGTCAGGTTGGTATGGACTATAGGGGTTTTTGCCTGCCTTTGTAGTGGGAGGCAGGTTCCTCTTCCTGGGATTTCTTGCATATATGATAACAACCTCTTACAGAAGCAAGACATTGGTTATCATGATCCCTGTGCTTTACCTGTGGCAAGCTAGGATGCTATGTTTCGTATTATGTCAGGGTTGACTATGTAGTTTTAGTAAGAGGTTAGATTAAGGATTTGTATGAGATGGTTTGGATAAGGGTGATCCTGCCTAAAGGCAGGGGTTGGACTAGATGACCTCTGGTGCCTTCTAGCCATGCTTCTCTGTGATTCATTGTGTGGGGGGTGTTGATTGCAGTGGCACTGGAAATGTGTTGACAGATTGTGTATCTATTGTTAAAAAAAACAGTTGTGTCCCATTTATTGCCTGTTCTGAGTAGTGGAGAGTTCATTTTGCCCAACTCATCATCAGAATCAAACTACCCATTGCTTAGCAGACATCAAATGGGATCTTGTTGTGAAGTGAGTCCTTTTTAGCTCTCAAACTAACTAGTTTTTCATGTAGATGACATCCGAGAAGTTATTAAATTATTTTAGGGGTCATTGTGTTGCTTGTGAGGGAAATGCTAAAATGAGTATTGGATAGTGTCACAGTATCTTGACCAGGCCAAAGAAAACAGTTTGTTTGGTCTCTCTGGTCCTTTATGAGCTGGAGTCACCTGTTCACAAAACTTTGGTCCCTGCTGTGCCTCCTTTCTCTCCCGCCATGCCTTTGTTGTTTGTATTTCAATTCAGGAAGGCTAGTGGCAAAGATGGGGTGCTCTCTCACTGGACATATTTGCTAGGCTTCTCCCTTTACTTCATCTGTCCTGAATGGGCAGGTTCTCACTGTCAGGTCCATTTCTATCTCCTTCATCGATTGTCAAACCTTCCTGTACCTGTAAACTTTAAGTCTCAGTCTTCTAGTCTTGGGCCATTAGCTCAAGGTCCACTGTTCTGGCCCTAGCTTCTGGGGCCCCAGCCCTGTCTCTGCCCTTCTCAGGCACTGTTTTGGCTCTGAGCCCTAGGGCCCTGTCTCTGACCCTCCTAGGGCACCACTGAGACCTCTACCTTCCCAGCAGTCCCAAGCACAAACCACTGAACCACTGGGTTAGCTTATAAACAAAGAAGCAGTAAGAAGGAATGAGCTAAGTGTCCACTTAGCAATAGAAAATCCCAGCCGCATGGGACAGTACCCCCCCCCCCCCAATGAAACAAAACAAAAATCCCGGAAATTAAAAGTAGCATTCCTGCTAATGACAGTCACTCCTTTGGCATTAAAACCGCACCAGCAGTCTGCCTTTTCCTAATTGGCAATCTTTATCTCAGCTTCTCTGCATCTGTGTCCCCATGCTTTCACTTCAGGAACTCTAAACTGTGGCTTCTACCTTTCTCCACAGATGTTGACTCTGATCCTGCTCAGGTACTCTTTCCTCCCCCCTTTCTGCTCCTCTAGTTGGGGTTTACATAGCCAGCTGTTTCTTCCCTGTCTCCTGGGCTCAGATCTGAGCACCTGTGAATGATCCACTAATCACTTAATCTATGAGCCCTTACACTACTGCTCACTGCTTGCCGTTTCATTTTGAGAAACTGGCCCTCTGTTCCTACCCTTTGTCTCTCTCTCACTTCTCAGTCCCTCTCCTCTCTGGCCTCCATCTCTCTCTTTCCCTTACATTCAGTAATAGGGTAAGGCTTCCCTGTTACAGATGGCTATTTACTGGAGTGAGTCCTTATTGGCCCTATTCCTCTTCCCTCCTCTGGCCTGTGCTGTGACTGTTACTTGTTTCCTTCTGCTGGTGGATGATGTGGGTTCTCTCAGGATGATAGTGACCTAGAACCCAAGTCTTCCATTTTGTTTTGAAAAAAATTCTTGTCACTGGGCCACTATACAATGTGGGTGTCACCATCACATTGTCTTCTTTTGAACTACATGCATCTTGTCAGCATCAACCATGCAGTGTGACCACTCTCCATCTAAAGAATTGGAATTAAGTGGAGTTTATGAGTCTCCCAGACCGAGCTGGATTGAAACAGTGTCATCAGGAGTTAGGTTTTTTGGTAGCTGGTCTGTATTGCTTCTAAACATGCAAAGTAGGCCAAATCTAGGTATATAGGGTGCTTATACACGAGTGCAGAGGCTGCTCCAGTGCACTATAAATGCAGTGTGTTGGAGCAGACTTGATTAATTGAGTAAGAAAAAAGGGAGGACAGGTTCAATATAATGGACCATAAAGGCCCTTTTCATTAATCGAATCTGCTGGAGCATGGTAATTACTGTAATCCAGCTAGCCCCTGCATCTTGTGTATCAGCGATCACATGCTTCAAAATGGTGTTGGGGCCACTTTATTTAAAGCTTGTCAAACAAGCTTTAGATAAAGCACCCTAACTGCCATTTTGAAGTGTGGGGATGCTGGTACATGAGATGCTCTGGGTGCTTTAATTAGAACAGCTTTCAGAGCCGCTTTAATTGAAGCATGCCCTAACCCCTGAAGCACGTATATAGATGCCCCTAGGGATCTTTTTAGGCCAAATAGAGGTACCCAATTAATTCAAGTACCTAAACAGCTTTGTTGCAAATGATTGAGAACCCTAACTTTAAAGGCTGATTAGGATCCGGCTTGTATGGTCTTTTATATTGAACCTGTCCTCCCTTTTTTCTTACTCAAGCCTCTGGTTCAAATACCTACCAGGATGCCATTGGAAATCATACAAATTTTGTTTTCCAGTTTGATATGCCTCCCTTACTTTCATTCCTAGTAAAATTGTGATCGCAATATGTGTGATTGATAGATTGACTTTAACTTAGATGTAGAAATATATACGAAAATTAGTTTTTCAAATGAATTGCCTGCAATCAAAACCCTTCTGGGAAAGCACACATAAGAAAGCAGTTCTGGTATGGCATTCTGCAACTCTTAACATTGATGCTGAAGATCTCTAGGTAAAGGGTAAAGTGAAAATTCACAAAGAAACCCATTTAATTCTACTGAATTGTAAGCCTTTACATTACAAGTGAGCTACGTGTGTAGTTTTTGGAAGCAAGCACTGTATTTGGTTTAAGGGTAAGTTATTCCACATTTATTTTAAATTTATGAGGATGGTCAAGAGATTTTTAAATCCAAGTCTAAATAGTTCTAGTGTACCTTCCTAATTATGAACAAGGAATTCAATATAATAAAGGCTCTAATACTAAACCCACATGTTTTGATGATTGTACTAACCACTGAGAATGCATATTTATTGAAATCATGACATAAATCACCTTGTTTAATCTATCTGCCCTGAATATTTAGCCATGAAATGGACTGGGTCTGTCATCAGCTGATCACCTTCACCAGCCACTGAAAAGCTGTCAAGTCAGTCAGCAGTACAGAGGTCCTTGACTTCAGGAGGGCTGACTTTCACAAGCTCAGGAGACTTGTCGGTGAGGCCCTAAGGGACCATGACCCCAAGGGGAGGGGAGTTGAGGAAGAGTGGTTGCTCCTCAAGGGAGTGATCCTAGATGCACAAGCTAAGCCTATTTTGTTGCAGAGGAGAGGCAGCAAAAGGGCACAGCAGCCCCCTTGGCTCAACAAGGAACTACCAGTCTTCCTACATCTAAAAACATAGACCTACAAAGGATGGAGGACAGAATCCACCTCCAAGGAGGAATATACTGCTCCAGTCCAGACCTGCGGGGAGCAAACAGGAAAGCCAAGGCTGCAATGGAACTCCAACTAGGTACAAGTATCAAGGACAATAAATAGTCCTTTTTTAGTTATGTGGGGAACTGGAGGAAAAGCAAGGGCAACATTGGACCCCTGCTAAACCAGAAGGGAGAACTGATGACCGATGCCCAGGGAAAAGCCAACTTACTAAATGGATACTTTACGCCGGTCTTTCACAAGTCCCACGGGACACCCCTGCCCATTACGGGAAAGGGATGCCTGAGTGAGGGTGGTTTCTTGTCCTCCATCAATGCTGACCTCATGAAGGAACACCTTGAGAGACTGGACACCTTCAAGTCAGCTGGCGCTGACAGTCTACACCCCAGAGTCTCAAGGAGCTGACCTGCATCATAGCTCAGCCCCTGGCATGGATCTTCGAGAGCTCCTGGCACTCTGGTGAAGTGCCTGATGATTGGAAGAAGGCCAATGTGGTGCCTATCTTCAAGAAAGGGAGGAAAGTGGATCTGGTAAACTACAGGCCCATCAGCCTGACCTCCATCCCAGGGAAGGTCTTAGAAAACAATTATCAAAGAGGCCATTCTTAATGGACTGGCCGATGGCAACACCCTGAGGGATAGTTAGCATGGGTTTGTTGTGGGTAGGTCGTGCTTGACCACTCTCATTTCCCTTTATGACCAGGTGACCTATCACCTGGACAAGAGGGAAGAGATTGATGTCATATATCTTAACTTCAAAAAAGCCTTTGATCTGGTATCCCACGATCACCTTTTGGGAAAACTGACCAACTGTGGCCTCAGGCCCACCACAATCCATAACCTGGGGAATTGGCTCCAGGGTCGGACCCAGAGGGTGGTGGTTGACGGAAGTCAATCGTCATGGTGCCCTGTGACCAGTGGGGTCCCCCAAGGCTCTGTCCTTGGACTTATTTTGTTCCACTTCTTCATTAATGATGTGGACATTGGAGTCAGAAGCAGGCTGGCCAAGTTTGCTGACGATACCAAGCTTGGGGTAAAGCATCCACACCTGAGGACAGGGGAGTAATTCAGGCTGACCTTGACAGGCTCAGGAAGTGGGCGGACAAGAATCTGATGATGTTTAACGCCAAAAAATGCAACGTTCTCCACCTTTGGAGGAAAAACCTGCAGCATGTCTATAAACTCGGCAGTGCTACGCTGGCTACGGATGAGAGGGACTTGGGGGTCATGACTGACCACAAGATGAACATGAGCCTGAAATGTTATGCTGCAGCTAGTAAAGCGAGCCAAACCCTGGCTTGCATTCATTGATGCTTCTCAAGCAGATCCCAGGACGTCATTCCCCTGTTGTACTCAGCCTTGGTGAGGCCGCAGCTGTAGTAATGCATCCAATTTTGGGCTCACAATTCAAAAAGGGTGTCTTGAGCGAGTCCAGAGAAGAACCGCACACATGATCAGAGGTCAGGAAAACAGACCTTATGAAAAGAGACTGAGAGCTATGGGACTCTTCAACCTGGAAAAGTGCAGGCTCAGGGGTGATCTGGCCACCTATAAGTTTTTAAGGAGTGTTCACCAGGATCTGGGGGAATGTTTGTTCACCAGAGTACCCCAAGGGCTGAGAAGGTCAAGCAGTTATAAACTCCTACAAGACCATTTCAGGCTGGACATAAGAATTTTTTTACTGTCTGAGCCCCCCAAGGTTTGGAATAGACTGCTGCTGGAGATGGTTCAAGCACCTACTTTGAATGCCTTTGTCACAGGGAGGGAAAAACCAGGGAGATTCCAGGGGCCACTAGGGGAACCCCAGGGCCAGGAGCTGGGGGTGGAATGGAGAAAAAGGGAAACTTACTCACTGCAGGAGCGGAGGAGGAGCAAGGACAGCAGGGAAAGCCCGCATGGGGCGATGATCATGCCTTATGGCACCTGTGGGCAATAGATGACATCACGCACAACTGCTGGCCAGCGGATGTAAAAGGGTTTGCGGTGAGATGGAGAGGCGGTGTGTACGTGCTGGGAGAAAGCCACACTGGTGGTGTCAGCTGGGGGCACAAGATGCCGGGAGCAATCATGCGCATAGACTGGGAGGGGGCAACGGAGCCCAGCAGCAAGCCAGTGCCTCAAGCAAGGACTGTACCTGCAGACAAGCCAGGAGGTGAGGCAGAAGGAGACCCCAGGGCGTGGGAACTTCAACGGACCTGGGAAGACCCAGAGGGAGGGCTGCTGCTGTGGCAAGACCCAGAGAGAGGGTTGCAGCTTTGGGAGGACCCAGAGAGAGGGCAGCAGCTGGGTGGAGACCCAGAGAGAGGGCAACTCCGTAGTGAAGACCCAGAGAGAGGGCCGCTGCCCTCGAGATCCAGAGAGAGAGAGAGGGTCATGCCAGGGGAATACTGAAGAAGGAGTAACATCCAACCAGGATAGGTGGAGTGGGGGCATAGAGCTGGACCCCGTGGGGTAGCTTAGTCAACAAGCAGAGGTGTAGAGGGGTTGGCCATGTTCCCTGAGGAAACCCAACAGGGACAAGGTTATGCCTCTAGTGATGTTCATTTAAGTTTCTAAGCTGAGTTGTGAAAGGTGTTCTGTTTGTTTTCCCCTTATTAGAAGGGGCTGAGGCGGTACTTAGACTGAGGGAGTGAGAGGCAGGTGTGTTGTTAAGAATTCAGGGACATGTACAGTCTGTCAAGGAAGCGACCAGAACTCGCCAGGCTGGGAAAAGGGTGAGGTGTAGGGGAGGAGGAGCCTTGAAGAAGACATCAACGAAACAGGTGATCGACAAGGGTGACCGGGTCGTACGGAACCCCACCCACTGGAAGATTCAAGGTTATGGCAGGCGAGAAGGGGCAACTTGCGACGTGTGTGAAGACCTCCCGAAAGGCCACCTGTAACAGCCAGGTGAGTACCGGCAAGCACTTGGAGCAAGGAAGCCCAAGGTAAGATGTATGAGGCCTGGCGGGTACAGCCTTCAAGAGAAACCTGGATGTTTCTCTTGCTGGCATCCTATGACCCCAGCTGACTTCCTGCTCCTGCGGCAGGGAGCTGTACTCGATGATCTTCCAAGGTCCCTTCCAGTCCTAATGTCTATAAAATTTATGAAAGTCTGTGAAATCAGGACAAAGAAGTCTCACCAATAACAGTGTTGACTGCTGCTTGGACATAGGCAAAGATTAGTGTTATAAAAGGCTTTCCTGGAGAAAAACAAGTGTTACTTTTTCATATAGTAATCATAAAGTTCATAAATCATACCCCAAATCAAGTTGTTAATATTGATGGAACCGTGCAAAATGTGTGTGTCTCCTAGTCATTTTATTGAAGTCATTTGTTGAACCTCAAAATCAGTGTGGGTGTATATGGTGATAAGTACTTCTTATGGTAATGGACAATTTCTCTTCACATTGTCTGTCAGACACTACTTGTAGGGGTATGGTTATTAGTTTATATTTTCTAATAAATAATAATTATACTCCATTTCATTAATTTACATAGTACTTGGAACTTTTGTTTATCAGTACAGTACGAGTCATCCAAAGGAAAAGTCTAGATGACCTAAAATGTCTTTCATCCCTTAATTCTATGATCATTCTTCAGACTCTCGTGGAGAGCTGCATGTTTTAATTCCTATTCCCAGCTATCACAGAATAGGATCACCTTGCATGTATGTCTATGGGAAGAAAGCACAAAACAGCAGGGCATACATGATGAGAAGAAGACTTTCTGGTTGGAGTTGCTGCTTGTTTTTCATAGTTTGAAGTGTTGAGATTTTAGTGAGCATTGTGCTCATTGTAGTAGGCCAGACTAAACTGAGAAGGAAACAATTGGCTTCAGAAAAGTCCTGGATAATAACAGTAGTGTCACGGCGGCGCCTGCAGGGGGGGCCGTGATCCCCCCCGAGGTCGGTCGCACCATGTCCAAGCTGGCCCAAGGACACCCTCTAATTTTCACCTGCCACGACTTTGCTGATAAGTATATGTAGGTTGGCTGCCTTCTACCTCCCTGGGCATGGTGTCTCGGGACCTCTGTCCCTGTGATCTCCTGGACTGTCTAATGGTGCTCCCTAGGCACCCTAGCCTTAGGGGCTTCATGTGAAAGACGTCATCCTGTCCAATACAATGCCTGCCTGCTCTCCCAGGCCTTCTCTAAGGCCCAGAGCGGGTGAGACTACACCCCCTCGTCAACACCCCCTCTCTAGGGCTTCTTGTCTTGTCTAGCCCACTCTGGGCCTCCTCTCTGTAAGCTCGCCTGCTCTCGGGCCTTCTCAGTGCTACTGCCCCTTCCTGGGACTCTCAATGAAACCACCCCTCCCTTGGGGGTCCCAATGCCCACTCTGGGCTTCTTAATACTATTAGTGCCCCTTCTCGGGCCTCTCTAAAATATCGTCCGTCCCCGGGACCCTCGTCTGCTCTGGGGACCTTCTGTCCAGCCCCAGTCTTTTAGGCCTTCTGCACGGTTCTGCTCCCTTTAGCCAGGCGTTCTGTGCTGCTATCTCTTTGGAGACCACTGCAGCCTCTTGCCCCTCTCTGGAGGCGATGTGCTGCTAACCCTCTTCTTGAGGTCCACCGCAGCACTCTTCCCCCTGGCTGAGGTCTACCTCTGTACTAGCCTACAACTGGGCTTCTCAAGTGCATTGTCCCTCATCTGGGCTTTTCAAGTGGCGCTCCCCTCTCTAGGGCTCGCTGTGTCCCCTCAGGGCTTCTCAATAATGCTGCCCCTCATGGGCTCCTTAAAATACTGCCCCCTGCCTGGGGCTTCTCAAATCCTGCTCCTCATAGGACTTCGGGTCAATGTTGCCCCTTATGGGCCTGGGGTCTCTGCACCCCATGCTGCTGTGCCCTCTCTGGCGCTGAATCGTGCCCTCAGGCACTGGGATTCCCACACTGCTGGGGCCCCTGCTGAGGTTACTGTGCCCCCCTGGTGCTGGGATCCCCACACTAATGTAGGTTTCCCCTGAGGCCTCCTCCACCCCTACAGCCTCGCCCAAACCACCAGTGTAATACAAACTAACAAACCAAAACACAAGTCTCCTGGCTGTAACCAAACCTAAGGCACCTAGCCATAACAAAGTAAGCGTCCCAACTACCACTCCACATCATTGCTCCAGCCTCTGGAGCTCTTGTGAGCTGTACTCACGTCGCCATCTCCTGCTGGCAGAGAACTGCCAGCCTGACTCTGGCTCTGGGCTTTATTGGGCCAAGCCCTGCCCCCTAGGTCAGCTGACTCTCCTCAGTTGCCTCAGCAACCCTCAGCTGTACTCATCATCTCTGCTAGGGCTTTTCCCCAGCAGGTTTCTTCTCACAAGGAGCAGTGCAGTGAGGCGCGCTGCGACAAGTAGAAAGAAAGAACAAAAAAGTAGATGGTGAATTGTGAGTGGTTTTAAAGGAACCAGCAATAATCTCCTCTCTCTATTTCTGTCTCTCTTGTTTCCATTTTACTAGTAATTACCTGAAATAGACATTTTGTCTGAATAAGAATTATCTATTGGAAGGATTAAGATAAGCAGCAGTAATGGGAGAACAGAGCCAGACAAATTATATCTGTCAAAATACGGGGTGGAATAATTGGGAAAGATTGTTTACAAGCTATAGGGACAAACTGTCAACAAAATGAAGTTTTTGCTTCTGATTGCTGTTGTCTTTACTGGGGAACTTGAACCCTTCTTGGCTGGGGGAAGACTAATCTCTATTGACTTTATACCAAATATATCTTGCTGATTAGGGGGTTCATGCAATAATTATCAGTGCAAATTTAGGCTCTCTATTTATAACTTACTAAGGAATAATTATTGTTGCTACAGATTTTAACATAAATGTGAAGTACACAAGTTTAAATGGTGTATCAAAAATTGTACCAGATATTTCTGTTTTTTTAAAACATTCTGGTAAAGCTTTTGGGTACCTATACACCTGCTGGATATGTGCTCTGACTTGTGCTAATTAACATGCATCAGAGCAGACTTGATTAATTGAGTCTGTTGGAGCATGCTAATTAGCGCACTTCAGCAGCCTTCACATCACATATATTTAGCATCCCTGCAATTCAAAATGGCAGCAGGGCTGCTTGAACTAAAGCTCATCAAACAAGCTTCAGTTCAAGCACCTCTGCCGCCATTTTGAAGTATGAGATGCTAAACACACATAACACTGCAGGCACTTTAATTAGAGCAGCTCTCGGAGCCGCTCTAATCAAAACTCCACCCCCCCACTCCACCCTGTAGCATGTGTATAGCTCTCCTTTGATTGTTGAATTTGCTATTTTTGTACCTTGGTTTCTCAGGTCTACTATAAAACCTTGAAATGTTTCATAAAGAATCTTTAGATTTTGTAGGCTCACCATAATTGACTACTTTTCATGATCATTTGGGGCATTTATACATGTGATCTGGGAGGGGTGGGGGGCCCTTTAATTAGAGCAACTCTGAGAGCTGCTCTTATTAAAGCCCCTGGAGTGTCTCACGTATCAGCATCCCTGTGCTTAAAAATGGTGGTGGGGGTTCTTTAACTAAAGCACATTTGACGAGCTTTAGTTAAAGCACTTCCACTGCCATTTTTAAATGTGGAGACACTAATACACAAGATGCTGGAGTCTGCGCAGTAATTACCATGCTCCAACAGACTTGTTTAATTGAGTGCATTGGAGCAGTCTCGCTGGTCATGTATAGGTGCCCTTTGGCTCTTTGTTACATCTAGCAGTAGTTTGTGCTTTGCTATATCTACCAGTAGTTTGTGCTTGTGCTGTGAACACAAGAATGCCCAGTTTCAAGTAGAGTGGAACCTGGATCTTTCCTATCTGCTTAGTTCACACACAATCTGCTTTATTTGCAGTGGCTTGCTCACTGATGGATAAGCAACTCAGCTGTTTGCTGAGGCTTTTACTTCAAAGGGCACTGCTTTTCCACTCAGTTGGAGCTGATCAGCAGTTCTGTGCAGCTATTTGCTAATGCTCTCATATACTCCTGGTTAGCTGGAAAATCCTCATTTTTGAAGGGGGTTTAGCAATTTTACTGTATTATAAGTTGGATATAGAAAATTTTCTCATGCTTAAAAATAAATTATATGTCTAAAGCACTAGGAATAAATTGTTTCCATCAGCTTGATAAAAACTGGAGAGGTCAAAGTGCCAACAAAGATTGCAAATTATTTGTGTTTTTGATATTGCTTAGAGATGTGAACGTGAAGATTTTTTTTCATTCAGGTAATCAGATAATACAGATTACTTAGTTGATATATGTATCTGTGACAAAGAAAACTTTAAAAATATTCAAATTATTTACCCATGTGTAGACCCATGTTTACAAGTAAAAGTTCTAACAGATAGGGATTTGGGCATCTATGTTTTACTCTGAAAAATGGGGCAAATACAGGTTGTGTATATTTCAGTGTTAAGTGTGCCAGTGTAACCACCACAAACTGCATTTGTACTGGGAGGGGGTTTAGGAGGCATGACTGAAGCAAAGGGATACATATGTATGAATAAAGACTACACCTCTGGTCTACCCCTGTGGTCTACTAACCGCCCAACAGGTACGCGTCAAGGTTCCTCTTCCAGTGACATCATTTTGGCATAAACATAAGCTGTGATTTGGTGCCTTAAGTTCTAAAACCTTACTTGAACCAACTAGTTTAAATGTAGTTCTCAAATGTTAGATATTTACATCTGAGCTAGTTATCAGAATGAAGATGACCTGGTCGTCAAAAATACTGAGCAACAGCAGCTCTGTATTTTGGTAAGAAGTTGATAAGAATTATTAGTGCACCTTGAAAATAATGCCAGTTATGTTTAAATGCTCCTTCTGGATTGAAGTGCCTAAATTTAGGGACTCAATTTAGGGACTCAATTTTCTCAAGGGAGAAAATGCTGTGAAGAAAGCAGGATAGTCCATCATACTTTTAATCACTAGTTTAATACATGCATTAGGGCACAGGTGCCCAACATTTTGGGCCTGTGGGCTAGGTGATTGGTTCCTGTTCCCCTCTCAGGCTGGATCTGGTTTGGAGGCCCAATCCAGTTGCACAGTGCAGTGCTTACCCAGATGGGACCTAATTAAACCTTAGGGAAGTGTTCTGGCAGGGACTTGATCTTGCAGAGCTGGACCACTGTTGTGCAGCTGCATCAGGCCCTGGCTCGATTCAGCTATGTGGGAATTGGTTCCAGTCCTTCTGTGTGAAGCTGGCTCAGCAAAGGCTGATCCAGCTGCATGGGGCTTGGAAATTTGGTTGGGTGTGGGGAAGGTGGGAGGGTAGTTACAGTGTTAAGTGCCACTGCTCCCTCACTGCCACAATTCTGGACCCAAGCCAGATACATGGCTCCATGGGTCAGGGTTGACAACCCCTGCAGGAGAGTATTAACATCTTTGATTGTGTAATGTAATTAATTTTCCTTTCATGTTAAAATGCTTTCTAATATACTTCTACATTAGGGCTTAAAAGGGAGATCAGATGGTCTGAGAAGGAGCTTTTCCCATTTTCCCATTAGTAAGGATGATCTTTTACAGAAAGCCCTAGCTGTGACTTATTCAGTAAGGGTAAAACTCCCTAGGGCTTGTTTATGATTTACCTCTGCTTGCATTGAAACCCTGTCATTGGTAGCAGAGAGATAGAGCAACACTGTATACTTTAAAAAAGAATGTGCTACAGGTTTATGCAGAAAATAATTTTGAATACTAGAAGGAATGTTCTGAGGGAATTTTTAATTTAATTTAAAAATAGGATATTTGTATATTTAATGATTTTTCATTTATGGGTGGGAATACCAGATATATTTTAAATATTCTACTTTTTAGTAGAATGGGAAAAAGAAACATTTACTTTAAAACATAACTAATGCATGTGGCAAACTCCCATGTGGCATAGGGAGTTTGATGGCGGTCTTTTGTTTTGGATCTTGTTTTGCTTTCAGAGAAATCAAGCAAAACTCCCAGTGATTACAGTGACAACCAGCTCCCATCTGTGAAAACTTAAATATTTGGAAAACTTAAATTTCCATATACTTTCCATTAGATTTTTTTAACACTAGTTTTATGAAATCAAAGGAAACTTTACATGCTTAAATAGGTCAACAGAACATTAGTAGTTAGACTTTAACTGTAAATTCAGCTGTGATTAACATTTTATTAATTGCGTAAAAGGGCATCTTTATAAAATAGTCTTGCTTCCATGTTCTGCATGCAGAAATCAACTCTGACCTTAACTATGAAGCTGCCACTATTGCCTCCATAATTGATATCTTGGTTAAATGTGCTCCTGGAGGTTCACATACAAAGGGATTTATCTTGCAAGTAGGAAGAGAATAGTTATGGCGCTTTTAAATTTCTGCTTGTCTTTTGGATTATAGGAATGCACAGAGATGTAACAGCCAGGGGCCCAGGGCAGTTGCCACCTACAAAGGCAGTGGTAACTTCTGGTTGCTGCTGCACTTCTGGCATGATTTTTCAGCTGTGGCAATAGCCATTTTCTTCTGATGCCCTTCTCCTTTCCAGGTTGGCACCTAGGGCAGCTTTCCCAGTCATTGCATGCTAGTCATGCCTCTGGAAATGCAAAGGGCCCTTTCTCACCCCTCAACTAGGAATGTATCAAGGACAGCTCACTTTATGGGGTTTCATAGAGGGGGCACTAGGTTGATCCTGTTTCTTTTGTTCAGTAGTTTCCCTCCTCGAAGAAGTGAAAGGTGGTATTGTCTCAGTAGTGGGCTGGGACAAGTTTTTAAGGGAGAGGGCTTATGGCAGCCCTTCCTAACTGGTAGGAATTACCAAGGAATTAATAATGACCTTATTGTATAGGTTCTTGCTTGTTAATGAAAACAGATGATTTATAAAATTAAGACTTAATTAAATCACATTCTTTACATCTCTTCTCTTTCTGTGAGACCAACACAGAACTTAGTTGCACTTTCAGATTGCAAGTAAATATGCTAGGCTACCAATCAGGAAGAAAGACACATTGGGCTAAATCCTATTTTATCTTCATGTACTGAAGTAGCACTTACATAGCTATATAACTGTAATTTTTGGCACTTAAGCACAATTTTAATTCCATATTACTATGCTTACCTTGCATTTCCCTGCAGAATGTGCTCAGTGGGATGCACTCTAGCTGCATAACTCTGGAGGGAGCAGCCACACACAGACATACACACATGCAGATGCAGACAGACACACACACAAACACACTCAGATGCAGAAACATACCCAGACACCCCCCTTGTCCCCAGCAGGTAAGTGTGTGTGGGGGGAATTGGTAGGGCAGGGCCAAATCGAGAATGGTGGGGTGGGAGGGAGTGTGTCTCTGTGCCCACTTCTAGGAGCAAGGCCAGGGGGCAGGGCAGTGGTGGGCTGCATGCGCACTGCCCAGATGGCCAAATGCCCACCCCCCCCATGCCACTGATGCTGCCGTGCGCTGTATCACTTTCTCACAGACTGTTGCACATGCAGCTTCGCAGGCTGGTGACTGGCCTTGCGCCCGGCCAGTTGCGTGCCACCTGTCACCAGCCCATGGAGCCACACATGCGACCGGTCATGAGAAAGCAGTACAGGACACAGCATCAGCACAAAGAAGTGACAGAAGTGTTGGCAATGATGGTAGTGATGGCAGTGGTGGCTGCAAGCCCTCCCTCCCCCTCTCCCCCCACAGCTGGTCAGGCAAGTGCGTGTGGCCCACAGAGGGACACCGTTGCCCTTGACCCCTGGCCTTGGTCCTGGGTGTTGGCACAGAGTGAGCTGAGGTAGGTGGCAGGGAGGCCCTACAGTTTACCACATGGGGCCGGCAGTGCCCGGTGCACCCCTGCCACTCCCCTTCTCCCAGGTAAGAAGCAAAGTGTGGGAAGGTGCCCTGCAGTGCACTGTGTTTCCACCTGCCCACCCATGCGTAACCCCTACAGCCTTTCTCCTAGCGGTACATGTACCCCCGGTTGACAACGCCTGAGCTAGTGTATGCCCTAGTCCTCCCAAATATTTATCTAGCTCAGAAACACATAACCATTATCTTTCAGCAATAGCATTAATTCTTTGGATCAGCTGTTCAAAAGCATGGATATCTTTCCATTTAGATAAATCATCAACTTTCCAGTATAAAAATTGCATTTAAATTACATGAAAATGTTTTTAAAGATTATTATGGGAAAATACAGCCCAATGATTCCATGTTTAATATTGACTATAATTCTGACTATGTAAATGGATAAATGTTGTGTCATACAAAGTGACTATCAGTGTGCATTTCTTGCAACATTATTTTATTTTTTTGTAATGGTATTAACATACTTTTTATTTTTCTTAATCTATCATCTTTTAACAGGTATTTTGACATTCTGAAAAATATTATTACATAGTGGGATATAGTATTACATTGTTTGAAAGGTTTCATTGTAACAGTTAGAGAAAGTCATTATTTTGTTCTGAAAAGGGCAAGAAGGCTCTTCCAACCAGGCATAACTGTTTTCTAGATGTTAGGAACACCTAGTTGTCTTCCTGCCAGAAATTTTCCAGTTTGTACATATACATTGTTCCATATAGTTGGTTATACTGTAGGTATTTTCAAAAGATATTTTAAGCAGCTATTGAGTTAACTGAATCAATCACGCTATACTATCTATATTGAATGTATACTCTCTTCTCTTTTTCTCTCTCTCTCTACATTCCATGTATCCCATTGTTTTGGAGTCAGCTTCTTGGATACATTGTAACAAGTGCTACTAACAAAGGTTCTGAGTCAGACAGGATAACCAAAACTCTTACAAAGTTTTTTACCTCTTTCTTTCACTTTTCCTTTACTGCACTATCTTGTCTGTCTGATTCTCACAGGAGACATGGATTACAACTGGTTGGACCATACGTCTTGGCATAGCAGTGAGGCATCCCCAATGTCTTTGGTGAGACATGTGGAGCCTTACCATTCAGTTTCCTTTATCATTTCACATTTCCTTTGTTTTATTTACACCTTTGCATGTTTTCTTTTTTGTATCTTTTTTTTTATCCTGCACCTGTAGGGAACAGTCAAAGGGGAAAAAGAAAAACTAGTGAGCAGGCAGTTTTGTCGGATTCTAACACCTTGTCTGAGAAACAAAAGAAAATGGTGTGCTTTGGTGGCCACTCTTTGGAAGAGGACTTGGAATGGTCTGAGCCTCAGATTAAAGACTCTGGGGTAGATACGTGCAGTAGCACAACTCTAAACGAGGAGCATAGCCATAGTGAGAAGGTACTGAGATTGTGGAGCCTGCATTTTAACCTGCTCATTTGGTCTTTGTTTGCTCTCTGTCACTCATTAAAGCAGTACATAAAATAAAGACAGGGTGTTTTAGAGGTTTCTCAAGGTGCAGAAAAGAAAAACAAAATAAAAAATTCCTGCATGCTTTGCCGCTTTTACTGTTTGGCAGCAAAAGAAAAAATGAATTCAGGCACAAAGGAATGCTTGGTCCTATGGTCGCATAATAATAGTACTTTGTGGTGTTGCGTTAAAAACAAAGTGATTATCAGTAAAGATTCTGTTGGATTGGCTTGTTTGATTCCCATAATATGTATTCCTGGGGCTGAAATTAATTCCATAGTTTAATTCCCAGGTAAAAAGGGAAGAAAATTGGGTCTGTTTGCACAGAAAAGTTGTTTTTCTTTTTTCCCTTTAACTGTCATGTTGGTTCTTTTGTTTTGTTGTCATGCCATTTTTGTGCAATGTTGTGTAGTATGAAGTCTTTGCCATCTGCTTTGGTATTTGTTTCTTTTGCTGTTAGTTGGTGGGGTATGTGACAAATCTTTTTAGAGCTATTAGATGTAATGGGAGAGTATTTGTCCTTGTGCCTGCTTATTTTGCATGGAATAGAGCATGAAACTAGTGTTTATCTGGGAAAAAGTGCTATGATTACACAAAAAATCCAGAAAGATTATTTAGAATATTTCTCATCACATTATAACAACATGCAGTAATGGAATGATGGAATATTCAGTACAAATACACAAATTAGTTAATGCAAATAGTTGCATTAACTATTATCTATCTAATTCTATTCTAAAATATGACATATGAGAGTATATATACTCCTATGCCTTTTAATATAATTTATTCCTTTTCATGTTTTTGGATCTTAAAGGATTCTGAGAAATCCAATCTATAATCTGAAAATAAAACTGATATTAGTATATCATTTCCATTCAATTTTTAGTTGTATTTCCTTTTTGGCATCAGGATTATTTTGTTAGATTTAAACTATTTTTGACATTATTCAATGGTGATAATATATGTACATACTATATGTACTTGCATAAATATCTGTACTGATTTAGCAAGAAATATGATTTGATTTTACCAATTGGTATTAGCAATAATTTTTTTAAATGAAGATTTTTATTTAATCTTCAGAAATACCATATTTACTTGAACATAAGAGGAGGTTCCCCTCCCCTCCCATCAGCATGGGAGAAAAAAATCTCCTCATCTTATATTTGCATACAAGGAAATCTCATTAAATACATTTTCAGTCATTAAACTGCTGCCAAAAGCAGCATGTGCCTTTCTTTCCCATTTCCAATTATCCCCTTTTCTTTACCAGCCTTAAATGTCTGGAAAATATCACCAAATGCAGCCCCAAACAGTTCACCCACAATCCCTCTGTTACCTCCTCTCTCAACCTGGTTCATATTAGTGTGGCTCTGGTTTCCATGAGGTGGAGCGGGAAGAGGTTGCCCTGAGCCTCATTTGCATATACATTTTTGGAGGGCCACAGGACTCATGACAAGAACACCTCGTTCCAGTCATGAATGGGGGGTGCTTATTAGCACATAAATACTTTGTGGGGGTATCCAGAGTACACACACATACTAAGCACCACTGAGCTATGGAGTCAACATGGCTTTAAACACTGTTGACTGGTAGGGCCCAGACCAATTAACTGTATGGCAAATCATGACTCTTTTGGCTTTGGTCTAATATCATGCATATTTTAGACTACGTATAAGTGGGCATGTCTACATGTTTATTAATGCGCAGTAGTTACTATGCATTTAGTTTAGTACTTGCCTAATGAACTACTAACTAAATGTCCAGTAATTACAGTTTCTGTGCAGTAGTGCTGATGCAAGGTGTTTTTGCGCTGCTTCCTGAACAGTAGTCTAATAACACTCTGCAGGAGCATATTAGCATGTTTTTTGACCAGTAAGCTACTGCACAATGTTATTAGGCTACTGCACAGTAAGTGTCTCATGTAGATGCACCCAATAGGTACAAAAGTGCAAAAGTGCTGCTTAAAAGTGTGTTTATGGAATACTTGTGCTAAAGCTTGCAGAAGTTTCAAAAAAGGTAAATGCATCAATTCTGGATGAATTAAGTCTATGGTTACTCACATTAATTTGCTTATAAGTTAGTGTTTTTAAATTTGCCCCTTCCTTCCATGTGCTCAGGGAGAGCAGGGTTTTTCAGTAAGGGTGGAGGTTGGAGCTGCAATGGGAAGAAGTTGCGGGGGACAGAGGACAAGGGGGCTACCTAATCCCCTCAGATTTATTTTCCTGCTGTAGCAATGGGAGGGGGGCAAATTCAAGGCAAACCTCTGATAATTAGATTATGTATTTGGAAAATTATAACAAATTTATAAATTTTCCATATATAGAATCTACTTGAGGGTCTTATATCACGGTTGTCTTATATTTGAGTAAATATGGTATTTTGGGATGGATTAACTGGCTTTGTAGGTTTTTTCTAACACTAATTTTAATGAATCTAGTAAATAATAATGGTGTAATCATAGTGCTTTCATGGTGTTTTAAAAATTAGAAATGAAACATGATAAGAGAATTTTCCAAAAGGAATGTTCACTATATTTTCTGTTAACACTATATCATAGCATCCCGTGACCTGGCAACCATCCAAAGATGGAGACCGCCTAATTGGTCGGATTTTGTTAAATAAACGACTCAAAGATGGAAGTGTGCCTAGGGACTCAGGAGCAATGCTTGGATTAAAGGTTTGTAATGGACAATTTCTTCCTGTCAAGTAGTGCCATTTATAGCACAGTAAATGCAAGGTAAAATCATTATACGCAGATATATTGAATAATTAATTTTTTCTCTGCTTACCAATGTTTACTTTTCAGGGTCTTAGATGTGCTTAAGAAAATAAATCTCTGGAATTTGATTTTATGTTCATGCCATATTTTAGGATTTCATTCATGAATTGTGATTTAGTTATTATATTTTTGTCTCAGTGACTTTCAGATGATGGTTTGCAATTTTAGAACGATAGTAGAAATAGGTAACATAGAATGCAAAGAAGCCTGTCATTTATTTTGAATACATTACTTCATTATGGCAAGTTATCAGCAAGTTTAATTAATCTAATATTCTTCTTTTGGCATCATACTGCCTTCTCCTCAAGTGCACATTTTTAACTAGTTGTATATTGTAAATAAGATTTATACCAACCTAGCTAATTAAGAGGAATATTAATCTCATTTAGAATATATTTAGATTTTTTATGGTTACATTTTAAATGGTTACCTTATGAGGAGAAGGGGCAGTAGACATGGAAACTTGAAGCACTGGTATACATTTCACTGTTCAGATCCAGAAAGCTTAAGAACAGAATAATGTTTGTTAGACATGATTATATTTATATATCGTACATTTTGTTATATTGCTGAACTCCATTTTGTGAAATACATTATCATTTTGATGAGATCAAATAACATCTGTTTTAATAACGATGTATAATAGTTTCAAAATTGTTTTAAAAAATTTTGCCTTTCATAACTTTTGATTTTATTCCATTTTTCTTTATAATGTTGATGAATATTTGATATAGTGTTAGTTCCAGCATGGTGTCTGACCTTGTTTTGGGTCCAACATTGTTTAACATCTTCATTAGTGATATGGATGATGGGATTGAGTGAATGCTTAACATATTTGTATATGATAGCAAAGTGGGTGGAATTGCAGACACTTTGGAGAGCAGGGCTAGGATCCAGAATGACATATATATATTGGAGAATTGGTTCAAAATCAATCAGATGAAATTCAGCAAGGGCAAGTGCAAAGTTCTGCACTTGGGATGAAATAATTGCATGCACAAGTTCAGACTTGGAGCATGATTGGCTAGGGTGCAGTACTGCAGAGGAGGACTTGGGGGTTACATGAGTCAACAATATGCTTTTGTGGTAAAAAAAAAAAAAGTGACTAGCACACTAGGTTGTATTAACAGGTGTTTCTTGCAAATCAAGGAAAATGATTCTTCTGTTCTGTTAGGCACTGGTGGGGCCTTACGTAAAGTATTGTCCAGTTTTGGGCCTCCCACATTAAAAAAAGATATGGAAAGAGTGGAAAGAAAGGGTTGGCTTGACAAAACCGTGACTGGAATGACCCAGTTAGGGATGGCCCTGCTTTGAGTAGGGGGTTGGACTAGCTGACCCCCTGAGGTCCCTTATAGCCCTAATGTTCTATGATTCTATGAAAGAGTCCATCAGAGAGTGAAAAATGATTAAGGGCTTGGGAAGCATGACTCATGAGGAAAGACTGATATAAGTAGGGTTATTTAGCCTGGAAAAGAGAAGAGTGGGAGGGATTTAATAACAGCCTCTAAATACTTGAAAAGTGATAACAGAAGGAATGGAGATGGGCTTTTCTCTATGACTGTAGGGGACTGAACTGGGATCAATGGCTTCAAGCTTCAGTAGAGGAAGTTTAGTTTGGAAATTAGGAAGAACTTTCCGACTATGAGTGTGGTTAAGCATTGAAACTGTCTACATAGGGAAACTGAGGAATCTCCATCCTTGGAAGTTTTCAAGAGCAGGTTAGGTCATAGGCGGGCAAAATATGGTCTATGGGCTAGATCCAGCCTGTGGAGTGATTTTTGCATGGCTTATGGGGGGGCCCAGAGCCCTGCCTGGCCCAGGTATGGGGGCAGCCTGAGCTGTGGTGCAACAGCTGGTCTGGCCTCCCCTGGGTGCATAGTGGGGCTGGGTAGCCAGACTCCATTTCCCAGCTACCACTGCCAGACCTGGCCCCACTGCCCAGGTACCCTGACCCATTTACCCTGCACCCACCTTTGGGAGTGGGACCAGCACAGGCAGGGTGCATGACCAGGTGGATGGGATGGGGCCAGGGACTGGCAGGGAGCAGTGTCCCGGAGTGGGATGTGTGATGGAACTGGAGAAACCCCAGGATCTTGGGGTGGAGACAGCTCAGGGCTGGGGTCAGGGCAGAGCTGTGATCCGCTGCTTGCATGTCCCTACAGCGGGCACAGGTTCTGTGGGCAGGGGATGTGGGGTGTGGATCATGGCTCTGTCCTGGCCCTGGCCTTGGCCCCCCATGCTGTCACCACCCCATGATCCTGGCTCTGACCCTGGCCCTGGCCTTGGATACAGCTTCCTACCCATCCAGCTGCCAGCCCTTCCCACACAGTCTCCATGGAGATCCTGGAATCATGGGGCCGGGATCAGGGCAGAGCCCCAGTTTTGTGGGCAGGGCCATGTAGGGAGCACATCACAGCTGTTTCCTGCCCCCATGCTGTCAGTGCCCTGAGATCCCAGGGAGCCTGGCTGGAAGCTGCTCAGGTGGGCAAGAAGCTGCATCCAGGGCCAGGGCTGGGATGTTGGGGTGGTGACAGTGCAGGGCCAGGGCCTAGGTGAAGCCATGATCTTCTCCCTAGCCCTTCTTATAGTCTGGAACACCTACCCTATGGGACTGGGGTTGAGGCCCTGTTCTGGGGTAGGCATGTGTGGGGAGTACATTCAGTGCATCACAGTGCATCCTGTGCTGTCACTGCCTCATGGTCTTGGTGGGACATGTGGGCAGATAAGGAGCTGTGTCCAGGGCCAGGGTTGGGATCTTGGGGTGGTGATGATGCATACCCCCGCCCACTGAACCCATGACTGTCACAGGAGCATGCAGGCAGTGGATTGTGGCTCTCTGCTTGGCCCCTGTCCTGTTCTGTCACTGCCTCACAATCCTGCCCCATCCCACTCTTGAACGCTGCTCCCCACCCAACCATGGCCCCATCTCATGTAGGGAGTTTTGGTGAGTTGTTGTGGGGGGGGGCTGATCCAACCTACAACAGCTCAACAAAACTCCCTATGTGGCCCTGGGCCCAAATAATTGCCCATCCCTGGGTTAGGCAGATGCTTGGGTGCATTGGTTTAGTTACTGATGATCTTGCTTTGAGCAGGGGACTAAACTAGATGACCTTGTGAAGTCCCTTTCAGCCCTACTTTCCTATGATTCCATGAAGGCTACTAAGAAATGTCAAGTATGTATAGAATTTTAAGATTAACTTTTATAATATTTTCTCTTCTGATTCTGAAATATGCTTAATAAGGTCAAATCTGCTTGCTGTCCTTACAGAGCAAATGCTTAATATGAAATGTATTTAGACATGCCAAACCATAGTTGATTTAACTGAATAGTTAAGAAATTTACCCCTTAGAATAAACTCTGTGTGGTTATATGAGTTTACAAATTACTGTACTTATCTCTTGAAGGGAGAGATTTATATCCAAGGGAAATAATGCAAGCAGCAGAGAGTTAAAAGCACAAAACCTATTGTTATGCGATCAAGGTTTCACATTACATTTAAATAAAACAAAGGATCATTTTCATATAGAGTTCCTCATGAAACTACTTTATTTTCATTGCTAAGGAGAAGCAAACCCAAATCAGTAGAGAGTGTAGAAAAAAGATGAACTATTTTGCCAAATGAAGCACTAAAGGATGTTGCTGTTTGTGACTTCTGTGAGTCTTTTGTTGAGAAGAGAGATTTTTATTGAGGCTAGTAGAAAGTCTGATAAAAAACAGTACATTTTGAAGACTTGTTTTCTTTTGGTAATGGTTGACAGTTACAATATTTCCCTTGAAGAGAAACATAAGGGTATAAAATTAAACTTTTGAAAGTAGTTTCTTTTGTAGATAAATGTTTTAAGATGATAATTACTTCTTCAGATAGTAGCAATGAGTTTTTTTCCTGTCAACTACTAATTAAGAAGTTTGATCTCCACACAGTACCCACACTGAGGCTCCTTTAATGTGCAATTGGGAATATTTGACTATAATGAAATCAGCATATACTGTGAAGAGTTTCTTTTTACTCTAAATTGCAGGTGTGAGGGTATAATTTTTAATGAAGTAAACAGCTTATTCAGTGGTATGTTAATGCTTTTTAACAGCTCCCATTTCTGTGAGACAGTGCACTTAGACTATTAAGATGACCAATACATTTAAAAACCTTTACCATTTTGTATGTGGATTATCTTTAAGGCAGATAAATACCCAGAGTGGTAGTCTCTCAGCCAATGTTGGTCATGTTTTTTTGGATGCATATCTGTATCTGTCTCCTCTAGATAATATCAATACATTATTAATCAATAAAATAATGCATTATTAATTAATTACTGAATTATTGTATACTGCCAAAAAGTCTCAGTCTAAAAATTATTCTAATTTCTTTCTCCCCTTTCAAAAAAGGTTGTAGGAGGGAAGATGACTGAATCAGGTCGACTGTGTGCATTTATTACCAAAGTAAAAAAAGGAAGCTTAGCTGATACAGTGGGGCACCTTAGACCAGGTATGTATTTGTTTCAGAAATACTCAGCTCAGCTATTATACAACAAGAAAACAAATCCTGATAAGTTTAGCTGAAGTACCTCTGTCCACTAAATGTAACGAGCTACCACAGCATGTCTGACAAATTAGAAAGTTCAAAATGAGACCTATTCAGTCACTAGATTAACCACATTATCACTCTAGCAGACTCTCTCAAGTCTCACATAATTTTTAAATCAAGTTTTCATTTTTCCTCCCATACCACTGTTGGCAGTAATTAAGATTGTGTTGTATCTTCAGTGATACAAATTTGTCCCCTCATTGTATGAAATATATTTTAATATTAGACCTAACCAAGGCACCCCAAATCTGCTCTAAAGACCCAGCACAACAAAGAAATGTTTATATTTTATATTCTGCCCATATCTCTGTATGCAATCCAGCTCCCTTTAAAACTGCTAAGGATTGCTATCATGGGAAATGTACAAGAAATATTGTATTTTAATATGGAATAGATTTAGGATTCATGGAAAGACTGTACAACTGTAAAATGTGAGTAAGGCTTCAAGCTGCTGGTTAAGGCTGTTGTGTGACGACCTGAACTTTTCAAAAGAGCAACTCACCTTAAAAAAAGACACCCCCCCAAACACTAGTAAAAAGCTATATCTGACATTGGTAGTGGCCCAACTGGGGGTATTAAGTAGGACTCAAGTGGAATTTAGGTACCTACATTCCAGAAAGTACCCCTGTTTGGCCCCGCCCCATAAGCCACAGAGCTTGGTAAGTACCTAAATTAGATACCTCTGAGACCACACTGTATTTGGCTCTAGATGGCTCTAGAAGTGCCAGTATTAATATTTCCTTGATATTTATTCAATCAAAGCTGAAATATGGAAAGCTTTTCATTGGCTTTTGTGTATTTAAGACATTGTATTTTTTCTACAGTACAGATTGTACAATTCAGAAAACTTATAGTAGAATGATGAGGCTGTTGTTGTAAAGGCTGATCATAGGATAAGTTTTCTTTCCTAATTATTCCTTCCTATTATTACTGCATTTGTAGGTGATGAAGTGTTAGAGTGGAATGGAAGGCTATTACAAGGTGCCACCTTTGAGGAGGTGTACAACATCATTTTAGAATCCAAGCCTGAGCCACAAGTGGAGCTTGTAGTTTCAAGACCAATTGGGTGAGTTGTTTTGTACTGCTTAAAATGAGATGCCATTAGATTTTATTTTAAGCCTCAAATATATAAAACAGCTTCACAGAGATTGTAAAAAATATAAAATGGTATATCACTTGTAATAAAAAAGTACAGTGTGTTAGGCACATTTCTAAACTCGTGATGGGGTGGAATCTCATATCCCTTGAGAGAGGTTCAGGAGGCATTTCCTGGTTCACAGAATGAGCACAACTGCTATTATAGACTCATGGGAAAGTGTAAAAGGGCTGATGAATGCCCTGGATGGGGAAACAGGTGACTTTTCTTCAGAAAAAACAACTTGTTTTTTTATCCCTTGCACGCCACTCGTGTCACATACAGGTCAGTTAGCTCATAATGAACCTGGACTCATTTGCTGATCTTCAATTTAATTATTTTTGTCAAAATATATACTGTATTAATATAATGTATACTCTCATGAAAGGGGTGACTCTTTTGCGTATGAAATCCAATTTTTTGTTTGCTTGTAAGTGAAAAGACTAATCAACTGTTGGTTAGTATCTGGGACGTAGTATACCTTAATGAAGCATTAGCTGAACCCACCATATACGTTGTACTTATGTCTTAAATTGTTTACTACTTTCCTTTTACTCTATTACATTGTCTAGTTGCTCTTACCTTTGGCACGTAGTTGCTTATATATCTATTCTAAACTTTTTTTTCTATGGTTTTAGGCTTTTTCCTTGTTCTGCCGTCTTCTGAGACTATGAATAATTTTTTTCATTTATATTTTTATTTAAAGGTACTGGTCATGTTCGTTTTCCCTCCTAGACTTTATACATTTTGTTCACTAATTTTTTTTCAGCTAATACCTTCTTCAATACTTGCATCATTTTTGTTGCCCTTTCAATCTTCTCTATTATTTTTCTATTTTTTTAACCCATGGATCCCAGTTCTGTATGCACTGTTCAATGTGTGGTCACAGTAGGGCTGTGAAGACAAACATTAGTAGTAGTACCTCCCTAGTTCATTTATATTTGTTTTCCCTAGTCGTATGGTTTTGCATTATTTTCTTGTGTATATCCCTATTTGTTTGATACATCTGTGACTCTTAAGTATTTAAAATATAGTATATATCAAGAATGGCAAACATGACCTGCAGACTGGATCTAGCCCATAGAGTTGGATCATCTAGCCCCTGGGGCTTCCTATAGGTTGGAACACCTACTTCCATGGGACAGATTTGACCCATGCAGCTGCTGGGCGTACCTACGGTGGTGGCATTAATCCATGCTGTGTCAACATGACTCCAGAACCCAAGGAGTTAACACTTGCAACTAAGGCAGCAGTAGGGGAAGGGAGGGGAGAGTGAGTCTCAGTGGCCTAACTAGCTCGGGGTTTGAAGACAGAGCTGAAACAGCAGCTCCAGCAGCTGTAGAATTAATACTTTTGCCACCACATATAGGTCATCTGGCTTATGGGAAGCCCTGTGGTCTGGATTTGGTCTGTGAGAAGCCCTGCAATCTGAACTGGGTGAATGAAGCCCAGTGAGTTTGACCCTGATATGTATAACTATAAAATTGCTCTAGCTTCAAACTTAGTGATCCCTGAGTATCATGGTGGCCAATGACCAAAAATTTAAAGAAAAAAATAACTTTAGTATAGGCCATTCCAATGGGGATATTTGAAGGTGGGTTCAATTTGACATTATAGAATTTATATGATTAAAATTGTGAATTCTGAAGTTTGAAGGTGACAGTAATGTTCAAAGATTTAATGTGGGTCTTGTCCATGGGGTTGTCTCTTATGTTAATATTAATAAGCTCTTCAGAGCACAAAACCAGGTCTTACCATATGGATTGGAAAAAAAGTATAAAGTGCTTATGGGAGCTGTCAATATTATAATAATGATAAGTTTCACATGAGGAGATGAGGAAGATTAAGTATCTTTTTTATATACCAGCAAATTTTATTTCTTAGATACTTTCAACAAGCTATTTAGCTCTTGAAGCCAAAAGAAACTCAGTGGTGATCCCCATCATAGTATTGTCTTATTTTATCTTTTATTTTTCTCATTTTTGCCTTCATTGTTTTTCTTTTCTTCCCCTCTTTTCCATGTTAGCATCTCTTTGTTGCTCCCTCTTTCCATGATCTCCCTTTTCTTAACTGTGCCATTATTGTTGTCACTATAATAGTGGGTTTTCTGTAATTGCAGTGAGAAGGTGATATAGAAAGTGGAAGCTACTTAAAAGCCTGTATCACCTAACTGCTTGCCCCACTGGTGAAGAAATACCAGGAGCAGAGATGAGGGTGCCTGCTTTACATGTGGGCCTCATAATCCCTTTACTCTGGCCTTATATGTTCCTGCTAGGCTGTCAAAGAAGTGAGGATTTTTATCTTCCAAGTCCAGTAGCTAATTTAAATGGACTTATAACAGAGTTCCCAATTGAAAATATTTGGCTCCCCTTTGCACAGCTGTTACTTGGCCCTCTGTATATTTAATTCTATGCCTCATTTAAAGATAACTGTCTTGGGATCCAGGTTATATATCAATTACTCTGTGGTTTGAGACTAAAACAGAATAAGATTTAAGTTTTGGTAGCACTGAAACATCAGGATTTCTTCTGATGAGGTTCCATTGTATATGCTGAACTTACTGCAGCAGGGGCAGGTCAGGGGATGTGCTGTAGTAGCCCATGGAACTC
The DNA here is from genome assembly GCA_030014935.1 of Caiman crocodilus. Taxonomy (NCBI): domain Eukaryota; kingdom Metazoa; phylum Chordata; order Crocodylia; family Alligatoridae; genus Caiman; species Caiman crocodilus. The sequence goes on along the minus strand of JAGPOW010000261.1, from coordinate 32,574,710 downwards.
TCCACCCCCAGCCCAGCAGAGGACAATAGGGGGCAGGTGCAGAAAGGGAGATCTATCCACTGTCACTGCTGTAGAGCCCAGCACCCTGTGCAGTTGCTCCCAACAGCTGGAATCTCCAGAAACAGATGCTGGAAAGAGGGAATTCCCAACACTGATGGCACTGTCCCTGGCGGACCCAGGTGTGGAAGAAACCACAGGACCATTCACTTCAGGGGTGGCTGTCCCACTCCAACTGGGGATGGTGGAGAGCAGCTTTGAGAGGTGCCATGTTTAGCGGGGGACAACAGCAGAGGCAACTGTTCCTCCCTGTCCCTGTTCTATTTCTCCATCACTGGGTCCTCTGCCAGCCGAAGGGCTCCAGCTGCAATTAACAGCTGTGCAATGCTGGGCTGTACCAGAGATGGTGGCAACAGAAGGCAGGTCCCTGCCTTGCCTCTTCTTAGTTTCTCGTGCCAGCTTTGGGGGCCCACCTGCCCTTGTCCTCCAATTCCTGCCATGGTCAAGCTGTATACCCCTTTTTAAAATCCTGGATTCACCTATGTATTGCAGTATCACTGGGCTTCAGGATATTCCCAGTCACAGCTAAAATGGGACTGAAAGCAGTGCATCTTATGGGTTTATATCTAGACAGACACAGCCTTAGGCTAGGTTTTGACCTAAGAAATCAAATGTCAAACCATTTAAAATTTTGAAGGATTCATGTTTGGTCAAATCAACAGAAGTCATTATTTCAGTTAGGATAACTAATATCTTGTCCCACCATTTAGTCTTATATACTATGTCAGTGCATTGTGGAGCCATTTGGAAAGCTTATATTTAGACTCTGGCTCAAGCTAGAGCTTTCCAAACTGGCTGAGACTGCAAATTGTCTTCTGTGAGAGAGAAAGCATATTGTGTCACTCTTATGTGACTCTGACATTCAAAAAACATTGACAAATTCTGATGAGTCAGTTTGCTCTGACTGTACTGTGGGTTGTCTAATATGAAAACTGAAGGTGATAGGAACAGGTAAGAAGGTGGGTGAAATGATAGATCCTGGAGGATCTTCCTTAAAAAATGAAATGAGTTAGTAATTTCTTTGCATACAATTTTCCCCTCTCATTGTTTTAAAATGAATTTTAATGGATGAATGGTCTTTTCCTCATCTATGTAACTTTTCAGCTGTTTTTTAGTTTTAATATATATTAGCCGTTCTAAACATAGTTAAGACCCATACCAAAGAATAATATCATGTTTTAAGTATGCTTTCAAATATGTTTATAGTGAAACATGCTTTGAATGACAACTCAAAAGCCCAGCAGAAAAAAGATTGTATGCTTAATAATGATGATATTGTAATAAAGATGGAACTGAACTGTATTCTATTTGGAGATGCTCCAGGGTAGTTACTAGAGGAGGATGGAGAGGAGAAAGGAGGTTGCAATAGCATGCTAGATTTCACGGCATCTTGGTGCACTTCATTAGAAATCATAAATCTACTTAAAGAGTTCTTAACTGAATAGGGAAATGAAAGAACAGTACAGTAATCTCTGTTATGCTGTCTTTTATATCCAGTTTATTTTACAGTGTTACTTCATTTTTAGTGTTCAGTGTGTCAAAAACCTTTCATTTGACAGTACATACCTGAATTGTAGATTCTTTCAAGCTTGAACAGAAGATTTTTAGTCAGTTGGTAGGGGACATTTGGGCCTTTCGGAACCTGAGGAGACACTGCGGATAGTTTGGGATAAACACATAAGTAGCGATAGCATTTTAGGTAATGAAACAAATTGGCCTCATTAGTTGTTGAGGGCTCCCAGGTATCACACATTTTCCTTGACATGCATCAAAGCCCTGCATTCATGCAGCCTGCCTAGATACTCACAAAGTTGGGTAGACTTCAGGGGCTTCCCTGTGCTTACTCTTCCTTCCTGTGGAGGTCTACTGTGGAGACACTGGCAAGCAGCCTCTTTGCCTCTTCATCTACTGCCCACCTACTTCCCTTTCTGAATCCATGTGCAGAAGTAATGGCCAAAGGGGACATATTTCGAGATGTCCATTTTTGGCCCCAGCTAAACTCTTCAGCCCACATAATTCGCAAAATGCTTCTTACAATTCAGGTATCGCCTCATATTGCTAACCTCTCTTGTCTGGTTATCGACTCAGTGATACAACCCCAGGAAGCACCTATAAACCACAGACATTTTCAGACTCATTCATTCATTTACCCTAGACCACTTTCCTAACTTGTGACTGAAAATGAGGGAACTTAATGACTCTCATCTGTAAGAATGATCACATATGCAATTACACAATATTTGTTAGCTATAGTTTCAGGGGGATGAATGGAATAGATCACATCTTTCAAGCTGAAGGCTTTAGCTGTTTACACACCAAGAAGAAATTATTTCATCGGTTCATAGTGGTACATCTTTTTGGTGGCTTATTTATAAACATGCTAGAAAAAAACTTAAAAAAAAATAGCTTAGATTCTGGATCATGTTTCTTCCCCAAAAGATAGGCAAGTAATGGATTTCTCTGTAAATTCTATCTGTGTAAAACAGGCAAGCCCTGAATATGTCTTTATGCAGTAGCCCCAATACGTTTTTTACATGTGTTTACGTATTAAGATGACAGGAATAAGAATTCCTTAGTCACTGCATTTTATTATGCCAACTGTATCTCTTTTGAAACATTTGGTTTATTGAATACTGCAGCACCACTGAACTTGGAAAGATTCCTCCATCCATTAAACAATGGTATCTTTCTAATGATCCATATCTCATTGAGATCTGTTTTTTCATCAAATTGTTTTTGCATTGTACTAGATTAGCTTTTATATATACATTCTATAGATCTGTTTTATTGTACTGCCAGAAGGATTTATTAACATGCCCCTTCCCTCATATGCATATCATAAAAACAAACACATTTAAGCACAAATAATTTCTTTAAAGGCTTTTTTTAGTTTGACTCAGAGCTGAAGTCCCTATTCTTACCTCATTGTGCCCAGATACCCATTATAGCACTATTTGTTTTTACCAACTTATTGTTAATGGAAACTATATATGGGTAGCCTGGGGAGAACAGTCCTTGTTGTGCACCCATGGCCTAATGAGGTGCTTAGTCACTGGAACATGGATGCTTCAAAGTGACATAGCCATATGCTTTGCATCTTCTCGTAGAAATATCTTAGAGCTTTAAATGGTTATGTCTGCTGTTTTAGCCGGAACAACAAATAGCCTGTGTTGAGGTATTCAAATCAAGTCCTTAGTATTAAATTTATTTGTGACCTACATGGTTTATTATCTGCATTCCAGAGGCATAACTTGACAGCTCTGTGCCCAGGGATGCAGTGCAGGGAGCAGAAGCAGCAGACATAACTGGGCAAGGTGGTGCTGCTGCAGGGGTTAACATGGAAGTCGCTGCTGAATTGAGTATTGAGAGGCAATTTAAAAGGTGAAATTCGAGGCAAAAAAAAGAAGAAAGATTAACTGACACCCCCCAGAGGAGCATCTCTGCCTCCAAGGAAACCTCTGGCCAGGGCCACCTGTATAGTGACTACTCTGCACCCCCCTCACATGAGTACTGCATCTGGCTGTCAGAGGCACTGAAAAAAAGGCGGAGGGTGGGGGTAGGGGGAGGCACCCCCCCCTCCCCACGGCCACATCCCAGTACTCTCCCCACTCTTAGTTATGCTACTGGTGTATTCCCATCCAGCTTGCTAATAGTTATCACATATTAGAAAATACTCAGGCTGCTCATTTTTGTCCAGTTGTCAAACAAACCTCATATTTAGTGGTTCCATAGGAAGAGTAAAAGTTTCTTTGTCCATTATCCTTATTGAATATCTATTGCCAACAAAGAACATAGACAACACTGGCAGTGAACCAACATATGTAAAGTGGTTTATGTTGTCATAACAAGGTCATCTCTGAACAATTCCAGACTATGTTGAAGTTTTGAATGATTGTATGATTTTCATTAATGTACTTGTCTATCTGTGGCTTTACAGGTTCTTAGCTACATTCATTAAACTGTTTGTTATATAGACTTTTACTTATTATTGAACTATAAATATATTATGTTTGCATATATCAATTTAGGTGGGAGTAAATCTCCCATTTGGTTGTGGGCAGCCCATATATATAATCATGTATAAAATGGTTTCTTGAGGTATTCTGTGGTGATTTTGAACATTTTTATGGTTGACTGAAGCTTTTATATTACTGTTAGATAAAGGATCAGCCTGTCTTGCTTTTCATGATTTCAGGGATATTCCCAGAATACCTGACAGTACACATGCACAACTGGAGTCCAGTAAGTTTCATTTTTTTGGTAGTAAATTTCTTTTACATGAATGCAAACAGAGAAATTGAAAAGATGGCTCTGTCTCTGTATCACTCTAGCTGCCGATCACTCTTTAATAATACACATCAGAAGTCAGGGGATTTAGTTAAGGTGGCAATCTTCATTTTCAACTTCCTGTGTTGAAGTTTTATTTATTAAACAAAAATAAATAAAACTTATTAAACAAAAACATAGGAGACGTTTGGGCCACTTAGTATGACTTAAAAATTACCAAACCAAAATTTCTGTGAGGAGGATAATAAAGATTTATCTTTGCCTTTGACCTTGGATGTCAAATTTCATTCTGAATGTATTTTCTATGGCCATCTTATAGTTTATTTATTTATATATGCTATTATTAAAAGTATAAACATGTTAATTACAGAACTGTAAACAAACACACTAACTCTCTAGTTATGAATCAGGTCTCAAAATAAATGTGCTTGTGTTTTACAAGAAATTGGATATTAGCATCCATGTTTGTCCTGTATACTAACTTATGTTCCTCCTCTTGCTCTATCTGTAATGTCACAAATCTGTTCTGTCCCACTATTTGGAACAACAAACCAAAAACCCAAATATTATCACCTGTCTTCTAGTATTTTTATAAAATTTCAGGATAATTTGATTTAATTCAACAAAGTTCTGAGTACCTTGTGAAACGTGCAGAATGCCTTGAAGACCCAGTTAAATCAGTGGAAACTGAGGGGATCTAGCACATAAGCATGTTTTTAAATATCTAGCAAATATTGAAATATACTATTTATTCCTTATACGTGACATAAACTTTCACAACATATTTTAATTGGACTTTTCTTTGCATCTTGAGAGGCATTTGGTAATTCTAAATACTACAAGAATGCCAGTTTTCATTACTATAAGTTGCATAGTTATTGTATAACAGGCTCTTTTGATATACATGCCTTTTGTATTTCTTAATGTTTTACAGGACTTTGAGAGTAAAAAATGTTACATAGGTTTTAAGTACATACATTTGTATTTTCAGGTTCTAGCTCATTTGAATCTCAAAAAATGGATCGACCTTCTATTTCAGTGACTTCTCCCATGAGTCCTGGCATGTTGAGGGATGTTCCGCAGTTCTTGTCAGGACAACTTTCAGTATGTAAACATTTGTTTAATATAATCATTTTGCAGTTGGTAATGTGGCTCATTTTTAATGCTCAGTGCCATCTAGTTATAAAATAATATTCCTGCTAGGCATTAGTGAAGAAAACAGCATTTCTCAGTATAGGTAGAGCTGTATGTTTTTTAAGATCAGCCTCTCTCTTTATTAGTGGGGTGGGGTGTGTGCATGCTCATTAAACTGTAATACTAGTGTTTTGAGACTTGGGGTCAAATTTGCAAGTGGATCTGAAGTTGGTCTCCTGTCATTGTGCAAATGGGCATGCTGACACACACTTTTAAGCAATAATACAGCCATGCACAGTTTGTAAATTTTATCACTTGAGTGTGTGATTTTCCCATTGTTCTTTTATCATATAGCGGTTCCCCTGTAGTTCTTTCCTCAGATACTCCTCTGCTTGTTTGCTGCTGCTGTAGTCTCTCCACTGATCTGTCATGATATTCACTTACCCTCACTGCAACCAGAGCTCACTGTTAGCTCATTCTCTGAAAATATGGCTTTTGGACTAAACTAAAGTATTTGGAGCTGTGTGTGCTTTCCTGTGTTTTTCAGAATACAAAGATGCGATTTTTCAAAAGAGCAACCTTTTCAAAAGTGCTGTGTTATGCCCTACAAAGTCAATGGGGAAAAACTTCAGTAGAAGCAGTTAGATAAGAGATAAATGATTTTGAAAATACCATCTTTTTATTTTTATGTTTTGATTTGTAAGATGATTTGGGAGATATGAACAAATGAAAGTTTTCTTTAGACTTTATGTATGAGATTCACAGAAATGATGCAATATGTAGACAAGATAAGACTATATACTATTTCCAGTCTGGTCAGCAGTCTTGTTTGCTACCAGTTTGCTGAGAATGGGATACTTGTTTTGCTTATCAATCTAATCATCTGTAACTAGTGTAATTTAATTTCCTGTACCACTTTGCAAGACTAGAGTTAGGAATGTAGATATCTTAAAGAGCTTCTTGGTAGAGGCTGTATTAGGTGTGGAGGCTCTGGAGCTATATGAAGTGGTTCAAAATATAAGAACAAGACACATGAATGCATGTAATCTGAGCTATTAAAGATACAAGCATTAGGTTTTTTAAAATTTAAGATCTAATACATTCTTTTCAAGCATTGCAAGAGTTACGTTATTGATAACAAATACAAAATAATTTAAAGCTAAATCCAATAAAGGTATTTAGATGTTTATAATTTAGAAGCTGTAACATCTAACATTTACCTTCCGGAATGGAGCCTAGAAGGTAGAAATAGCCATTTAGGCTCCTTATACAGTGCATGGAAGAACTAAGCAGATAATAGCAAACAAAAACACCTGCACAAGCTGCACAAGGACCTGGGAACCACCTAGAATTAGCCATAGGAAACTCTGAGCAGAGAGTCTGGGGAGAAATCTTTTTCAAATAAGAGTCATGGTGAGCTCGTGCCCACCCTGTATATAATAGCTTAGGGTTGATTGACTCATCCAGTTACATTAAGTAGTTACCAGATAAAATTCAGAATGAGTCCCTGGAGCTGGATCCAGAACTCTCCCAGATGAGTGCCCTAACTGCTAGATTAGACTCAGGCTATTTTTGGTGTTCTCCATTTGGATCCACAGCTCTTGAATTCCTTTCTGTATAGTGGCACAGCTTCAACACCGAGTTCCTTTCCAGGCAGGCTCTTCCAGATCCTGCAGTTAGGCTCCTTGGAAGTGGAAGATATGGGTTTAAAATATCTCAGGTTGGGGGAAGACATTGAACCTGTGCCTCCTATTTCCAAAATGATTCTATAATGACTAATCTATTACAGAAAAGGGGGACACTGCCAAGATTCTATTACAAGGTGTAAGATCTAAACACTAGCTTTATATATAAGGATATGCAACACCACAAGGCATTTCATGAGCGGCTGATCCTCTCACTGTAAAATATGTCTATACTAGCTTGCTGCTGTGCCCAGGACCTACTTGCCTCCTTTCAGCATACAACCAAGCCAGGAAAATTATGCCATGTCTAGAACACCTTCCTGCTGACCCTAGGAGTGCCATCAAGAAATATAGCCTTGTCCACACATTTCTGGTGAGCATACAGTCAGAAACCCTGAGAATGGTACAGGAGTCCATGTTCAGAACTGCTCCAAGGTTTGGCTTATTTGTGGGCTTGGCCACAGACTGAGTGAGAGAGAGCAGGGGAGTCGCAACAGTGGTCCAGCAGAAGTGGTACGTATGTTTAGAAGATTTTTGTCGAGTCAGGCCCCTCAGGGTATTTAGGCAGAGTTCCCTTGTTCTTAAATCCTGAGTGGAATTCAGTAGGAGATAAGCACCGAGCATGCCCATGGACTTTAGGGGTGTTTTCACATGTGCTCTGTGGGTAAACAGGACAAGAGGGCACTCTAATTAGAGCGGCTCTGAAAGTCACTCTAGCTGAAGTGCCCTCACTCTCTCGTGTATCAGTGTCTCCATGCTTCAAAATAGCAGCAGAGGTGCTCATGAATGAGCATACCTGCTGACATTTCAAAGCATGGGGACATGGATACACAAGATGTAGAGGCTAGCTGGAGTATGCTGATTAGCACACTTCAGCAAACTCAGTTGATCAAGCCTGCCTGCATGTGTATGGGCAACTTAGGTGCCCTTATCTTTTATTGGATCTAGAATACAAAGATGCGATAACTTAGCCAGTTATGCACATAACATTTTTCTTTTCTCCATATAACTGCTATTTTTAAGACAGGGGCAAGCCAAGATTGATTTCCTGGCTTTCTGAATTCCAGAAACACCCTCAGTTATACTTAACTATGGACTCTGCAGGGACTCAAAGTGAGATGTTTAAGAAGGGAGAAATACTGTTGAAGCTCCAGAATGATAAGATCACACAATAATTAAGGAGAAATTAAAATCAGGGAATCTGGCATTATGTTCCAATTTAATCAGAATTAAGGATTTCTGTAAAGAAAACACAAATCTCACAAAAGGCATGTACATTCAACATCTTTCCTGATACCTGAACTCGCTTTAAACTAGTTAACTCAGTCCAAAGAAGCTGTATTAATGCCGCATTCACCAACCTCATTTTTTCTGAGCGGGGTATTAAATTTCACACCGAGAAGCAGAGCATATTAGCTTAGGCAGAGTGCTACATTAATATGGATATACTGCTTTCTGTCCATAAAACAGCTCTAAATGTGCAATAAAGCACCAAATTATGCTATGTAGATATTTCCCAAGTTTTACTCATGCACATTTTCCTTTGAATCCCTTCTGTAATCAGAGCTTCCTTCATTCTTTGAGACAAACAAATCCTCTAAGTCACACAAATGCTTTTTCCCTTTCTATTTGTTTTAATCTACAAGTTAACTTTTTCTTTGTCTAACTAGAAATTTCACAGTATCCACCCATAATCAGCCATTTTGCAGAATGCCAGGGGTCGCAGAGCACTGGGGTGCCCTGCTCCTAGGGGGCAGAAACTGCCAGAGAAAGAGCCCTAGTAGGGAATAGGAGCCCACCTGTGGGTTGCCAGGGCAACTGGAGGGAGCAAATAACCCACACCTGCCAGTGGTCAGCTGCCCGTAGGACGCAGAGCCTTGCTCTTATAAAGCCCAGGAACAGAGGCCTGAGACAGTTCCTGGCCAAAGCACGAGATGTCATGGCAGGGTCCTCTAGGAAGGCCGTGATCTCCTTAAGCCCCCCCCC